>JAZHEH010002546.1:0-600000 GCA_036589455.1 Ateles fusciceps | reverse complement strand
GTTCTGTTTCTAAATTCTGGGCTGGAGTTGCTAACAGTTTTACATGGAGGCCCCACCCAGTGAGGAAAGATGGATGAGGGTTCAGCCTAAAGAGGCAGTGTGGCCATAACTTACCACAGCCACTGTGCTGTGCTGTGGGGAATTTTTCCTGAACTCAAACTGTCCCGTTTCCCTGGCACCAACAACGGAAAATTGGCAGACTCGAACTTCAGTGATGGCTGGGAGCTTGGTTATCTTAGGCAGCAGACAGCTGCAGTGATTTTTGGCCTCCCCCACCTCCAGGATCATCATTGTCTTAGGGGCTCTTTAGCCATGTGGCCTCTGTGAATCTGCATAACTCTATGCTTGCAACCCAATGCCCTGGTGTGGGCTTACAGGGTGAATTTCCTGATCCATGGGTTGCATAGATCAGTGGAAATAGCATGGTTTCCCAGGCAGGGTAGCATAGTCACTCACCACCTCCTTTGACTGGAGGTGGGAGCTCCCCCTCATCTATGTAGGTCCAGAGATTTTGTCCAGGAGTCAGGGAAGAGAGTCAAATACCTTAGAAGTCTTTCTGGTGTTCTACTGTACTCTGGCCGGGCCACAAGAAGCAGTTCTTCTCACTCTTACCTCTGCTTTCTAAAGGCAGAGGAACCTCACTCCATAGCTGCTGCCACCCCAGGCCATGAGAAGTATGACAGACTAATGCAGATATTCTCTTAAGTTTCAAGCATTCTTGAAAATCAGCTTGAGGTAAATGTTGCTTGGGCTGGAAATCACACTTCATGGTGGTGGTCTCCTATCTGTCCCAGGGCAGGTTCAGAAGTGCAGCCCAAGAGTCAAGTCCTGGAATCGGGGCCCCAAGAGCCTACTTGGTGCTCTACCCCTCTGTGGCCATGCTGGTACCTGAGGTGCAAGACAAAGTCACCTATACTTTTTTCTCTGCATGTCTCAAGCAGAAGAAGTTTTGCCCTGTAGGTGTCACAGCTGGTAATGTACTGAGTCTCACCTAAGCCAGCAAGTCTCTGAAGCTCATCCAAGGCACTTGACATAGTACCTGGGTATCATTGCTGGTTATTCAGGGGCACAAGGACCCTTCAGTTGGCAGGTGATGAATGCTGCCATGGCTGGGTCCTTTCCTTCAAAGCAGCAGGTTCTATTATGGCCCAGAGTATATCTAGAAACTTCACCATGGGATAGGGCTTAGAATGGGGGCCTCATGACTCACTGGTGCCCTATCTTCTTTGCCTGTGCTGGTATCCAAGATGCAAGATAACGTCCTCCCCCGCTCTTCCTTCTTTCCTTAAGCAGAAGAAAGAGGTCTCTTTTGGAGCTACAAGTTGTGCAGTCTGGTGTTGGGGGGGGGTGATGCCAGCACTTCCATAGCTGCACCAGCTGGTATCTCAATAGGTCCTATGCACACCCCCCAGCCCCCACCAAGTCCATTGTCTTTGGGCCTAGTTTAGCACTAGGACACACCTAAGAGTTGCAGGTCTTATGGCGTAGAGTGTCTTTTACATTTACTTGGAGACAGAGCACTTTGGCTCTCAGTAGAGAGGCTTGTGGGAACTCAAGATCTGGCCACTGGGATCAGTGATTCCCCTGTGGCTAGGGCTGGTTTAAATGTTCCTTCTGAGGGTGGGCATTAGCTGAGTTTGGTCCTGTTTTTCTTTCAGCTCTAACAGAACAGCACTAAGTTCAATGCCTCACAATTGCTGTTTCTCCCTCCCACAGTGCCCAGAGCAGCTCTCTGCATCACATAGCTACTGCTGATGCTACGGGAGAGTTTTGGGGAATGAAAGGTGGAGGCTTCTATTCCACCATCTTGCTCTGCATATCCAAGTAAATAATGAATTAAAATGTTTTCTTCTTTTCCCTCCTCCCTTGTTTTCCCTCCTGTGGGTGCTATTCATTATAGTTGTGTGTGTTACATGAATTCTGATATCAGAGAAAACCTCATATCATCTGTTTGCCTTTTTGTTTTTTGTTTTTTTGACATAGCACATTTTTTCCTACTCTATGGTTTCTCCCTACAAAGACCGTCCTCCATGGTTTACTCCTACAAACACTGAATTAGTGAATATTGAGCCTCTGCTCTTATGGAAAATAGTTAGATAGATACACTGATACACATATACATACACATACACATACACACACACACACCTGTGTCTCACATAGATTATAATCTTAAATCCTAAAGTCAACTCATCCTGGTTTGCTTCATTTTCTTTACAGTAACTTACTAAAGAGAACAAATGAGGTTCAGAAGTGATAAAGTGACTCACTGGAGGCCACCTCACTAAGTGAACCCAGGGCTGGAGTTTAAGCCTTGCCTAACTGCCCCCAGGGCTGGAGTTTCTTGTATCACACTGCACTGCCCACTGCCCTTTACGGTTGCATCCACTGTTCCATCCCCTGGTTACCTTAGAATGAAAGCTTAAACAAGAATACAGTACATAACCTTGTTTGCTGTCACCTCTCGAACATGGGAGTCAAGAGACAAATTTTTAATCACTCTATGCATGTACATTAATGACAGTAAAAACTCTCCAAATATTGATTTTGGGGTTACAGATAAATTTTAACAAGTAGGCAAATTTGCAAACATGGTGGACTCCACAAACAATGAGGATCTACTTTATCTTCATTGCTATGGTTTCCAGGTTACTTTGGAACTCAAATGCAAGAATTTAATTCTTTGTACTTCTTGGGCCAATGTGACCTCCCATAGTCCTATAAATATCACACTCTGGATCTAGTTGGTGAATATTAACTACTACAACTTGAGAGATTAAGAGTTAAAAACTTTTCTTTGTTCAAAAACACGAATAACTTTTGACTTGGTTTTCTCCATGTTAAATGTGAGCATTGAATTAGATGACCTCTAAGATTTTTACTAGAATTGTGTTAGTATCCTATGGCTGCTTTAACAAATTACCACAAACTTGAAGCTTAAAACAACAGAAGGTATTATCTCACAGAAGACTTAAATCATTGTCACTGGGCCAAAATCAAGGTGTTGTCAAGACCAAACTACCTCTGCTGGCTCTAGGAGATAACCCATTCCGTCTCTTTCAATCTCTAGAGGCTGACAACTGTCCGTGAGTTGTGGTCATATTACTCCAATCTTCAATATCAATATCTTGAAATATTTGTTTCATCTTCACATTACCTTCCTGTCTGTGCATTTGTTAAATCCCCTTCTGCTTCTCTTTTTAATCATACATGTAATTCTATTTAAGGTCCACGTGAATGATCCAGGATAATCAGCCCATCTCAAGATCTTTAACTTAATCACATCTTCAAAGTACCTTTGCCTTATAAAGAAACATTTACGTGGTCCAAGGATTACAACCTGATATTTTTGGGCAGCCATTATCCATCCAACTACAGTAGTGCACCAGGAATCTTAAGTCTCTCCATGAAATAAAAAATCAGGACCTAGAAGTCAACAGAGAGCACACAGTCTGTAGTGCTTGTATACATATTTGTATTTCATAAGCCACCAGGGTTGGTCTTTATCCAAAGTTATGGAGCTTTATCTAAGTGGGTTAAGGTCATTCTAAGTAACATGAGAGAATGTTTCAGATAAGATGTATTGTGTAGTTTGGCTATGTTTTGTCAACAAGCTGATTACCATCCAAGCCTTCCTCATAGGAGGACCTAAAGTAAGTGACTCCTCTGACAATGAGTTTGTACCTGCTAAAATTTCCTCAGGGCAAATGGTGCAAGGAAGTGGTATAATTTCTCTGGCCCTCACAACTGCTAAAGTGAAGTCTGCTGTGGCATATTAACAAATTAATTGGTCAGAAACCTGATACTACACAGGCTAACGTTAGTCATATAGATATTTACTATTCAAAACAGTTAAACTGAAATGAACGGAATAATTTTGGAAATCTTCTCCCCTCCTGCCATACATGTAAGCATCTGGATTTATCACTTCAAGGTTAGGGTAACCTTAAAATAGCCAGACACTTATAAAATGAGCTTGCTGGTCTTCCCTGGAATTTCCAGACCCACATGAAAGATAGGCTTCCTTTATTGATTAACAAACTTTTCTATGTGGAGGTGGTATTTGCCACATACAAACTGTGGCTTTGGTAATTCTGGAGAATCGTTGGCTTGTTTCAACCTCTTTGGATTCTTGTGTTTGGGTGATTTGTGGCCCGGTTGGAAGAAATGAAATTATAGGGCTAGGTAGACTAATTTTGCCCCAGTAGAGAATTGATTTCATGATTGCTTTTTCCTGCAAATCTGAACAATATTCTGGTTGTCTCTACTTATCTGATTTAGTCACAAACACTGAAGTTAAGTGACTTGAACGAATAAGATAAACTCTTTGTCTTTCTAGCTGTTATGTACATATACTCTTTTTACTTACATACTGGAATTCTATAAATTAAGCCCTGGTTACTACTGTTAGCCAGAGTCTCGAAAGGGAATTTTGTGTCCAAGTTAAATAATACATTGGGCAATTTTATAACATTTTTGTCATTTTCTGTATTAAACATTAGTAAAAGTTTAGGTTATAATGTTAAGGTAGAAATTAAAAAAGGTGCTCAATGGGGAAATAAGGAGTTAGGTCACACCTTTAGTACGTTGTTTGCATTGTTTTAGGCTTTTTTTTTAATTTGCTTGGCATAAAATTTCTGCATTTTAAAATACATATGTAGTTAAGACAAAAGTGATAGTTGGTGCTGGGAGAGCCAATTCTTGTGAGATTTTGCCTTACTTAAGTTGTGTTTTTTGGAGCTTTTATACAATTGGAGGATAAATATCTGGAAACATCTAACAATATACTTTTGACTCTAATAATATTACTTATTGAATTCAGCCATATTGCTTCTAGAGTCTGAGAAGATATATTCAGGCTTCTTCCTCCAATATTTTGAGTTTCACTTTTAGAGAATGATCGACAAGTCCTCTGGATACAAGATATTATCTGCTACCTTAGCCACAGTATTTGAAATTAAGCTTGAGAGAACAGAATTATCAAACTGACAGCAACAAGAGCGAAACTCCGTCTCAAAAAAAAAAAAAAAAGATAAAGTAACTATGTACAAGGGCATGGATGGAAAAGAGCTGAAGAAAACCTGGGCTAGCAGGTTGCTAGAGGGCAAGAGGGCGATCCAGGGAGAAAGCACGTTTAAGAGAGGAAGTCCAACAGGAGCTATTAGTCTTGAGGAGAGGAACAAGTATACCTTCCAAAAAAATAATGTAGCAGAATAAATGAGAAGTCTATCTTTTTATATGCCTGAGGAAACCAAATGTACAAGAGGATCAAAATGTCTAATGACTTCAGATCAAAACTTGTGTCTAGATTATAAGCTAATAGGCCTTGCTCCTACTGTGCGTTCACTTTGCCAAAGCCTCTAATAGTTTTTGGTTCACAGTTTGCCCCTAAATAAAACATTGGTGTTATACCACATGCTATCTAAATTTTCTTTAATTAATAAAGGTGATTAATGAAATACAAACATGTTGCAGCAGCTAGTAGACTGATAGTTAAAATGAAATATGAAAACAATAAATGCTAATCTTTCCTTGGGTCCCGAAAAGCAAGCTATACACCAAAAGAATGTTGGAGACACAGGTTAATGTTGATGTTGGAGTGTGTCGAGAAGAGTTTAGGATGACAAAAATCATAAGGGGTAGCTATACTGTTTAGCCACTAAAATAGTTAATTAAATACTTCCTTGGGTATATCACTCCAGAAGTATGTAACTTCTATAGAGAGAGATGGCAGTTCCAGGCTACATTGCACTGGGATGACCATGTAGGGTCAAGAATAGGCATCTGAATGTTGAATAAACTTGTAAAGATCTTGTGAAGACTGAATAAACAAGTTAGGGTGGTGCCTCTGGAGAACACAAATTCTGCCTTCAAACATATTAAGTTTTGTTTGCCCTTAAGAGATGCCCTTTCTACCCTTGTCCACCCCCTTGCTTTCTGGCTTCTGATTGGGTTGCCCAATGAAAAACCACCATAAGATACGGCTAGAGGGGAAGGAGGAAAGTCGGGGGATTTCTTCCCTATGACCTCCCTGCTAGGCTTTGACTTAACGGTGACTGTGTTCTTCTTCTCAAGATCATAGCTCCTGTTAGACTTCCTTCTCTTAAACCTGCTTCTCCTGGAATTCGCCTCTTGTCCTCTCAGCAACCTGCTAGCCCAGGTTTCTTGAGCTCTTTCCATCCATGCCCTTGTACATAGTCACTTTATTTAAATCTTTTTTTTTTTTTTTTTTTGAAACAAGAGTTTCGCTCTTGTTGCCCAGGCTGGAGTGCAATGGCATGATCTCGGCTCACCGCAACCTCCGCCTTCTGGGTTAAAGCAATTCTCCTGCCTCAGCCTCCTGAGTAGCTGGGATTACAGGTATGCATTATCATGCCCAGCTAATTTTGTATTTTTAGTAGAGATGGGGTTTCTCCATGTTGGTGAGACTAGATCTCAAACTCCTGACTCAGGTGATCCACCTACCTCGGCCTTCCCAAGTGCTGGGATTACAGGCGTGAGCCACCACACCTGGCATATTTAAATTTTTAGAGTGTGTTTCCCACCTGAATATTGATGGTGAGCAGCCTTCATGTGAAAGGCAGGCTAAACTGTGTATTTCTAGAGGAAAGTGCTAACATTAAAAGAATTCTGAGAGAGATAGTTTGATTTAGCACTTCTAATACAAGAGCGCTCTTAGAATGAGATTGGGTGCCCTGAGAAGGTAGAGGTACCCCTCTCAGGGAGGTGTTCAAGCAAAACATCCAAAACATTTGTTGTCGTTGTCATTTGGTTTTTATTAAAGAGAGAGGAGGAGGGTGGGTATAGATGAGACCTAGGAAGAGCTAACTTTTAAAATGCCATTTAACTAGAAGTAGGAAACAGTAAATTGTGTTGAAACATTTTATTTCTTCTCATTTGCATCTGAGTTTGCCATTGCAAAGTAACCAGAACTCATAAATTGAGTGATAGACCTGGTGGGTGAGTGGGTAGGCCAGGAGATGGAGACCATCCTGGCCAACATGATGAAACCCCGTCTCTACTAAAAATAGAAAAATTAGCTGGGTGTGGTGGCAGGTGCCTGTAATCCCAGCTACTCGGGAAGCTGAGGCAGGAGAATCGCTTGAACCAGGGAGTCAGAGCTTGCAGTGAGCTGAGATCGTGCCACTGCACTACAGTGTGGTGACAGAGCAAGACTCCGTCTCAAAAAAAAAAAAAAAAAAACAGAGTCATGAGCCACACCGCACAACTGGGCTTACCTCTCCAACCTGAGCATCTTATGTGTTGTGGCATGCTAATAAACAATCCAGGGGAAGAAGTAAGAGATAGGCAAGCTGCTGCCCCTTTGCTTTCACACAGAATCAAAGCATCACATATTTGCCTGTACTAGGTGATTTTTATGGTTTCTTCCAATCTTGTTTTTCTTTCTCCATCTCTTCCTTCCCTCCTTTCTTTCCTTCCTTCCTTCCTCCTTACCTACCTCTTTGTATTCATTCATTTATTCATCCATTCATTCATTCACTCGTCCTCTTGTCTCGCATCTTCTCAACATACCGGCATCAAGCAGTGTGCAAGCTGCTGCATGGGGGGGGAATGTGAGCAGCAAGGATACATTACCAAAAACAGACAACAACCACCAAAAAAACAAACAAACAAAAAACCACCCAGCCCGTGCAGCTCAGTGCAGCTCATGCTGTCTAATAGTTCACGTTCTGGTAGGAGAGATAGACAGGCAGATCATGAAAAAATTCTTCCATTCCCACACATTCAGCTTTTTCTCAAGCCCTCCTCTCCCTTTGTGAATCTAGTCTTCATCTTTCCCTGTCCTTTTGATATTCTGAGAGACCACTCCTGTAGCTGCCTCTTTTCACCTGATTTCTGCCCCTTAGTCATCTCTTACGACTCTCCTTATCAACCTTAAGAGAATGACACTCACTGTTTAGACATAGAGAAATGCTTACATGTTGCTGTCTGCTTCCAACAAGTATATTGAAAGGTTTGCATCCTGTGTTTTCCTTTGAGAAAAAAAAAATTGTTATAAAAAGAACCTGTAGTTATGAGAAGCCAGAGAAAGGACGTATATGTGAAACACTGTAATACGGCTTATTACAAACAAGTAATGAAATACGTTTAAAATGAAAAAAGAACATACTAATTGTGCTGAGAATCCTGGTAAGTAAGCATGTGCTAGGAATCTTTGGAGCCACACTAACTGTATGAGAATTCCTTGTCTTTTAAGGACTTTTAAGTGGGAATCTTAAATTTCTACACTTTTCAGCCTTACCAGCAAAAATATCTTCATTATATTAGCTGCATTGAGATATTGATTTTTTTTTCCAAGGCCACAGGAAACCATCACAGTCAACTTACTGTGTTTGCTTTGAAGCTTCAAATACTCCACTATTCCATTAGAGGTCATTGTATTTAGAGATATGGGATTATGGATTTAGAAAGTAATAGGCTCTGTCAGTCATATTAGATAAGTGTGTATTGCAAGAAGAAAGAAGGAAATAAAATGACAAACATTGTACAGAGAGTGTGATGAGCCAAGTGAAATAGAATGTTTTCTGGAAAGGAAGTGGTCTTTCCTTGAGTTAAACCGTTACTCTTAGGACAAGCATGTGCTTTGTAAAGTATAGTACTCACCATGGTTTAAAAGCTGTTGATGCTTTACATTCCTCACAACCACCTGTATCGTTTAGATGCAGTCCAGTATTTGGGGCTCGTGGCACTGCCAGATATCACCTGTATCACAGTCTGGTATTTTCTTAACTAGCACTGAGTCAAGTATCCTCTTTAGTTACAGTCAGTTTGTGATGCTGTGAGAAATAGACAACATAATGTGGCATGGGTAAGGGGTATAACATAGTTTTGTTTCCAAAAATATGGTTTGAAGGTAGTTTACTTTTTGACATTTTACAAAATATGAGAAATGTCTATCCATATATCCCAGAGCACTAAAGTGGAAATTCCCTCCCAGTTTTGTGTCTCAAGCTTTGTATTGATGGAAGAAGTGAATATGAGTAGATATCACACAAGGTTTTTTTTGTGTGTTTTTTTGGTTCTCACCTTTCTCCATGATGTTAACAAGTCTTTAGATTAGATGGTGGCCTTAAATATCATTGGCATATGCCTCCAGTGTACATAATGGTAGCTATTAGACATATGTAGCTATTTAAATTTAAATTAATTAAAATTAAATTAAATTTAAAATTCAGACACCCCCAAGTCACTCTAACGTACTTATGTACTTAATGTACAATTACTCAACAGCCACATGTGACCAGTAGCTGTCAACTGGGAAATGAAGATACAGGACATTTTCATTATAAGTGAAAGTTACACTGAACAGACTGGGATAGCAATTTCCTAATATTTTGCAGAATCTCATGGGAAATTTTGATGTCCCAAAGTTATGGAGAGTAATAGAAATCTAGTACATGTGATGACTAATGAGAAATAGGATATTAAGATGATGAAAGAAAAATGGGGCAGTGGGTCAAAGAAGGTGCACTATTTTACATGATTTTGAAAAATATTTTCGGTATTTTGTATGCTATTTAATTTGAATAATTAATAACACTTTAAAAGTATAAAGAGGATTTTGAAGTGTTTTGATATTTACTGCATAGCTTTTTGTAGTTAAAACTATATATATAAATAGATAGACTTTTGCTGCTTTTAAATCTAATTGTAATAGCTTTTATGGCTTTGAGTCTTACCAACTGCTTTCTTGAAATGGCTCTTAAGTATTGACCTAGCTAGAAACAAAGTCTATAAGGACTGGGCTTGCCTAAGTGGAACATTACGTGTCATATTGCATTGATGTCATGCAGCACTACAATATGGCAGTTTCAATTATAGAGGTAAGAGCATGGGAATATCTTCTGAAGCTAATGAAGTGGTATTTATATTACTTCACGGGAAGGGCCATTAAAATAATTGCTCACTATATCTTAAAAACTACCCATATGTTAGAAAATGTTATATCTCCTAGAAGAAGTAAAGCACCTTTTTATAGCTTCTCTGAAAGAAAATGAATATTTGAAATACTGAAGGATGTTATTGTGCATAGGTGTATGATTGTGTACATGTACATGTGCACGCACACACACACACACACACACACACGTACATAGCTGATATGGTTTGTCTCTATTTCCCCACCCAAATCTTATCTTGAATTGTAATCCCATAATCCCCATGTGTTGTGGGAGGGACCCAGTAGAAGATAATTGAATCATGGAGTTGTTTTCCCCATGCTGTTCTTGTGATAGTGAATGAGTTCTCACAAGATCTGATGGTTTTATAAGGGGCTTCCTCCTTTGCTCAACAGTCATTCTCTCTCCTGCTGCCCTGTGAAGACATGCCGTCTGCCATGATTGTATGTTTCCTGAGACCTCCCAAGCCATGTGGAACTTTCAGTCAATTAAACCTCTTTCCTTTATAAATTGCCCAGTTTTGAGCAGCATGAGAATGTACTAACACAGTAAACTGGTACTGCAGAGAGTGGGGTGCTGCTATAAGGATACCCCCAAGTTGTCGAAGCAACTTTGGAACTGGGTAACAGGCAGTGGTTGGAACAGTTTGGAGGGCTCAGAAGAAGGCAGGAAAATGTGGGAAAGTTTGGAACTTCCTAGAGACTTGGAGGGCTCAGAAGACAGAAAGATGTGAGAAAGTTTGGAACGTCCTAGGAATTGTAGAATGGCTTTCACAAAAATGCTGATGGTGATATAGACAGTGAAGTCCAGGCTGAGGCAGTCTCGGAAGGAGATAAAGAACTTGTTGGGAACTGGAGTCAAAGTCACTCTTGTTATACTTTAGTAAGAGAGACTAATAGTTTTTACACTTGCCTTAGAGATATGTGGAACTTTGAACTTGAGAAACTATTTAGGGTATCTGGTGGAAGAAATGTCTAAGCAACCAAGTATTCAAGAAGTCACAGAATAAAAGTTTGGAAAATTTGCAGCCTGACAATGCAACAGGAAAGAAAAACCCATTTTCTGGGCAGAAATTCAAGCTGGCTGCAGAAATTTGCATAATTAACATGGAACCAAATGCTAATCGGCAAGAAAATGGGAAAAATGTCTCTAGGGCAAGTCAGAGACCTTCATGGCAACCCCTCCCATCACAGACTCAGAAGCCTAGGATGGAATCATCATTTCTTGGGCGAGGCTAAGGGGCGCTGTGTTCTGTGTAGCCTCAGGACCTAGCGCCCTGTGATGCAGCTGCTTCAGATCTAGATGTTGCTAAAAGGTGCCAAGGTACAGCTCAAGCCATTGCTTCCAAGAGTGCAAACCCCAAGCCTTGGCAGCTTCTATATTGTGTTGGTTTTGCAGGTGTACAGAAGTCAAAAATTGATGTTTTGAACCTCCGCCTAGACTTTAGAGGATGTATGGGAACATCTAGATGTCCAGGCAAAAGTTTGCTGCAGGGGTAAAGCCTTCATGGAGAACCTCTACTAGGGCAGTGAAGAAGGGAAATGTGCGGTGAGAACTCACACAAAGTCCCCACTGGGGCACTGCCTAGTGGAGCTGTGAGAAGACAACTACTGTCCTACATACCCCAGAATGCCAGATCCACTGAGAGTTTGCACCATGCACCTTGAAAAGCTGCAGACACTCAGTGCCAGCTGGGAAGGCAACTAGGAGTGGGGCTATACCTTGCAAAGCCACAGGGGCAGAGCTGTCCAAAGCCATCTCACCATTTGCATCAGCGTGACCTGGATGTGAGACATGGAATTGAAGGAGATCATGTTGTTACTATGTGGTTTAGTGACTGCCCTATTGGATTTCGAACTTGCATGGGACCTATAGCCCCTTTGTTTTGGCCATTTTCTCTATTCTGGAATGGGTATAATTACCCAATGCCTATATCCGCATTGAATCTAAGAAGTAACTAACTTGCTTTTTATTTCATAAGCTCGTAAGTGGAAGGGACTTTTCTAGGTCTCAGATGAGACTTTTGACTTGGAATTTAGGTTAAGCCTGGAATGACTTAAGACTTTGGGAGACTGTTGGGATGGCATGATTCTGTTTTGAAATGTGAAGACATGAGATTGGGAGGGGCCAGGAACAGAATGATATGTTTTGACTCTCTGTCTCCACCCAAATCTTGTCTTGAATCATAATCTCATAATATCCACACGTGTGAGACAGACCCATTGGGAGACAGTTGAATCATGGGGATGGTTTGCCCATGCTTTTCTCATGATAATGAGTGAATTCTCAGAAGATCTGATGGTTTTATAAGGGGCATCTCCCAATTCGCCATAACTCATTCTCTTCCTGCTTTCTGTGACGAAGTATCTTCCACCATGATTATAAGTTTCCTCCCCCAGCCATGTGGAACTGTGAGTTAATTAAACCTTTTTTCTTTACAGATTATCCAGTCTCAGGCAGTTGTTTATAGCAGCATGAGAATGGACTAACACAATATCTCTGGTGTGGTATTAAATGAGGGCATTAGGATATAAGATACTTACATGAGTGACTGTTACTTGTTAAATAATCAGTAAATATTATGTTTACACCCCATTCCATCTTTATGATAAATATCAGTGTGGCAATAGGTTGGTATGTGATTTCATTTATTAATTGCCTAGAGACAATGAATAAAACTTAAGGTAGTAGGGTTCTGACTAGATTCTACCAGCTGCCTTTCCTGTCCTTATAAAAAGCTTCTTCAGGGGCTTTGCTCCAAGACACGGTCTGCAGATTGATAACATTTAGTCCTCACAGAGACAGGCTCTTTGCTAACTGGTTTTCAGGGTGTTAGCATTTAACACTCTTCTGAATTCCTCGGGAAAACATACCTATAAAGATGGCTACTCCTTGATAATCCAAAGTCAAAGACTCATTTTCAATTAGGGTTGTCATAATGATTAAATGAAATGATATGTGTAAAGCACATGGCACAGTACTTGGCATTTAAGTGCTCCAACATTGTCAGTTATCTATTAGAATTCTGCTTCCAGGTGTTCAATTATTTCCCATCCCCAGGCCCTCTTCTGACTGCCATGCCATCTAAACAAACTTTTGACTTGCATGCCTCTAATGTAGCCACACACTATACTCTTTAAAACTATCAAGTCAATATATTGAAAATATTGCCTAAATAGAGTCTATCTCTTGACAGTTCCCCTTAGTGAAGAATATGAAAGACATCATGTTGGAATCTTATTAAATGTTATTCAATTGTCTGTTGTTTTCTTGTTCACACGTTCTGCTATGCACATTGAGTGACGAGCCACTGTGCATGACATATATCAAGACTCCAAATGCTCTAATATCTAGTAGTACCTAGCAAAGCACTTTATTTCCATGGGATGTTTTATTCCAACTTGGCAATTCATGGGTGCAAAAATTTGGAAACACCTTTCAAATGAAAAGTACAGGGAGATATGAGGGTTTATTTTTTCTCCAAAAAATATACCATAAAAAATTAATTTGTTTCTTGTTGTTAGATCATAAATATAACCTTACTTTCATCTGTCACTACCTACTACTCATGCACAGCAAATTTCTTTTGGCTAAGAAAGAAGTAGGCCAAGTATGAGCCAAGGAGGGGGACATTGTAACCATAGTTTGTATTTCTAAATGGTATCTGCTGGCCAAGGGGTTTTCTATCTCATTATTTAGAAAAGTTTCCTGATGTAATGGATAATTTAGGATTCTTACTTAAAAAATAAAGTTATAATCCCACACCAATCTGAAGCAGATTATTCAGGAGAGAGAAGTTTGGCATGCCATTTTTAACAAACTCTTCCACTCCTTATTATTATCAGAAATTTAAAGAAAAACTGCATAGATACCCTTTCAAACCATAGATAGATGTGGGGATAATATTAGAGATGCTTGTTAGTGTTTGGACCAACCATTGTGGAATTACTATAGAATTTTATGAAATACCTTAAAACTTTGATGGATCTAAAATTCTTTTTCTAGATTTAAGACTTTGGAAATGTATTAGCCCATTTTTCCACTGCTCGATAAAGAGATACTTGAGAACTGGGCAATTTTAAAAGAAGAGGCTTAATGGACTTACAGTTTCATGTGGCTGAGAAAGCTTCACAATCATGGTAGAAGGCAAGGATGAGCAAGTCACATCTTACACAGATGGCAGCAGGCAAAGAAGAGAGCTTGTACAGGGGAAACTCACCTTTATAAAATCATTAAATCTCATAAACTTATTCAGCTATCAGTGATACACAGAGCAAAGTCCTTCCTCCATGATATCAATTACCACTGGGTCCTTCCTTAACACAGGGAAATTCAAGGTAAAATTTGTGTGGGGCACAGCCCAACAATATCATTCTTCACCTGGACCAATTCAAATCTCATGTTCTCACATCTGGAAACCAATCATGTCTTCTTAACAGTCCCCCAAAGTCTTAACTCATTTCAGCATTAACTCAAAAGTCCACAGTCCAAAGTCTCATCTGAGCCAAGGGAAGTCCCTTCCACCTATGAGACTATAAAATCAAAAGCAAGTTGGTTACTTCCTATATACAATAAAGGTACAGACATTTGGTAAATAGCAGCCATTCCAAATGAGAGATATTGGCCAAAATGAAGTAGCTACAGGCCCCATCCAAGTCCAAAATTCAACTGGGCAGTCAAATTTCAAAGCTCTCCTTTAACTCCATGTCTCACATCCAAGTCATGCTGATGCAAGAGGTGGATTCCCATGGTCTTGGGCAGCTCTGCCCCCTGTGGGCTTTGCAGGGTACAGCCTCCCTTCTGGCTGCTTTCAGGGGGCTAGCATTGAGTGTGGCTTTTCCAGGCCCATGGTACTAGTGGTCAATGGATTTATCATTTTGGGGTCTGGAGGATGGTGGCCTCTTCTCACAGCTCTACTAGGCAGTGTCCCAGTAGGGACTTTGCATGGGCGTTCTAATACTACATTTTCCTTCTGCACTGCACTAGCAGAGGTTCTCCAGGAGAACCCCTCCCCCCCCCCACAACAAACTTCTGCCTGAGCATCTAGGTGTTTCCATACAGCCTCTGAAATTCAGGTGGAGGTTCCCAGACCTCATTCTTGACTTCATGTACCTTCAGGTTTAAAATTATGTGGAAGCTGCCAAGGACTTGGGGCTTCTGCCCTCTGAAGCAACAGCCCAAGCTGTACCTTGGCCCCTTTTGGCCATGGCTCGGTTGATCTTGAATGCAGTGTACCAAGTCCCTAGGCTGCAAAGAGCAGGGTGGCCCTGGGCCTGGCCCATAAAACCAGGTTTTTTTCCTTCCTGGCCTCTGGGCCTATGATGGCAGAGGCTGCTGTGAAGACCTCTGACATGCCCTGGAGACATTTTTCTCATTGTTTTGGGGATTAACATTTTGCTCCTCATTATTTTTGCAACTTGTATGCAGCCAGCTTCAATTTCTCTTCAGGAAAATAGGATTGTCTATTCTATCACATTTTCAAGCTACAAATTTTCCAAACGATTGTGCTCTGTTTCCCTTTAAAACTGAATGCCTTTAACAGCACCCAAGTCACGTCTTGAATGTTTTGCTTTTTAGAACTTATTTCATTAGATACCCTAAATCATTGCTCTCAAGTTCAAAGTTCCACAAATCTCTAGGGCAGGGGAAAATTCTGCCAGTTTCTCTGCTAAAATATAACAAGAATCACCTTTGCCCAAGTTCCCAACAAGTTCCTCATCTCCTCCTGACACCACCTCAGCCAGGATTTTATTGACCGTATCACCATCAGCATTGTGGTCAAAGCCATTCAACACATCTCTAGGGAGTTCCAAACTTTCCCACATTTTCTTGTCTTCTTCTGAGCCCTTCAGACTTCCATCCTCTGGCTGTTACCCAGTTCCAAATTCACTTCTACATTTTGGGTATCTTTACGGCAGCACTCCCTCTACTGGTACCAATTTACTGTATTAGCCTGTTTCACACTGCTGATGAATGCAGACCTGTAAGTTCTCTGTGCAACAAACCAGCATGGCACACATATACCTACGTATCAAACCTGCACATTCTTCACATGTATCCCATTTTATGTAGAAGAAATAAAGAAAAAAAATGAGACATTCCTGAGACTGGACATTTACAAAAGAAAGAGGTTTAATGGACTTGAAGTTTTATGTGGCTGGGGAAAACCTCACAATCATAGCAGCAGGCAAGGAGGAGCATGTCACATCTTACATTCATGGCAACAGGCAGAGAGCTTGTGCAGGGAAACTCCCCCTTATAAAACCATCAGGTCCCATGATACTATTCACTAAATGGGAAAGATCTGTCCTCATGATTTAATTACCTCCCACTTGGTACTTTTCACAACACATGGAAATTAAGATGAAATTTGGGAGGGGACACAGCCAAACCATATCAGGGAGGATAACTGGTACTAAGAAATAATCTTCCTTACTGGAATTGTTCTAATAGAGAAATAATTTATATACAATAGGTGCAAAATTCTTATAGTGGCACATTTCTTATCAAATGGATACTTTGCTTCCTTGGGGTCTGCTTATGTGGCTCATGTATGGTACAGCCAAAGTCAAATATATGGTCTGGGGAAGGAAGACTATGACCACTTTTAGCTAAGGGGTGATGATATTTACTGTGTTGGCTTTCCTATCACTTGTTTCAATCTTTGTGCTCTGTTTATATTTGACAGACAATGTATAATGATTATACTACCTTTGTGACTTCATGAAGGAGACATCAGGCTATAATGATTTGTCTTCCATATAAAAATATGTCTTTCACATGAAACAGAATTTTCCATATAAAAACATATTCAAGACTACTGTCTCCAGTGAAGAAAAAATAACAGAACCAACATTTCCTTTCCCACCAGAAATACACTGATATGGTTTGGCTCTGTATTTCCACCCAAATCTCACTTGAATTGTAATAATCCCCCATGTGTCAAGGGTGGGACCAGATGGAGATATTTGAATCATGGGGGTAGTCTCCACCATGCTGTTCTTGTGATAGCAGATGAGAACTCATGAGAACAGATGGTTTTATAAGAGGCTTTCCATTTTACTTAGATCTCATATTCTCTCCTGTTACCCTGTGAAGAGATGCATTCCACCATGATTGTAAGTTTCCGTAGGCCTCGCCAAGCCATGCAGAACTATGAGTGAACTAACTTTTTCTTCAGAAATTACCCAGTCCTCAGGGCAGTTCTTTATAGCAGAATGGCCTAATTCACACCCCCTGAAAAGAAGATGTAGAACTGAGAAGCTATCCAAAATGAAATACAGAGAAGAACAAAAGAAATATATCTAAAAAAGAGCATTTGACAATTTTTGAGACAACTATAGAATCCTAATATATGTGCGATTTGAGTCTCTGGAAGAGGGAGCATAAATTAAAGTTTTAAAATTTTCAAATTTTATGACAAGTATAAACTGGCCACAAATCCAAGCAACTCAACAAATTCTTAGACAAAGAAACATGAATAAAGATACCCCTAATACCCAACTCAGTCAATTGCTCTTAAAACAAGTAATAGAGAAAAAAAAATTAAAGCAGCAATACAAAAAATCAATTTAGAGGTTATTTTATTTAGAAATATACTGGATTATAGATTTAGGACATTAGTAGAAATGGGCTTTAGTAATTTTATTGTATAACATGACCATAATTAGTAATAATGTGTCTGCATATTTCAAAATTACTACAGAGGCAGATTTGAAATATTATCATCATAAGTAATTGATAAATAGATAAGGTGATGAATATGATATAACAATCTATTTTTTTCTGATACCAACTTAACCTCAATGACATTTACACTTTTAGTTCTCCCTACCCACACTTCATGTTATTTTTGACAATTTACATGTTTTTATATTGTGTATCCATTAACAAATTTTTGTCATTACAGCTATTCTTAATATTTTAGTATTTTGAATTTTGTACTAAAATTAAGAGTAATTTACACTTCACTATTACATTACTACACTTCTGTCTTTTTGTATAGTTACCTTTATATAATGAGTTTTATATTTTTCATGTAATTTTGTGCTGTTAATTTGTGTTCTTTTATTTCATCTTGAATAATTCCCTAATCCTTCTCATAAGGCAATTCTAATCATGATGAACACTCTCAAATTGTGTTTTTCCAGGAATGCTTTTGTTTACTTTTCATTTCTGTAAAATAGCTTTGTTAAAGTATTCTTGGTTGACAGCTGTTTTATTTATTTAAACATTTTGAATATATCATCCCATTTCCTTCTGACCTGCAATGTTTCTTCTGAGAAATTGGCTCATAGTTTTATGAGAGATCCTTTGTCAATAACATGTCACTTTCCTTTTTTCTGATTTAAAAATTCTCTTTGTATTTGACATGGAGAATTTGATTATAATGTTCCTAGGCATAGAATTTTTTTGAATTTGACTAACTGTCAATCTTTGGGCTTTATAAATCTGAATGTACATTTCCCTATGCAAATTTTGGAAGTTTTTAGCCATTATTTCTTTAGGGATGCTTTCTGCTCTTTTCTTTCTCTCATCTCTCGCTGGAAGGAACTCCCATAATGTGCATATTGGCTTGCTTCATGGTGTCCCATAAATACTGAAGGCTCTCTTCATTTATTTTTTTAAATTATTTCTGGTGGTGGGCTTATTTCAAATGACTTGTTGAGATTGCTGATTCTTTTGTTTGATTGATTATGTTGTTGAAGCTCTCTATTAACTTTTTGAGTTCAGTTACTTCATTCTTTACATCCAGATTTTCTGTTTGGTTACTTTTTATGTCTTTATAAATTTGTTAATAGTCTCATTTTGTTCATTATTATTTTAGTATTTCAGCTAGTTGTCTCCCTGCTTTTTAATATCTCACTAAAATTCTTTAAGGTGATTGTTTTGACTTATTTATCCAGCAATTCAGAGATCTCTACTTCGTTAGAGTTGTTTATTAGAGATTTCTTTATAGTGTCATGTTTCTCTGATTCTTTATGCTTTTTGTAGTTTTATGTTGGTGTCTGTGCATTTAAAGATAAAGCCACCCCTTTAAGTTTTTTTATTATTATTCTTTAAATTCTGGGATACATTTGCAGAACTTGCAGGTTTGTTACATAGGTATACATGTGCCATGGTGGTTTGCTGCATCCATCAACCCATTAGAAATACATTAGATATTTCTCCTAATACTATCTCTTCCCTTGCCCCCACCCCCTCACAGACCACTGTGTGTGATGTTCCCCTCCCTGTGCCCATATGTTCTCATTGTTCAACTCCCACTTTTGAGTGAGAACATGTGATGTTTGGTTTTCTGTTCCTGTGTTAGTTTTCTGAGAATGAGCGTTTCCAGCTTCATCCATGTCCCTGCAAAGGACATGAACTCATTCCTTTTGACTGCATAGTATTCTGTGGTGTATATGTGCCACATTTTCTTTATCCCATCTATCATCGATGGACATTTGGGTTGGTTTTCCATGTCTTTTCTCTTGTGAATAGTGCTGCAATAAACATGCGTGTGTATGTGTCTTTATAGTAGAGTGATTTATAATCCTTTGGGTATATACCCAGTAATGGGATTGCTGGGTCAAATGGTATTTCTAGTTCTAAATTCATATGCAAAAAACTGAAACTGAATCCCTTCCTTATCTCTTATACCAAAATTAACTCAGTATGGATTAAATATTTAAGCGTAAGACCTAAACCATAAAAAAGCCAGAAGAAAACCTAGACAATACCATTCAGGACATAGGCATGGGCAAAGTCTTCATGACTAAAACATCAAAAGCAATTGCAACAAAAGCCAAAATTGACAAATGAGATCTAATTAAACTAAAGAGTTTCTGCACAGCAAAGAAACTATCATCAGAATGAACAGGTAACCTACAGAATGGGAGAAAAATTTTGCAATCTATCGATCTGACAAAGGGCTAATATCCAGAATCTACAAAAAACTAAGCAAATTTACAGAAAATAAACTAACAACCCCATCAAAAGTGAGCAAAGGATATGAATAGACACTTTTCAAAAGAAGACATTTTTGTGGCCAACAAACCTATGAAAAAGAGTTCATCATCACTGGTCATTAGAGAAATGCAAATCAAAACCACAATGAGATACTATCTCACGCCAGTTAGAGTGACAATCCTCTTTAAGTTTTATTTATGGGATGACTTCAGCAGAGGAAGGGCTTCACCAATCAGCCTAGCTAGAGATTGTATGAATGTATTAACACTATTCAATATATGTGCCTGCTTCACACCTCTCTCCCACTTCTGGGATATAAGTCTTAGGAGTGAGCACCTTATCTCTATCCCAGAGAGCCATTCTGGGATGTAGAAGCCACCTCCCCTTTTTCGTGAGGGCAGTGTACTGAGTTGCAAGGACATTAGGTGCAAGTTTCACTCCTCTCCTTTTCTCCTAAATAAAAAGTATGAGGATTATGTGCTTATTTCCAATTCCAGAGAACCGAATTGAGCCAGCCAGTGAGATCCACACTGCCCACTGAGATGCATGCTGGATGCTGATATTATTGCACCACCTGGCGATATCCACACATGTCTGCTGAGATTTGCACTAGGTGTTGAGAGCCCTACCAGCTTCTGAGAGCCCTCTTTTCTTTGTTTTTAACTACCCCAGATTTTCTAACTATTTAGTTGCCTCAGCACTCTGGATGAGATATAGCAGAAGACAGTCTCTTAAACAATGCCCTCAATATCAGGGGAAATTGAATACACACTTTGCTATCTTTCCCCCTTGGGAGAAATTATAGTCTGTGGGTATCTCTCAACACTATACTGTGCAAGTTTTGGGGAGGGATGACACAAGTAAAGTGAAACTGCTCCTTTTACCTGTTTAAATGTAATTGTTCTTAGTTTTGTGCTTTTCTAGGGTGTTACACCTTCTCATCTGGATTCTGACATTTTCATTAAGGTATTTTAGTCCACATATAATTGTTAAATCATTTTTTTTTTGATAGGGCATAAGTGCTGTAACTTCTTATTCTACCATTTTTCTGGTATCACTACTTGTGGTTTTTGCCTGGGCCTATATCCATCCCACTGTCTCCAGCTCTGCATTTGCCTTAAAAATCAACAGCCTGCAATTACAATAAAATCAAGAAAGTTGACAGCCATTAAAAAGGGAAAACTGTTTTTGAGTGTTCTAAAGACCCTACTTCCAAAGAGTTTTAATAGTTAGACCTATCTGATGGTTCTCTAGGAGGCTCTACTTGCAAAACTGTCTTTACTTGACATGACTTGGAGCTTTCTCAGAAATATTTTTTTTTCTCTTGGAGTGGACCAGAAGGCTTTACATGATGAATCCACTGTAATATTTTAATCTCTCTAGCATTTTGATGACTTCTTCTACTGTATACCAAGGCAGTTATATTATTTCAACTTCATTAATGTAGGCCACTTTTGTGTCCATGTTTCAGTCAACCAAACTGAAATACTGGTAGAACTCTTTCTAAAGCCTTGAGTTAAAAAATTAAACTCAGAGTCTCTGCTTGGGTTTATATTAATAAATTCAATCTAATCTAATGTTATGTTCCATCCTTCCCCATTATCCCACACCCTTAAGATCTACTCCCCCCACATATTCTTCAGATTCCTGTCTGTATAAACTGGAAAAAACAGATGGGTCTTATGGGTTGTGTAGTGCCTTCTTATGAGTAATTTTGCACTGGGGCCTTCTTGGACTTGAGTTTAGTTACAGGTTTAGAAGAAAGGGGTAAGTTTCTTAGGGGTAGGTTTTAGGAGAATCAGTCCTACCTTGCAAAACAACTACCTGAGAGAAGGCATGTATATTTTCTTTGGACAAAACAGAACTAACTTTCTCAAGTGGGGGTTGGAGGGATGCTTCTATTGACAAAGAATAATTGTTAGAATTTAGGGATTCAATGTTTTCATGTTCAATGGACCTTTTCATATATCCCCCATTCTGAATTTTAGGATCTCATTTCTCTGTAAGCACTGCCTTTATTTAACAGAAGACACCCTGAGAGGTTAGGAATTTAATTTGCATAGTAATTTACCCACTGGCAGGCTAAGATTCTGGGTTTAGCTTACAGAAATCTTAGCCATGTGGGTACAGAAGATAAGAATTTATTTCAGAGCAGATATAGAAGCTTTCAGGTTATTTATGTATATCTTAGCTGGGAATTTGAGACCCTGATATAATCCTTTTTTCCTACAACTTTCTGCAGTGCAGATAGAAGCAACTGGCCAATCCTATTATACTGTTTAATTTTACCAAAATATTTTAAGGTGTTAAATATATTAAATAACAGAACCACACCTTTTATAGGTACTTGATAAGGAGTAACAAGTGGGTGACATCTCGCATATCTCTATTGTAACATTATGCCATGGACTAATAGTACCCTCTTTACCATGGGAAATAGAATCATTAGTGTATCTAATCCAATCACAATAGGGAACCAATTCCAGATAACCTGGAATCAATTAATAAAGTGGACGTTAAATACTCTTCTCCTCTAGCACCACTTACAATACCAAAATTTGTACAGTGATGGTTTCACAAGAGAAAAAGAATTAGTAGCAACTATATATTAAAAGATGAATTGCAAAAAATAAATGGCTTATGTAAGTGTGGATACTGGCAAGACAAGCCCAAAATCCACAGATTATATTACCGGGAAGAGAGGCCTGAGAATCTTCATTATGTCCTAGAGTTGCTATCCACAGTTGGAATTATTTTCCAAAACCTCAGTTTCACCCTTAAGCCTCTTTAACTCAATTGAATCAGGCCTACTCAAATTATGTGGGATAATCTACCTTAGTAAAAGTCAGCTAAATTGAGATTTTAATCACACCTACAAGACATCTTCACTGGAATATCTACTAGTATTTGATTCTGTAACTCCGGTGATAGCCTGGCAAAGCTGATACATAAAACATCATCAGAGTTGATATTAATCTTAACTAGATTATTATAAATTATAAGGTTAATTTAATCCACAGTGGAACCACCAAGAGATGCATCACTCAATAAATATTACAAAATAAATGGCAAGGATTTTAATGGTACACTGCAGTATATTTAATACAAAAGGATAGGGACAACCTAGAGTTCACATACAGAAAACAAGTTTTAAAAAGAATAAATCTTACCAGTAATCGCATAAAATGTAAATGGTATGGACACTCCAGTTAAAAAACAGATTGATAGAATGGATTAAAAAATGACAGCAACCATGTGCTGTCAAGAAGGGACACTTTAAAATTAATGACACAGATAGGTTGAAAGTAAAGGAATAGAAAATAATACATGATACAAATAATAACCACAAGAGAGGTTGAGAGGCTATATGAGTGTGTGCTTTTTTTTTTTTTTTCAAATCAATAGCCAAGTCTTCAGTTCTTTGACATCAACTGAGTATTCAACAATTCAATTCATTTCAATTAAATTCTAGACACTACTTAGAGTTAGCACAGATCCCTCAGGTTAGAACTCAGTCCCATAAGACCATACTTTATATACCAACCACAGATGGGTCCTCATTTAACCTGCACTTCTGCCTGGCTGCACTATAAATTCAGGGGTTCCCATGACCCCTACTCAGGTTTGATAATTTGCCAGAACTACTGAGGTGACTCAAGAAAATACAATAGTTATGATTATAGTTTTATTATAAAGAATACAACTCTTTAATTATGTAGTTGATTTTCCTTTCGTAACCAGTCCTCATCCTGAAGGTACCTCGAGACCCATCCTGTATCACCTTATTAGCATAAAATTAGGTATGGTTGAAACCTTTCATTATCAATAAAGTGATACTTCTATTGCTCAGAAAATTCCAACAGTTTTAGGAGATCTGGGCAAAGAACTGGGAACAAAGACAAATTATATATATTTTATTATACTTCCGACCTTACTCTGATTTTGACTATGGATCCCTATAGCCAAAGGATCATAAAGAGAAAAAGACACTGTCTTACTACTAGAGAACCATTAATCCACTAACAGGGCAGTCCAACATTATACCATATGAAAATGACTCCCAGAGCAAGATCACTTCAATTTGTAGGCTTCCATTTGGTCTTGTCAAATTCTAAAAGCAGCCATGGTCTCAGTGATA
Organism: Ateles fusciceps; assembly: GCA_036589455.1. Classification (NCBI taxonomy): domain Eukaryota; kingdom Metazoa; phylum Chordata; class Mammalia; order Primates; family Atelidae; genus Ateles; species Ateles fusciceps. Next base: position 575,991 of record JAZHEH010002546.1, on the reverse strand, counting down.
TATGGCTTTACCTTTTTAGGCTTCCAGTATAACTGAGTTTAAAAGATATTATCATCACTTGCTTCAAACTTCTTTTGAGGTGTGTATTCATCCATTCTCACACTGCTAATAAAGACATACCCAAAACTGGGTAATTTATTAAATAAAAGAAGATTTAATGAACTCACAGTTTCACATGGCTGGGGAGGCCTCAAAATCATGGTGGAAGGCAAAAGAGGAGCAAAGGAACATCTTACATGACAGCAGGCAAGAGAGCATGTGCAGAGGAACTACCCTTTAAAAAAAAATCAGATCTCGTAAGACTTATTCACTATCATAAAAACAGCGTGGGAAAAACCTTCCCCCATGATTTAATTACCTCCCACTGGTCTCCCTCCCCCACCGCAGGTGAGGATTATTGGAGCTACAATTAGAGAAGAGATTTGGGTGGGGACACAGTCAAACCATATTATTTCACCCTGGCCCTTCCCAAATCTCATATACTCATATGTCAAAACCAATCATGGCTTTCCCAACAGTCCCCCAGAGTCTTAATTCATTTCAGCATTAACTCAAAGTCTGTAGTCCAAAGTCTCATCTGAGACAAGGCAAGTGTATTAGACAGGGTTCTCTAGAGAAACCCTCCTTCTGTGGCAGATTATGGCCAGACTGCCTCTTTAGGCCAGACCCTGACCCATCCCTCCTTGCTGAGCGAGACCTCCCTGCAGAAATTTCAGCAACTCTAGCCAGTGGTTTAGGGACAGAAACTCTGATCTCCCCTGGGACAAAGCCCCTGGGAAAATGAGTGGTCTTTATCTCTGTGGATCAACAGATAGTCTTTCCCCCTGCTGGCTCTGAAGAATCCAGGCAGCCCAGATTGGTGGGATTCCCTGCAGCGTGGCACAACCCCTCTGCTAAGAGGCAGCTGGAGTGCTTTCTTAATTGGGTCCCAGATCATGTGCCTCCTGATCAGGTGAGATGCCCCCACTAGAGTTGCCAGACGCTTTAGACAAGAGTATTCCTTCCAGCATGAGGTTGGTGCCTCTCTGAAACAGAGATTACAGAAGAAGGAGTGGGTACCCATCTTTACTGTTCTGCAGCCTCTACTGGTGACACCTTCAGGTGTGGGAGGGACCAAGTGCATAGGGTTTGGAGTGGGCTGCCAACAAACTGCAGCAGCCCTATGGAAAAGGGGCCTGACTGTCAAAAATAATAATAATAAAAATAAAACAGAGAGCAGCAGCAACAGCACCAACACAGAATTCCCCCGCAAAAACCCCATCCGAAGGTTAACAGCTTCAAAGATCAAAGCTAGACAAACTCACAAAGATGGAAAGAATCAACAACAACAACAACAAACACTGAAAGCTCCAAAAGCCAGCATGACTCTCTCTCCTTAAATGATTGCAACACCTTTCCAGCAACAGCAAAGTAAGCAGAGGCTTAGATGTATAAATTGACGGAAGTAGGCTTCAGAAAGTGGGTAATAACAAACTTTGCCGAGGTAAAGGAGCATGTTCTAACACAATGCAAAGAAGCTAAGAACCATGGTAAAACATTACAGGAGCTGTTAACCAGATTAATCAGTTTAGAGAGGAACATAAATGACCTGATGGACCTGAAAAACACAACACGAGAACTTCACAATGCAACCACAAGTATCAATAACCAAATAGACTAAGCAGAGGAAAGAATTTCGGAGCTTGAATACTATTTTGCTGAAATAAGACAGGCAGACAAGATTAGAGAAAAATAATGAAAAGGAATGAACAAAAACTCTGAGAACTATGGGATTATGTAAAGACTAAACCTGTGACTGATTAGGGTACCGGAAAGAGATGGGGAGAATGGAGCCAAGTCAGAAAACATACTTCAGAATATTATCCAGGAGAATTTCCTCAACCATATAAAACAGAACAACATTCAAATCCACGAAATTCAGAGAAGTCCAGTAAGATACTCCATGAGAAGATCAACCCCAAGATATAGAATCATTAGATTCTCCAAGGTTGAAATAAAGGGAAAAAATGTTAAGGGCAGCCAGAGAGAATGGCCAGATCACCTACAAAAGGAAAACCACTAGACTAACAGTGTACCTCTCAGCAGAAACCCTATAAGCCAGAAGAAATTGGTGGCCAATATTCAACATTATAAAGAAAAAAATTTCCAACCCAGATTTTCATATCCAGTTACACTAAGCTTCATAAATGAAGGAGAAATAAAATCTTTTTCAGACAAGCAAATGATGAGGGAATTTGTCACCACCAGGCCTGCCTTGCAAGAACTCCTGAAGAAAACCACATGATTATCTGAATAGGTCCAGAAAAGGCATTCCATAAAATTCAACACCCCTTCATGTTAAAAACTCTCAATAACTAGGTATTGATGGAACATATATCAAAATAATAAGTTATTTATGACAATTCTGTAGTCATAAATAACTTTGCCCATTCAGTAAGATATGTCATAAGTAACTTACTATTTTGAGAACATATCTCAAAATAATAAGTTACTTATGACAGTATCTTACTGAATGGGCAAAAGCTGGAAGCATTTCCCTTGAAAACCAGCATAAGAGAAGGATGCCCTCTCTCACCACTCCTATTCAAAATACTATTGAAAGTTCTGGCCAGGGCAACCAGGCAAGAGAAATAAATGGTATTCAAATAGGAAGACAGAAAATCAAACTGTCTCTGTTTGCAGATGACATGATCTTGTATCTAGAGAACCCCATAGTTTTAGTCCAAAAGATACTTAAGCTGATAAGCAACTTCAGCAAAGTCTCAGGATACAAAATTAATGGGCAAAAATCACATGCATTCCTATACACCAACAGTAGACAAGCAGAAAGCCAAATCATGAAGAAACTCCCATTCAGAATTGCTACAAAGAGAATAAAATACCTAGGAATGTAGCTAACGAGGAAAGTGAAGGATCTCTTCAAGTCGAAGTACAAACCACTACTCAAGGAAATAAGAGACGACACAAACAAATGGAAAAACATTCCATGCTCATGGATAGGAGAATCAGTATCATGAAAATATCCATATTGTCCAAAGTAATTTATAGATTCTCTGCTATTCCCATTAAACTACCATTGACATTCTTCACAGAATGTCAATTCTGTGGGGCTTAATAGCCAGGTGATGGGTTGATAGGTGCAGCAAACCACCATGGCACACATTTACCTATGTAACAAACCTACACGTCCTGAACATGTATCCCAGAGATTAAAATAAAATTTTAAAAAAAAGGATAGCAAGAGAATATTATGAACAATTTCATGACAATAAATTCAACAGCTTAGATAAAATGGAGAAATTGCTTTAAAGACACACCGCAAAAGCTCAGGAGAAATTATAGACAACTTGAATAGAGGTTTATGTATTAAAATAATTGAATTTGAAATTTAAAAGCTTCATGCAAAGAAAATGATGAGCTAATATTTCTTCATTGGTGAATTCTGCTGTATTAGTTTTCTATTGTTTCAATAACAAATTACCACAAACTTGGTTTAAATAATACACATTTATTCTAGTGTTTTTATGGTGTTAGGTTTTATGTTTAAATCTTTGATCCATCTGGAGTTAATTTTAGTGTAAGGTGACAGGTAGGGGTCCAGTTTCTGCTTTCTGCACATTGCTAGCCAGTTTTCCCAACACCACTTATTAAACATGGAGTCCTTTCCCCATTGTTTGTTTTTGCTGGGTTTGTCAAAGATCAAATGGTTGTAGATGTGTGGTGTCTCTTCTGGGGTCTCTGTTCTGTTCCATTGGTCTATGTCTCTGTTTTGGTAACAGTACCATGCTGTTTTGATTACTGTAGCCTTGTAGTATAGTTTGAAGTCTGTCAGTGTGATGCATCCAGCTTTGTTCTTTTTGCTTAGGATTGTCTTGGCTATGCGGGGTCTTTTGTGATTCCATATGAAGTTTAAAGTGGTTTTTTCAAGTTCTGTGAAGAAGGTCATTGGTGGCTTGATGGGGGTCGCATTGAATCTATAGATTACTTTGAGCAGTATGGCCATTTTCACAATATTGATTCTTCCTAACCATGAGCATGGAATGCTTCCCCATCTGTTTGTGTCCTCTCTTATTTTGTTGAGCAGTGGTTTGTAGTTCTCCTTGAAGAGGTCCTTTACATCCTTTGTTAGTTGTATTCCTAGGTATTTTATTCTCTTTGTAGCAATTGTGAATGGGAGTTCGCTCTTGATTTGGCTCTCTGTTTGTCTGTTATTGGTAAAACGTAGGCAAAACCATCCAGGATATAGGCATAGGCAAGGACTTTATGACCAAAACACCAAAAGCAATGGCAATAAAAGCCAGGATAGACAAATGGGATCTAATTAAACTCCAGAGCTTCTGTACAGCAAAAGAAACCATCATTAGAGTGAATCGGCAACCAACAGAATGGGAAAAAATTTTTGCAATCTACCCATCTGACAAAGGGCTAATATCCAGAATCTACAAAGAACTAAAACAGATATACAAGAAAAAAAAAACAACCCCATTCAAAAGTGGGCAAAGGATATGAACAGACAATTTTCAAAAGAGGACATATATGAGGCCAACAAACATATGAAAAAATGCTCATCATCACTGGTCATTAGAGAAATGCAAATCAAAACCATACTGAGATATCATCTCACGCCAGTTAGAATGGCGATCATTAAAAAATTGGGAGACAACAGATGCTAGAGAGGATGTGAAGAAATAGGAACACTCTTACACAGTTGGTGGGAGTGTAAACTAGTTCAACCATTGTGGAAGACAGTGTGGTGATTTCTCAAGGATTTAGAAATAGAAATTCCATTTGACCCAGCAATCCCACTATTGGGTATATACCCAAAGAACTATAAATCGTTCTACTATAAAGACGCATGCACACGTATGTTCATTGCAGCCCTGTGTACAATAGCAAAGACCTGGAACCAACCCAAATGCCCATCTATGATAGACTGGACAAAGGAAATGTGGTACATATACATCATGGAATACTACGCAACCATAAAAAATGATGAGTTGATGTCCTTTGTAGGGACTTGGATGAATCTGGAAACCATCATTCTCAGCAAACTGACCCAAGAACAGAAAGCCAAACACCGTATGTTCTCACTCATAGGAGGGTGTTGAACAACGAGAACACATGGACTCAGGGAGAGGAGCATCACACACACGGCAGAGTTGGGGGGAGTAGGGGAGAGATAATGGGGTGGGTGGGGAGGGAGGGGGAGGGTGGGGAGGTATAACATGGGGAGAAATGCCAGATATAGTATGCACCAAAAGTAAAATAAATTTAAAAAATAATAATATATATTTATTATTTTACTAATCTGTAAGTCAGAAGTCTGACATGGGCTAAAATCAATGTACTGGCAAGGCTAGATTTATTTGTGGAGGCTCACGATAATCCATTTTCTTGCCTTTTCCAGCTTTTAGAGACTGCTTGTCTTCCTTGGCTCATGGCTGACTTTCATCTTCAAAACCAGCAATGATCAGTTGAGTCTCTCTCACATCACATCAGGCTCACACTGATTTTTCCTGTTTCTCCTTCCACTTTTATGGACTCTGCTAATTACATTAGGCTCATCTGGATAATCTAGAAAAAAATCTCCCAATATTAAGATCAGCCAAATACCAACCTTACATACATCTGCAATATTAATTTCTCTTTACCATGTAAAGAAAAATAACATCATTTTCTCCCATATTATTTCAAAAAATCAAGGAAGAGAGAATACTTTTCAACTTATCAATGAGGCCAGCATTACCCTGATAATAATACCACAGAATTACGTCACAAAAAAATAAAACTCATGAATATAAATGCAAAAATTGTAAACAAGATTTTAGCAAAGCAAATCAAATCCAAGAAAATATAAGAACAATGCATAAAAACAAGTATGTTTTTATTAGAAATGCAAATTTGATTTAACAGTAAAAAATAAATCAGTGCAATTCATATGAAAAAAAAATCCCATGTGATCATCTCAATATATGTATAAAAGCATCTGAAAAAATCCAACATCCATGTCTAGATAAAAACTCTCAACAAACTAGGAATAGAAGGAAACTTCCTTAATCTAATGAATGTCATCTATGAAAACCCTAAATCTAATATTATACTTAATGGTGAAAGACTGAATGCCTTCATCCTATGGTCAGGAGGAAGGCAAGAATGTCTGCTCTTATCAATTCTATTCAACATTATACTGAAGAATCTAGCCATTTCAATAAGGCAAAGAAAGACATACAGATTGGAAAAAAACTAAAACCATATTTTTTAGCAAATGACATAATTATCTCTGTAGAAAATTTAATGAATTCTACAAAAGTTTTAGAGCTAATATGTGAATGTATCACCCTTATGTTACAGAACCAATATTCAAAATTTAATTATATTTCTCTATATTAGCAATAACAATGAAAAGTTGAAATTGAAAATAATAACATTTAGATTAGTACCAAAAATGAGAAATAATTATGGGCAAATTTCACGAACATCTTCAAGACCTGTAAATTGTAAACTACAAAGTATTACTCAGAGAAATTAAAGAAGACCTTTATAAATAGAGAAATATATATATTTTTTGTGAGTCAGAGGTCCAATACTGTTAAGATATCAATACTTCTAAAATTAATCTACAGATTCAGTATAATCAAAATTGAAATGACAGCAGTCTTTTTCTGTACAAAACTTATTAGCTAATTTTAAAATTCATATGGAAATGTGAAAGTATCAGAAAAATACAACTTTGGAAAAAGAAGACCAAAGTTGGAGAAATAAAATACCTGATTTAAAGGAGTATTAAAGAGATATAATAATCAAGACACTGTATTAGTATTGTCATAAAATTAGACATATAGCTCAATGGAAGAGAAGAGAGTTTCCAGATAGACCCACACATAGAAAGTCTTTGGAATTTGACAAAGGTGAAAAGGCAATTGACTGAGTTAAATATAGTCTTTTAAAAAATGGTTCTGGAACAACATTTGGATCTCCATATGCAAAAAATTTGAGCTTTGATTATATTTAAAAATAAACTTAAATTTGAAGCTAGATCTAGTTATGAAACTCAGCACTCTAAGACTTCTTGAAAAATATGTAGCCTAAAATCTTTGTGACCAAGGATTAGGCTATGTTTTCTTAGGTATAACACCGAAAGCATATTCCATAAAATTCAAAATTTATACATTGGACTTCATCAGTATTAAAAGCTTCTGCCCCTCTAAAGATATTGTAAAACATTTAAAGGACAAGTCATAGTAGACTGGGAGAAAAATCTCTAAAAAGGGTCCATCTGATAAAGCCTTCTAGAATCTTTTAGATTCCAGAATATGTAAATAATCTTCAGTACTCAATAATAAAATCTAAACTAAACAGTTCTTTAAAAATCAGCTAAATTTTAATAGACACCAGTAAAGAAGATATATGAATGGGAAATAATTCTATGAGAAGATGTTCAACACTATTAGTTATTATGATAATGCAACTTAAAACCCCATAAGATCTTACTATATACCTACTAGAATGTCTAAGGTTAAAATGGCTGACCATACTAAGTATTAGCAAGGATGTAGAGAAATGGAAAGGCTTATCATCTCCTAGCAGGAATTTAAACTGGTATGACCACTTTGAAAACAGTTTGTCTCTTAAAAAGTTATGCAAGTATTTAAAATGCGACCTAGCCATTTCTTTGTGAGGCATTTATGTAAGCTAAAGTATATGTCCATATAAAGACTTTTACACAAAAATTCATAGGTGTTTCACTTTGTAGTTCCCCCAAATTCAAATCAAACCAAATGGCTATTAAGAGATTGTTAACGACTTAAATGTTTGTGATCCCCCCCAAAATTTATACGATAGCATCCTAACCACCAATGTGATGATATAAGAAGGTGGAGCTTTTAAGAAGTAATTAGATCATAAAAGTGGAGCCCCCATAAATGAGATTCATTTCTTTAGAAAGAGAATCCAGAGAGCTCCTCTGGATTCTCTTTCTGCCATGTGAAAATACAACGAAAATTTGCAACCTGGAAGGGAGCCCTCTTCAGCACACAATAGTGCTGGCACCCTGATCTCAGAATTCAGCTTCCAGAACTGTGAAAAATAAATTCTATTGTTTATAAATCAGTTTGTCTATCTATTCTGTTATAGCAGCCGGAACTAAAATAGAGATGAACAAATAAACATATTTTGGTGCGTTCATACGATTGGATTCTATTCAGCAATATAAAGGAACTGTTGATGGATGCAACAACATGAGTAAATCAAAACATAATTATGTTGAGTGAGAGAAGCCAGATAAGAAAGTATCTACTTTATGATTACATTTGATAAAACTTAAAAAATACAAATAAGCTATCATGACAGACAGCAAATAAGTGGTTGCCTAGGGACTGGAAGTAGAGGTGTGCAGGCGTGGGTGAGAGGGAAACTTTGGGGGAGTGATGGTTATGCTCATCATGATGATCAATCATAGGAGATAGTTTCACAGATATACATATGTCAAATCTCATTATATTTTACATTTTGCATTTGTGTGATTCATTATATATCAAATAAACCTCAATTAAAGTGCAGAAATAAGTGTATTTGTAAAGTGCAACAGGCAGCCAGCTGGCAAATATTTTTTCTTAATTGAGAATGAAGGGTTTTATTACGTTATCATCATCCCAACTAATACTTGTCAGAGAGGAACTCTAACTCAAGTTTTCTAACTCTACATCCTGTTATCTGTCCCCTAAATCTCCAGGTCTCAGGGCTACCTTCAATGACAGATAAGTATAATTGTTTTAAATTGATAATAGCCTCACATCTACATGATAATTGTAACAGTCTGTATCGATATTTCTTTTATTTTTTTAGATAATTTCAACTATTAGATTCAGGGGTATGTGTGCAGGTTTATTATAGGGATATATTTCAGGATGCTGAGGTTTGGGATACAAATGATCCCATAACCCAGGTGGGACTATAGTAAACAAGATAGTTTTTTAACTCTTGATCCCTTCCCTCCCTCCTCCCTCAAGTAGTCTCCAGTGTTTATTGTTTCCATCTTTGTGTCCGTGAATACCCAATGTTTAACTCCTACTTATAAGTGAGAGTATGTGGTATTTGGTTTTCTGATTCTGCATTGATTTACTTAGGATAATGTTCTCCAGCTGCATCCATGTTCTTCCTTTATGGCTGTGTAGTATTCCATGATATATATGTACCACATTTTATTTATCCAATCCACCCTTGATGGGCACCTACTTTGATTCTATGTCTTTGCTATTGTGAATAGTGCTGCAATGAACATATGCATGCATGTGTCTTTGTGATGGAAAATGTTACATTCCTTTGGGTATATACTCAGTAATGGGATTGCTGGGTTGAAAGGTAGTTCTGTTTATAGCTCTCTGTGGAATTGCCACACTGTTATCCACAATGGTTGAACTAATTTACACTCCCACCAATAGTGTACAAGAGTTCCTTTTTCTCTGCAACCTTGCCAATATCTGTTATTTTTTGACTTTTAGTAATGGCCATTCAGACTGGTGTGAGATGATATTTCCTTACGGTTTTGATTTGCATTTCTCTGATAATTAGTGAAGTTGAGCAGAATATACTACTTTTTTAAAAGAAACAATATAAATGCTTTTATGATGTTCTACTGAGTCATTTTAACTGATCGGAATTTTCCTCAAATATTTTTTAATAAGGCAAATATAGAAATAAGTGAACAAATAAGCATAAGCACTAAAGATTTCAATGTTAAAACTGAAATTAAACTTCAAATAAGCTATCAATTCAGGGAAGTGATTCCTTAGGGGTTTTGATGTTTCCTATTGAAATAAGTAGTTGTTTGGCTGAATTAATCAGTTGGCTCGGTGCCATATGGAAGATCCTTTCTCACAATATGGTCTACAGAACAGCACTGTGGGCTTCATCGTGTGATTGTTAGAAATTCAGTACTTTAGGCCCCACTCAGTATCTATGGTATCAAAATCTGTATTTTGATAAGATCCCAAAGTGATTCACGTGCACTTCAAAGTTTGAGAAGCCTAGGTATAGATATCATTTTAAGAAATCTTGCCAGTGGTAATAAGAAGGGGCTGCTTGTACACGTTACAGCTTCCTCGTTATATTTTCCATAACAAGTGATCAGATTTCTGAAGGAGCTGGAACATAACAGGTCTTCATAAAGTAGCTTCCAACACAGTGTTTATTTATAGCTCAACCACTGCCTTGTTTGTGATATTTCAACAGCACTGAGATGCTGGCATGGATTTATGAAAGGTAATGTTTTTCTTTTATTCTCATTTCCCTCATTGCACCCTGTACTTATATATTATAACACTTAATTGGCTTATGATGGTGTATTTATTTAGCTGCATTCTCATTTCATGGATGACTTCTCTTTAAAGCCCATAAAAGCAGAAATAATTTCTGCTTTGCTGTTCAATTCCTAGCACACAAGTAAGTGCTCTAAAAATATTTGTTGACTTTTTTGTTTTAAATTATTTGATGAAATATAAACTATATACAGAAAAAATTTACAAATCATAAATGTACAACTCCATGAATTATTACAGAGTGATCACATATATGCGAACATTCTCAGGTTGAGATATAAGAATATTGCTGGCACGTCAGAAGCCTGTTATATCCCCTCCTGATTCCATCTCCCATTTTCTTCCCCCCGAAAAAAAATATTTGTATGACTTGTGTTTCTTACCTTTAACTTCAAATATATGGAATCAAACAATTTATATTATTTTGGTCCTGACTTTCTTTCATGCAATGTTATGTTTTCCGACTCTTTATTGTTTTAGGAAGCAGTAGTTCATTAATTTTTGTTTTTCTGCAGTAGTGCATTGTATGATTAAACCATAATGCAGATGTCCGTTGTAGTGTTGACGGACGTATGATTTATTTTTTAGTTTTGTGCAAATATTCACGCATTTTTGTTGGGGTTATACTTCAAGGTAGAATTGCTGGGTCATATTTTGAACTTTAGTGGATAATGCCCATTTTCTAATGTGGTGTAACAACTAGCATTCCCGATAACTGTTTATAAAGTTTTCCTTTGCTTTGCACATTTCATAGCCCTTGAAATTGTCAGATTTTAAAATTTTGAGCCATTCTTATGGGTTTATAAGAACATTTCCTTTTTTTCCTTTTGGTTTTAATTTTTATTCACCTGATTACTGATGAGATTGGGAACATTTTAATGTTTTTGGTCATTTGGATATCCTCTTTGGTTTTCTCAAGACTCTTGTTCATTTTTCTATTGAGGTATTTGTTTTTTAGTTATTAATTTGCAGGTGTTATTTACATATTCTGGGTGCAAGATCATTGTCATTGTTTGTGTTTCAGTTTTATGTTGTCATTCTGTTGCTTGGTACTTTATTTTAATATGGCTGCTTGAAGAAATCACATTGTTAGCCAGATAAGGTGGCTCACGCCTGTAATTCTAGTACTTTGAGAGGCCAAGGCTGGAGGATCGCCTGAGCTCTGGGGTCGAGACCAGCCTGTGCAACCCGGTGAAACTCTTTGACCACTAAAATACCAAAAATTAGCTGGGTACGGTGGCACATGCCTGTAGTCCCAGCTACTTGGGGAGGCTGAGGCATGATAACTGCTTGAACTTGGGAGCCGAGATCACACTACTGTGAAACTCTGTCTCCAAAAAGAAAAAAAAAAAGAAATCATATTGCCTTACTCTCAAGAGGCTTTTCTATTGAGGTGTGGCTTTTTAAAATGGCATGTCTTTTATTTAGTGCTTCCTGGTATCATATTGTTTGAATTAGGAGGGTGTGATGGTATATAAGTAGATAATTTCCTATTACATTATAATTGATGGGCTGTCCACTCAAACAGAAATGAATGTGATATAAATTTGGTGTGTTTTGACTGTTATCGGAGTAGCCTCGTTGTTGTCTGGGGTAAATACAAAGGTTTTGGTCTCACGGCCAAGGAGATCGTGGTCACAAACAGACAGAGTGAGTTTGGAGCAGGAGTTTATGTAGGCAAAAGGGAAGAACAGCTCTCAGTCACAGAGAGGGGTCTCATGCTGGTTACCAAGTAGTAGTAAAAATGTCAGAGTTGTTTTGTTTTGTTTTGTTTTGAGACAGAGTCTCTGTCACCAGGCTGGAGTGCAGGCAATCTTGGCTCACTGCAACCTCTGCCTCCCAGGTTCAAGTAATTCTTCTGCCTCAGCCTCCTGAGTAGCTGGGACTACAGGTGCTCACCACCATGCCCAGCTAATTTTTGTATTGTCAGTAGAGACAGGTTTTCACCATGTTGCCCAGGCTGGTCTTGAACTCCTGACCTCAGGTGATCAGCCAGCCTCAGCCTCCCAAAGTGCTGGGATTTCAGGTGTGAGCCACCGCAACTGGCCGACGTCGCATTCTTAAAAGAGAAGCAGTTTGGAAGAGAATGCTAGACACGCTGATTAGGAGGTTTTGAGAAGACTTGGTCTTTCTACCTTTCTCTTCTTTTCTTACTAGCTAGTGACCTTCGTAAAATATTACTGTATTAATTTTTGCTATGCAAAGTGTGGTTTATGGACCAGAATCATTAGCATCACCTGAACTCTTGTTAGAAATGTGTAGTTTTAGGTTGTATAGACTAACACTGGAAGGTTCCCCCTTCACATTTCTGACAGGCTTGCAATGAGAATGCTAAAGATCCTGAATAAGATTGCGAATGTGGTTCAGATTTCCTCTTCCTCTTATGACCTTTAGAATATTGTATAGTTCCAGATCCATTTTTTACTACCACATATGGCAATAAAATGGGTCTCCTGCTCAAAGTGAGGAGAAAAGTGAGTTTTCATTGACTATTCTTTGTAATTTTCTTTAAGAAGGAAATAAACCAAATTCACTAAGAACATTATCTGGATACTTTATGGTTATCTGTTATGCAGACTAAAACCATTAAGTACACTTTATCTTTTTAAACATAATGAGTTAAAATGAATTTGCAGTTTCATGAATGCTTGGTCTTATAACTTCAATAGGATTTCATGTGGAATTGTTTTCCCGAGTTCAGTTTTTGTAATTTTATTTTTGAATATGTATTGGGAAATACTTTAAGCCTATATATGTCATAAAAATAATAACTGAAGTAGCTCTTTGGGGAAACTTCATAATATTGGTGTTGCTATTTTAGTGCTTTCATAATTAAATGGGAGAACAGAAGAGCCATGAGTTTGTGTTTCTTATTGTACAAAATCTGCTGATATAATGGAATATATTATGGCCACTATATGTTGTAACAACATAATGGTGTGGTGGTGTTGACAGTAATAGGGAAAGTTTCTTTGCATTATAGGTGACTATATGTTCAGAAAATAAACCAGAGAGATCAATGAAACACAGGCTGTTTTTCCATTTTTATTTGAAGGGTTATTCCCCTGGGAAAGTAACACTTTTAGGTTATTTGTGCTTGGTGTTATAAAAGAAGACTTGATGGGTCATTGGAAGACAGGGGTCAAAAGCCAGTTTTGTGGCCGGGCGCAGTGGCTCATGTCTGTAATCCCAGCACTCTGGGAGGCAGAGGTGAGTGGATCACCTTATGTCAGGAATTTCAGACCAGCCTGGCTAAGATCGTGAAACCCCGTGTCTACTAAAAATACAAAAAATAACCGGGTACGGTGGCGGGCACCTGTAATACCAGCTACTCAGGAGGCTGATGTAGGGGAATCGCTTGAACCTGGGAGGTGGAGGTTGCAGTGAGCAAAGATGGCACCACTGCACTGCAGCCTGGGCAAAAGAGCAAAACTCCAACTCAAATAGCAACAAAAACAACAAAATGTTTTGTTACTATGCTGGCTTAGGCAAGTCATTTCCTCCCATCAGGCAAAAAAGGAGCTTTAGGAAATGCCCTTCAAGGTCTCTTTGTATTATAGAATATAAAATGCTTCATGCAAAATTGAGGGAATACAATAAGAAATCAGAGAAGAATTCTCATTTTTGATTCAAGCAAATCTTAAGATGAGATTAACTACAGAATGATGAAATTTTAGCAGAAAATTAATGAATTATGTAACTGTAAAAATTAACGTGAGTTTATAACGAAGGTGTAAAATGAGATATTCAACAGTCCAGACATGAGGAAATGGTGTGATGGATGAATATTTCAAGTGAAAAGATATTACTGATTATTTCCCAAACTATCTTGTAGCAGCTGATACTATTAAGATGTAATAATAATGATTTACTGCATTTATATGGGGAATTATAGTTCATAATTTTTTCCACATGTATTCTAGCATTTATTTTTCACTGAAAGGGTTTAAGTGGTAGATAAAGCCAAATGAAATTATGTGTGTGTGTGTATGTACACGCACCTATATTTGTTGGGTGATAGTCATTTAAAATAAATCTGAAACTACATTTTCCTTAAGGGAACTGCCAATACTATTTAAAGTTTGTGATAGCTTTAAAAATGTAATTACCACTTGTAGCCGAAGAGGTATATATGAAGCATATTAACATTTAAAGAAAACAAAGCTATTGCATTTCTTTATTCATCCATGGACTCAATAGTGAAGCTGAGTAGCAATGCCACTTTTGGTAGAATATGTGATTGATGAAATTAATCTGACTTCATTATGAATGTTATGGAAAATAGCTTGAAAATTTCTCGCTAAAATTTTGTTTGGAAACTCGTGGAAAATATCCAGGTGTGTTTTTCACATTGATCAGCAATAATAGATCTTCGATGTTTGCCAGTGTTTGCAACTGTTGTTTTACCAATCTGTTCAAACAAGTAGGGATGTTTCCCATGAGATCATACAGTGTCAGCAAGCTCTGGGATTTACAGCAAAGTCATGAGTAACCTTGTTCTTTGTAAAGAACAATTAATAGAAATAAATGCAATTTTAGAATAAATATTGCACAACATATTTTGGTAAGAAATAGTCGTAATGTTTATCCTTAATCTAGGTTGGGGGAGACATTCAAAAGTACTGTTGTGGGCAGAAGAAAGTGCACTGAACTAAGAATTAGGAAAACTGCCTTCTAACCCTAAGTCGGTCACTTACTCACTGAGTCTCAGCATCTTTATCTGTAAATATGAATGCTACTAACACCGTCCAATTCATAGAAAAAAACTGTAAGGAACAAGTAATGCATGCACACACACACATAAAAGAAAATGCTTCAAACTGTAGTGCACTATAGAAATTGTATTCACAGCATAGAAAAGATTATAATGTATTAGTAGCCACTAACTGTATGCTACCTGTAGTAATGAGAGCTTAGGTGTAGAATGAGAGATGGTGGAGGTCATTTTTTAAATTCCAGGCTCAGCCCTAAGTAGTTATGCAGGCTTGAGCAAGTGGCTTCACTCAACTGGACCCATTTTCCTTATCTGAAAAATGAGTCAATTGGATGAGAAAAGTGAATTTCAAGTTGTTTCAATTGTGAAATAATATATTCAAATTACACCTCAATGAAGAAGCTTATTACTTAACATAGATAAAACCAAAACTGCTCTGGTTAAATCAGAGGTATAGGGCTTAGGTTATTGCCATTGAATTCTGCCTCTACTTCCCTCCAGACTCCCTGAGAACCCTTTGAAACTATTGGACTTGATTTCTTGGTCACCATTTCAGATTGGCAATATTCATTTCTGATTCATACAATCATCATATAAAATCTTGCATTTGGTTAACTCTACAGATATGTTGATTGAATTATTAAGCAATGAAACATGTCAACAACTACTCTATCTTTACACCATGAAAATATCTACATTTTATTTTTTATGAGAAAAATCATTTAACAACATGTTTTCACTTGGCAAAAACCCAGCCTTGAGGATAGTTTTTCTTCTTGGAAAACTGTGGCTCAATCTACTTTAAGACGTGGAAAAAAAGTCAGATTTTCTTTATGTAGCTGTTGATCACATAGAACGGAGTGCTATCTGGGTGGGTATCTAGTAAGTAAACGAAATACTTGCATGTTTATTATGGTTTAAAACCAGTGCTCCCAATTCCATTTGTTATTACAATTGGTAATTTAGAACCAAAATTATTGGCACTAGAATTCTGGATCCACAGCTTAATTGCTATGTGATTACAGGAAAGTTATTGAACCTCTTTGGGCCTCAGTTTCCCCATCTGTAGAATTGCTGTAAGATTATTGAGGATTAAGTGAGATAACACATTCAAAGCTTCTTGACCAACAGGAGATGATAAATTTCTGTTCAGCTACTCTCCCTCTATTTCTCATTGAAAATACAAGTACATTTCACTATTTATTTGGTGTTAGAATAAGCATTTTGTAATTAACCTTTTCTCTGTCCTTTTGGAGAAGATGGTATCATAAACAAATTTATGTGCAGTGGCCAAATTCTATTTGATCTATGTTACTATCCTTCTCTGTAAGAAAACCAATTAGAATACTATCATGTCAAATATAGCCTGAATTGATATTTTTTCTCTTTCCCCATTCTACTCTTGTTTGAAAGAAGACTTGAATTACAAGTGAGGGGGAAGGTCCCCACACAGATCTTGGTAGTTAAAAGGCGCTCAAAAGCCTTCGTGTAATCCAGAACTTGGTGAAATGAGCCCTTCTCTAATTGGAAACATTCTCTATTAAAATTGGATAATCTGCATGTTTATGAATATTCTTCTTGACATGAGTCCAGAGAGATCTATCTTTTTCGGTCATAAAAATATATAAGGAAAATTGAAAAACATTGGAATATTGAATTAAAATATTTACTATTCTCAATGTAACACTATGCCAATATATATTACATTCATTCTGTTTCTTAGAGCACAACAGAATGTTGTATCTGAGGCAGAAGACCTATGATGATTGCAAGGAAATTTGAATTACATTTTCATATATCTACAGTGTCATTTGACAAAATGAAAAATGTAAATAATATAGTTAGTTCTTAGAAAGATGGCCATGAGAATCCATCTTATTTTATTAGGATATATCAATGCCATTGGGAGCTGGCTATTATTTTCTCAAAATGCTAAATGATCACATGACTTTATGTTGAAATGTCCATGGACGATTTAAGCAATCTAGAATGTGATACAGCTACAATGCCTCTTTAATGCAACTATATTTTAATTTAATTAATGTCATGTATGGGTGTTAAAGTCTCATTATTACTGGATACTTGAGGGCGGAGACAGTGTCTTCTTCCTGTTTTATAAATCTCGTAGCACCTGAGGTGTTAATAGATATTTGAAGATGACATTTTATATGCTAAAGGTAGCACAGCAAAAGTATTCATTAATATACATGGATAAAAGATCTTTGATGCAACAGTTGTGACATGTTAAGACTTCTTTCATTCTAAGATGATAGCGTAGGATACATAAATGGGAAATAAATAAAGATATAACAGGATTTGTGTAAGAACCAAACACTTTTAATATAGAATAATAGATTGTTTTATTATCAAATAGTCCAGATACACAGAACACTGCAGTAAGTTTTATAATCCCCCCATGTACACTACCCAAAATAAGCAAAAATACTAATATGTTGCATATTTACTTCAAATAGTTTTCTGAAAGAATAAAATATTTCAGATATATTTAAATGTTTTCTTTTTAGATCCCATTTTTATGCCATCCTGGAAGCAACCATTAGCCTGAAATTGGCATATATAATTCCATACCATGCTTTTATAATTTCTTTATGCACGTATGTGTCTATAGTCATATATAATATTGTTTTGTTCATTCAAAAATGTACATAAACGGTAATATCCTATTGCTCACATCATTTTGTTTTCCATCCACGTGTTATTTAATGTTCTGTTTAGCATACTTGTTCTTTTCCTTTTCCCTTTTCTATGGCGTCCTAGGATTTAGAGTTGTCTTTGCTTTTCCCCAGCTCTATTTTTTTCTGCTCCACATTGATTTGGAAGTCATGTCTTTGTATTGGTAAGGGTCCAATACACAGAGCAATGCACAGATGACCACACTTCAAAGGGGTGATTCAGAAAGAGTTGAACGAAAGGACTGCATGCAAAGATGTGGGCAGGGTTAGCGGAATCAAGAAATCGTGGATAATCTTGAGCATCTTTCAACAGGCTCTAAGAGGCAAAGAGCAGCTTTATTACCCCCAGGTATGCGCTACAAGATGAGGCAGCCATTTACAAGGTGCAAAAACTGCAAAACCTGTTGGAGGGGGTCCGTTCCGTAGGAGATGTGGCATTAACAGAGTAACACAGCTGTGGCCAAACTAACAAACTGGAGGATCAGAAAGCCCAGTTGATACAGTCCTTAGAGGATAAGCCCCTAGATGGCGTAGATCAGGAGCAAGGAAGAGATAACACTGAGGAAATGGTACTGAGAACCCTTTCCTCGGGAAATGTTTCTATTTCTGGTCCTTGAATGGCCACCCTTAACATTTTAACATACATACTTAAACTGTAAAGCTAATCAATGTTTCTTACTCTTAAGCTTTCAGAAGGATTAAATCCGAACTCGCCAATTCTATTTTTCATTCGTTATAAATCTAACATTTTATCTTGTTATTATCCTTTCCAAACTTTTCGTTGCTATTATTATTGTTTATTGTCAATATTAACATTTAGCAATACGTTGTAACCAATTCCTTTGCTTTTTTCTTCCTTAAGGTTCAATTTTCTTTATAAACATAGAATTGTTATGTTTCTTTTCTTGTGGAGACCTCTCATGCCCGTAAACCGGAGGTTCTCCTTTTGGTGCACTTCCGCATTAACTGCTTAGGATTCCCCAGTTCAAGTCTTGTGCTAATCCGTAACTTTGGCCTTTCACTATCCAATAGTTGGTGTGTCTTGCGTTCCATTATAGCAGTCATTAATGCTTTCATCCAAATTGGTTTGGGGTTGGGAGTACAGCAGAGCAGGACAGGGAAGATTCCCTGCATTGTATCTGGGCCTATGGGAATACTTTTCCTGCTTAGTTCTACTTTTAATAATAGACGTTGTTTGATAGCCTTTATTCAGGCATCTCAAGTTCTAGCTCCTTAGCCATACACCAGCCTGAGGCTTCTTCCAAGTTCGTATCGCTCCTGCTCACTCTTGCTTTGAGGTCCAGTTTTGTTTTTGTTGCTGGGGTTTTCCCTTTCTTGCTTTAGACTTGGGTATATCCTTTTAGAAAAGCCAAATGCATGTCATTCAGTATCTCTATGTGTTTGAACGAGAGGAGGTATTTTCCGTGTCAGCATAGTTGGCCATAATGATAGAAATTCACTGCTGGGAGCTGTGGCTCACGCCTCTAATCCCAGCAGTTTGGGAGGCCGAGGCAGGTGGATCATGAGGTTAAGAGCTCAAGACCAGCCTGGCCAAGATGGTGAAAACCCGTCTCTACTAAAAATACAAAAAATTAGCTGGGTGTGGTAGCAGGCGCCTATTTCCCAGCTACTCGGGGGGCTGAGGCAGAGAATTGCTTGAACCTGGGAGGCAGAGGTTGCAGTGAGCCAAGATAGCGCCACCACACTCCAGCCTGGGTGACAGAGCGAAACTCCATGTCAAAAAAAAAATACACACACAAAAAAATGAAATTTACTAGTGGATTATTTCTAGCTCTATAAAACTATGAAGAATATTTCTGCTTTGTGGTATTTTTGTTGTTGTTGTTCTATTGCTATTTTTAGCCACTTATTTCTTTTTTTTACTTGGGTGTTTTGATATCTTTACCTAACTTGGCTTATTTTTCTGTCCACTGTCTTCTTTATACTTGATTCGGGTGATTATTTTTCACATTATAGAAAAATGGAAAGCTAGCATCCTGCTTATTATGCTTCAGTTCTATTTTAAACTTTATAGTTTCTAGTCTCCAAAAACCTCATTTGTCTTTTTGTTGTCTCCACACATTGGATGTCTCCCTACACTGTGAAACTTCTTCAGTTAAGTCACGTATCGCCATCTCTCCCTGTGCTTATGCCTAAGATCTCATCATTTGCTGAGTTCATTTGCTCCTCAGCTTGCTGCATTTGGGTTGTTGCCTGGAGACAACTTCTGGGCATTTGTTCTCTAGCTATCCAGAATGGCAAAACTCAAACATGAAATAAAACTGCCATAAGGAAATTTTTTTTTTTCATGAAAATTTTTTTACTCTAATATATTCAGTTGATTTTATCAAATTTGCAGGAAAAAAAATTGACCTTATTTTGGGATTAAAAAATAAATTAAAAACATAAATTATAAACTTACCTGGCTGCAGCTAGGTTTTACTTGATATCTGAACCTGGGAAATTTGTTTGGCATTGCCAGTGTAACTGTAGGAGAAAATCACCCTTCAGGTCTCATTGTTTATATTGGACAGACATAAGAGGACATGTTTGGCCAGGCTCAGTGGCTCACGCCTGTTATCCCAGCACTTTGGGAGGCCGAGGTGGGCAGATCATGAGGTCAAGAGATCGAGACCATCCTGGCCAACATGGTGAAGCCTGTCTCTACTGAAAATACAAAAATTAGCCGGGCGTGGTGGCCTGCGCCTGTAGTCCCAGCTACTCGGGAGGCTGAGGCAGGAGAACCCGGGAGGTGGAGGTTGCAGTGAGCTGAGATTGCGCCACTGCACTCCAGCCTAGTGCCTGGCGATGCAGTAAAACTCTGTCTCAAAAAAAAAAAAAAGAAGAAGAGATGTTTGAAAATTATTAGGTCTACACATTCAGTCTTACAAGAAAAACTTCCTACTTCTTATATCTCAACTTTGCTTTCTGTTGGTTTTTATTTTTCTTTTTCCTAACATCATGTGTATCTTATTCAAAGCAATATGTGTTAAGAATTTATATAAATGCTTCAAGGCTCATAAAGAAAACAATACCTCTCTCTACACATGTCTAAACCCTGTTCTTCAGAGGCATTTTCATTCAAAATCTTTGCTTTCTTTCTTCTGGATTTTACTTTCCTATTTCTAAATAATGTGCATATGCTGCCAGTCATTTTTTTTTTCAATTTTAGATATTAGCTGTTTTATATACTATGGAAAGTGTAGATTTAGCTACTACCACACCACCCTCACAGACACTCAGTTACCCTTTCCTCGCCATCCAAATACTATTAGAATTTTTTATTAAATAAATAAATAAACAATTACAAAAAGTTAGTGTCTTTATGCAAATTATTCACAAAAGAGTCATACACATATATCTAACCTGCTAGGAGGCTTTGTTTGCCTAGACTAGATAATCGCCTTGATTTTTCACTTGATTATTCTTCAATACAAAGTTGTGTATTCTTCCTCAAACTCCCCTGTATAACTGTAAAATCTTTCTCCAAGGAGATCAACTATTACATCATTTTTAGTTTGTTTGCCTTG
This sequence comes from Ateles fusciceps, assembly GCA_036589455.1. Classification (NCBI taxonomy): domain Eukaryota; kingdom Metazoa; phylum Chordata; class Mammalia; order Primates; family Atelidae; genus Ateles; species Ateles fusciceps. Next base: position 554,738 of record JAZHEH010002546.1, on the reverse strand, counting down.
TTTCTTCTTCTTGGAGCTGTCTATCCTTTTCTTACAGCTCTCTGGCCTGATGCACATTGAAATCTTTTTATTTCCATCCAACCCCATCTTAAGAATCTCCTTCACAATTCTTCTGAATTGAATTTCCTGTAGTTATTTTGTCCTGGGTTGGTCAGTTTCTTCTGAGAAGAATGTTCGAACACCTGCCTAGGGTACGCATATCAGAATTCTAACAGTCAAGAAGAGAAAACAAAAGAACTGCTTTTCCACTGATCTTCAGAACTGACGCAGGATCACTTCTGTCACACTCCACTGATTAAAGAAAATCACAGGGCCAGCCCAGAGTCAAGGTGAAGGAATTACACAGGAGTCTGAATGCTAACAATCATGGCTTCGTGGTGCTTACTTAACGAAGGGCCTTTGGATTTCCATCTTCTAACATGTTGTTAACCTCTCTTCTATGCTGTTTTCTATTTCCTCATTCCTTTTGTCCCTTTTCTTTTAGTGTCACTTTACTGAGGACCGTAGAAAAAGTAGTGGTAAATATGTATATTTCATTCACCAATTTTTAGCCAGACCTCTCCCCCCCCATTAAAACAATTGCCTTCAACTATTCTCCTCATTCAACAGCACTTATTTGAAACTTGTGTGGTAAGATGTCACAAGTAACCACAGCCACAAATAACTGTGCCTGATTTTCACGAGACTGTTACTGTCATCACTTTTGGCCTAGGGCAGTTTTATGATTATATTACAACATAGAAATATTATTTATGAAAAAGCACCTGTTCTTCAGACTTTTTCAAAATTTGAAAATAAAATTCAGTGGAGAATTTGGCATCTGAAGTGAAATGATATTTCTTGCCTTCGATTTTGTTTATATTTTCTATAGACAACAGAATGAAGACATGTATGGTGGGATGAGCCCCACTAGGGTGGATCAGGACTCAAAGAGGAAACTGACATTCAAGTCTATTGCATGTGATCTGAGAAGCCCCCCTTTAGTTATAGGAAGACAGTGGAATATAAGTAAAAAGAGCAAGAGGTTTTTTTTTTTTTTTTATTGAAAATGCAGAGGGGGTATCAGGAATTGAACCAGGGGCCTGTTGGTCTGCAGTCCAATGCTCTACCCCTGAGCTATGCCCCCTCCTGAGTAAGAGGTTTAACCTTAGACACCTCAGATTACAGTCTGACAGGTAGCACATGTCAGCAATATGACTTTGAGCGCTTTACCTTTCTGATTCCGAGTACTTTGTACCTAAAATTGAGATAATTGAGAGGACCAATGTCATGTCTATTAAATGAGATCTTACATGTGAAAATAAATTCTCAAAGTATAAATGTTCTCAGAATACTTTATTCTGAAAAGTATAAAGATTAATCCCAAGATAATACTTAGACAAATATGCAATTGTTTTTTAGTAGGATATTCATTGAAAAGTTTATAATGGCCAAAGGGTAAAGCAACCAAAATGTTCATTAATAAGGGATTAGTTACATAAATTATGATCCATTTATACAATTAAGTACTATCTTAATTTTTAAAAGAATTAGTTAGATTTGTCATTTCAGGCAAATAGAACAGTGGTTAAGAATATAAACTAAAAGGCTCAGGTACCTGGGTTTGCATTCTGGTGAGTCACTCACGAACTCCATGACCTTGGGTAAGTCACTTTAATCTCTCAGTGCTTTTGTTTCCTGTTCTACAAAGTATGCAAAGCAGTAGATATTAATTCATTGGGTAAAGCACTTAGAACATTGATTGGCATATAGTAAGTGCTATATAAATATTTTCTATTATTTGTTGAGCATTGATTTTCACATAATTATGTATGTTGCATTTTTAGAAACACTTTGGCCATTTGTTCTGATTGAATTCTTTAAAGTCATGTCACATTTCTTAACATGCTTTATGTGTCAGTTGATGTTCAATAAGGCACAAGAATCCGACAAGGGCTGCACAATAGGAAACGCGTTCTGGAACCATTAAATGGCTTCTTATTCCAAAATAACATTGACTCCATAAACATTTTCTTTAGAGCATATGTTCAGTAATACATCTGATCTTTGGAAAGAAAAAATATGGATTTATGCAGAAGGCGCATTGCCAACATAGAATAAATTCGTGAGTAGGTTGCTTGATTTTATATTACCAGTATGAAATATGGGAAAAGATGAAGTCTATTGCGGTGATGTAACCACAGCTAGGAAAGGGTAGGTAAATGTTTATTTCTATGTTCTCGGAAGGGTAATTTAATGGCCCTAGGCCTCTGACCTATAAATGCTGTAGACACACAATGACACTAAACGCTGAATATTGTATTTCCTATAAGACCCAGGTTTATGGTCTCCGAATATTACCTGATTTTGTCTTCACAACAACCAACAACACTATGATTTAATTAGGATGGCTGGTTTATCCCCTTTATAAGTAAGGGAATGGGAACTGCTATCCAAAATCACTTGCGTTGAAGAACATATTCTTGTAAGAAGTGGAACTGAGACTTCAATCTTGATTTGCTGAAATCAGTCCAGTGGTCTTTCCAATATGCCATTCAGTTATTTACTCATTCAATTAAAATCACCAACTTTGTTAAGGCCTGTCTTAAGTGGAACTCAAAGAAGTAGAAGGCCACCCTTGTCCTTTACACTATGCTAATTTTATTAGGGAGACAAAATGCAATACGGCTAAAAAGGAGAGTATGATATGTAAACATGAAAATGGTTATTTTGAGCTTCTGATTGTCCTTAAAGAACGAATGGAGGAGAGGCAGGGCACAGTGGCTCACACCTGAAATCCCAGCACTTTGGGAGGTCGAGGTGAATGGATCACTTGAGGTCAGGAGTTCGAGACCAGCCTGACCAACGTGGTGAAACCCTGTCTCTACTAAAAATACAAAATTAGCCGGGCATAGTGGCACACGCCTGTAATCTCAGCTACTTGGGAGGCTGAGACAGGGGCATCGCTTGAACCCAGGAGGCGGAGATTGCGGTGAGCCAAGATCACGCCATTTCACTCCAACCTGGGCAAGAAGAGTGAAACTCCATCTTAAAAAAAAAAAAAAATGAATGAATGAATGGAAGAGAATGATTGTATTATGAGCCTTGGGGGCAATTGTGAAAGTGGCAAGCAGTGGTAGCATGAGCAAAGATCTGGAGCACATGATAAACTTGCTTCCTGTTGAAAGGGACAGGAGGAGTGGAAAAAAAAAGTGATGAGAGGACTTGAAGATTACAAAGATGAGGCTTGTGATGTACAGCTGTATGGGTCTGGCTGAGGCATTGGCCGTGACTTTCTAAGCAACTAGGAGTCACCATAGCTATTATGTAGAGAAATGAAATGAGGAAAGTTTAGGAAGATCAACTTGGCTTAAGATAAATTGGAATGAGCTAAATTAAAGGAGGAAAACCTAGAAGAAACTGACACTCCAATTGTGACTATCCTACACAAGAAATATATAAGCAATGAACCCACAGTAGGGCAGGCAGCATTTTCCCATAGAAAGATCATTTGGTTTTACTCTACCCCACCTCAGTTACCTTTAACAGAGGAAAGGTTCAGCAGCAGAAGCTGAGAAACAAATATAGAGCAAAGAATTTCCGAGTGTTACAGGGAATTAGCTTTCAATTTGCACTTTCTCTCTAAGATGTTTTCCCCCATTTAAAATCACGAATGTCTACAAACCTCCTCTTATATCACAAAAGTAATATATAACACATTCGTGAACAGTTTGTTGAAGGTAATTGTGGCTTAAATTCACACTGAAGGCTGAGAGCAGTGACTCAGGCTTGTAATCCCACCACTTTGGGAGGCCGAGGCAGGCGGATCACCTGAGATCAGGAGTTCAAGACTAGCATGGCCAACATGGTGAAGCCCCATCTCTACTAAAAGTGTAAAAATTAGTCAGGCATGCTAGTATACGCCTGTAGTCCCAGCTACTCAGGAGGCTGAGGCAGGAGAGTCGCTTGAACTGGGAGATGGAAGCTGCAGTGAGCCGAGATCACTCCACTGCACTCCAGCCTGGGTGACAGAATGAGGCTGTCTCAAAACAAAACAAATTTAAAAAAAAGAAAAAAGAAAAAAAATTCACACTGAAGGTGAGCCACACTTCAGAATTTTAAGAATTTGTGTGCATTTGGGTTAAAAAGCTATTACTGGCCCAGAAATAGCTAAAACAATAGACAGTTGACATTTGTGTAGTTGAGGCAAAATGTCTCTGTACTTAAATTTCAGACATTGACGCTGAGGAAACTCTCCTGTTTAAATATTATCTCTTGTGCATGGATATGTGTAGCTTGGTGTGCATCCAAGAGTGATGTAAACAGAAGGGATTGTGAGCAAAATTTAGAAGAAAAAGTTGAGACTAAGACAAATGGGAGAGAATACACCTCCATTTTCCCATTGCCTTCCATAGCAGTGGTCGCTGTCACACATGATCCACACTGTAGTTATTCTTGTATAGTGGTTAATGATAATAATAATGATTATTTCCATCTACATATATATGCATTGCATACTTTCATGGATATCCTGTATGCTAAGTATAGTTATCCTCAATTTACATTATGCTGCCTCCTCTCCTGATTCAGTGCCAAGGTTGAAATATAGTAAGTAAACTTTTCTCCCTAAAAGAAGAGATCCAAAGAAGAGCTACTATTTGGGGCCCATTATGAGGGGAGCTTGGAGTTGACTGATGGATAGCAGCAATGTAGAAAAGATAAAGGTTTGCCAAGGATAGATAAGCAAGTCTAAGAAAATGCCTGTATTTAATGGTCAAGTGGAAGGAGTGAGCTTGGATGAACGCTCAGCAAAAAAGCCAGATAGACCTGGAGAATGGTGATGTCCCTTTAAATGACAGCAATGACTGATTGGACTACACATTTTCGAGGCTAAACATGTGACCTCATGTTTGATATTTTAGATTTGAAACAATGATGAGATATCTAGGCAGACGTGACCTGCAGGCAGTTAGTATATGAGGTTACAGCTTTAGATAAGTGGTAAGAAAGGGAAATAACAATTTCAGAGCTATCAGTGTAAAGTTTAGTGAAAGCTGTTACCAGTGAGAGGGAAACGAAAATAGAAAGCAGAAGGCTAAGATCACCCACAGTGAGAAGAAAAAAGAATAATAAGATAGTAAAGGAGTAACTGTAGGGTATGGACACAAGGTAAGATTGCCATCTTGAACAAAAAGACAGAATACCCAGGTACATTTGGATTTCAGATAAACAAGAAATGCTTTTTTAGTATAGGTATGTCTCAGATATTGCATGGGGCATATTTAACTCTGAAATAAATCTGTCGTTTATGTGAAATTCAAATGTAACTATTTAAGTGGGCCTTCTGTATTCATCTGGCAAATCATATCATTTTGACATGGTCACATGACAAAAGCTGCAGAGATGTAAAATGGTCATGAGAAACATTTATGAATTAGTACTTTCTTGTATGTGAAAGATTAATTTTTAAGCAGTTTACTTTAGTAGAGAAATGGAATGAAGAATGTGGTTTTTATGTACTTTGTTTTGAATGGTTTAGGAATGGCATAGTCGTATGCAACTTTGGCAGATAAATTTACATCTGTCTTACAAAAATTTCCTGTTTATTGATTACGGAACTTGTTGGAATGCTTACATACTTGCTGTTAAAGATTGCTATCACTTAATGTATTTTATTTCACAAAAAATATCTACCAAATTGGTTGCATTATGTATCTTAAATGAAACAGCGTTTATGAAGATACAATGTCAATACTAACCACCAGAGTCAGCAAGAGTGCAAAAATGTAAACTTTTTTCAACTACAGCCATTTTGAGATTCTGATTTCAAGGTATTACACTGTGCTGTCATTAGATTCATATGTAGTAATGCATATTCAAATCTTTCTAGTACTCTAAGTCTAGCAGAGTGGTCACCTTCAACAATGATAAAAAATTTCAAAGCTGTGCATGATGGCACACACCTGTAATTCCAGCACCTAGGGAGGCCGAAGCAGGAGGATCACTTGAGGCCAGGAGTTTTAGAGCAGCTTGGCCAACATAGCAAGACCTCGTACCTACAATTTTTTTTTTTTTAAAGCCAGGCATAGTGGCACATGCCTGTAGTCCCAGACACTCAGGAGGTTGAACCAGGAGGATCACTTGAGCTCATGAGTTTGAGACTGCATTGAAAAATGATCATGCTACTGTACCTCAGACTTGGTAACAAAATGAGAACTTGTTTCAAAAAAAAAAATTTAAGGAGTAAAGTGGATGAATTTTTATTATTATTTAAACTAAAAAGCCAAAGAGTATTTACAGCTCAATAACATTCTGATCAAATTATTTCTACTTTTTATCCTAAATCAATTATTGTCTTATATACTATAGCTTCAACTATGTGACAAATATTATCCTTGATGTGCCATGAAATAAAATTCATAAGCTTGCCTTAAGAAATTTATCTGTGAATGCAGATTCTTTTGCTTTCATGAAGTAGGTATAAACTGTCCACAAGTGGTATCTGACATGGGTAATATTCTGTAACATAGGAAAAACATATATTCGAGAAATGAAGGATAAACTATTGGCTAGGCTTTATCCACTTGTAAAATATAAATAGCTTATGTTTTAAAAAGTTTCTTTCAATTAATTTGAAGCTCAAAAACCATTTAGAAAAACACTCAAGGCAACCAAATTTCCCAAATGAAAGATCGACATAACTGGAATGATCTTAACCTCATTTAGAGATGAGTCATTTGAGTTACAGGAGAAGCTTACCAGTTTTTTGCTGTTTTGTTTCCTTAGGCAACATATTTTGCCATTTTGAGCCTCCATTTTCTTATCTGTAAGATAGTACTAATGATATTTATCTCACTGACAGTTTTGTTATGAAGTTTAATGAAATAATACATACATATGCAACATTGTTCCACTTTTATAAAATGCATTTATTTAATAAAAACTGTTATTATTATTTTAATTTTAACTGTTAGTATTGTTACTATTAATTAATTCAAACTCAGGTCTATAGAAAAGCAACTAGAATCTATGAAAAAATCTTTAATGAAAGACAAGATGAACAAAGTGGGAAAGAGTTCAAAAGTATGTTTCTCCTGAAAGAGATATAATAGAGAAAAGAAAGAAAGAAAATATCTACTTTATTCTAAGGCGGTAAAAGACTTAAATGAAATGAGTGCAAAAAAAGTCAAACCTCAGGAAGGAAAATAATATTTATTAAGAGAAGTAAAATCTAAGTAGATTTTGCAGAAAATTTATTCAGTTTTAAACCTAAAAGCAACTTAAAATCAGCAGTAAATAATACATTTAAAATTACCACAAGTTAATTAAAATAATTAGCACATTAGAAGACATCCATTGTTGCAACTTCCTAGTAATTAATTCCATGTCACACATAGTGTCTACTTAGCCTGGGAACGTCTTGTCAAGCAGTGAATTTCTTGTCTGCCTCTTGCCAAGTAAAGATGTGCTGTTTTTTTTTTTTCACTATATTTTGACTTGTGTTATTTTATCCGACATCTTTTGAGTTGTTATTCCTTTTTCCCTGCCATTCTCCATCATTCTGATTTATTTAAGGGTTCCTTCAACAAATATTTATTGAACATTTACTATGTGTCTAACACTAAGCCAAGTGCTGGTGATAAAACTGTGGTCAAGAGAAGCATATTTTGTTACATCTTGAAAACTGTAGGTCTGAGGAAGAAAAGAGTTATTAAATAATCATACAAAATCCAATGTTAAATGGTAGCTGAGACAAATACTACAAAGAATGGATCTTGTAATTAGGGAGATGATTTCCCGAAGAAGAGGTGATAGATCTGAGGTATGACGTGTAATTAGGTAAAGGGAAGGAGATGGTATCTCAGGCTTAGGGGCCATTACATGCAGAGCTCTGTGTTGAAAGAAAACATAGTTGACTAAAAGAATGTCAATGCCAGTGTAGTCAAAGCATAGAGAGTAAGGGTGAGTTTGATATAGCAAAGAAGGTGGAGTCAGAAAACATAGAACATATTAAAAAGTTTCGATTATCCTTACCTGATAGTATTGCAAAGTTTTAAGGAAGGAAGTAATATGTTCCTCACTTTATAAAAGATCACCCTGGCTACTGGAAGAAGATGAATTGGAGGGGAACCAGAACATCTTCCAGCAATGCAGTTAGGAATTTATAGCAGCAATGTAGGTGAGCTATGATGGCAGCTTTGACTAGAAAAGTAGTAGTGATTATGAGGAGAGGTGGGGGATCCCATTTGTAGATAAAATACACAGGGATTATGATCATTGGATATGACAGTGGGGGTGGTAGAAGCAACAATGATAACTCCTGGATTTCTGGCTTATATAGCAAGAGAGACAGTAGTGTTCTTAATGAGACAGTAAACAGTGAAAAAAATGAAATCCTTTTGGGTAGGCAGCTTATTAGCTCAATTTTTGACACTGCGGTCCTGTGTTGCCTTTGAAACGTTGAAGAAATTCAAGTAAACAATTGGAACTAAAGAGCTGATACTTAGAAAAGAGGTCTACGTGGAAGATGGAAACCTTGGAACCGTCTGTGTATAGGTGGGGATTTAAGCCATGAGTGTGGGTAACTTCACCTGGGAATGATGAAATAAGGGAGCTTAGAACCACGTCATGATGTACTCCAATATGTATGGACCAGGTAGAAGACGATTCATCTGAAATAAAAAATGAGAAAAAAAAAGAGGCACAAAAAAGGATAATGTGTCATATTAGCCAAGAAAAGAATGTGTCTTCCAAAAGAGAGGTGTGGCCAATGATATGCAAAGTTGTTGCGGTAAAGTAAGATGAGAACTGCAAAGTGCCCATTCGCTTTTAGCAACATGGAGGTCACGGATTTAGTTGTAATGTTGCTGAAAGCCTTATTGAGTCAAGTAAAAATGAATGAGAGGTGAGGAAATGCAGAAAGATCATGAATACAGAGGAATGTTTTAAGAGATTTGGTTAGGACAGGAGAAGAGATAGAAATAACCAGAAAAAGTGTGAGTTTCGGTGAGATATTATTTTTTATTTTATTATTGTTTTGAGACTAAGTTTCCTTCTGTCACTGAGGCTGGAGTGCAGTGGCACAGTCTCTACTCACCGCAACCTTCACCTCCCAGGCCCAAGCAATTCTCCCACCTTAGCCTGCCGAGTAGCTGGGACTACAGGAGTGCACTACCACACTCAGCTAATTTTTGAATGTTTTTTGTAGAGACGGAGTTTCGTCGTGTTACCCAGACTGGTCTTGAAATCCTGGGCTCAAGTGATCCATTCTCCTCAACCTCCAGAAAGTACTGACATTACAGGTGTGAGCCACTGTGTGCAGCCGGGTTTTTTTTGTTTTGTTTTGTTTTAAGGGTAGAGATTTAAGCATGACTAAGTCTAATGGGAGAATCTGTATGAAAAAAAATGATTGAATATGCAAAAGAGAGAAGGGTAATTGCCACCGTAAGTAGGAATTCCTGAAAAGGATGGACCTTTGCATAGGTGAAAGTTGTCCAAAGACAGGAGTGGCTCCTCTTATGTGAAAGGTTATAGAAATAGATTATAGATTAGGTATGAAAATAAATTTGGTAACAGAGAGAGAAAGATCATATCTGTCTGATGGCTTGTATTTTCTATGTAAAGTAAAAAGTAAGGTCTTCTGGAAGAGGGAGAAGGATAGGTGGTAGAGGAGTTGATTAATTGAGTAGCTTGGAGGATATCTGAAATAGAAGTTTGGGGAGAGCGGAAATGTTGATTAAAGGGATGTAGTAGGCTACATAGGCAGTACTGCGAGCAAATGACAATTGACGTTTATGAATTTGTAGTGGAAGCAATTTTATTTTTGACTGTAATATGGTATCCAATAATATACTAACGAACTTTTTTCAACAAGGGTCCCAGCTTGAGCCTAAAATATGTTTGCAATGGGAATCATTAAAGTCTGCAAGGCTAGCTGGGGAGACTCCCAGATGTTAAGTGCTAGCACATTCTGCTGTCGCAGCATGCGAAGTATAACAAATAAAATAATTACATAGAATTGCAATGCTTGCATTAGTTGACCCTACTCGTAGTGACCACACTAGAGCTGATAATGCTTATATACCATCCCTTCAGGAGCTAGGAGAAAATGATGAATCTAACCCGGATATTTCTGGAGTGCAAGTTGAGGAAAACTTTTTTTGGCAAATAAGAGAAAGCAGAAATATGTTGCGGAGGCAGAAGGGCTTATTGAAATTTCAAATCAGAAAATTCTAAAAACGATGCAGTGATGGATTTAAACGTGGTCGTTGTCACGTGTTCCACCTGATCGCTCCTGTAAGAGGGGTTTTTGCTATCATTCTCTCTCTTGTGGTTTTCATTAATTCCCAGGGACAATCTCTGTCTCTTCTCCACTCAACTGTCCATCAGTGCTTTTGGAAAATCAGCCATCATTAAAGTGCCTGCCTCAAAGAGTCATTCATGATGAATGCGATTGAATATCTTGCCTTTTAACTCTGTACTGCAAAGGCATATAAGAAAAAAGGTAGGGCTCGGTGTACTTTCTAGACTGTGAGTCTTAAAGAGTAAGAGGACATACAGAAAAAGTCCCACATAAAGGACATATGCTCTCAGGATCACATAGGTGATATGTGGGGTACACTTACTAACTGTAAAAATAATTTTGGTTTTACCATTCCCAGTAAAATGTCCATGATACTACTTTCCTGTGCATCTGCAAATTGGAAATGATAACATTTGCCTGGATCCTAAATTCCCTTGAAATAATGGCAAAATAGGCTGTAAAATTGTAAAACAGCAAGTAAATAGGGGTATTTCCTATAGGATAATTCAAATTTTCTTTAATTCCAAAGCTATTTTATGCACTTGGCTTTGAAGGCAGCTGTGAATTATGTTGAGCTTTTCCTCATTCAGTCTCTAATTTTATTCTGGAAAGAATTTCCTCTCAAATCCACTCATCATGTACTGAGTGCCCACCATGCACTAGGCATTATGTGTGTGCCATGTGCTGGGGATTTAGTGGCAAATATAGCAAACACACTTCCTGTCCTCATGGAGCTTATAATCAGGTCATGTAAGTACCTCCCTCCCCCAACTATACAAAGATACCTTGGAAAAATATCCACTTAAGCTTTTGAATGCCCTGACTTCTAACAGCAACAGTGTTGGGAAGCTTGTAATAGTACATTTAGGCTCCTGTGTTTACTTGAATGTTTTCGTACATTAGGTCCTTCTCTGAAGGTATTATTAAGTTCATTACCATTATTGTTAGTATATGCAGCAGCATTGCTGATAACCTGCTTAATGACCATTCCTTATGTTGGTAAAATGTGTAATAACTATAGGCTGTCACGAGCCAAGACTAAAGCGGCATAACACAGTTACCATTTGCATGGTGGCTTACATTTTTGAGAGGAGGTTTGTTTTATTTGCTTTAGCTTAGGAGCACTGGTGGAACATGGGGTTTAATCTGTATTGATATATACAGATTTCTTGATTTTATTTATTTTATTTTACATGATTTTAGAGCACCTACACAATAGTTGCTAAGTAACCACATCGTTTCTCCTGCCCTAAGATTTTATTGCAAGGGATATACAAGTATGCTGTTATAGAAAGCATTTCATTTATATGGATATTCTTCCTATGATGTCAACAGGTTACATTGCTTTTCTTCTAAGGCTTGTCTACAAAAATGGAGAGTGAAAGTGACCATTTCTTTCCAAGTAAAAGCAGAAATGTTGACACACAAATTAGTCACTTGGATTAATTTATTTATCAAATTCTTGGCCGGGTGCTGTGTCTCATGCCTGTAATCCCAGTACTTTGGGAGGCCGAGGTGGGTGGATCACCTGAGGTCTGGAGTTCGAGACTAGCCTGGCCAACATGGAGAAACCCTGTCTGTACTAAAAATACAAAAATTAGCTGGGTGTGGTGGTGCATGCCTGTAATCCCAGCTACTCAGGAGGCTGAGACAGGAGCATTGCTTGAACCCGGGAGGCGGAGGTTGCAGTGAGCTGAAATGGTGCTGGTGCACTCTAGTCTGGGTGACAGAGCAAGACTCCGTCTCAAAAAAAATTATTTATCAAATTCACCAATTAATTGCTGAAGTTTCTGCTTTACTGCCTGGCTATACTCGGGGAAGTATTCAGTTCAGGCTTACCAATAATATATTGATAGGGCAATCTTATGCAGTTTGTCCAATTGTCCCTTTCAGGATAACTGTCAAGTTAAGGCACATTTGCATACACATTTTAACAGGTGTATTTAGCTAGGTACCCAAGGGTGCTCTGATTTGCTTTTCTTTGTTTTGTTAGAAAAATACTCTCCACTTTCCTCATACATGCTGAAAAAAGCACAATAGAGGGAAAATTTGGGTGGATATTTTTCTATTCAGTTTATGTATCATTCTGGTTCCAATTTTTCAGACTTCACAATTTTAAGTGCTAGGGAAAGGAATTCACAGCTTGTGTTTTCAAGGAATTTACAATGCAGTAAGTGAAAAGCATGTAAAAAGATAATTGCAGGGGTGCGATTGTCAGAGGTATTTGAACCAGAGCAACTTTAACAGTAGCTGGGTAAAATAAGGCGGAGGCCTGCTGGGCTGTATTCCCAGAAGGTTAAGGCATTCTAAGTCACAGGATGGTATAGGAGGTCGGCACAAGATACAGGTCACAAAGACCCTGCTGATAAACAGGCTGTAGTAAAGAAGCTCGCCAAATCACACTAAAACCAAGATGGTGATGAGAATGACCTCTCATCGTCCTCACTACTACATACCTACGAGCACCATGACAGTTACGAATGCCATGTCAATGTCACGAAGTTACCCTATATAGTCTTAACAGGGGGAGGCATGAATAATCCACCCCTTATTTAGCATGTAATCAAGAAATAATCATAAAAATGGGCAGCCAGCAGCCATTGGGACTGCTCCTCAGGGCTGCCAACGGACTAGCCATTTTTTATTCCTTTAATTTCTTAATAAACTTGCTTTCACTTGACTCTCTAGATTCACCTTGAATTCTTTCTTGCTCGAGATCCAGAACCCTCTTTTGGGGTCCGGATAGGGACCATTTTCCGGCAACAGGATTACTGCTATAATAGACAGTACAGCAATAAAAGTATAAGAGCAATAGAAAGCAGATCTTTCGGTCAAGTAAAAGAGTTAAGGAAGGCTTCAGGCAGCATAGTGTACTCAAAATAAAATGGAGGACTGTCTGTGAACAGGCCTATATCCTTAGGCAAACACATAGGTATTCTGGATAACATAAAGTTCAAACTCCATATATACATACACATATGCATGTGCATTTACGTATATACATATACATGCACTCACACACTTCTATGCATGCATCTAATCTTACACTGCTTTTGTAGGTTAAATCCTAGAAGCCCTCAAAACAAAGTAAAAATTGGACAAGGATCATTCAATCTGCATGGGGGCCCCCCAAAAGGAAATGGAAAATCACTTCATATGGGCATTTTTGCAATCTAGGGAGAGAGCCTCAATGAGAAGAACAAAAACAAATAAACCAGCTCTAAGCTGGGGATTAGGCCCAGATAAAAGAATTATAAATCATATGATCAAACTAGCAATAATAGAAAGAGGCAGCAAATATAAAAAACTACAAATGTTAGCACCCCAAGAAATTCAGATAACAAGGATCTGGAAAAGACTATAAAATATGTATGTTTAAAATGATGGAAAAGGAAAAGAAAATCTAAAAGTGATAATGAATGAACTAGAGAATAATTGTTTAAAGAAGAACATACAAAAAATAAAATGGAAAAAATAATACGAATACAGATAATTTGATCAACCTAATAAGTGAACTTGACTAACATACAGAGCATTTCACCGAAAAAGTCTAAAATACAGCTCTTTCAAGAACACACGGAAGAGTTACAAAAAACAAATGACCTTGGACTAGGCTGCAGAAGGAGTCTAAACAATTACTGAAAGATTTATATTGTATCATGAAGATCACATTTTGTGATTATAGCAAAATTAAATGAACAGCAATAAAGGGAGCCAATATCACCACTTTCTCATACGTTTGACAATAAATATACTTTTCAATAACCCATGTATCCATAAAAAATGAAAGTTATGATTTATTGGTGATTAAATGATAAGCAGAGCATCTCATTTAAGAAAATAAAGATGCAGTTAAATTGCTCCATAAATGAAAAATTTTAGCCAAAAAGTGTTATACATAAAAAGAATGCTGAGAATTAATGTGTTACACTCAATGCATGAAAACAGAAACAGAAGAAAGTAAAACTAAGGAAAATAGAAGGAAAGGAAAAATACCAATTACTGAAATTGATTTTTAAAAATAATGTTTTGGTTAGATCAGTAAATCATCAAACCCAAAAGTTGTTTGTTTGAAAATAACAAACATCTGACAAGATTTCTCAAGGAAAAAATAATAGAGTTGGCAAAAATAAAATAAAATGCTAGTTTAAAGGGTGGTATTAGAACAGTGTAGAGATTGAAAACATGATAAGATTCAAAATAACAACCTGTCAATAAATTTGAAAGCTTAAATATAGTAGAATTTTGCCAGAAAAATATCTTTAACATTGAAACAGTATTCATATGATGAGTTGATTATACACAGTGCTTTTATTTTTCAAATGACATGTAACAGCCAAATCTCAATTCAAAAAAATAACAACTTTCTCAGTTTGGATGACTAACCATTATTTCATTTTATTAAAACTATTATAGTATTTCAAACTAAACATGGTATGTCTAAAATCTATTTGTAAAATTCCAGATTAAAATCCATCTGAAGAAATTCTTGGCATATTTTTTTGAGTTTGCAGATATGTGCAATTTTTTTTGCAACCATAGGTAAGAGTTCTGTTCTAATCAACAGCTCTCAGCACTGCTTTCTTAACAAGAGATGAAAGGACCCATATTTCAAGGCTGTTAGAAAATAATGGATTTTTTGGAGCATGGATTCTAACGCACCTGATAATAATCCAGGCTGGCATAGATTTAGACTTTTCCTTTGTCTTGCTAAAAGGTACTCTATAATTCAAGAGTTATTTTATTGACCCACCAGATCCAATTAATCTATGAGTTACAATTTAACCTTATCATTTGATAGTAACTGTGAGAAAGTATTTTAGCTTGGCATATTTCTTACTCATCTTAACCTCTTGATATAAAAAAGCGGGATTTCTTAGCACTAGGTATTGTCATCAGATATATGAACCAGAAAGAACTGGCTTGAGTACGGGTTGATTTAAAGCAACTCTGAAAGAAAGGAATGTTGAAAATAAGAAATAAACGTTGCATGATATACTACATAGTTTACTACGCAGGTATAAACACGACGCCACTTATCTCTACACACATGAATGGAGAGGAATTAGACAGTGCATACATGATCACTCCATCCCATTTACAGATGAAGAAACAGACTCATAGTTTGACACCCTTTTGTCAAGGTCATATAGTCAACAAATATTTGTGGAAGGACTAATGTTAGGATTTACTCCTTTACTTTGCATTACAGACACTAATTTGAGGACGGTTCCTCATTTGGAAGTGAGAACACATATCTTCCCTGTTTTTGTTCTTTACTAATCACTATTTCCTCATTACCTATTATATGCCAGGCACTATAATTGAGTACTCAATATATAATTGGTGTCCCTTTTGTGTTATTTCCCCCTTTTTGATAGCTATTTTCTTCCATGCTTTTTTAGTACTCTTTGGCTCAAACAATTTGCTATTTCAACGACAACTAATCAACAGGTTCCGCTAAAGCAAACCAAGACTGGATACCATGGGCTTCCATAACCAGAGGTGGATTCTGTAAGGTGGTTGTCATTTGTGCAGAGAGAAGCAAGGGCTATTTGCTGAGCAGAATGCTTCCTTGTGTTGGACCATAAACCAATTTCTTATGGAGAGGTAAAGAGAACATTGAACACTGGAGAAAAAGCGCCATCCAAAATTTGAAACAATATCAGGGAATTTTCTCAAATGTCCTTGACACATTTTTACTAGATGTTGGGAATTTAAGGTAACTATTAATTGGATAGGAATATGACATATACTCTGATTGGCACAGTCCAGTCATAGGGCTAAGATCTACAAACATCACTTGGCTATTCAGTGCAAGGTGACCCTGCATTATGGCCTCTGGCCAGTTCATTATCATTATGGATGCCCAACTTTTATATCTGATTGTTTTTCCTCGGAAGGACTTCAGGGGAGCTTGACTTCTTCTGGACTATAGTCTGCCAATAACTATAATAAAAATTTATAAAATATCATATGATGTCATAAAACCTAGTTAGATAAGATACTTACATTTCACTTGTTTTCAAAATAATTAGTTATCTGACCAATTAAAGTGTCGTTTCTTGCCAAAAATGTTTCTGTGCTTACGTCCACACGGGCAGAACAGTGCTTATTCCCAAGATGGTGAGCAAATTGATATACAAGTCCCGGTACCTAAGGGTATGTGGTAGTTTTTCCCTGTTAAAAGTCCGAAATTTACCGCAACTTAGCCAAGATGTCATAACAAAAGCATTTGTCCAAGTTCCTTAGAAAAAACAATTAGAGCTTGTTGGGGGAGAGGATGTGTGCGAAATACTAAGTGTTATTTTTATGTTCTGACTGGTTTTAAAGAAATATTGATGTGTTCAAAAATTAGAAACATACAATATTACTTCTTTTTGACATAGGCTTCCTCTAAAAAAAGTCTCAGTCTTCATGTGAATGTTGCAGTGCTTGGGGATAATACATCATCCAGTTGATGCTCCAGGCCCATGCTCCTGTTATTAACTTGTTTAGTTTTTTGCCAAGTCCATTGCAAGAAAGCAGACTTCTTTTCTTGCCTACTCCATGTTAGGATGCAGAGCAAAATTTTTGTGGAAGTACTGAGGATATTTAGGTCATTTAACTGCAGTAGTAAAATACAAATTGACAGGAAAATTGCTGACATCATTAGTATAAAACATTAACATCTGCAGGTTACACAGGCTAGATGCATAATATCTGTTAATTACAGTTGTAATAGGAGACCACTGGGAGTGTGAATCAGGATTTATGTGAAATTTTTGCTACTCTCAGACATATAGAATTCTACTTGTACTATTTAATTTATAAAAATGAGGACAATTCTATAAGTGGATAGGGATATAGGTGAGTACAACATTTTAAAAAACGAATCCAATCTGTTCTTTATTTCTTTTCTTTCTGAAAACATTTAAGTAAGCTTAATATTAATAATATAGAAACATAAACGTTCCATTCCTTTGTTTTAAAAAATGCACTGATTATTTGGTTAAAATTATTTATTTCTATGTTATCTTCTGTGACTTTTCATTATTATTATGACACAGTGATTCTTACGCTTCCTTACTGTTTTCTGTTAACTTCAACATTTTATATACATTTTATTCAATTTACACTTCAATTGTCTTCTCATCTAGGTTTATGCCCTCATTTATCTAAAGGCATTAATGAAGTTGACTCTGTATTATAATAATTATGTGTATTGAAAATATATGTGGCCTGAAATGAGGAACTTAGCAATTAGATAAGTTGAAAAGATATGCAAAAAAAAAAAATAAACATTAGAGATTTTATAATGGAAACTTGGGAGTATGAGCCATAGGAAAATAGTTACCATTGCAAGTGACTGATGACTTTCCCTGGATTTGACAGACTTGACTTTTTTGCCCTTGAGTTCTGTCCTTGACAAAAGGAAACAGTAGACAACGTTTGGAACCTTCTTTGCACTGATTTTTCATGCAGTTGGTGATATATAACCAATTCTCCAAATGCCCTTTAAACAGGCCTGCTACTGATCATCAGCTTTTCTTTACATAGCAGATTTGCATTATTTTTTATGATTTTTTATATTACCCCAACCAAGGCCACACATACTTAAAACAGTTGATTGGATTCAACTAAGACTCTGTACCCCGGAGTAAATTTTTCTGAATAATTTAATGATATGTGACGGGAATGAATTGAAAAAAGAAAATACTAGAAGGGCTGCAAAAACATGTAGAGATATATAAAAAATGGCACATAAATCGTAAGGATTAGAAAATTGAGGAACCAAAAAATGCCACTACATAAATCTAAGCAACATCTAAAAACCTGCAGGATAGAAATATATCTTCAGAAAGAAAAAAAAATGATACTCTACATGTGAATTAATTTCAGTCCACAAACAAGGCTTCTAAGAGGTTTCATTTTATTCTGCAAAACAACTGAATTTCTATTATAAATCTTATTTGCTAGGGCAGCAAACAATTATTGTGGGTCTACTGAGGGTCCCTTCCTTTCTTTGGGACTGTGCTTGAAATCTGAAGGAGGTCACATATATCAAGATGTTGGAGATTCATTTAGACTTCTATTTTATATGTCCACATTGATATTTGATCTGACACATATTAATCCATCCTATTTGCAGTAAAATGGACATGCAGGTCACCAGGGTGATACCCGTCATTCCTTACCTATGGGTACCTTTAGGGCCCTTTTTCCTTTGCATTCTTCTCATGTTGGGGCATATATAAAGCACTATACTGCCTCTAAATGACACATGGAGGAGGAAAAGCCATGGGATTTCGTAAGGAAAATCAGAAAAAACACAAATGGAAAGAACGTCCCATGTTCATGTATAAGAATAATCAATATGCTGGAGAGGATGTGGAGAAATAGGAATGCTTTTACACTGTTGGTGAGAGTGTAAATTAGTTCAACCATTGTGGAAGACAGTATGTCTGATTCCTCGAGGATCTAGAAATGGAAATGCCATTTGACCCAGCAATCCCATTACTGGGTATATACCCAAAGGATTATAAATCATTCTATTATAAAGACACATGCACATGTATGTTTACTGTGGCACTGTTCACAATAGCAAAGACCTGGAACCAACCCAAGTGCCCATCAATGATAGACTTGATAAAGAAAATGTGACACATATATACTGTGGAATACTATGCAGCCATAAAAAGGATGAGTTCATGTCCTTTGCAGGGACACGGATGAAGCTGAAAACCATCACTGTCAGCAAACTGACACAAGAACAGAAAATCAAACACCACATGTTCTCATTCATAAATGGGTATTGAACAATGAGAGCACAATTATACTCTGTAGTTTGCCACTTCCCTGATCTGTCCCTTAGCAACAGGGCAGGAGTCTATCTTGCTTTCATATCTCACAAACCTATCCAGGCTGTCTAGGGTGATTTACCTACTCCTGGGACTTGGACCTCTCTTTGGGCCCCAACATCATCCACTCTCTTGACTCCCCTTGTGATTCTCTTTTCCTCTTAGGCTAGGAACTTCCATTCTAGCTAGGGGGTTATAATGTATTTCTCTTACTCTAAGGCTTTCTTTCAAAATTCATTCTTTAAAGGGAGTGAAATTTTGTGTTTCAAAAGCTGGGAGATACTTGTGTGTCAAGAAAAATCATAAGGCTAGGACTTGCTAGCTATCAGATCATAATATGAAACCATTGTAATGAAATTTATTCTTTCGTCTATCTAACCAGTATTTATTGATTGTCTCGTATAAATTAGATCTGTTCCTGGTACTGGAGATAAAGTGGTGAAAAAAACAGACAAAAATATTCTTTACTCATGAAGCTGGCACTTTAGTGGAGGAATAGAAAGTAAGCAAAATAGTTAAATACAGAGATATAATGTTATAAGTGCTATGGAGAAAAACAAAGAAGAGATGGGTAATGTAGGGGGCAAGGATTACAATTTAAAATAGAGTGGCCGAGAAAGTGTTATTTAAACAATGACGTGAGGAAGAGGTAGCCAAGCTTATACTTAGGGAAGAGCAACTTAGGTATGGGGAACATCCAGTACAATCATTTTAAGGTGTGTTGAAGAGAAACAAGGAGGCCAGGATGGCTACATCCTCTAGCATTCCAATGACTTTGTTAGCATTTTATCCCCTGCATTGGAGCCCTGCTTGCTTACAATAGCTGCTGTGGTTTCAATTTCCTTCCCCGAACCCTTACTTGATATAGAAATGATACATTTTAGACATCTGCCAGACACACAAGTAAGGATGAGAAGGCAGTTTAATAAAGGTATCTTGAGTCAGGCCGGAAGGGCTGGAGATTTCACTTGGAAGCTGTCGCCATGTAACTGGTATTTAAACCTATGAAAGGATGAAATGGCCAAGGGAGTCAATGTGCATAGGAGACCAAGTCTAGAGAGAGAGGCTTTAAATGGATTGCCTACCATTTAGAGGTGATGTTCTGGAAGCCAAATGAACAATAAATTGTTTCACAATAAGGAAAATGATGAACTGGTCAGCTGTTACCTCTAGGAATAGTAAAATGAGGCTGATAATTGATTATTGAATTTAGCTTTCTGGAAATTATTGGTAATCTTAACAAAACAAGTTTGAGGGAGTGGATATGGGATGGTGGGTGGGGCAAAATTGAAACTGGTTAGAAATAGTGATAGTGATCCTGAAGATAAATGTCTCAAAGAATGAAGGAGAGTGATCCAGGTTAGTAGATGACCCTGCAAGGATTGGATAATGGGTTATATAGTCAGGTGACACAAATTTCAAAGCTGGATGGTGGTACTGGGCACAAAGGAGAAACATGGTGTGGATGTAGCAATAAGGAGAGAATATATACCCTGCCTCTGTAGGGTACTGGGCATAGTAGAATAAAAGTGTGGTGGAGAAATTAGACACCACTTGAGAGGGCTGTAGGGAAACCAGAGCCCTCCAGGGGAATTTTGGAGAAAGGAAAAGAGGAGCATTTGGTGAATATTGGCTATTGGTGTAGAAATAAACAATTAGAAATAGATCCTTATATAAATGAAAAATGTATCTATGTTAAGAGAAGGATTTCAAATTGGTGAGATGATGATGGATTATTCATCAGATGGTTCTGGTACAACTAGCTCTCCATCAGGAAGAAAATAAAAATGTATTCCTATCTTATATCAAATGCAAAAGTAAATTCTAGAGGAAATGAGACTTAGCTGCTTATATATAGGATAAAAACTCTACAAGAATCTTTAGGAGACTATGGGTATGTTTTCGAGGTGAAGACATTTTTCTTAAGATTATAAATTTTGAAGCTATGAAAGAAAAAAACATATTTGTTATAGAATTTTTTTCAATGTTATGGAAAATAACAATGAAAGTTAATAGACTGTAGACTATCAAAACAAAATAATTGCAACACAAAGTTGAGAAAGAGAAGTGTTTATTTATAATGTAAAGAGTTCTTACACATTAAAAGGAAGACAATGAATTCAGCAGAAAATGGGCAAAGAAATGAATAGGCAGTTTACAAAATAGAAAACTCAAATTGCCCCAAATGAATTAAATGATTTTGAATCTCATTAATTATGAAAATACAAATAAAATAACAATAAAAAATCACTTACTTTTATCAGGTTATAAAAAATTTAGCAACCACAATAGTATATTGATTGTGTGGCTAGAGGGTTAAGAGTGTTCTCAGATACTATTGCTAAACTGTGGATTATTGTAGTCTTTTGGAAAAAAAAAAATTAATCTCTTCTAAAATGTTTAATAATTATGTACTTTTTGACTCATCAATGCTACTCCTAGTAATTATACACAGACAGAAATGCCCAGTTTATTATGATGTATTTATGTGTATTCTTAGGAAGCAAAGTAAATCCCCAGAAATAAGAAAATGGTTAACTAAACTATGGGTCAGGCACATTGTGGATTACCATGAGACCATCAAAAAAAATGAATTACAGATCTACTAAGTGGTGAATTGAGACTTTGTTAAGTGAACAAAATAAGATATATATTATCAATTTGTATAAGGTGGTGATAAAAATATCTCCTTATATGATCATACAAAGATAACTTTGTATATGATTGTGTGAACTTAGAGAAATAGATGGGATGATGTAAGATAGGTTTCCATACTGGGTTACTAAGTATAATAGAGACTGAACAAAAAAAAGAAGAGAGTCAAGAAAAAATAATAAAATAATAAAAAATTAAAATGCACAATTTACACATCAAAGAAAGTTACAGAAGAGTTAAGAGATGGATACTAATTTCAAAAGAGAGATGTATCTTTCACCATAAATTTCATGACATAAAATTTACAATGCCATCCTATGTATAAATTATTATGTATATTAATGCCCAACGATTTTATTTAAATAATCAAAAGATATTCTCTCTTTGTGGGGAGAAAAATCATCATCATATTTGTTTTCTGGTCATTATATTTTTCTAGTCACAGGTGGCAGGATTATTTTCTTCTCTCCACTCAATGGTTATATTTTTCACTGAAGATTATTTGAGGATCTTAAACTTCTTAGTAGAAAGAGACTTGTCAAACAGAGACATTTGTGGATTGCCCCACTTAATAGCATATTTATACACTGGTGGTGTTGATGACAGATAATCATGTTTGAACTTTTCAGTTTCTGACATGAATCGTATTTTTGCTTTCCTGAATTACATAGAAAAGGTACCCTGTTGCGGGGATCGAGCATATTTGTTTTGCTTTCAAGAATATTAGAATGTGTTTTCCTGTGCATAGTATTTCTGATATAAATATATTTTGCCATTCCTTATCTAGAAGTCTCAAATATTATTCATCTTTTATAGCTATTATATTTCTTTCTCTTAGCTTGCAGTATAGTCACTTAAACCTCCTTTTGCTGACAACGTCGCCAATTATACCCCTACCCTACCCCAAGAACACACACATGTGCATACACATGTATGCATATATGTACAATTCTACACTTCTTCCGTACTTAAAATTTTCCCTTCTCCAAAATCTAGTGTCTCTAAATTTTCTAAATTACCACATTTGCCACATTCATCAATCTAATAAAGTGTGTTAAGTAATCCTGAACTTTTGTGGTGATCATGAGACATCTGTTTTCCAAACAAGTCTTGCAGTGGTGTTTTGGCCTTTTTTATAATTCTTTTTATAGCCAAGCCAATTTTCATTATTTTTTTGTCAATTTTATTGAGGTATAATTTATAGGAAATAAAATAAACTTATTGTTAGTAAACGATCCAATGAATTTTGACACCATCAGAATCTGGACATAAAACACTGACATTTCAAAAGTTCCTTGGTGCTTTTTGCAGTCAATTAACTTCCCTTACTTCTAGCCCCAGACAACTAATTATGGCCATTTACCATATAAAGAGAGTAGGATATATTGTAAAACATGCAGTAAAATCTGGTTTTTTGTTTCTTTGTTTGTTTTGGTTTTATTTTTGTTGTTGTTTGTCTGAGACAGAGTTTTGCTCTTGTCGCCAAGGCTGGAATGCAATGGGGTGATCTAGGCTCACTGCAACCTCCACCCCCCAAGTTCAAGCAATTCTCCTGCCTCAGCCTCCCTAGTAGCTGGGATTACAGGCATCCACCACCATGCTCAGCTAATTTTTTTTTTTTTTTTTTTTTTTTTTTTTAGTAGAGACAGGGTTTCACTATGTTGGCTAGGCTCGTCTTGAACTCCTGACCTCAGACGATCCACCCATCTCAGCCTACCAAAGTTCTGGGATTACAGCTGTGAGCCACCGCCCCTGCTAAGTTTCAGTTTTTAAAATGCTTACATATGTGCATAGAAAAACTACTGTAAGGGAAAGCACAAATATATTAATGGTGGTTATCACAACAGTAGTATCTCTGGTAAAGAAAGAGTAGCTTTTAGTTTTGCCATTGCACCTTTGTTGTTTTTTCAAATTCTGCATAATAAGAATGTATAACTTTCATAATGAAAGGGACAACTTATTTCATTAAAATTGTATAAATAAGAAAATTATATCTAAGAAAATATCTAGAAATTATCACAATCGCTATATTCCAATTTAGTGACTGAACCTGTCTTTCAGGTCACAGAGCACCAATAATCCACAGAAACTACTCTAGAGAATAACTGCCCTCCAGATGGTCAAGACTTACGGCTTTGCCACTGATACAGCAGTTCCTTTGTTCCCCGAAAAAGCATTATTCAAATGCAAGTCTTTTGTGGTTTGAGGATGATAATTAGCCTGATGGACACGGGCTCTTTTGGCAGACTGAGGAGATCATGATAGTATTTTTAAAAAGCACAATTTAATATGTTTCTTAAGATGGAGAACTAAATTGGGCTCTTAAACCATTAAGATGTAGTTAGAAATACAAAAATCACTATGACTGAAAGGTAAAAACCAACTAACAGACCTTAATGATCATGAGAAAATGATTCTATTGTTACCATAGGCCTAGAGTAGCTGCCAAACTGGCAGAATAATAAGATCTCAAGACACTAGGAAACATTGTGAACCACTATTAGCTACTATGAGATGAAAAGGATAAGAAATTATGATTTTAATTCAATAAAGGAAGTCACCTGAGAAAGGACCAAACAAGAACAGCTAGACAAGTCAGGGTCAGAACATCTATTTGCTGTTCCAACTCTACCACGGGCTATTTATAAAGGCAGCGTTGAATTTGTCTACTGAGGGAGCAGGAGCTGTACATTTCCACATGATATTACACAGTGAATTCTGAATAATTAAATCAGCAAGCTTCAATATCTTTTGAATTCAAGTTGTTCTTTTTCGATAATATACCTGCTATTTAAAAAAAAAATTAACTTCTGTGAGTACATAATAGGTATATGTATTCATGGTTTACATCAGATATTTTGATATAGGTATGTAATGCGTAAAAATCACATCAGGGTAAATGGGGTATCCATCCAGTTAAGCATTTATCCTTTTTGTTACAAACAATCCAATTGTACTGTTTTAAGTTATTTTAACAATTACAATTAAAATATTTTGACTACAGTCACCATGTTTTGCTATTAAATACTATGTCTTATTAATTATTTCTAACTACTTTTCATACCCATTAAAAATTTTCATTTCCCCCTTCGAACCCCTCACTAGTCTTCTCATCCTCTGGTAACCATCTTTCTACTCTCTAGCTCCATTAGTTCAATTATTTTAATTTCTAGATACCAGAAACAAGTGAGAACATGTGATATTTCTCATTCGATACCTGGCTTATTTCATTTAACATAATGACGTCCATTTCCATCCACATTGTTGCAAATGACAGGATTTCATTCTTTTTTATGGCTGGATAGTACTCCATTGTGAATATGTACCACATTTTCTTAATCCATTTATCTGTTGATGGACACTAAGTTTGCTTGCATATCTTGGCTATCGTGAATAGTGCTGCAATGAACATGGGAATGCAGATACCTCTTGATATAATGATTTCCTTTCTTTTGGGTATGCACATAGGAGTGGGATTGCTGTATGGTATGGTATATATATTTTTTGTTTTTTGAGGAACCTCTAAACTGTTCTCCAATTTACAACCCCACCAACAATGTGCAAGGGTTTCCTTTTCTCCACATTCTCACCAGCTTTTGTTATTGCCTAACTTGAATAAAAGCCATTTTAGCTAGAGGGAGATGATAACACATTGTAGTTTGGATTTGCATTTTTCTGATTATCAATGACATTGAACACCTTTTCAAACGGCTGTTTGTCATTTGTATATCTTATTTGGAGAAATGTCTATTCAGGTCTTTTTGCCCATTTTTAAATTGGATTGTTGGATTTGTTTTCTATAGAGTTTTTTGAGATTTTTATATATTCTGATGATTAATCCCTTATCAGATAGGTAGTTTGCAAATATTTTCTTCCATTCTCTGGGTTATGTCTTCATGTTGTTGAGTCTTTTCTCTGTTCTGCAGTAGATTTTTAAACTTGATGTCATCCTGTTTGTCCAATGTTGCTTTGATTGCCTCTACTTCTGCGATATTATACAAGAAATCTTTGCCCAGCACAATGTCCTGGAGGGTTTCTCCAAAGTTTTCCTGTAGTACTTTCATGGTTTATTGTCTTAGATTTAAGTCTTTAATCCATTTTTATTTGACCATTATATGTGTTGAGAGATAGGAGTCTAGTTACATTTGTTTGCATATGGATATCCAGTTTTCCCAGCACCATTTATTGAACAGACTGTCCTTTCCCTAATGCATGTTCTTGTCCCCTTTGTCGAAAATGAGTTTATTGTAGATATATGGACTTATCTGTGGTTCTTTATTCTGTTGCACTGATCGATGTATCTGTTTTCATGCCAATATCATGCCATTTTGATTGCTACAGCTCTGCAGTATTAATATAATTTAGTCAGGTAATATGATTCCTCCAGTTTTGTTCTTTTTGCTTAGAATAGCTTTTGGCTATTCTGGATATTTGGTGGTTGCAAATACTTTTTAGGAGTGTTTTTTCTACGTCTTTGAATAACGTCATTGGTATTTAGATAGGGATTGCATTAAATCTGTCATTTCATTTGGGTAATGCAGACATTTAACAATACTGATTTTCCCCATTCATGAAAAGGAATTTCTTTCCATATTTTGTGTCTTCAATTTCTTGCCTCAATATTTTATACTTCTCCTTGAAGACATCTTTTATTTCTTTTGTGAAGTTAATTCTAAGGTGTATATTTTGATGCATATTTATTTTAAATAGAATTGCTTTCCCATTTCAATTAATATAATTTCCTTTTCATATTGTTCACTATTGGCATATAGAAGTGCTGTTAAATTTTGTATGTTGATTTTCATCCTGTAACTTTACTGAATTTGATTTTCAGTTTTAATAGTTTTTTTGGTGGAGTCTTTAGGTTTCTCCAAATATAAGAGGTTATCATCTGCAGATAAAGATAATTTGTCTTTTTCCTTTCCGATTTGGATGCACTTTATTTTATTTTTGTTTGTTTGATTGATTGATTTATCTAGCTAGGATTTTCAGTACTATGTTACATAACAGTTCTAAAAGTGGTCATCCTTTTCAAATTCCTGATCTTAGAGGAAAGGCCTTTGGTTTTTCCACATTCGAATATGGTACTAGCCATGCGTAAGTCATATGGCTTTTATTTTTTAATTTTTTATTTTATTTTTTTATTATACATTAAAAGGTATATACTCTTTTTTTTTTTTTAGAAAGAAAAGAAAGAAAAGAAAGAGAAAGAAGAAAAAAGAGAATAAAATAAAGGGAAAAAGTAGAAGAAAAAGAGGGAGACGGGAATCTTGCTCTATTGCCCAGGCTACAATGCAGTCTAAAAATGGGTATTAAAAAGCTCTTTTATACTAATAATTGTGTTGTACAATGGAGACAGGAAGGAATAAGGGAGGAAAATAACAAACAAACAGCCAACCAATATTTCATTTAAACCTATGAAATGCTATGCAATTTCTGGGGAGTGATTTACTCCCAACCATGTGGTCACTTTTAGAATAGATGTGATGTGTTACTGAAGAAAATGTATGTTTTGAGGGTTTGGAGTAGAGAGTTCTGTAAATGTTTATCAAGTTTACTTGTTTGAGGTCTAAGTTCAAGTCCCGGGTATCCTTGTTAACCTTCCGTCTCATTGATCTGTCCAGTATTGACAATGTAGTGTTAAAGTCTCCCACTATTATTGTGTGGGAGTCCAAGTCTCTTTGTAAGTCACCAAGAAGTTGCCCTATGTGTCTGGGTGCTCCTATATTGGGTGCGCATAGACTTAGTATCGTTAGCTCTTCCCATTACATTGATCCCCGCTACCATTATACAATACCCTTCTTATCTCTTTTGGTTTCTATTACTTTAAAGTCTATTTTATTAGAGATGAGAATTGCAACTCCTGCTTTTTTTTTTTTTTTTTTTTCTCTCCATTTGGTTGGCAAATCTTCCTCCATTCCTTTGTTTTGAGTCTCTATATATCCTTGCATGTGAGATGGGTCTGGATGCAGCTTACCGATGGGTTTTTTGGAATGGCTGATACTGGTTTTTCCTGTCTGTATGTAGTGCTTCTTTCAGAAGCTCTTGTAAAGCAGGCCTGGTGGTAATAAAATCTCTGAGTACTTGCTTGTTTGCAAAAAATTTTATTTTTCCTTCACTTATGAAACTTAGTTTGGCTGGATATGAAATTCTGGGTTGAAAGTTCTTTTCTTTAAGGATGTTGAATATTGGCCCCCACTCTCTTCTGGCTTGTAGGGTTTCTGCTGAGAGATCTGTTGTCTGATAGGCTTCCCCTTGTGGGTAACCTGACCATTCTCTCTGGCCGCCCTTAATATTTTCTCCTTCATTTCAACCCTGGTGAATGTAATGATTATGTGCCTTGGGGTTGCTCTTTTTGAGGAATATCTTTGTGGTGTTCTCTGTATTACCTGGAGTTGAGTATTGTCCTGCCTTGCTAGGTTGGGGGAAGTTTCCCTAGATAATATCCTGAAGAATATTTTCCAGCTTGGATTCATTCTCTTCGTCACATTCAGGTACACCTATCAAACGTAGATTAGGTCTTTTCACATAGTCCCATATTTCTCGGAGATTTTGCTCATTCCTTTTTACCCTTTTTTCTCTAATCTTGTCTTCTCGTTTTATTTCGTTAAGTTGGTCTTCGACCTCTGAAATCCTTTCTTCTGCTTGATCAATTCGACTGTTAAAACTTGTGCATACTTCTCGAAGTTCTCGTATTGTGTTTTTCAGCTCCATTAATTCACTTACATTCCTCTTTAAATTGTCCATTCTCGTTAACATTTTGTGAAACCTTTTTTCAAGGTTCTTAGTTTCCTTGCATTGGGCTAGAACATGTTCTTTAGCTCACAGAAGTTTCTCATTATCCACTTTCTGAAGCCTGATTCTGTTGATTCCTCACATTCATTCTCGATCAGGCCTTGTTCAATTGGTGATGAGGAACTCCAATCCTCTGTAGGAGGAAAGGCATCCTGATTTCGGGTGTTTTTAGCCTTTTTGCGCTGGTTTCTCCCCATCTTTGTGGATTTATCCACCTGTCGTCTGTGTAATTGCTGACGTTCAGATTAGGTCTCTGAGTGGAGTCCAGCTTGTTGGTGGTAAAGTTTTTTCTGTTTCTTAGTTTTCCTTCGGCGGACGCCCCTCCCCACAGAGCTGGCCCTTCCTGGGTTCAGCTGTACTTGCTGTGAAACTCTCAATCCTCAGCAGTTCCAATTGCTGTTTTTTTTTGGGTGGGGACCAGCCTTCCCCTGCGACGACCCACTACGCCGGCTGAAACAGCAGCGTTAAGATTCGTGGGGCTTTCTGCCCGGGAATCTCCCGGTCTGGTTCCCCACTTCAGTCCACTTTTCAATCAGCTGAATGGAAGACTCTGCCTTCCCGGAGCTCCAAACGCCAACCAAAGGGCACTCAGTCCCGTATACTCCGGGCTGAGAACTGCCACGCCGGGGTGCCTGCAAAACGGCCGCGCCCTCCAAAAGGGTCGCGCTGGCGACCCTTGGGGCTCCTTCGCCAAGAATCTCTTGGTCCGTGGGCTATGAAAGTTCGTCTGAAAATGTGGCGTCCACTCACTCTCTGCGCTTTCAGTGGGAGCTACAATCCTGAGCTGCTGCTAATCGGCCATCTTGGATCCGTTCTTCAAAGGTATATATCGGCTTTTATTATGTTGAGAAATGTTTCTCCTATACACAGTTTTGTTTTTGTTTTTCTCATGAAGAGATGTTGATTTCATCAAATGTTTTCTCAGCATCAACTGAAATGATCATATGGTTTTTGTCCTTCATTCTGTTGATATGATGTATCACATTAATTGATTTGCATATGTTGAATAATACTTCCATCTCTG
The DNA here is from genome assembly GCA_036589455.1 of Ateles fusciceps. NCBI lineage: Eukaryota > Metazoa > Chordata > Mammalia > Primates > Atelidae > Ateles > Ateles fusciceps. The sequence continues at coordinate 525,142 of JAZHEH010002546.1, read as the reverse complement.
AGATAAATCCCACTTCATCATAATGAGTGATGTTTTTACTGTATTGTGGAATTAAATTTTCTAGTATTTTGTTGAGGATTTTTTCATCAATATTCATCAGTGATATTGGCATATTTTTTATTGATATGTATTTGCCTGGTTTTGGTATTAGGGTAATACTGGCCTTGTAGCGTTAGTTTGGAAGTTTTCCTTCCTTGTGTATTTTTCAGAATAGCTTGAGTAGGATTGATAATAGTTCTTCTTTAAATGTTTGCTAGAAAATTCAGCAGTGAAGCTTTTGGGTCTCAGGTTTCTTCTTGTGGGGGAGACATTTATTACACCATCAAACCTGTTAGTTGATATGGCCAGTTCAAGTTTTAGATTTCATCTTGGTTCAATCTGTGTAGGATATATGTGTCTGGAATTAATCAATTTCTTTTAGATTTTCCAGTTTATTGGCATATAGTTACTCATAGAATCCCCTAATGAGCCTTTGAATTTCTGCAATACTAGTTACACTGTCTCCTTTCTCATCTCTGATCGTATTTGAGTCTTCTCTATTTTTTCTTAGTTATTCCAGAAAAAGGGTTTTTCCATCTTATTATTTAAAAACAACTACTGTTTGTTTTGTTGATCTTTTATATTGTTTCTTCATTTTAATGTCCTTTATTTCTGCTCTGACCTTTATAATTTCTTTTCTTCTACTAAATTTGGGTTTGGTTTATTCTTGATTTTCTAGTTCTTTAAGATACCCTATGAGGTTGTTTATCTGAAGTTGTTCTTCATTTTTGTTGTGGACACTCATAGCTATAAACTTCCTTCTCAGTACTGCTTCCACTGTATCCCATAGATTTTGGCATGTTGTATTTCCTTTATCTTTTTCTTCATAAAACTATTAAACATTTTTCTTAATTTCTTCATTGACCCACTGGTCATTCAGGAGCATATTGTATAATTTCCACGCATTTGTGTAGTTTCCAAAATTCCTCTTTTGTTGATTTCTAATTTTACTCCATTGTGGTCAGTTAAGATGCTTGATATGTTTTAATTTTTTAAATGTTTAAAGACTTTTTATGACTTTTTTTTATCATTAAGACATTTTTATCATTATCCATGAGAATGATTCATGTACTGAGGAAAAGAGTATATTCTGTAGCCATTAGATGAGATGGTCTGTAAATCCATCAGTCCATTTGTTTTATAGAGCAGATCAAGTCCAATTTTCTCTGATTTTCCCTATGGAAGATCTGTCCAATGCTGAACTTGGGGTGTTAAAGTCTCCCCACAATTATTTCATTGGGGTCTACCTTTACATCACTCTAATAATATTTGCATTTTACATCTCCGTGCTCCAGGGTTGAGTGTGTATCTATTTAAAATTGTTATATTCTCTTGCTGAATTGACTTTTATCATTATATAGGGGCCATCTTCATCTCTTGTAGTTTTGTCTTGAAATCTATTTTTTTCTGATGTATCTATTCCTGTTCTTCTTGGTTTCTATTGACATTGAATATTTTTTTCATTCCCTTTATTTTCAGTCTATGTGTGTCTTTATAGGTAATGTGTGTTTCTTGCAGAACACAGATCAGTGGGTCTTGTTTTTTCATCCATTCATCTGCCCTATGTCATTTCATTGAAGATTTTAGTACATTTACAGTCAATGTTATTATTGATAAGTAAGGACTTACACCTGCCATTTTGTTATTTATTTTCTGGATCTCTCTTGGTCTTCTCTTTCTCTTCCTTCTTGTCTTCCTTTTAGTGAAACTCATTTTCTCTTGTGGCATGATATTATTTTTTGCTTTGTATTTTATGCACATATTTGTAAGTGTATTGGTTTGAGGTTATCATAGTTCTTGCATGTGCAATCTTATAACTCATTTTTAAGCTGATAACACTTTGCATAAAGAAACAAACAGGAAAAGAAAACCAATAAAAACTCTACAACTCATCTTCGTCCCCTCAAATTTTAACTTTTTATTGTTTGTATTTATATCTTATTTTATGGTCCATGTCTTGAACAGTAGTTTCTATTATTTGCTATTGGTTCATCATTTAGTCTTTCCACAGAGTATAAGAATAGTTTACTTACCACAGATACAGTATTATAATATGCTGTGTTTTTGTGTACTTATTGCTATTACCACCAAGTCTTGTACCTTCAGATGATCTCATACTGCTCATTAACGTCCTTTTTCTTTCAAGTGCTCTCTTTAGCTGGGTCAGACCTGAGCATTGTCTCTCACCCAAGGTCTGCTGTAACTACTACCTGGCTGTTGCCAATGTTCCCTCAACATCCTAGGGCTCTAAAATCATCAGATTGCAAAGCCAGCCAGGCTTCTGTCCTTTCTTTCAGGGTTTCAAGATGCTCTAGTTTCTGGGCAGGTCTGGAGGTGTCATCTTGGAACCAGGGACTACAGTCAAAAACCTTAGAAGTCTACCTGGTGTTCTGTTGTACTGCGGCTGTCCTGGCCCTCAAGCCATGAGACACACAGTTCTTCCAACTCTTACAGCCCTTTTCTCAGGCAGAGGAGCCTCACCCCATGAATACCAGCACCAAAAGACCACAGGGAGAACTGCCAGCATACTGCTGATGTCCACTTTATGCTCAACGTCTCTTTAGTCAGTTTATGATGAATGCTGCCAGGCCTGGGACTCACACCTCAGGGCAGTGGGCTGCCTCTGGCTGAGAGCCATTCAAGAAATATCTTCTAATAGCCAAGGCGTTGAATCTGGGATCCCAGGAGCTGGCTTGGTGTTCTACCCTCCTTTCCTGAGCTGGTACATAAGATACAAGATAAAATCCCTTTTGTGTTTCCCTCTACTTTTTGCAATCAAAAGGAGTTTCTCCACATGGCTTCCACAGCTGGGAATGTGCTGAGTCTCATGTGAAGCCAGGTATTCTCAGATTCTTACCCAAGCCCCACAGCATACTACCTGGTAATCACTGCTGGTTATTCAAAGCTGTAGCGCTCTTTAGTCAGTATGTAATGGGTCTTCCAGGACTAGTTTCTTCCCCTTCAAGGCAGTGGTTTCTTTCTGGCCCAGGCTATGTCTAGAAATGTCATTTGGTAGCTAGGGCCTGGAAATAGGGCCTCAAACTTTGACTGGTGCTCTGTCCTGCTGTGGCTGATGTGGTATTCAAAATGAAAGACAAATTCCTCTTTACTGTTCCCTCTCTTCTCCTCAAGTGAAAAGAAGGAGTTTGTTTTGGATCCACGGGCTGTGCAGCATGGGCTTGGGGAAAGGGTGATGCAAGCACCCTTTTAAGTGCCCCAGCTGGTGTCTCAATAGGTCATATGTTCCCCAAGTTCACTGGCTCTGAGCCCAGTTCTTTACCAGAACTCAACTAGCAGTTCCAGTCCTTGTGGCCTAGACTGTATTTTAGTATTATTTAGGGACACAGAGTAATTTAGCCCATGGTAGCGAGGCTTGTCAGAATTCAAGTTCCAACTGCTGGTTTGGGTGACTTCTTTCTAGTTGGGCTGGTTTAAATATCCCATTTTGCAGGAAAATTGAGTCCAGATTTGCTTTCTGCTGTGACAGGGCAGCACTAAAATCAATGCAGTGTCTCACAGTCCAAAGTGCACTGATTTCTCTCCATGCCACGTGGTCACTGTGAAGGGATGCGGGAGGGGGTGGGTATTGGTGCTGAAATCCTGTCTTTCCTACCCTCTTCCAGTGCCTCTTTCAGTGATTTGAAGTTAAAGCCACACACACATATACATATATCTTGCTTTTGAACACAGTGTTTTTTAACCTCTTCAAGTGTCTAACCTGAATTTTTTATCCATCCCTTCTAAATAAAATATTTCCTATGTAGTCAAAAAAATTTTCATTTGTGTAATATGGATTGACTTGTTTCATTAACAGGCCATTCACTGCCTGGTTGTACTGTGTAAATTTGTTTTAAAAGTGTAGTTTCCTGGACCATGACCATCTGTTATCTGAATCATTGCAGTTTGTAATATATATATATATATATATTACAGTCCTCTCAATATCTGGATCTGGAATCTACATAGTTATTAAGTATCCAAGTTTGACAACTATAGATCCGTGAGTATATAGTTCTTTATATCCATCGTCAAAGAAAAGGAATGTTCTAAATTCATTAAATTCTAAGATACTGATTGATTGGTTCCCTGTGATGATGAGTGGAGATATCATGTCTTATTTAAAGGTCTAGGGAACTTGAATTTGACCTCTTTTCCTATGATTTCATGATGAGACTGAGGTAAAAAGAGTGAGATGATCTCTCTTTTCCTCCTCTTCTACTCATTAGGCTGTTGAAACCGAGCAAATCTTACGGCCAACTCCTCCAAGTTCTAGAGGTCCTGGCATCTCTCTCTATCTCTACCTTCTCTTCCTGTGTTCCACATTTAAAGATTTCATTAGATCTACTCTAGGCATTAAAGGAAAAATCTTTCTTGTTCTCTTTGGATGCTTTATTTCTGCCACTCACAGGCATTTCTCAGACTAGCCTTTTCTTTTCAGACCAGCCTTTTCTTTGCTAGTAAGGCAAGATTTATAATCCAGTTTTGGGTTAAGGCCATAATAACAGTCTAATGACTGCTTTTGTTTTGAGGTTGTTTCAGTCTAACTAGGAAAAAGGAGAACTCGAAGGGTTCCAGTCTTGCTTACAAGATATTGTTGACATCTTAGTGGCCTATTTAAGCATTCTCCACCCCACTGCCTCCCTAAGAATATTGTAATCATGTTCAGGTAGACATTCCTCACTCACATGATTCAAAGGAGGGTGACCTCATCACCAGCTTTAGGAGTACATCTTGATTTCTTCAAGCCAGTCTTTAATTTTTAAAAAGGAAGTAAAATAATAATGGAGCTACTATTAACATTTTGCAAGAAAATTCTTTGTGGGACTATCTAGAACATTGCCAGTAGTTCTTTCAAAGCATCATGACAACCAAACACGCCTCTATACATTTCCAAAATTCCATAAGGTAGTAGTTTGTACCACCAGTAAATCTTTTACGGTGGTCCTATTCTCCTTGCTATTGATTCAGAATGGATTTATAACCCCATGGTGCCCAATTAATACCTGAAAGAGAATCTGCTGGGGGAGAAAGAATGTTCATAACTCTCTTTTTTTAAAAAAACAATTAAGTAATACCAGATAATATAGTACCTTCTTTTACTTTTTGGACTTTCTCATGTATGTATATGCCACTGGGAACTATTGCAGCCATCTTGCTACTAGCCTGAGGATGACACCAGTACATGGAAGAGGAAAGAGGCCAAAAAATCATGAAGAGTTGAACTTTAGAACTGTGTGTAGAGCCTGGCCAACCACTGAACTTGTTCGTTGACAAGACGAATGCCTTTATTTTTTTAGCTAGTTTGATTCCAGGATTTTTTTGCCCATTATGTCTATAAATACTGCTACTTGATAAACAGCAAAAGGTAGGTAGTCATTAGTTAATGTTAGAGCCTGGATGTTTCTGGGCACGAGTTTTCAAGATTACACCTTTCATATTGGAACTCTAATTCACTTGTTTTTGGTTCTTTCAGTAGGAATTGAAGGAGAGGGGGAAGTGAAACAGAATGGTTTAAGAGTATTTGTAATGAGCCTGGCAGCCTGTGCTTAAATTCTGACTCAGTCACTTGGTTAACCATGTGGCGTTAGGCATGCTGTTTCTACTCTCTGGGCCTCAGTTTCCTGATTTGTAAAATGAAGATGATCACAGTGCCTACTCTGCTACTCTGTAAAGTTGTTGTGAGCATTAAATCAGTCATGTATGCCAGGTGCTCAGAATAATACCTAATACAGAGCAAGTACTTAAGTTTTGGTTTCTTAAAAGGGAGGAAGGTGTTAGTGGAGGTGCAGCTAGTGTCTCAGGGATTCTTTCAGGGTGTTTCATGCATGTGGACTTCATTAGTCATTTGGTCCATGAGAAAAATGAAAGATTGAGAGCTGCTTATTTTCTGCTGTGGAGTAAGTGATGTAATAGGCAAGAACTGAATATACCAGACATATACAAAAAAAAAAAAATTGTATTGACAGCTCTTTCATTTGGGTTTGTTTATGTCAGGAGGATGCATCCCTGTTCCCTCTCAGGTCTGGACCAATTGAGACATACTTTAAAAAAGTAGATACGAATTTTGATTTACAACAACAATGTCGATAAACATTACACTACTTTTCAAGTAACGATTCGTTTCTGTGTATCTCTACTATGGCGAATGACCCTCTCAAGTGAAAGACTTTTTAGATGATGATAAAAGCTTAGTTTGGGAATGAGCGAAAATGAGTTAAGAGATGATGAGAAATGAGCAATTAAAGGCAGAGAATATTGACAACAATTTCAATGAGTTTTCTTTTGAAAGGGGACAAAACAATGGGACAGAAGCTGGAAGAGGATGTGGGGGTTGAGACAGCTTTCTTTAAAAAACATGGGATCTGTGATACAATATTTGGATGCTGAATGCTATTATCTGGTATGTAGCAAAATATTGACGTTGCAGGAGACTGGAGTCAATTGCATGAGGAAAGTCCTTGGGTAGATAAGGAGGCATGGGATCCAGTGCCCTGATGAAGTGTTACTTTACATAGCAGCCAGGGACAGATCACCCATTATAGCAATAGAGGAGGTGGAGTTTAGAGGGAAGAGAGAATTTAGTAAGGAAATCTGGTTAGGTTCCCGAGAAGTATAGAGTATACAATTGAGACTTGTGGCCCTAAATTTAACGTCAGACGAGTCAGTCAGTATCATTCCTGTTTTCTGTAGCCACATTTGGCTACATAGAAAAAGCTGCAGAGATTTATGTTTGAGGAGTGCTAGAATTTTGTCAATAGAGAGAAAGAAGAGAGAGAAGGACAAGAGAGTTATATTTACATATATTTAACTCCCTTATTAACAGATGCTGGACTCTAGAAGCTGTGATGGGTAAGAGGAGAAGGAGGCAATAAACAGTTTAAAAAGCAATAGGTTAGGCTGGGTGCGGTGGCTCACGACTGTAATCCCAGCACTTTGGGAGGCCAAGGCGGGCGGATCACAAGGTCAAGAGTTCAAGACCAGCCTGAACAACATGATAAAATCCCATCTCTACTAAAAATACAAAAATTAGCTGGTGGCACATGCCTATAATTCCAACTACTCGGGAGGCTGAGGCAGAAGAATCACTTGAACCTGGGTGGCAGAGGATGCAGTGAGTCAAGATTATGCCACTGCACTCCAGCCTGGGTGAGAGAGCGAGACTCCATCTCAAAAAAACAAACAAACAACAACAAAACAAAAGCAAAGCAATAGGTTCATTGTGTTGTAGAGATCCTCATATGGTCGCAGAGTTGGTGGAATGGATGTGGTAATATCAGCAATCTGGAAAGGCAGAAGAGGGTAAGAGATAGTTCATTTATTAGCGATACTAAGGTTTATAAAGTTGAACTTAAAATTTTTGCTAAGAATTGATATCATGTAGACCAGACAGTCAATACAAATGTAGATGACTAATTGAACATCATAGGTTTTAAAAATTAAAAGCAAATTGCTGAATAGTTCATGAGTCCGAAGAATAAATCATGGTATTAATTAGAAAATGCCTATGTACAATAAGGAAAACGTTACATATCAAAACTCATTGGACACAGCTCAAGTAACACATAGAGGGACATTTATAGTCTTAAAAATTCCATGAGAAGGGTGAGCTGAAAATAATGAGCAAATAATTCCAGTTAATATGTTAGAAAAATAATATATAAGAAACCCAAATAAAGTAGAAGAAAGTAATAAGGCTAATAACAGAAATGTATTTGGTAGAAACATATATGGAATAGAGGATCAACAAAGACAGAAACTTAATATGTAAAAAGATAATTAAAATGGATAGATCTCAGGTACATTTATCAAGAAAACAGAAAGAACAAAGAAAACACAGTGGGAATGAAAAGGTGACGTAATGACAGATGTAGTGGAGATTATGAGGGTAAGATGATATTATAAACAATTTTATGACAAAATATTTGAAAATGTATGCTATATAGACAAAATGCTGGAAAAAGAGGCATTAGCAAATGTATTCAAGAAAAAATAGAAACCTGGATTTGTCTCATAACTATAAAAGAAATGAAATCTGCATTTCAAAGTCTTTCCATGAAGAAAACATAAGGCCCAGGTAGTTTTATAATGGATTTTTATCAATAGTTTAAGGAATAGATACATTTACTATTTGCCAAATTCTTCAGTAAATATAAACAAATGAACAAAATATCCTTCTTTTCATGAGGCTAGTAGAACCATACTAGCAAAGAAAGTAAAGAGTACTATGAAAAATAATAAGTACAGCCCATCTCACACATGTACATAGATGCAAAAATCTTAAAATATGGAAGGTAGGCTGGGCCGGGTGGCTCATGCCTGTAATCCCAGCACTTTGGGAGGCCGAGGCGGGTGGATCATGAGGTCAAGAGATTGAGACCATCCTGGTCAACATGGTGAAACCTCGTCTCTACTAAAAATACAAAAAATTAGCTGGGTCTGGTGGCGCGCTCCTGCAGTCCGAGCTACTCGGGAGGCTGAGGCAGGGGAATTGCTTGAACCCAGGAGGCAGAGGTTGCAGTAAGCTGAGATCGTGCCATTGCATTCCAGCCTGGGTAACAAGAGCGAAACTCCTTCTCAAAAAAAAAAAAAAAAAAAATTACGGAAGGTAGATCTTCCAATATATCCACTAACTGGGCCACTTCTCATTGCCTCTATCATTATCACCCTGAGATAAGCCACAATCACTTTTGCCTCAAATTGGTATTCTAATAATATCCCGGCTGTTTCCTTGCCCCCACATTCAACACAGCAGCCAGAGGGATCCTTCTGAAATGCCTATCAGCCTGCTACTCAGAACTCTCCAAGTGGCTCCACATCTCAATCAGTGAACTCTAAAGTCCTCACAGTGGTCTTCAAGGTCCTGGAGCAGAGGCTGGCTAACTGTGGTCCGTGGGGCAATTTCAGCCTGCTATTTTTGTATGGCTCATGTGGGCCAATCATTTTAAATTTTTATTTTAATATTTGAACAAATAAAGAGAAGAAAATTTCATGATGTGAAAACTTTTAAATTCAAATGTCGGTGATTTCAAGTAAAGTTTTATTGGCACACACGGACACCCATTTGTTTATGTACTATCTAAGGCTGCATTGTGTAACAGTCGGTGACACTGACACCTTTATTTGTTGAAAATGCAAGGCATGCTTCTGAAATTACTGCCCCCTCTGCCTGGATTGCTCTTCCAGTTAACAAAATGGCTCAATCCCTCCCCAATTCTTGCAGATTACTTATCACTGAGACCTTCTTGGCCACCCAGTATAAAATTGAAATCATTCTATCCTGACACAGCTAGTCCCCACTCCATTTTCCTGATTTGTTTTTCTCCACTGTGCTTGTCACCATCCAATATTTTTTTCTATATTTTACTTATATGTTTTGTTTATCTTTTTGTCTTATGATGGGGAATATTTTTCTTTTGTTGACTGCTGGCCTGACATATGGAAACAGTTCAATAAACGTAGAGTAGAAGAATAGATAAGTTGGTATTTAATAAAAGTAGCCAGAATTATTGCATAGTCACTATAAGTTAGACACTGTATTTTAAAATATTTGTCTTGAATTCACAGAACAATAGTGTAATGTGGGTACCACTAGCCCCATTTTCTGAAGCAAGTATCTAAGGTTCAAAGAGGTTATGTGACATACCCAAATTTAAGGAGGAACACAGAAATTCAGGTCACTAGTGAACATTGTAGACCTTAGAAGAAAGGCATTAACAGAGAGGGAGATTATTTTGAGAAGATTCTGGGCTCACCAAGTCCCCCCTGATATTCTGTGCTATTAACATATTTAAGATACAGATTTTGCTGTTTTGAAAAGTGATTTAAGCAGGGACGGGGATCTTTATTCTATTTGCAGTGAAGCGAATCAGATTCTATAGCAATTCAAAAGAAATTTAAGTTTGGAAAAAGACCTCTGAATAAATCAGTCAGTAGGCAGGGATGGCAAACATGCTTATCATGTCACAGATGACGACTATAAAATAAATATCACATGGAGTTCAGAAGAGCTATGAGATGGAATGCATTGCAAAGACCTAATAACTAGTGCAAGTGAAATATTTTGTAGTATTAAAATGAAACTAATAACAGTCATTATGGATCAATACTGCTGCACTGAGGGACAAATATTCCATTTGCTCTGAGGATTGAGGAGTCTAATTTTATAGTTGGTAATTGTATGGCTGCACAAAGTTCTTTTTTGGAACCATGTAGCAATATTTAATGTTTCAGAATCAAATATTGTATTTATTTGTTTCTGTTTCTTCTAGAGAAATTAAAGTTGCAACTGCTTTTTCCTGAAATTTATCAAGGTTGACAAGTGAAGTTTTTATGAATAGGATTTCTACATCATCTCTTAAGGTTTCTGCAGTAAATATCCATAAAGTAAGTCAAATACGTACATGAAGTTATTTCAGTGCTTGATGCTTACCTGTGGGATCACATTAAAACCACCTGGAAACCTTTATAAAGGACTTATGTCTGCCTGGCACCAGAGATTTTAATACATTTCAAAAAATCAGCTTTTTGTCTCCTTTATCTTTTGCGATTTATTTTTTGTTTCAATTTCATTTAGTTCTGCTCTGATCTTTGTTATGTTTTTCCTTCTGCTGGGTTTGGATTTTGTCTGTTCTTGTTTCTCCAATTCCATGAGGGTTTCTGTCTTGACCTGTCTAGTGCTGTCAGTGGAGTCTTGAAGTCCCCCATATCACTGTGTTGCTCTGTATCTCAGTTTTAGGTCTAGTAGTAATTGTTTTATAAATTTGGGGCATGCCAGCATTAGGTGCATATATAAGTAGAATTGTAATATTTTCCTGATGGACTAGTCCTTTTATCATTGTATAATGTTCCCCTTTTGTTGTTTTTAACTGTTGTTCCTTTAAAGTTTATTTTGTCTGATGTAAGAGTAGCTACTCCTGCTCGTTTTAGGCATCCATTCGCATGGAATATCTTTTCCCACCCCTTTAACTTAAGTTTATGTGAATCCTTATGTGTTAGGTGAGTCTCCTAAAGATAGTCATTACTTGGTTGGTGAATTCTTATCCATTCTGCCATTCTATACCTTTTAAGTGGAGCATTTAAGTCATTTACATTCTACGTGAGGTGTGAGGTACTATTCTATTCATTGTACTATTTGTTGCCTGAATACCTTGGTTTGTTTGTTTTTTTGAGACAAAGTCTTGCTCTGTTGTCCAGGTAGGATCTCAGCTAACTGCAATGTCTACTTCCCAGGTTCGAATGATTCTCATGCCTCAGCCTCCCAAGTAGTTGGGATTACAGACATGGGCCCGGCTAATTTCTGTTTTTTGGTAAATACAGGGTTTCACCATGTTGGCCAGTCTTGTCTCTAACTCACAATCTCAGGTGATCCCCCAATCTTGACCTCCCAAATTGTTGGAATTACAGGTGTGAGCCACCACATCTGGCCAGTTTTTCCATTGTGTTATTGTTTTATAGATCCTGTGGGATTTATGCTTTAAAGAGGTTGTATTTTTGGTGTATTTCAGGATTTGTTTCAACATTTCCAGCTTCTTTTAGCAGTTACTATAGTCCTGACTTGGTAGTGGTGAATTTTCTCAACATTTGTTTCTCTGAAAAAGATTGTATCTTTCCTTCATTTATGAAGGTTAGTTTCACTGAATACAAAATTCTTGGCTGATAATTGTTTTGTTTAAGGAGGCTACAAATTGAACCTAGCTTATAGGATTTTCTGCTGAGAAATCTGCTGTTAGTCTGGTAAGTTTTCCTTTACAGGTTACCTGATGTTTTTGCCTCACGGATCTTAAGATTCATTCCTTTGTCTTAACTTTAGATAACCTGATGACTATGTGCCTAGGTGATGATCTTTTTTGCAGTGAATTTTCAGGGTGTTCTTTGAGCATCTTGTATTTGGATCTCTAGATCTCTAGCAAGGCCAGGGAAGTTTTCCTTGACTGTTTCTTCAAATATGTTTTCCAATATTTTAGATTTATCTTCTTCCTTCAGAACACCAATTATGCTTAGCTTTGGTCATTTAACATAACCCCAAACTTCTTGGAGGGTTTGTTTGTTGTTTTAATCATTTTTTCTTTGTCTTTGATGGATTGGGTTAATTTGAAAGCCTTGTCTTCAAGCTCTGAGGTTTCCTTTTCTACTTGTTGGATTCTATTGTTGAGACTTTCCAGTGTATTTTGTATTTCTGTAAGTGTGTACTTCATTTCCAAAGGTTGTGATTGTTTTCTGTTTATGCTGTCTATTTCTTTGGATAATTCATCCATATCCTGTAACAGTAAAAAAATTATTTAAGTGGGTGTTCACCTGTCTTTGGTGTCTTCCTAACAATAGACCTTCTGAATTCTTTTTCTGATAATTCAGAGATTTCTTCTTGGTTTGGACCTATTGCTGGTGTGAGCCCCAAATATCTGAGACAGGTCTCAGTTAATTTAGAGAATTTATTTTTCCAAGGTTGAGGACACGTGCCCATGAGAGCCTTAGAAGGTCCTGACAACATGTGCCCAACCTGGTCAGAGCACATCTTGGTATTATACATTTTCAGGAGACATGGGACATCAATCAAAATATGTAAGATGAACATTGGTTTAGTCTGGAAAAGCGGGACAACTCAAAGTGGGGAGGAGGCTTCCAGGTCATAGGTAGATATTGGTTGTATTCTTTTGAGTTCTTGATTAGCCTCTCTAAAGAAGGCAATCATATATGCATTTATCTCAGTGAGCAGAGTGTGACTTTAAATAGAATTGGAGGTATGTTTGCCCTAAGCAGTTCCAGCTTGACTTTCCCTTTAGCTTAGTGATTTGGGGGCCTCAAGATTTTTTTTTTCCACATTGGTGAGCTACTGTGACCTTTTGGTGGTTTTAAAGAAACTTGTTTTGTCATATTACAACAATTGATTCTCTGGCTTCTTCTCATTTGGGTAGACTATGTCAGAGAGAAGATCTGGGGCTCAAGGGCTGCTGTTCAGATCCTTTTGTCCACAGGGTGCTTCCTGGATGTGGTGCTTTCCCTCTTCCCCTAGGGATGGGGCTTCCTGAGAATTGAACTGCAGTACTTGCTATTTCTCTTCTGGGTCTAGCCACCCAGCAGAGCTACCAAGCTCCAGGCTGGTCTGGGGAGTGTCTGAAAGAGTACTGTGATATGATCCATCTTCAGGTCTCTCAGCCATGTATACCGGTACCTGCTCTGGTGGAGGTACCAGAGGAGTGAAGTGAACTCTTCATTCCCCTGGAAGTGAGGGTCCTTGGTTGTGTTTTTGTTTAGTGCATTAGTTTGGTGTTCGTTGGCCTCCAGCTAGAAGGTGACACATTCAAGAGAGCATCAGCTGCAGTAGTATAGGGAGGATATAAGCTTGTCCTAGGATTACCTGGGTAAGTATTTGGGTTTATCTGGTGGTGAGGATAGTCACAGAGCTTCCAAGAGAATATATCCTTTGTCTTCAGGTACCAGAGCAAGTAGACAAAGACCATCTGGTGGGGGCAGGGTTAGGCATGTCTGAGCTCACACTCTCCTTAGGTGGGGCATGCTGTGACTGTTGTGGGATATGGGACTGTGATACTCAAGCCAGTGGAGTTATATTCCCATGGGAAATATGGCTGCCTCTGCTGCATCATACAGGCCACTAGGGAAGTGAGAAAAAGCCATTAGTGACAGGCCTTGCCCTGTTCCTATGCAGCCAACAAGGCTAGTCTTACTCCCACCATGCCCCCAGCCCCCGCCCAACAGCACCAAGTTTATTTCCAAGCAGCCAGTGAGTGGGACTGAGAATGTGTGCCAGGCTACAGGACTCCCCACTGAGAAAGCAAGCAGGGCCTTCAGGTTTCATGCCTCCCCACCTGCTGTGGCCTCTGTGCTCATGTCTGCAGTCCCAATCCCAGTTCATTCTCTCCCCAAGATCCATCAAGGAAACTTTACATTCAGTGAAAATTGTTACAAAGTTGAGCTAAAAGTTTCTTTGTCCCTCCAGTCTTTCCCCCAATTCCACTGGTAACCGTCCCCAAGGACTGTGTGAGACCAAGTCAGAAATGACTTCCCTGGGGACTGAGAGTGCCCAGGGTTCTTATCACTGCTTCCTCTACCTCTGTATTTTGCTTGGCTCTCTAAATTTGTCTCAGCTCCAGGTAAGGTCAAATTCTTTGCCCATGATATGGACCTTTGGGTTTCCCAGTGATGTGTGTTTGGGGGCAGGCATTCCCTTTCTCAAACTTTGGGCCCTCACAGTTTTTTGGCTGTCTTATGGAACCTGCAGTGGCAAGCTGCCTCCTTCAAAGGGTCTGTGGATTCTCTGGGCTTTCCTGCTATGTTTCTGCAGTAGTTCTTGGAGCAAAAGTTCATGATGTGAGTCTTCACATGCTGCTGTCTATCCAAGCAGGAGCTGGAAGTTAACTCTCCTTCCTATCTGCTATCTCCCATTTTTCTCTAACTCTCAATTCATTATTTTATTCAGGCTTCTAATGAATTGTGATATGAATTACCAGAGACTAAGAATCAAAGTAAGGAATGAAGGGATTTTTCTACTTCACTCTTCAAAGTGCCAAGAAAGACCAGTAATATTCACGTGAATGAATTTTATTTCATTTCACCAGATATCAGATGTTGAAAGGAACTGACTTACAGTGGTTAAGAGTACAGGTATGGTAGAGAAACTGAGTAATTTCGGTTCCAGGTCAGCCACTAATTAACTCTGTGTATTGTGATAAGTTACATACCTTCTGTGTTCTATAGTGTTTATAACAGTGCTAACATTAATTTCTAGTGTAAAATAATACATGTTTTCTGTAACAGATATTATTAGAGTTGTTTTGTGCTAAATGAAAGCTATAGCAGAAAGGCTCAATGAGAATGACGAAAAGGCTTAGCTTTACAAGGAATCCGTTCTGGATTCACGAAGACTCTTCCACTTTTCCTGGGGAATCTCATTCACTCCAATTAAAATAATTCTCATCTGTATGTAGATTCTCTTCAGTCAGTAGTCCCAGCCCTGATTATCTCTTAAGTTCAAATTCCATACTGTACTTACAAATTTCTCTGGGTCATCTCCAACTGGACGTCTCATAAAAAACTGCAATTCATCATGCCTAAACTCACATTTACTCGATCACATTCCAGTTTACTCTGCCTCTTCCATTGTCAGTATCAGATAATAGCTTCACCATCTACCTCAGAAAAACTTACTATTTTAAGCCCTCTTTACCATTCTTGTCATGTCTGCTTTATTCTAGGCTTAGAAGGCAGCATGACAGAGTGAAAAGAGTGATGAGTTACTTATCTTTTTACTTGTAAAATCATCATGTAAAATCTACCTTTGGCAGCAGAAAAAAAAAAATGGAAAGCATACAGACTACAAGATCTATTCCCACCCTGCTGCTTATGTGATGTATTGCCTTGGCAAAATTACTAAATCTTTTATCCTCAGTTTACTCATCTGTAAAATTGTGATCCTAATACCTACCTTGAGTATGACGACCTGAGTAATGGAGACAGAAGAAGTGCAAGAAATGTAAGCCTCCTTTTGAATCTGTTGTTACATGTCATCTGATCTTGTAAGCAGCTTAGCTCAGCAGCCGAAGAATAGTTTAAAATACTTTTATTCTTTACTAGCATCTTTTAGGAGTGTTGGTGTGACATCTAAGTCACAATCCATTAGACTAAGCCTTAAAGTCTTCTTCCATTCCTTAATTCCTTTCAGTCACGTCTTCCTCAGAGCCATTCCCATGTCTGACTTATCTCTTCAACTCCAAACTTGACTCAATACGATTAAAAACAAACAAACATACAATCAGACCAAAACCAACAAAAACAAAACCACCTTTATTTATGTCATTGCTATCTCTTCTACTTCTTTTACATCCGCTCATCCTCTCTCCCAGAAAGCAAGATTCCTTAGGTTTCCAGAGGGTAAAGAAGGAAAGCAAGTGGCTGTGTGTGTTGGTGGTGGGAAAGAAGGACCAGGGAAGAAACCAAGAGGGAAAATGTCAAATTCTCTTTTTCTTGGAGTGGGTGGCAGGCTGTAAACCTTCAAAATTCAACAAAGCAATGTGTATGCTGTCACAGAAGCCATTATTCAAACCATTAACAGCTCTTGCCTATGGTTGTAGCCTCCTAACCTGATCTCTATCTTGCTCCAGTCTCTCAACGATCAATCCATCTTTTATACTACCACTAGAGTATAATTTTTTCCTGAAAAAAATCTCTTGAGATAGCAATACTTCTCTGCCACTCCCACCCCAGGCTCTCCACCAACTATATGATAAAGTCCAAAAGTTCTAGCCTCCTATATACAATCTAGCCTTCTATATGTTTTTGCTTTTTTTTCAAATTGTCCAATTCCGCTCATCCCCTTCCTGCCCCCACCCCTGTGACTTAATCAAGGGACTAACTAGTGAGAACAGATTGTCTTGTTGTAGGTGTCAGTAAATCTGCACATAGTATTGTCTTTGACTGGAAGATCATTCTGTCTTTTTTTTTTATGTGTATATTTGTGTATTCATACTTCAGAGTACTAAGTTCTAGGTATTTCTCTTTTTTGGTTATTCACAGGGAGGTCTACTTCTGATCTTTTGTGTAACACATCCATTAGATGACAACTAGTTAGCAAGTGCCTCCATGCCCCAGGTCACAACATATCTCCTAGAGCAGATCCAGGAGTGGAAATGTTGCCTCTCTTTGTATTTCACATCCTGTATTCTCTCTGCTACACTGTGTTGCATTTTTGGTATCAGATTCTATGTTAGGAATTGAGGATGAAATCACTGTGGAATGGTCATCTGTTATGAAAATCCCTTAGTGTATATATAAAGTCTGCTTGACTTAAGTTATAACTAAAGCTTTCTGACATTCCTTAATGACACTAGGAAACAGAATCCTATAGCTGGTCCCATTTGCGTTTTTCTATAACTGTGTCTCACCCTGTTAACCACGACTGAGACACAATTTTTTATTTATTTATTTATTTATTTGCTGGTGTTTACATTGCATCCTTTGCTGTGACAATTGAAAGTGCATTCATAATTATACTATGCTTTCTGACAAGGAAAAACCTGGAATGACCTTGTACAGCCTCAGGGAGGCAAGTGGATGAAACCCCAGCTGGATCACAGAGCTCCAATTTACTGCCACTCTGCTGATTACATGCTTGCGTATTTCCTGAAATAGCGAAAAGCTGTCAAGTTGTAAAGCAAATACACAAGATGGCCAATAGCGACGGTTTGTAATGTGAGAGAATATGATGAAGTGAGCATTGGATAGCTGTATCGATGCTCTCAAACTGTGAGGAATGTTTGTACCACTTAGGAATCATAAAGTAAGGTATTTTTTTTTCTAAGTTTTCCTATTTCAAGGTAAATAGGTGAATGTGCCTGATAGAACATCAGCTACCAGAAAGCAGACTAAGAAATAAAGATACTATCACATCCAACATCACAGTATTTGGAAAGTCTATACTTATGGCATTCATGTTTACCATGCTTTTTATCTTAAAGGTGCTCTTATAAACTGTTCAATTTAATCCTAGTGACGACTGTAATGTAAGGACAGTAATAATTGTAATCATTGTACCCATGAAGAAACGGAGGCACAGAGTGGAGGTGACTTGACCAAAGTCACTCAGCTTGTAAATAGTAGAACTCAGGTCTGTCATTTTACGGTATCACAACTGCTGACTTTCTCTTAAATAATACATCTTTATAAGACCAGAAGATTGAGAGAGAAGAGCACAAAAAGGGAGTATCCAGCTATGAAATTTTGCTGTTAACTAAATGCTGTGCTGGCTGCTTTTATCTCCTTTCAACCTCTGTAAAACTCTATTAGGTCCTTGTCTTCCTGCAACTGAAGAGGTTGCCAGGATTTCACAGTTTCAGTGCTAAAACCAAAGAGATGTGGTCAACATATGTAAAATATTGTGAATTTCATTGAATGGATGTGAAATTTGAGGCTTGGCATGATTGGGTGACTTGTCCCCAAAAATGAATGGGGTTTTTTGGCTGTTGTTGTTGTTGTTTGTTGTTTATTATTATTTATTTATTGAGATGGAGTCTTGCTCTGCCACCCAGGCTGGTGCGCGGTGGCATGATCTCCGCTCACTGCAACCTCCGCCTCCAGGGTTCAAGCAATTCCCCTGCCTCAGCCTCCCAAGTAGCTGGGACTACAGGTGTGTGCCACCATGCCTGGCTAATTTTTTGTATTTTAGTAGAGACAGAGTTTCACCATGTTTGCCAAGATGGTCTTAATCTCCTGACCTCCTGATCCACCTGCCTCAGCCTCACAAAGTGCTGGGATTACAGGCATGAGCCACCGCACCTGGCCAAAATTTCACTGTTAGCTAAATGCTGGGTTAGCTGCTTTTTATCTCCTTTTAACCTATGAAAAACTCTATTAGGTCCTTTTTCCCTGCAACTGAAGAAGTTGCCAGGGATTAGTAGTTTCAGTGCTCAAACCAAAAAGATGTAGTCAATATATGTAAAATATTGTGAATTTCATTGAATGGATATGAAATGTGAGGCGATGTTTGTACATATGAACAAAATAATTTTACAGTCATGCTCTCAATAAAATTCATGTTTTAAATGCATGTTTGGTGGGAATCAATATTCTATATTGGAAATATAATAATGAGAAGTAATTTTATTTTAAAAGATGGTTTAAAAGTACATGCAATTAAAACATGAAAATTTACATTATTTAGAATCTTTTTATTACAGTTTTACAACTTCAATTACAGTAATACAGGAAGATATGATATGAAAAGTAAACTTTGAAAAGAGAAGGGCTTAAGAAGAGATAAAACTGAAAATGTACAAAGAGATGTCAAAAGGTTATTTTTTATATTAGCTTTAAAATTGTTGGTTAAAGAAATGTTAGGAAAATGAAAAACCTTATTAAACTGTTACCTAAAAATATAAAATTAACTATCCTGGGAATAGTTATTAGAAAGGGGAAGTCCTGTGACTGAGGAATGGTTTGATACAATTACATAGCTGAATCAAAGGATCAGAGAGCAGGCTGGTTGGAAATAAGAGCAATTTTCTGAAACCTGTTGACTTACCTGTTGGAGGATGGGAACAACCTGTGAAAATGGGTTTGGTTTTAGACGGTTTTTCCAGTAATGAAGTTCTAACTTGCATGGTTACATCATCCATTTCCGTATCTCTGCTTAGAAAACTAAAAAGGCACAGAACTCAAAAATGCAATGGTGCATACAGTTTGAAACATTATACATGCAGGCCACAGCCCAAACCTACTTTTTCTTTTAGGGAGGCTGTCTATTCAACCTAAACCCTCATTAGGAAAGTCTAACTGGGAATGCTAACCCAAGGGTCCCTGACAGTGCTGCCACCAGGAGTCTTTAAGTGTCTCAAGTTGTAGTGGTTTTGACAGAGTAGTCTAGGCACTTGGGAGAATTTATACAAAACCTATTTTCTGAAGGAATTCACATAAGTGAGAGGAGACTGATAATTTATACCAGAAATCATACTATATATAAACCCCAAAATGTTATTTAAGTTACAAATGACTTCAATAATATGTGAATTAATAATAAAAAGCCCTATGAGTAAAAAGTACCTTGTAAACTTAGTTTCAACATGAGATATTTAAATATACAATATAATAGTAAGTTACTTAATAACCTCTTATCTTTATCCTTGTTTCCTTAAGAATTTTGGTTAAGACCGTTACTCCTCACAACTTTATGTATGAACTAAGTTTTCTCATTTTTTTCTCTAACTAGTTTCTGGCAGCAGCCTAAACATAGATACTCCCTTAACCTAATTAAGAATGCATTAAGTTAATTAGGTCATGTGTAATATGCTTTCCATATCAATCAGCCTCCATCCTGGAGACTTATTTTCCCTCAGTCAAATTTCTGGCATTTCCTTTACCTGTCATGTCTCTAGAGAGTGCCTGCCAGTTTTCTTCGTCCTCTGTCAGAAAATGGAGCCCAACCTCCTCTACCCCTTCTTTATATAAATGTTTATTCAACTTAATGTTACACAAGAGTGTAAGCACCTTATGTCCCTGCTTTCAAACAATTCCATTATATGTTACTCAAGGTTTCTGTTACCAGTAGGAATGTTGAAAGCACTCAATTGATATTCACTGACTTTGTTCTTATTACATACAGAAGTGCTCATCTTGTAAAATTCTACCTTTAGCATCCTAGAAATGGAGTGGACTCATATAGGTGCTGACATCCCCCACCTGACAGTATGAAAACTATAAGGGATGCAGCTATTCTGCTGAAGGATTATCTGTGGAACTATCACAAACTTGTAACATACTAATGTTAAACCATGAAACAAATAAAATGCCTGCAATGTAGCCAAAGTTATAAATATAATAATGAAATTCTGAGTGGCTTCACTCTGAGTTTAGAGCTTAGCAATTGCACTTAGCTATCACGTGTATATTTCTTCTAAGGTATTATCACAACTATTTGAATTCCCTTCTTCAAATTCAAAGAAGATAATCTAACATCACTGTAGATCACACCTGGCAGAAAATGGGCACACATTACTGTTGAGTGACCAATCGTGACTAGAAAGAGACGTATCTTCTATTTTTTTTTTTTTTTAGACAAAGTCTCACTCTGTCACCCAGGCTGCAGTGCAGTGGCGCATAAGGTACCTGCCATCATGCCAGGCTAACTTTTGTGTTTTAGTAGAGACAGGGTTTCACCATGTTGGCCATGCTGGTCTCAAGCTCCAGACCTCAGGTGATCCACCTGCCTCGGCCTCCCAGTGTGCTGGGATTACAGGCATGAGCCACTGTGCCCAGCCTAGATGTATCTTTCTTAAGATAATTTTTATAAAATTGCACCCCATATCATTAATGAACTAGATAAATGAAAGTATGTCAGGCACAGGTGATCTGGTCTTCTTGGAGTCATTGAGCTACTTTCTAAAATCCTCTCAGGAGAAACAAGTCAAAATGGCAGCATAGAAAGCTCCCACTATCCCTGCAGAAAAGCTCATCCCTCCAGAAAAGCTGTGACCCTTATTATAATTTCCAACTTCTGGTCATCAGTTTCCTAGAGAGTTTTGTTAAACTGGCAAATGATAATGGCTGCAAGTGGTAATGGTACAGAGGTGTGGCTCATGCATTAACTATTTCATAACTGTTTAACTCCCTTTTTAAGTTCTGATAACTTGTTTATTATGCCTAATTATCAAATTTTACATATCTTTTAAGTTACAAAGGCTATGAAGAAAACACAATTTTAGAAAAGCATCGTTTTAGTTCTAGCTTTGTTTCTAAGATGATGTAGTGACAGCAAACTGATTTTTGTTTAGCTGGTAACAAATAGGAGGAAATGAAAGTTGTTCAAAAGAGGTAGAGAAATTCTGAAACCAAAAGAACTGAGCAGGTGGATGTATTTCCTCCTAGAGGGATAAGGAAAAGGACATACAGTATGAAATTAAATGGGACAAGAAAGGAAAATAGAATATGCCAAATAATAAAATTAAGAAAAATAAAAAAGATGATGTGTAGGTGAAAAAGACATCTGGACTTCTATCACTGGCTTATAGCTGAAGTCTAGGCCAGTTGCAAAGCCTAAGTGGACATCTGGAGGAGATGAAGATGGAGAGAGAGGAAGGAAGCAGAGGGGGTGGGGTGTGCAAAATAGAGCAAGAGAAGGAGAGGCAGAGGTAGGGAGAAGTAGGAATGGAGAGAAGATGGGAGAAAGGAGGGAAAGAGTAAAATGAAGAGGGGTGTTGAAAGAGGAAGGGTGGGAGGAGGAAGAAAGGGAGCAGAAGAAGGGGGATATAAACAGAAGAAAAGGTTGGAAAGAAGAGAGAGAGGAAGGGAAACAGGGATGTGGAGAGAGAAGAAGGGAAAGGAAATGAAAAAAAGGAGAGTGGGGGAGAGAGAGAGAAAGAGAAGGTATGAGAAGAAAGAGAAGGGAGAAAGAGGGAAGGAGAGAGGGGGAAGAGGTTTTTGATAGCTACTTTTGGTCCATTCGGTTCTTGGTTGCACTCTACCAGCTGTATTCTTGCCAACCAGCCAGTGTATGACATCAGCAAATGTTTAAAGTTCAATTGAACATGCTCCTCACTGATGTTTAATTAGCTGAGTTGAAGAGGACTGATGCTTCAATCAGAGTAAGTTTCTGCACCTGGAATTTGGAAGGTCTTATAATACCCAAATATATTTGATGCAATTGGATTTGAGAAAAAGATTTAGTAACCATCAATTGTGATGAAAAATATTGTTTCTTATAGTCCTCTCATACCTCCAATCCAAAATTTAGTGGCATATTTAAGGAGGGCATTTGTATATATATTTTAAGTTCATGCTTACTTTTTTATTAACTTTTCGTGTTTTAAATTCCAGCTGCTACTAAACAAACCATTAATAAAATCATCATACTGTTAAGGACATTGCTATATATCTGTTTCCTTAGTGATGCATTCCTGGACCGAAATACTTGGGTTATCTGCTGTAAAGAGCATCCTTTAATTAGAATCAAGATAGAGTCGTGATTGAATACTCTATTCGGGGTCAAACTGCCTGGCTTTCAATCCCAGCTCACCATTTGTTCCTTTACTGGATAAGGATGACTTCAGAAGATGGACAATGGAGGAACATACTTAAAATTTTTGCACAAGTTACTCATCGTGGATGCAAAACCTGTTCTTGGGTGTAAATTCCCCAGGCCACAGGAATACATGTTACATATGCTGGTATGACATGGCTTTTAGTTTTTGTTACACAAACACAGGCACAAGACTAAATGACTTGTTGAACAGAGAAGCATAGGGGTATTATGGTTATCAAACCATATGTTTCTATTGCTTTCCATGGCTGTGCTGTTCATTAAGCAGAAGTGTTATTATCATGTAGTATATACTTTATAGATTCAAAAAACAAAAGCTTAAAGATATTACTTATTGAAATCTCAGTCAGCTTTTCTGACTTTTGCTTCATATTATGATGGGGAAGCATGGATTTCTATTTGTTAAGCCTCAATCTTCCTCTTATGACTTAACAAGTTACTTTAAAACTTAGAACCTATAAAAGAGAAAATAATATTACCTCACAGCGTAAATAATGGCAGGAGATGTCATATAAGGTACCTAACACTTGTTTGGTACATTTTATGCAGACAAAAACACTACATACTTTTATTTCCAGAACATTTCCCTGCCTTCGATTAAAAGTATCATCTTTTAATGATAACATGTGTTATTATTTTTCCTAATCACTTTGATAGGATTTTCATTGTCAAAGATGTAAAAACTTAGATGAGAACAAAGAAGAAAATTAAAATCACCTATAATTTTACCACTCAGAGATACGTAATAAAATTTTGGCATTCAGGCGTATATATTTATAGTTGACGTAATGTATACATATATATACAACAGAGCATGAGTTTACAACCTATGTAGCCACACAAAGCCCCATGTTTAGAAGGGCACTTGGTTTAATGCTCTGCTGTTGCCTTCTTGAAATTCTTAATAAGTTTTGTGTAGGGGGTCTCACATTTTCATTTTGCGCTCTGCTTCACAAGTTATGTAGCTGGTCTGGCACTCACAGTAGAGTTTTTTAAAAAATTGGAATGATGTTTGGAATTAGACTTGGAACATACATTGTTTAGTAACCTGATTTTGCACATAATAAATTGTGTCCAATTTGCCGTGTCGTAAATAATTTTATCTCATTATTTGCATGACTGCATGGTGTTTTCTGCTGTATAGTCCATGAAGTCTCAATATTCAGTTTTCAGTTTTGACACTACGATTGGCTTCAGTTTATAATAGTCTGAAAATAAATAATTTCAGGACATTTAAAATACACTAGGAAGGTTGTTATGTAAAATTCATTGCTACACCATGAATTCTCAAAAATGCTGTCTTTCAAGCCACATCAGAAGTCCACTTTATCTATTGGAAGGCTTTACCTTTCTGCATCAGTAAAATTCTTAGACTAGGACTATTAAATGATGTGTTAGGAGATCTTGCCTCCATTTACCCATGTAGGTAAGATTTTGCTTGCCTTTCCCATGCACATTATAACTGAGGGAGAAGTAAAGAATTTATAAGTGACTAGCACTCACTTATACCTAACCTGAAGCACTCTATAAGGTAACTTGAGTAATAATTTATTCTGAGTAGAAAATCCTAACTTGATAATAAATTGGATAATATAACTATGTTAACAAATAGTTAAAAAGGATGAGAAATTTTTTTTCTAATATCTGAGCAGTATGAAATGATAAGAGCACTTGGCAAATGAATCCAATAAAAAAATCCCAAATTGCAGAAAGCAGTTCGAAAATGATTTTGCAAATCAAAGGGAGCATTTGGGATTAGCTTTCAAAATGAAGACTGGAGTCCTACATCTCTATTACAGCAAGAGTGGTGAGCCAAGCAAGCTTAAAAAGTGGTCACGTGAAAGAGTAAAAAGAATAGAATCTTGATTATAGTAAATTTAAATTTGGCCTGACTAGAAATGGGAAGTTTTGCAGAAAGGCAACGGAAATTACACTGGAACTTGGCATAGCTCTCAGAAAGTAGACTACATGAATAATAACAGCCAATTTCATGGCTTTGAAAGCTCAAAGAATCATCAAATATACATGCATAGTTCCTTTAAAAAGCCATGCTTTCTATCCAGCTTTGATTTTTGAGAATCTCTTTACAGATTCAGTTAAGTAACTTATATTTATTTATTGCAAATGTGATTAATTTTCAGTAATGTGCGCTTGTGTCCATTCAGGACTCTACTACTCTGAAGCCAATAATAGCATCAAGTACCCAAAACTGAACGATTGGGGTTTCATGGGACCTCGTTTAATGGTGTATGTCTAACAATTTCACTAACATACAAAGATAATGCCTTCTTACCACTCAGAATGAGTAGGTAAAGTGGACCCTTGATGTAGTTTACAAGTTATAGCATTTTTGAGAATTTTTAGTATGCGAATTAATTTTACATATCTAACTGCTGAGAGAGAGTGAATTTTAAATACAAAAATATATATTGCATGTATTTAAAAGCAATTTTAACTGATGCATAATATTTGTACATATTAATGAGGGTGCATGTAATATTTTGTTACATGCATAGCGGCTTTTCATATGCCTCTTTGCCATTTATATATTTTCTGTTGAGAAATATCTATTCGTATCTTTTATCTATTGTTTAATTGGATTATTATATTTTTTTCTATAGCATTGTTTGTGCTTCTTATATGTTCTTATAATTAATCCCTTGTCAGGTGGGTAGTTTGCAAATATTTTCTTTCATTTGTTGGGTTGTCTCTTCACTTTGTTAATTCTTTCCTTTGCTATGTAGAAAATTTTCAGCTTGATATGATCCCATTTGGCTACTTTTGCTTTGGATGCCTGTGGTTATGCGATACTACTCAGGAAATTTTTGCCCAGATCAATGTCCTGAGATCTTCCCCAAAGTTTTCTTGTAGTTATTTCGTAGTCTCAGGTCTTTAGATTTAAGTCTTCAATTCATTTTGGTTTGATTATTGTATATGTTGGAGAGAGAGGTCTAAGTTTCATTCTTCACCATATGAATATTCAGTTTTGCCTGAACCATTGATTGAAGAGACTATTTTTTTTTTTACCAGTGTATGTTCTTGGCCTGTTTGTTAAAAGTAAGTTCACTGTAGCTGTGTGGATTTGTTTCTGGATTCTCTATTCTGTTATATTTGTCTATGTGTATGTTTTTATGTCAGTATCATACCATTTTGGTTACTACAGCTCTGTAGTATAATTGAAAGTCAGGTAATGTGATTCCTCCAGTTTTCTTCTTTTTTCTTAGGATAACTTTGGGTATTCTGGGTCTCTTGTGGTTCCATATACATTATTTTTTTTTAAGAAACTGATGTTTATTTTCTGTCAGTCTTATTTCCATGTTGCTTAAGAGCCCATGCAAGAACATCTTAAGACCATTCAGTGGTTGTTCCTACCCATTCAGTGGCCTGAGCAGTGGGAGCTGCAGACCAGTCTTCTGTGGCAGGCTGACCGCTCCAGTCTTTAGTAGGGAACTGCTGAATAGGCACAGAGGGCACCTGCACGCCTTCAGACCAGTCTGCAACCTCAGGCTGAGTAGCAGTGAACTCAGGAGCTGGAGCAGTCCATTCACCCTGAAATTCTTCCTTGATCACAGCCTTTTCAGCAGCAGCCTGTTCTTCTTTTTCAATCTGTTCAGGATCTCTGTAGAAGTAGAGATCGGGCATGACCTTCCACAGGTATTCACAGAAAATGGTGCCACACATGTGCAGAACTTCCCGAGCCAGCATCCACCACATCAAACCCACGGAGTGAGCTCCCTTGTTGTTGCATGGGATGGCAAGATCCACATAGCACAGAGGAGAATCTGTGTTACACAGAGCAATGGGAGGCAGGTTAACATAAGATGCCTCCATGAGAGGCTAGTAATCCCTCCTGAGGTCAGTAACCACAAGAAGCTGTGGCTCCCGGAAGGCTGCCTGGATCTGGTTAGTGAAGGTTCCAGGAGTGAAGCGGCAGCAATTGGAATGGCTCCAGTGGCAGCAGCAAACTTCAGCAAGGCCCTCTGGCCAGTATTCCTGGAAGATGTAACACTGACATCAGCAGGGTTTTCAATGGCAACAATCACACGAGCTGCCAGGAGAAGCTTCTCCCAGGTCCTCTTCAGATTTAGGATGTAGATGCCATCACTTTTCCTTTTATAGATGTACTGTTCCATCTGGAAGTCAAGTTTGGTGCCACCTAAGTGGGTTCCTGCTGCCAGGAACTTAAGGACATCCTTCTCCTTCATTTGCAGGACATCAAGGGCTCCAGACATTGTGAAAGTTTTCCTTTTAAGTTACGACAGGAATCCAGAAAACCATATGGACCCCTCTGTGGGTAGCGTGGAAAGGCCTGTATACATTTTAAGATAGTTTTTTCTATTTCTGTGAAAAATGTCATTGGTATTTTGATAGGAATTGCAT
Source organism: Ateles fusciceps (assembly GCA_036589455.1). Lineage (NCBI taxonomy): Eukaryota > Metazoa > Chordata > Mammalia > Primates > Atelidae > Ateles > Ateles fusciceps. The sequence continues at coordinate 498,183 of JAZHEH010002546.1, read as the reverse complement.
TACATCTGTAGATTGATTTGAGTAGTGTAGACATTTTGGTATTGATTCTTCTAATCGATGAACATGGAATATCTTTCCTTTTTTTGGTGCCCTCTTCGATTTCATTGGTCAGAGTTTTATACTTTTCATTATAGAAATCTTTCATTTCTTTGGTTAATTCCTAGGTATTTAATTCTATGTGTAGCTATTGTAAATGGGATTACTTTTATGATTTCCTATTCAGTTTATTCACTGTTGACATATAGAAATGCTGCTAATATTTGTATGTTGATTTTTGTATCCTGCAATTTTACAGAATTTGCATATCAATTTGAATATTTTTGGGTGAGTCTTTAGGCTTATCCAAATATCATATCATATCATCTGCAAACAATGATAATTAGACTTCTTTTTTTTCCCATTTGGATAATATATTTTTCTCTTATCTGATTACTCTAAGGCTTCCAGCACTATGTTGAATAACAGTGGTGAAAGGGGGCATTCAGATCTTAGAGGAAACGCTTTCTATTTTTCCGCATTTAGTATAGTGCTAGTTGTGGGTTGGTCATATGAGGCTTTATTATGTTGAGATATGTTCTTTCTATACCCAGTTTTTTAGTGTTTATATCATGAAGGGATGTTGAATTTTATCAAATGCTTTTTCCAGCATCAATTGAAGTGATCATGTTGATTTTGTCCTTTATTCTGTTGTTGCAATGTGTCATGTTGATTGATTTGCATATATTGAACCATCCTTAAATTCAGGGGATAAATTCCACTTGGTCCTGATGAATGATAATTTAATGTACTGTTGAATTTGGTTTGCTTGTGTTTTGGTTCACAATTTTGCATCAATATTCAATGGTTATATGGGCCTATAGTTTTCTTTTTTTGATGTGTCTTTGTCTGCTTTTAGTATCAGGGTAATACTGAGCTCATTCAATGAGTTTGAAAGAATTCCCTTCTCTATTTTTTTGGAATATGTTTAGTAGGAACACTATTAGTTCTTTTTAAGTGTTTTGCAGAATTCAGTAGTAAAGCCATCAGTTCTTGGGAGTTTCTTATCAGGGAAACTTTTTTTATTATGGTTTTGATCTTTTACTTGTTATTCATCAGTTTAGGTTTTCGATTTCTTTATGGTTCAATCTTGGTAAGTTATATAAGTCTAAGAATTTGTCCACTTTTTCTAGATTTTCCAAGTCATTGGTATATAGTTGCTCATAGTAGCCAGTAATCATCCTTTTACTTTATGCAATATCAACTATAATGTGTCTTTTTTCATATCTGATTTTATATTTTTTGATTTTCTTTCTTTATGTCTTAATATCACTAAAAGTTTGTCAATTTTGTTTAATTTTTCAACAAAACAACTTTTCATACTTTGACCTTTTGTACTGTTTTGTCATTTCAAATTCATGTATTTCTTCTCTGATCTTTGTATTTCTTCTGCTAATTTCAAGTTTGATCAGCTCTTGTTTTTATTCTTTTATTATTAAGTTGTTTATTTGAAATTTTTTCACTTTTTGGATGTAGCCACTTGTAGCTATAAATTTTCCTCTTAGTACTGTTTTTATTGTATCCCATAGGTTTTGGAATGTTGTGTTTTCATTTTCATTTGTCTCAGAAATATTTTTTAATTACCTTTTTCATTTATTCACTGGTCATTCAGGAGCATATTGTTTAATTTACAGGTATTTGTATAGATTTCACAATTTCTAGTTATTGATTTCTAGTTTTACTCCTTTGTGGGTAGAAAAATACTTGATATTATTTTAATTTTATTGAATGCGTTAAGACTTCTTTGTGATCTAGCATATGGTCTATCCTTGAGAACCATCATTGAGCAGAGGAAAATAATGTGCATTCTACTGCAATTGGATAAAATGATTCGTAAATATCTATTAGATCTGTTTGTTCTCTAGTGCAGATTAAGCCCTATGTTTCTTTGTTGATTTTCTGTCTCAAAGGTCTGTCCAGTGTTGACAGTGGAGTGTTGACATCTCCAGCTATTGTTATAATGGAGCCTATCTCTCTCTTTAGCTCTAATAATATATGCTTTATTTATCTGGGTGCTCCTATGATAGGAGCCCCAAGCCTTGGCAGCTTTAACGTGGTGGTTAACCTGCAGATGCCCAGAAATCAAGAATTGAAGTTTGGGAACTTCTGCCTAGATTTCAGAGGATAGAGGATATATGGAAAGACCCGGATTCCCAGGCAAAGGTTTGCTGCAAGGGTAGGACCCTCATGGAGAACATCTGCTAGGGCAGTGCAGAAGGGAAATGTGGGTTCAAGTCTCCACACAGATTCCCCACTGGGGAACCACCTAGTGGAGCTGTGAGAAGAGGACCACCGTCCTCCAGACCCCAGAATGGTAGATCCACTGACAGCTTGCACCGTGAACCTGAAAAATCCATAGTCACTCAACACCAGCCTATTAAAGCAGCCAGAAGGGAGGCTATACCCTGCAAAGCTACAGAGGCAGAGCTGCCCAAGGCTGTGGGAGCCACCTCTTGCATCAGTGTGACCTGGATGTGAGATGTGGAGTCAAAGGAGATTATTTTGGAACTTTAAGATTTGACTGCCCTGCTGGATTTTGGACTTGCCTGGGGCCTTTAGCTTCTTCATTTTGGCCAATTTCTCCAATTTGGAATAGCTGTATTTACCCAATACTTATATCCCCATTGTATCTAGAAAGTAACTAACTTGCTTTTTGATTTTCCATGTTGTTAGGCTGAAAGGACTTGCCCTGTCTCAGATAAGACTTTGGACTGTGGACTTTTGAGTTAATGCGGAAATGAGTTAAGACTTTGGGGGACTGTTGGGAAGGCATGATTGGTTTTGAAATGTGAGGACATGAGATTTGTCAGGGACCAAGAACGGAATGATATGGTTTGGCTCTGTGTCCCACCTAAATCTCATCTTAAATTGTTGGCTCCCATCAAGTCCCACATGTTATGGGAGGGACCTGGTGAGAGATAATTGAGTCTTGGGGCAGTCTCTCCCATACCGTTGTGGCAGTGAATAAGTCTCATGAGATCTGTGGTTTTATAAGGGGTTTCTGCTTTTGCTTCTCTTTCATTCTCTCTTCCATGAAAGAACTGCTTTTTGCCTTCCTTCATGATTGTGAGGCCTCCCAGTCATGTGGAACTGTGAGTCCATTAAACCTGTTTCTTCCAAGTCTCAGATATGTCTTTATTAGTGGGTCTACAGATTTGTCATTGGTTTTATTAAATCATGCCAAAATTAATAATGTTTATAAGCTGTGTAATCATAGACCAACTCATATATTTTCTGTTTTGTTTTGTTCTTTTTTTTGGCATTGGGGAAAATTTATAAACTGTAAATGTAAAGACAAAAATTAAAATTATATATTTGCTTCAAGAGACAACCACTATTAGCATTTCACTTTCCAAGATAATTCAAGCTCTAGGCCCCTTGTTTTATTGAGTCAGTATAATACCTTTACCTGCCAGGATTTGCACAGCGATGAAGGAAATAGTTGCGGACCCTCCCTTTATAAGACTTTCAGTCTAGTTGCAAAAGACAAATTCCAAATGACACAAATAAAAACAAAGAAGGTGTTGATAAATTGCATTAAGTGAAATGAAGGTAAGGATCTGAAAGCAGTAACAGAGAATAATAGAAAGACAGGAGATGGGTAGTAATGTGACTGTCTTGAGACTTGAAGTTGAACCAGAGTTGATGCATTGAGACCCAAAAGGGAACCAGATGGAATAAAGGACTTGGATTAAATATCCAACATTAACTTTCTGCAAGAAACCTAAAGCGTGAAAAACACTATGCACCAGAGTTAGCGGGGCTCAGGTGTGGATCTCTGACTCAATGTAAAAATCCTGAGCCTGGAAACAAACATAAAAAGTAGTTTGTAACACTGTCTCCTGGGGATGTTTCCACAGCTCAAGCCATTCATGAGACAAAACAGAAGAAAAATATAACTTTCAGGAGGTATGAGCTGTAGGATAAAAATTCCTAAATAAGGAAAGAAAGAAAGAAATGGAAGTACATCTCCATGTAAAACAGTTTACAGATAAACTGTGCTTGAGAAATTAGAGCCAACAGAGCAATTTAAAGATGTCTGTATATGTTTATACATTTTAGAGATTAAAAAAGTGACAGATTTTTGTTCATTTAACAGGAAGCTAAGAAGCATAAACAAACTGATATGAAAAATAATTGAGTATGATATAAACTGATATAAACAATCATCTTAGAGATAAAAAAGTAGTTAACATGAAACAAAATATAAGAGTTAAATATTACTCTTGACATAACTAAAAAAATAATTAATGGACTAAAAGAGAAAATCAACATTTTCCTTGATCCAAAAATAAGAAAAGAAAATTAAAAGATAACCAGAATATTCTGCTACAGGAAGAGAGAATGAGGAGCTCTACCATAGAACTTAAAGAGGAGAGAATAAATATCAAAGGGGAGATATTTGATAAGATTAAATATTCTGTGAGATTATGTTAAAGAAATATTATGGCAGTATTCAAAGGAATATTTCAAAACCGAGAACCTGAGAAATTCCAGTGTCAAGTTCACTTTAGAAATAACTGTCCCTAAATACATTGTAACAAAAGCATAAGGAGCATACCTAAAAAATTTAATGTACAAAGAAACAACGTTCTTCTTGAGGTGAGTTTTCCTATTGCTATTACAGTTAAAGGGTTTTCTTCCCTTGTTCTGACTACCTTTTGAGAGTCCTATGACCAAAACAACACATTTGATGTGATACAAAAGAACACAATCCAAAGCAACAATTTGATTACAAGATTTTCTTAAAGAGATTTTATTTTTCTATGACACACCTCATGCCATGGAAATTTTGCCAGATTTAAGAGAAGGACACTTTTACAAAGATGGTTTTTAATTGTTTAAAGTTGAAATACTTCAACAGTGTCTTATCCAATCTTCTTCCAGCAGCTCTCCACTCCTATTGTAATAGCAAAATGAATAGCAAAATGATATTGCCTCCCACTAACTTTGTTTAATGTTGGAAATTTTATGTTTTTATACCACCACCAATAATTTGTCATTATACCTTTAAAATATTAGATTATCTACATTTATATATCAACAGATATACCTATCAGATATATTTGAAAACTAAAAAATGTAATCAAACACAACTTTCTGGAAATGAAATGAAGTGATAAGTCACTTTACAATCCTGTGGCTAGTGTCCATTATTTTGACCGGAGGAAATAATGGGAATAGAGAACTCTCTTAGTCAGTTTGCGCTGCTATAACAAAATCCCATAAGCTGGGTGGCTTATAAACAATGGAAATTTATTTCTCACAGTTCTGGAGTTGCCAGGTTGGAAATCAGGATGCCAGCATTTACTATTTCTGATGAGAATCTCTTCTGAGTCGCACACTGACTGACTTATTGTTCAATATTCACCTGGCAGAGAGTAGAGCAAGGAAACATACTCTCTTGACTCTTACAAGGGCATTAATCATATTTATAAGGCCTTTACCCTCATGACCTCATCTAATCCTAATCAATTCCCAAAGGTCCCATCTCCTGATACTATCCCAATGAGAGGTGGGGTGTCAATATAGGAAATTTGGGAAAATTTAAATATTCAGCCTCATATGGTTTGGCTGTGTTCCCACCCACATCTCACCTTGAATTGTAATCCCCATAATCCCCACGTGTGGTAGGAGAAGCTGATGGGAGGTAATTGAATGATGGGGTGAGTTTCCCCCATGCTATTCTCATGGTGGTAAGTTCTCACAACCAAAATATGATGGTTTTGTAAGGAGCTTCTCCCTTTGATTAGTTCTCATTCTTCTCTTTACTGCTGCCATGTGAAGAAGGACATATTTGCTTTCTCTTCTGCTATGATTGAAAGTTTCCTGAGGCCTCCCCCATCCCTGTGGAACTGTGTTAATTAAACCTCTTTTCTTTATAATTTATGAAGCCTTGGGTAGCTTTTTATAGCAGCATGAGAATGAACAATACAAGTACCAAATCAAAAGGGTTCTATCCTTTAGAACTCCTCAGTTAATATTATGACTGTGTAATCATAATATATACAAATTCCTGAACATTATGTTAAATATCCACCTATATCTTATTTAGAGTTTTCATGGCTTCTTTATTTTACATTCAGCTTTAATCCATTTGAAATTTACCTTAGTATTTGATTTGAGGTGAGGATGTACTTAAGAGGTTTTCCAATATTTGTCTTCTTTGTTTGATATCATTGAAGGAATATTTTGCTTCCATTGTTTTGTGGTAATTAATTTTTAATTTGTTGAGTTTGTTTTTATAATAAAGTCTGTTTCAGAGCTATATAGTTCATGTCATTTATCTGTCTATTGATTCTTGCATCAGTACCAAATTCTTAATGCCTGTGACTGACAGTCATTTTAATAGCTGGTTGAGCAAATCTCTCTGCAATGTCCTTTTTTCACTTCTTCAACAGGTTCCTACCTATTACAAGTATCAAAAGTTTATTTTTATAGAAGAATATTAGAATATAATTGTAGTTCAATTTTTCCTATGATAGCTTTATTTTAATTTGGAGGGTTCAGAGGAAGACAGAAAGATGAGGGAAAGTTTGGAACTTCATAGATATTTTTTTAAAACTATAAACTAATTTTATAAAAATGAATATATTTAAAATTTGTAATATTCTTATTCAGTGGATCATTACAAATATTGATGGCTCTTCAGTTATTATAGTATTTTCTAAATAAGCTTTCATATATCATTTTTTATTTCCCTTTACTTAGGTACAATAAATTATTTTAAGATCACTTCTAGATTTTTCATGTCTTTTATTTCTGTTGTGAATGTAGTTCTCTGTATAATTAGTAACATTTATATTTACTTTTTAAAATTATTATTGTCTGGTACACTGATATTTTAAAGTAGGAAAGCCCTAGAACTCCCATATAATTTTATTTTATTATGCTTCCATTTCTTTCTGGTGTATATTCCAGGTAGATCATTAGATCATATTGTACTTTTCCTAGTTCTGTTTTTCAGAGCATAAAAGTTCATGGCTGTTACTTCTTCATTGTGAAATAAAACTTTTATCTATGAATCATATCTCAAATTGGTAAAAGTGACTTAGGTCACATCCTTCTTTTTCCTCAGAACTCTGTAGACACTGCTTCATTTCCTTCCAGTCCTCAATATTACAGAGCAAAGTTCTGAAATCAGATTGGGTTTTGTGTTCCTTTGTGAGTTGCCTGAATTTTCTGCTGAGCTGTATATAGAATTTTTTTTGTCCATATATTTCAAAAATATCACAAGGATTTGTCTGCATATTTTTCTCTTTTCATTAACTTTAACAGAAATACAATTAACATTTTTGTTTTTTTTTCCTTTCTTTTTCTTTTTTTCCAGAAATAGTCTTGCTTTGTTTCCCAGGCTGGAGTGCAGTGGTGTGATCTCAGCTCACTGCAGCCTCCGCCTCCTGGGTTCAAGCAATTCTCCTGCCTCAGCCTCCTGAGTAGTTGGGACTAGAGGTGTGTGGCACCACACCCAGCTAATTATTTCTATTTTTAGTAGAGACGGGGTTTCACCGTGTTAGCCAGGATGGTCTCCATCTCCTGACCTTGTGATCCACCAGCCTCGGCCTCCCAAAGTGCTGGGATTACAGGTGTGGGCCACCACGGCCAGCCCAATTAACTTTTTTTCATCAGCAGAGCCATTATTCAGCTCAGAAAAATTTTCTTCTATTATGCCTTTATTCTTTCAGCTTCATTTATTTGGATCTCTTCCTTTGGGTAGCCAATTACCTGCAAATCAAATTTTGGCTGTCTCTTCTCCTATTCCTCATTTTCTTTCATTCTTTTTCATCTCTTCATTGTTGTTGTCTGTAGCTTAGTGTGGGGGGACATGCTTACAGAATTCAAGATCTGACAAAGAGTAAGAAACCAGGAAATAATGAGTGTAATTATTATACCCAAAGCCCATTTTTACCCATACTTTATTCAATGAATGAAGGTGTTAAAAATTCCATTGTTGTGGAAATTTAAGATTAATAAATCATTTCACATACATAATTTTATTTGACTCATAACAACACTTAGAAGTGAGATATTATTATTCCTATTTTACAGATGGAAAAACTCATGTTTAGAAAGGTTAAGTAATTTAAGATTGCACAACTGGGTACTGGTGGATCTAAGAACAGGGACCTCAAGTCTAGAGAGTGCCAAAATCATTCCTCTTCCTCTCTTGGGCAGCATTGATACCTGGTAACTCTTCCTTCAGAATATAAAACCCTCCAAAGAAAGAATTAGCTATGGCATTTCAGCCTGAGGTATTTGTACTTTCAAGAAGCAAGAAATCATTATTTGTCATTTTTTTCTTTGTTTAAACTGATGTCATGGCATTTTCTGTTCTTCAAACATATTCTAATCACTCAAGCAATATAAAGCAATTGTAATCACAGATGTACTTGATCCTTCTTGCCAGCTTTTTTTCCAAAAATAGAATCTTTGCTTCAGATTCCCCATGAAGTAGTACAGTTAAGCCTTTGTGTTTAAAAATCCTCATTATTTGAAAATAAGCTTTATCTGCAAACTGCAGTACCATAAAAAGAGAATAAAAATATAAGAAAAACGAAAACCTTTAACACAGTTTTTTGACATATCTCACACATTCATAAAAAAACTTTGCTCACACAGTAAATGGCAGTTGAATATTTAACTCTGAAATTTAGTATTTCATATTTATTAGTATAAATATGATTATGCTTTTTGTCTCTAAAATCATAGCTTATTTGTTAACAAAGCATTGCTTTTCTAAAATCTGTTACATGAATATTGCATGGTGAATTTATATATAGAATCTATCTCTATCTCAGTTGTGTATAGGCACTTGTTGCTGTATTAGTAGTGGGCCCTGATGCTGGAACATCCTCTGCTTCCTGGGCCTTCTTGACAAACACACACACAATCACAAACACACACAAACATCTACACAAATTGTAACCTGCAACAGTCCAAGACTAATGGAGACAATACAAAGACTCATCTTGTTTGGAGACTTTCTTACCCCCTGTGATGCCAGAAGATTTGCTGGAGAGAGATCCTGTGATGCATTTTTTTCCATAGTGAATTACAGAAGCAGAGTTTTATGCTATGCCCCTTCTAGGGTAATATCTAGGAGTGTACCTTCCTGGCTAAGACTCAGAGAGCCAAGAAATTTCCCAGCCCTTGTACCTTTATATAAATTCTAATCCCAAGCTACATTCCTTTTGATGAGTTGGCATTCTCTATAGAATTTGACTGCTTCAAGCAGAATACTTGAAAAACTAGAGGCATCATGCTACTTATTTTCAAAATATATTACAAAGCAATAGTAAATCGGAACAGCATAGTATTGTCATAAAAACAGATACATACACAAATCAAACAGAATGAAGAACCCAGAAAATAAATTTACACATTTACAGCCAACTGATTTTTCTCAAAGGAGCCAAAAATGCACACTGGGCCAAAGACAGCCTCTTCAAGAAGTGTTACAGGGAAAACTAGATATCCACATATAGGAGAATGAAATTAGACTGCTATCTCTCAGCGCTTATAAAAATCAACTCCAAATAAGATAAAGACTTAGATATAAGACCCAAAACTGTAAACACAGGAAAATATAGGAAAAGATGCTTCAGGACATTGCTCTAGAAAAAGGATTTTTAGGATAAGACTTTAGAAGCACAGGCAACAAATGCAGAAATAGACAAATGGGATTACATTAAACTAAAAAGCATATTCACAGTGAGGAAACAATCAACAGAGTGGAGAGACAACCTCCAGGATGGCAGAAAATACTAACAAAATATAAAAATGACAAGGAGTTAATATCTAGAATATATGAGAAACCCAAATAACTTAATAGAAAAAAAATTGGACTGATATGGTTTGGATCTGCATCCCCACCCAAATGTCATGATGAAATGTAATACCTAGTGCTTGAAAATGGGGCCTGATGGTAGGTAGTTGGGTATGGGAGTGGTTTCTAATGGTTTAGCATCATGCCCCTAGTGCTGTTCTTCTAATAGGGTTTTCACAAGGTCTGGTTGTTTAAAAGGCTGTAGCACCTTTCCCCTCCCTCTATTCCTCCTGCACCAGCTATGTAATATATACCTGCTTCCCCCTTTGCCTGCTGCCATGAATGAAAGTTTCCTGAGGCCTCCCCTCAAGTTGTCATGCTTTCCATATGGCCTGCAAAACCATGAGCCAATTAACATCTTTTTAAAAACAAATTACCCCATCTCAGTTATTTCTTTATAGCAATGCAAGTATGGACTAATACAGAAAATTGGTACTGAGTTGTGGAGCATTGCTATAAAGATACCTGAAAACATGGAAGGTGTTTGGAGCTGGGTAATTGGCAAAGCTGAAACATTTGGAGGGCTCAGAGGAAGACAGAGATGAGGGAAAGTTTGAAACTTCATAGATACTTGTTTAATTGTTGTGATTAAAAATACTCATAATTGTACAGACAATGAAGTTCAGGCTGGGAAGCTCTAAATTAAAAATTAGGAACTTATAGGAAACTTGAGAGAAGGTCACCTTTGATATACTGTAGCAAAGAGGTTGGGGATATGTGCCTCTGCCCTAGGAATCTGTGGAACTTTGAACTTGAGAGAGATGATTTAGGATATCTGGTGAAATAAAATTTCTAAGGAGCAAAGCATTCAAATGTGGCCTGGCTGCTTCTAATAGTCTATGCTTCTGTGCATGAGCAAAGAAATTATGTAAAACTGGAACTGACATATAAAAGAAAAGCAGAAGGGCTGAGCATGGTGGCTCACACCTGTAATCCCAGCACTTTGGGAGGGCAAAGCAGGCAGATCACTTGCGGTCAGGAGGGTTAGAACAGCCTGATTAACATGCTGAAACCCTGTTCTACTAAAAATACAAAAATTAGCCAGCATGGTAGCACATATCTGTAGTCCCAGCTGCTCGGGAAGCTGAGATAGGAGAGTTGCCTGAATCTGAGAGGTGAAGGTTGCAGCGAGCCAAAATAATGCCACTGTACTCCAGCCTTGGTGACATAGGGAATTCCATCTCAGAAAAAAGGAAGTAGAGCATAAAAGTTTGGAAAATTTGCAGCCTGGTCATGTAGTAAAACAGAAAAGCATATTTTCTGAAAAGGAATTCAAGCTAGTTGCAGAAATGTACCTAACGATAAGGAAGGCAAATGCTAATAGTCAAAACAATGGGAAAGAGGCCCGAAGGGATTTCAGAGAGGTTTTCAGCAGCCTGTGCCATCACAGGCCCAGAGACCTATGAGGAAATCATGGTTTTCTGAGCCAGGCACAGAGTTCTGCTGCCCTGCACAGCCTCGGGATACTGCTTCCAACTCCAGCCAAAGCTCAGGCTGCTGCTTCAAGGGGTACAAGCCATAAGCCATGGCAGTTTCTATGTAGCGTTAAGCCTGCAGGTGTGCAGAGTGCAAAAGTTGAGACTTGGGAGCCTCCACTTATATTTCATAAGATGTATGAAAATGCCTGGATGTCCAGGCAGAAGTCTACTGCAGGAATAGAGTCCTAATGGAGAACATCTACTAGAGCAGTTCAGAGGGGAAATGTGGGTGGAAGCCCCACACAGAGACCCCTACTGAATCACTGCATAATGGAGCTGTGAGAGAGGCAACCCAAATTGGTAGATCCACTGACAGCTTTTACCATGCACTTGGAAAAGCCACAGGCATGCAATGCCAGCCTGTGAAAAGAGCCTTGGGTGCTATACTCTGCAAATCCTCAGGGGTGAAGCCGCTCAATGACTCGGAAAGCCCACCTCTTGCACCAGTATTCCTTGGATGTGAGACATGGAGTCAAAGGAGATTATTTGGTGCTTTTAAGATTTAATGACTACCCTGCTTGCTTTCAGACTTGCATGATCTATAGCCACCCTTTTTTTGCCAGATTTATCCCTTTTCAGAATGGGAGTGTTTACCAATGGCTATACCCCTACCTGAATGTTGGGAATAACGAACTTGTTTTTGATTTAGTGGGCTTATAGGCAGAAGGACTAGCCTTGTCTCAGATGAGACTTTAGACTGTGAACCTTTGAGTTAATGCTGAAATGAGCTAAAACTTTGGGGACTGTTGAAATAATTGTATTTTGAAATGTGAGAATGACATGAAGATTTAGGAGGGACCAGGGGCAAAATAATATGGCTTGGATCTATGTTTGATCCAAGGTCTCATGTTGAAATGTAATCTCCGATGCTGGAGGTGGGGCCTGGTAAGAGGTTATTGTATCACGGGTATGGAGTGTCCTCAAAATACTGAAAATACAATTACCATATAGTCCAGCAGTCCTACCTCAGGGTATATATTCAAAAGACATGGAATCAGTACATTGCAGAGATATCTGAACTCTCATGTTCATTGCGGCACTCTTCACAATAGCCAAGAAATACAGTCCACCTAAGTGTCCATCAACACAGGAATTCTTAAAGAAAATGATATCAACTGCCTCGGGCTGAGCCTGGCTGCTGGGTAGTCTTCTTCTGGGTTCCAGTTTTTCCAACAATTTTATTGAAGAGACTGTCCATTTCCCATTTGGTGTTCTTTGCACCGTTGCCTGAAAATCAATTGACCATAAACATTTGGGTTTATTAATAGGCTTTCTGTTCTGTTCCATTGGTTGATGTGTCTATTTTTATAACAGTACTATGTTGTCTGATTATAATTGCTTTATAGTTGAAAATCAACCAGTGTGATGCTTCCATCTTTGCTCTGTTTGCTCAGCATTGCTTTGACTATTCAAGATTTTTTCTCTTTCCATACAAATTTTAGGATTTTTTTTTTTCTGTGAGAACTGATATTGGGATTTGGGTAGAAACTGAATCTGTAGATTACATTAGGCAATATGAACATTTTAACAACATTAATCCTTGCAATTTATTAATACTGATATCCATTTATTTGTGTATTCTTCAATTTCTTGTGTCAATGTTTTATAGTTTTCAATGTACAGGTCTTTCATCTCCTTGGTTAAATTTATTTCTAAGTGCTTTTATACTATTGTAAATGGGATTGTTTACTTGATTTCTTTTTCAGATACTTCATTGTTAGTGTATAGAAATGCTACTGATTGTATTTGCTAGGTTTTCTGTTTCTTACAGCAAAACCCAATTCACACTGTTATTGTTACAAAAAATATATAAATCTAAGAAAACTTAAATGTAGCAGATAATTTGGCATTTTTCTCCACAACATACTTAAGCTTAATGTTGGAAATTTTTTAAGTATATTTTTTTCTGTTTAGATCTAAAAAAGAAATTATGGAACTGTAGTACTGGTGGTCATGAATAAAGTTTGACAGAAAAAAAAGAAAATTATATATATACACATTATATATATCATATATATCATATAGATATATACATTATACATATACACACAATGGAATATACTATACAGAGTCCTAAAAAAAATAAAATTCTTTCATTTGGTACAATATGAATGAACTCCTAGTAGTCATTATGTTAGGTGAAGTAAGCCCAGCACAGAAGGAAAAAATAACATATCATCTCACTCATACTAAATCTTAAAAAGTTTATCTCATGGAAGTAGAGAGTAGAATAGTGGTTACCAGATGCTGGGAGAAGAGGAAGGGACAATGGAGACATATTGGTTGAAGAATACAAATTGGGAATTCCTGATTCCTGGAAATCTCTGGCTCCTGGGGTCCTGGAGAGGCACTTGAATCCAGGAAGGAGGCAGAGGTTGGAGTAAGCCAAGATTTGTGCCACTGCACACTGCACTCCTGGGAACAGAGCCAGACTCTGCCCCTCACACAAAACAAAGTTATTCAGGGCCTTAAGTTAACACTGGGCTAAATGGACCTTGTGGACATCTACAAAGCTCTCCACACAAAAACAACAGAATATACACTCTACTCATCACTTCATGGCACTTACTCTAAAATAGAACACACAATTGGACATAAAAGAATCCTCAGCAAATGCAAAACTAAAATCATACCAAACACTCTCTCAGACCAACTGCAATAAAAATATAATTCAAGACTAAGAAAATTGCTCAAAACCATACAATTACATGGAAATTAAACAATCTGCTCATGAATGATTTGGGGTAAATAATGAATTAATGCAGAAATTGAGAAGTTATTTGAAAACTAATGAGGACAAGTATACTACAAACCAGAATATCTGGAATAAAGATAAGGCAGTGTTAAAAGGGAAATTTATGGCACTAAATGCACATATGAAAATGTTAGAAATATCTCAAATTAATAACATAACATCACAACTAAAAGAACTAGAGAAGCAAGAACAAACCAATGCCAAAGCTAGCAGAAGACAAGAAATAGCCACAATCAGAGCTGAACTGAAACAGATTGAAGCACAAAAAATCATTCCAAAGATCAATGAATCCAGGAGCTCATTTCTCGAAAAGAAAGAATGAAAGAATAAAATGGGTAGAATGCCAACAATACTGATAAAGAAGAGAGAGAAGATCCAAATAAACACAAGTGGAAACAACCGAGGGATATTACTACTGACCCCACAGAAATAAAAATAACAATCAAAGATTACTATGAACACCTATGTGCACACAAACTATAAAATCTAAAAAATAGAAAAGATAAATTTCTGGACACATACACCCTCCCAAGACTGAACCAGGAAGGAATTGAAACCCTCAACACACCAATAATGAGCTTCAAAATATAATAGTAATAAATAGCTATATTCGTTCATTTTTCCATTGATACAAAGAAATACTTGAGACAGGGTCATTTATAAGAAAAGAGGTTTAATTGGCTCACTGGTCTGCAGGCTGTATAGGAAACATAACATTGGCATCTGCTGCTGGGAGATCTCTGGATGCTTACAATTATGGTGGGAGGTTAAGTGAGAGTTTTTGCATTACATGGCAAAAGCTAGATCAAGAGGGAAGGAGGAGGAGGTGCTACACATGTTTAAACAACTAGATCTTATGAGAATGGACTATTTCAAGGACAGTACCAAGGGAATGCTAAACCATTATGAGTAATCCACTGTTCATAATTCAATCACCTTCCCCCCAGCACACCCCATCTTTAACACTGGGGATTACAGTTCGACATGAGATTTGAGGGGAAAACAGATCCAATCCATATCAATAGCCTACCAACCAAAATATGCCCAGGACCAGATAAATTCTCAGCCAAATTCTACCAGATATTCAAAGAAGAACTGGTACTATTCCTACTGAAACTATTCTAAACAATTGGAGAAGCCTGCTCCCCAACACATTTTATGAAGCCAGCATCACCTTGATACCAAAATCTGGCAGAGACACACAGCAAAACTTCAGGCCAATATCCTCGATGAACATTAATGAAAAATTGCTCAACAAAATGCTAGTGAACTGAATCCAGCAGCACATCAAAATGCTAATACACCATAATCAAGAAAGATTTATCCCTGGGATGCAAGTTTGGTTCAACATAAGCAAATGAATAAGCATGATTCATCACACAAACAGAATTAAAGACAAAAACCACATAATCATCTCAATAGATGCAAAAAACGCTTTCAATAAAATTCAACATCCCTTAATGTTAAAAACTAAAAACCTAGGTATCGAAGGAGCATATTTCAACACAATAAGAACCATCTATGAAAAACCCACAGCCAATATCATACTGAATAGACAAAAGCTAGAAGCATTCCACTTGAAAACTGGCACAAGACAAGGATGCCCTCTCTCACCAGTTCTGTTCAACGTGGTATCGGCAGTCCTGGCTGGAGCAATCAGGCAAGAGAAAAAAAATAAAGGGCAAACAAATAGAAACAGAGGAAGTCAAACCATACCTATTTGCAGACTACATGATTCTATATCTAGAAAACCCCATAGTCTTGACCCAAAAGCTCCTTCGCTGATAAACAACTTCAGCAAAGCTTCAAGATACAAAATCAGTGTACAAAAATCACCATGATACCGTATACCAACAGCAGTCAACCTGATAGCCAAATCAGGAATGCAATCTATTTACAGTTACCACTAAAATAATAAAATACTTAGGAACACAGCTAACCAGGGAGGTAAATTGTCTCTACAGCAATAATTAAAAAACAATGCTGAAAGAAAGCAGAGATGACACAAACAAATGAAAAATCATTCCATGGTCATGGATAGGAAGAATTAATATCATTAAAACGATCATACTGCCAAAAACTATTTAGAGTCAATGCTATTCCCACCAAACTACCAATGACATTTTTCACAGAATTAGAAAAAAATTTGAAAAAATTTTCAAATTTATATGGATCAAAAAAAGAGCCCAAATACCCAAGGCAATCTTAAGCAAAAGCACAAAGCTGCAGGCATCATGCTGACCAACTTTAAAGTAGAATGCAGGGTTACGGTAACCAAAACAGCATGGTACTGGTACACGAACAGACACATTGACCAATGGAACAGAATGGAGAACTCAGAAATAAGACCACACACCTATAGCTGTCTGATATTTGACAAACTTGACAAAAACAAGCAATGGGAAAAGGATTCCCTATTCAATAGATGGTGCTGAGATAACTGGCCAGCCATATGCAGAAGATTGAAACTGGACCCTTTGCTTATACCACGTACAAAAATTAACTCAAGATGGATTAAAGACTTAAACGCTTGCCATGTTTCAGGCTCTAGGGTTAGGTTATCTTAAAATAAAAGACCTATACTTTGTAAACTTCACTGTTTTACACTCTTTATATTTTCCTTTATTCACTTCCTTTGAGGATTTTGCCTAACTTCAGCAATGTTTCTTTTGAAAACTCAGCCATTTTCACTTCTGCTGAGGGTTCGTGGCTTTATGGTCCATAGTACGGTTGTCATCTTCAAGGTCAGCAAGGACCCGTAGGAAGACAGGAATGCTGGTAGCAGGAAACATCATGTAAGTGGACTTCAAGAAAAATAGGAATCTTCATTGTAGCAAATTGCTATTGCTTGATCCTCTTGAACTACCTTTACCCACTCGAGATTCCTTTCAGAACTTGCAAAACTCTGTGCTTAGCTTTAAATAAAAAAGATATTTCATTTTATGTGGAAATTTACTCCTTTCTATATCCTGAATTTATCTGACTTTGTTTTGCAAAATATCTATCAGGTAGAGCTTAGGTCCATACCGATAATAAGTCAGGTAGTACCTGGCATTCTCAAAGATGACACCTTGATATGTTGACATTTTTGTTTTCTATAAAAATATAATTAATATGCCCCTGGACTTGAAAATAGTCTCTAGATAAAGACAAAACAGTTACATTGATCCGGGGTGTTCAGGGCACCATAAATTATTTCATTGCAAGCCTGGCTTTCAGAAATAATGCACCCCAGATGGAGAAACCTCATTTTAAAGGACACTCAGGGCCAAATCAACCATCTTAATTTGACAGATGTTGCTTAGCAAAATGTTTACAATACCAATTTCCAGATCTGAATTTTGTTGCTTTAAGTAATCATGTATGTACTGGAAAATAAATGAAAGTCAACACAAAACTCATCTCCCACGTGGGGTTTTAAATGCCTGTCAAAGATGAAATGGAAGCATAGGTGCTGAACTTCCCCTGTAAATTCCTACATCATAAAAAAAATGCAGCATTTTTAGACTACTCCTCCCCCCTCTCCTCAGTTTCTGCATTTAATAAGACAACAGTGAAAAACATTAATAAATACTTTTGTTCTAAATAAATCTGTTAATATTTTAAAATAGTAACAAAAAAAGATTAAGTTGTTTGAATCTGAAATGATTTTAGAGCTTTCTGTAAACATATCAATTGTATGCCAGACTATTTTGAATCAATATTTGTGTTTTATCTTTGATTTATTGTTTTCTTTCATCTTCTATTGTACAGTTCACTTTTTTCTTGTACCTCAAATATTTAATTTTCCTGCTTATTCTTCAAGTCTATTTTTGAAAACAGAGATTCCCTCTGTAGTTAAAATAATCAGCCAAGTCATAATACCCCTGGGGTCCTGAAAGGCATTACCTATTATAGTCTCTGTTCAGGCACTCTCCTCTCTCCCCTAGGTTTATGGTAATAGCACAAACAAGCACAGAAATCAATGATAATAGAAAAACAAACATATACACAAAATCAGGGTGTCCCAATCTTCTACTTGCCCTCACTCACATTTCCTTCAGCAAGAAGCTTATGCTATTGAACATGGGAGGAACTGCCACGTGTTAAGTATTTGACAATACTTAATACTGATACTGTGTTAAGTAGATACAGCTGATTGTCAAATACTTAATCAGACAAAAGCTGATACTTTTGGCTTATGTCTGCATGGTTATATCAAAGAGCGTTATAAAAGTATCCATCAGTGCAAATGACCCTTCCAGGGTACTTAAGTAGATTTTTGTACCTGCCTAATAATCTAAAACATAGTTTTGTTTCCTATAAATACTGACAGAATTTGTAAAGGTTATAAGGTTGAAATTGAAAAAGTAATCTGAAAAAAATGAAATAAACATGCTTATTAACCGAAAATCACATGGAAACATGTCTTATCTAAATGTGGGCACCTCCATTACTCTTATCTTTCCAGTAAGTGGTCTCCAAAATACACGCCTTCCACCTGTTTCTCAACCACTGCCTCAGTGCAACTCTATTCACAATAGTGGAATTTCACATTAATTTGCATAATTCTTTTTTTGCCTTTGATTTTTTTGTTGTATTTTTCCTTTTTTTCTCTCTTATGATTGCCATTCTTATACAAGTTCTGGGGTACATGTGCAGAGTGTGCAGATTGGTTACATAGGTGTATACATGCCATGGGGGTTTGCTGCACCCATCACTGCATCATCTTCACTAGATATTTCTTTTAATGCTATCCCTCCTCTATCCTCCCACACCCTGCTATCCCTCCCCTAGCCCTCAACCCCCCCAACAGGCCCCAGTGTATGATGGTCCCTCCCCTGTGTCCATGTGTTCTCATTGTTCAATACCGATTTATGAGTCAGAACATGTGGTGTTTGATTTTCTGTTCTTGTGTCAGGTTGCTGAGAATGATGGTTTCCAGCTTCATCCATGTCCCTGCAAAGGACATGAACTCATCCTTTTTTATGGCTGCATAGTATTCTATGGTGTATAGGTGCCACATTTTCTTTATCCAGTCTGTCATTGATGGGCATTTGGGTTGGTTCCAAGTCTTTGCTTTTGTGATCAGTGTCACAATAAACATACATGTGTATGTGTCTTTATAATAGATCGATTTATAATCCTTTGGTTATATACCCAGTAATGGGATTGCTGGGTCAAATGGGATTTCTATTTCTAGGTGCTTGAGGAATGGCCACACTGTCTTCCACAATGGTTGAAGTCAATTTACACTCCCACCAACAGTGTAAAAGCATTTCTATTTCTCCACATCCTCTCCAGCATCTGTTGTCTTCTGATTTTTTAATGATCGCCATTTCGAACTGGCATGAGATGGTATCTCAATGTGGTTTTGATTTGCATTTTCTAATGACCAGTCATGATGGCTTTTTTCATATATTTGTTGGCTGCATAAATGTCTTCTTTAGAGAAGTGTCTGTTCATATCCTTTACTCACTTTTTGATGGTTTTTTTTTTTTTTGTAAATTTGTTTAAGTTCTTTGTAGATTCTGGATATTAGCCCTTTGCCAGATGGGTAGATTGCAAAAATTTTTTCCAATTCTGTTGGTTTCCGGTTCACTCTAATGATAGTTTCTTTTGCTGTGCAGAAGCTCTTTAGTTTCATTAGATCCCATTTTGTCTATTTTGGTCTTTTGTTGCCATTGCTTTTGGTGTTTTAGTCATGAAGTCCTTGCCCATGCCTATGTCCTGAATGATACTGCCTTGGTTTTCTTCTAGGGTTTTTATGGTGTTAGGTCTTATGTTTAAATCTTTAGTCCATTTGGAATTAATTTTTGTATAGGTGTAAGGAAAGGATCAGTTTCAACTTTCTGCATATGGCTAGCCAGTTTTCTCAACACAATTTATTAAATAGGGACTCCTTTCCCCATTGCTTGTTTTTGTCAGGTTTGTCAAAGATCAGATGGTTGTAGATGTGTGGTGTTGCCTCCGAGGCCTCTGTCCGGTTCCATGGGTCTATATCTCTGTTTTGGTACCAGTGCCATGCTGTTTTGATTACCGTAGACTTGTAGTAGTTTGAAGTCAGGTAGCGTGACGCCTCCAGCTTTGTTTTTGCTGCTTAGGATTGTCTTGGCTATGCGGGCTCTTTTGGGTTCCATATGAAATTTAAGGTGGTTTTTTCCAATTCTGTGAAGAAAGTCAGTGGTAACTTGATGGGGATAGCATTGAATCTATAAATTACTTCAAGCAGTATGGCCATTGTCATGGTATTAATTCATCCTAACCATGAGCATGGAATGTTTCTCCATCTGTTTGTGTCCTCTCTTATTTCCTTGAGCAGTGGTTTGTAGTTATCCTTGAAGAGGTCCTTCACATCCTTTTTTAGTTGTATTCCTAGGTATTTTATTCTCTTTGTAGAAATTGTGAATGGGAGTTCGCTCATGATTTGGCTCTCTGTTTGTCTGTTATTGGTATTTAGGATTGCTTATTATTTTTGCACATTGATTTTATATCCTGAGACTTTGCTAAAGTTGCTTATCATCTTAAGGAGATTTGGGGCCAAGACGATGAGGTCTTCTAAGAATACTATCATGTCATCTGCAAATAGAGACAATTTGACTTCCCTTTTCCTAATTGAATAACTTTTCTTTCTTTTTCTTGCCTGATTATCCTGGCTGGAACTTCCTATACTATGTTGAGTAGAAGTGGTAACAGAGGGCATCCTTGTCTTCTGCCAGTTATCAAAGGAAATGCTTCCAGTTTTTGCCCATTCAGTATGACATTAGCTGTTTGTTACTCTTACTATTTTGAGATACGTTCTTGTCAATACCTAGTTTATTGAGAGTTTTTAGCATAAAGGGCTGTTGAATTTTGTGGAAGGTCTTCTCTGCATCTGTTAAGATAATCATGTGTTTTTGTCTTTGGTTCTGTTTATGTGATGGATTATGTTTATAGATTTGTGTATGTAGAACCAGCCTTGCATCCCTGGGATGAGCCGACTTGACCGTGGTGGATAAGCTTTTTGATGTGCTGCTAGATTCAGTTTGCCAGATTTTACTGGGAATCTTTGCATCCATGTTTATCATGGATATTGGCCTGAAATTTTCTTTTCAGTTGTGTCTCTTGATTAATGTCTTTCTCCTCCAGTATATGATGAATTTCCCATCAAAGGGGCCACATCAGTTTTGTTCACTGCCATATCCTCTGTGCCAAGCCAAGAATATTATCTGGCTTACAATAAGTTTTCCATTAGTGTAAAGGAAGGCAATACTTCTCTAAGCGAGAAGTTAGGGAACTATCGTCCAATGTTAGTTACTGGAAATTCAAAAGTTGAAAAGTCCAAATGTAGGAGGTTCTGTGGAGGGCAGAATTTGGCCTGACAAATTCACCATGTCTTAATCTGGGGAACCTGTGGATAAGTGATCTTACATGCCAAAAGGAACATGGAAGATGTAATTAATTTAGTAGTCCTGAGATCAGGAGATTATCCTGGATTATCCAGAGAGTCTAATGTAATCACAAATAGAAGAGAGAGGAAGAACCCAGAGTGATGCAAGGGGAAGGTCTGAAGCTCTCCATTTCTATCTTCGAAGATAGAAGAAGGGATCATAAGCCAAGGAATACAAAACACAGAGATGAGTTTCATTTTTAAAAGTACAGCATATAAAATGACAAAGCACAGAGATGAATTTTGTTTTAAAAACCATGTGGACTTCTGTCATTCAAGATCCCCTGCTCAGTGCTGGCCAGTGTCACCCATGATGCTAAGCCTCCATTCTCACAATTAACACTCTTGAAGCTTCACGTCTCTTGTGCTACATGTCCCCGAAAAGGAAATTGTATGCCGAATGCAATTGTACCACTGCTGACATCAGAAAGGGGTACTGCTTTAGAGTACAGGGAGCATTTGAGTGGTAGAAGTGCTTAGTTAACAGAAAAGACATATTAACTTACTTTTCTTCTTTAATAGAATGCAATAGATTTTCCCGTAACATTGCTTTCCAGTAGTGCCAATCTTTGATTTTCTTTTTTAAAAAAAGTTTATATTTCTAGAAATACACACCAATTAGCATGGTAGTCTAACAGTTACATAGCAACTGAAGAACATTTTTCAATATTAAAAGACTCATATTTTTATAGCTTTCTATTTATGTAGGTTTAGAGCTAATATATCCAAAGTGTAATATCATTTCTTTACATGAGCAAGAATAGACATTAAAAACTGGGATGGTTTTGTTTAAATAATATTTATTAAAAATTTCTTCTAAAGGTATATTTTATTTCCCTAATATTGATTTTACATTTATATTCATTAATTATAATTCATATATTTTAATTTAATTAGGGTTGAAAATTTAAGAGAAAATAACTTGTAAACATGTTAACAAATTTTTATTTTTAAAATATAATTACATTGTTATTAAGATATAGTAAAATTTTGCACACTTTGGGATTTAGTTTCCTAAACCTTTATATCATTATTTTCAATGAATTCAGCTATACAAAAATCTTGACTGTAACAGTATTATGAAAGAATTTGGTGAAATAAAGTTGAGAAAACAAATCCCTTGGAATAAACACATAATATTTTATTAATAAAAGTACAACTTTGTTTTGGTTCCACCCAAACATTGACAGTCAATGAAGAGTAAATCCAGATTTGTGTTATGTTTTTAGTTTCTTTTTACCTTTTAACAACTTTAAGTGATATAAAAACCATACTGGCAGGTGTGGTGGCTCACGCCTATAATCCCAGCACTTTGGGAGGCCGAAGCGGGTGGATCACAAGGTCAAGAGATCAAGACCATCCTGGTCAACATGGTGAAACCTCGTCTCTACTAAAAATACAAAAATTAGCTGGGCATGGTGGTGCATACCTGTAGTCCCAGCTACTCGGGAGGCTGAGGCAGGAGAATTGCTTGAACCCAGGAGGTGGAGGTTGCAGTGAGCCAAGATTACGCCATTGCACTCCAGCCTGGGTAACAAGAGCGAAACTCTGTCTCCAAAAAAAAAAAAAAAAAAAAACCATAGCTTTATATTTTTTGATATAGTTATTATGGATCTATAAGTTGTCAAGATTAGAGAATACAACATATTTAATTTAACTGTTTAACAGGTTGATTTAGAATTTTAAAATATATATACGGACCTCCATTTTTTTTTCTTGCTCCAAGATCTTGCAAGTAGCAGACCTAATTATTATTAATCCCATTTTACAGCTGAGGAAGCTAGGGCTTAGAAGGCAAAGAAACATGTTTCTCAGTCAATGATGTGCTGGGGAAAGGGCTCTCCAAAATGAATGTATGAGTGAAATGATTTAGAAAAATGCTAATTTGTAGCATTTGACATTTCTGTGGTGTAAATAGTGTCACCAATATGACTTTCAAGCTGTCAGTATCTTTACTAGCTTAAAAAAATCTCCTAAAATTGTCCGCCCACACATTTCTTAGGAACGGTACCTGAGTGTCCAGAAAAAAAAAAAAAAAGAAAAAAAAATCTCTGGAAATTTTAATAGGCTTTTATAAATGATATGGTTTGGCTTTGTCTCCCCACCCAACTCTCATCTGGAATTGTAATCCCCATGTATCAAGGGAGAGACCTGGGGAGACAGGTGATTGGATCATGGGGGTGGTCTCCCCGATGCTGTTCTCATGATAGTGAGTGAATTGTCATCATGACATCTGTTGGTTTTAAAAGGGGCCCTTCCCTTTTGCTCTTCCATTCTTCTCTCTGCTGCCTTGGGAAGAGGTGTTCTGTTTCCCTTTGCCTTCTGCCAAGATCATAAGTTTCCTGGGGCCTCCCCAGCCCTGTGGAACTGTGAGTCAATTAAACCTTTTTTCTTTATATATTGCCAAGTCTCGGGGTAGTTCTTTATGGCAGTGCGAAAATGGACTAATACAATAAATCAGCATAAAGCTAGCTCCAGCCCACCACTACCAAGTAAAGTGACTAGTAAAGTGATTGAAGCAGATGTTTGTTCCTGAGCTGTCCTTGGACAACAAGGCACTGCCCTCAAGCCATGAGCATATGCACCTTGTGTCTCAGTTCCATGGTCTTCTATTTACTAATTGGGAAGTGACCTCATTAACCTACCTGTACTGAGACCTCTTAAATCCTACTCACCTACCCGCTATCAGTTTGGAGGAACTGAACACAAAATATGTGTCACTACATTATTGTAAATGATTTGTTATTATGTGAACATCAGAATGTACTTACATGGACTAGATGGTATAGCTTACTACACATGTAGGCTGTATATTATGACTGCTTCTAGGCTACAAACCTGTATAGCATGTGACTGTACTGAGTATGGTAGACAAGTGCAGCACAATGGTATTTGCGTATCTAAGGTTTGGATGCTGACATTAGTGCTGTACCTTATTGGGATTTCAGCTGAGTCCTTTGTTGTTATTCAGCTATATTGCCACTTCATTTGCATTTCAAATGGAAAGCCAGCATCTACTCCTTTTGATCCAGAATGTTCTTCACCACATATTTACAGATTAATGTCCGCCAAGAGCAAGGTCACTTGCACATGATTTAGAATGCAGAAGATACATAGAGGACATTATTTTCAAGAGGCAATTCTTGGCTGACATGGAAGGCTAAAGGTTTGAAATCACTTAGTGGGGGAGTTTCTTCAGAATCACTTGCATCCTGAGGGATTTCCGGAAAGCACTTAAGAACAACCTGCTTTGGGCCCCTCTTCCTCACGGCGCTCAAGGGACCATGGCCGATCCTCACGTGAGACAGATCAAGATCAAGACTGGCGTGGTGAAGCGGTCCCCAAGGAGCCTTGTACTTGCCACTGTGGTTCAAAAGAAGAAAATCTGAGATGAGAGTAACCTGAAGGAGTCCCTAGAAACCAAGTAGCGCCCCCACAGGCAGACAAGCGACCTCATCAAGCAGCTCTCTGACACCACAGCCAGGTAAATCCACAAAGATGGGAAAAAAACCAGTGCAAAAAGGTGAAACCATCAAAGACCAGAACATCTCTTCTCCTTCAAGGGATCACAACTCCTCAACAACACAGGATCACAACTTGACTGTGAAGGAGTGCGAGAATTGACGGAAACAGGATTCAGAAGGTAGATAATAACAAACTTTTCAGAGCTAAAGGAACATGTTCTAACTCAATGCAAAGAAATCAAAAACCTTGAAAAAAGGTTAGACGAAATGCTAACTAGAATAACCACCTTAGAGAAGAATATAAACGACTCGATGGAGTTGAAAAACACAGCACGAGAACTACGTGAAGCAAACACAAGTTTTAATAGCTGAATCCATCAAGCAGAAGAAAGGAGATCAGAGATTGAAGATCAACTCAATGAAGTAAAAAGAGAAGGCAATACAAGAGAAAAAAGAATGAAAAGAAATGAACAAAGTCTCCAAGAAATATGGGATTATGTGAAAAAACCTAATCTACGATTGATCGGTGTACCTGAATATGACGGGGAGAATGAATCCAAGCTGGAAAACACACTCCAGGATATTATCCAGGAGAACTTCCCAAGCCTAGAAAGGCCGTCCAGATTTCAAATTCAAGAAATGTAGAGAACTCCACAAAGATATTCCTCAAGAAGAGCAACCCCAAGGCACATAGTCATCCGATTCACCAGGGTTGAAATGAAGGAAAAAATGCTAAGGGCAGCCAGAGAGAAAGGTCAGGTCACCCACAGAGGGAAGCCAATCAGACTCACAGCAGATCTCTCGGCAGAAACCCTACAAGCCAGAAGAGAGTGGGGGCCAATATTCAACATCCTTAAAGAAAAGAACTTTCAACCGAAAATCTCATATCCCAGCCAAACTAAGCTTCATAAGTGAAGGAGAAATAAAATCCTTTATGGACAAGCAATTATTGAGAGATTTTGTCACCACCAGACCTGCCCTACAAGAGCTCCTGAAAGAAATGCTAAGCATGGAAAGGAACAAGTACCAGTCACTACAAAAGCAAACCAATTGGCAAAGACCAAAAAAGCAATGAAGAAAATGAGACAACTAATGAGAAAGAAAACCAGCCAGTAACAAAATGGCAGGATCAAATTCACACATAACAGTATTAACATTGAATGTAAATTGCCTAAATGCACCAATCAAAAGACACAGACTGGCAAAAAAATTTTTGCAATCTACCCATCTGACAAAGGGCTAATATCAACAATCTACAAAGAACTAAAAGAGATATGCAAGAGAAAAACAAACAACCCCATTCAAAACTGGGCAAAGGATATGAACAGACACTTTTCAAAAGAGGACATGTATGAGGCCAACAAACATATGAAAAAATGCTCATCATCACTGGTCATTAGAGAAATGCAAATCAAAACCACACTGAGATATCATCTCATGCCAGTTAGAATGGCGATCATTAAAAAATCGGGAGACAACAGATGCTGGAGAGGATGTGGAGAAATAGGAACACTTTTACACAGTTGGTGGGAGTGTAAATTAGTTCAACCATTGTGGAAGACAGTGTGGCAATTTCTCAAGGATCTAGAAATAGAAATTCCATTTGACCCAGCAATCCCACTATTGGGTATATACCCAAAGAACTATAAATCGTTCTACTATAAAGACACATACACACGTATGTTCATTGCAGCCCTGTGTACAATAGCAAAGACCTGGAACCAACCCAAATGCCCATCAGTGATAGACTGGACAAAGAAAATGTGGTACATATACACCATGGAATACTACACAGCCATAAAAAACGATGAGTTCGTGTCCTTTGTAGGGACTTGGATGAATCGAAACCATCATTCTCAGCAAACTGACCCAAGAACAGAAAGCCAAGCACCGTATGTCTCACTCATAGGTGGGTGTTGAATAACGAGAACACGTGGACTCAGGGAGAGGAGCATCACACACAGGGGACAGTTGCGGGGGAGTAAGGGAGAGACAATGGGGGGTGGAAAGGGAGGGGAGGGTGGGGAGCGATAACATGGGGAGAAATGCCAGATATAGTATGCACCTAAAGTAAAATAAATAAATAAATAAATATAAAGAACAACCTGCTTTGGTCTTTTGTTACTGGCTAGGCTGTCTGCGGTGACTTCTTTGGGCTCTTCTCCAGCACTTTTGATTCTTGCATTAATTCTCCTAAGTCTGATAGAAACAAACAACCTTCCCACTAAGAGTATATCCAGCGGCTTCCATTTTCCTGATTAAACCTTGACTGATACAGAATTCTGGGTGAAAAGTGCTTTCTCCCATTCTCCTTGTATAGTTTCTAAAACAATAACATTTCCAAGACTATTTCGTTTCATAAGTAATTTTGCTAGATGCGAAATTGATATTTTAATTACAGAATATTTACAGTCAGCCATCCTTTCAGTACATATACGACATTACTTCACATGGGTACTCACCATAGTTAGCTATCCCTATTCCTATTGATGAAAATTTGAAAAAACTTTCCAATTTTTAGCTCTACTATACACCACTGGGATTAACATCTGTGCACTTCAATCTCTGTCTGAATTTTGTATTTTTCCTTAGCACACATTCTTGTCCCAAATATAACTATTTAGAAACAACTGTTGTTTTTTCTGCTCAAGATCCCTATCTATTGCTTTCTATAGGCCAGACATTGTGTTAGTTACTGGGGATGCTGCATTGAAACAGATAAACATAGACTCCTCCCTAACTGAGTTCACAGTTTGGCTGGACTACAGTATAGTGAAAAGGCAAATAACATAGTTTGCGACCTAGCCTGGCCAACATGGTGAAATCCTGTTTCTATTTAAGAATACAAAAGTTATCCAGGTGTGGCAACACATGCCTGCGATCTCAGCTACTCAAGAGGCTGAGGCAGGAGAATTGCTTGAATCTGTGAGACGGAGGTTGCAGTGAGCCGAGATTGTACCACAACACTCCAGCCTGGGCGACAGAGCAAGACTCTACCTCAAAAAAAGGAGGGGGCAAATAACAACTGTTATGACCCTTATGTAGACGAATACATACTAATGGGTAGGAAGACCTCCTGGAGGAAACCACATTTACTGCAATTAAGGAATATACAGGAACTAAGCAGTGAAACATGATGGCAGAACCAAAAACACAGTAAAGGCCAGGTTGTGAGAGAACGGGGTATTTGATATAATTGAAAGAAGTTCATAATTCTGAGAGTAGAAGACATGGAAGGGAGACCATGGTATAGGTGAAAGTGGACACGTGCTTAGGAGCCAGCTCATTCAGGGCCTTGTAGGCTACCATGGGTTTTAGATTTTAACTTGAACAAATTGAATTTGAGGTACTTGTGGGACATCCACGAGAAGCTTCCTAATAGGAGGTTGAATACATAAGTCTCAACCTACAGAAAGGTGATCTAATTGGAAATACAGATTTGGAAATCATTATATGTTGAAGCTGGATATGTTTAGGTGGATGAGGGTCACCTGTGGCATACTCTGGCTACTGCCTACATGAGAGTTATCTGCTCTCTCTTAGAAATGTATATACCAAAATAGTACCTCAGACCTGATGAAGCAGACTATCTGTGAGAAGTACTTATGCAATTTCCATTTTTAACAGGGTACGCAGGTGAACATGAAAACATAAAACATGAAAATTATGGTCTACAGATAGTCTGTATCAGGAATCCTCACCCTGGCTTGCATATTGGAATTACTTGGACAGATTTAACTATATACAGTATATATGCCAAGGATGATTCCTGAACATTTGGTTTGACTCCTTCCCAGCCACTTGGTCTCAGTTTCTCCCCATCTTCTGCTATGTATGGGAATGCATTTCCCAAATTAGCATAGCAATACTTGTTTCATATTCCTCAGACAAGCCATCCTGCCTTACCCTACTAGCTGTCCCTATCCTGCGGTACTAACAGCAAACCATTTTCACTTGGCTAGCCTCTGCTCAGTCTCTAAGACTCAGGTTGAGATATCGTCTCTTCCAGGAAGCTTTCGCTCATGCCACCTGACCCTCTATATTGGGTGACCCTTCTTTGTGCTCCTAGTGGGTCTTCATATGTCTTAGCACTTAGGTCATTGCATTGGAATTTGCAGTTTGCATGTCTGTTTCTCTACTGGTAGGTGAGGTCCTCAAGATTTTGTCTAATTTTATTCTTCTTCTAGTTCCCTAAATCTTATACTGTGCCTACCATGTAGTAAGCCTGTAGGATGTGCCGTGTTTGTTGAACTGAATTTTGGCTCCTCTACTTATTAGTTCTATGTATTTGTGCAAATCAGTTGACATCTTTGAGTGTCAGTCCTTTAATCCATGACTCAGAGATGTTTTCTGCCCCTGCCTGCATTGCATCATGGAATTGTTATGCAGATTACATGAGATTAAACACGAGAGAATGCTTTGTTTAATATAAAGCACTATTAAGCCATGAGTTAGTTATTATTACAAAATGATGGTGTTAAATACAATATTGCATTTGCATGAGGCTTTTGACTTTGGACGATAAATGATGGTGTCATCATTGCTCAAAATACCTGTGGATTTTGTTGCACTATCTTTGCTGGTTTATGAAGACAGTGATCTGAATGTTTGAAGCCTGCACCAGTCTTGAATACAATCACACAGATACTTGGCTCTCGGCATCCATGCAGTATTGTGACTGTGCTTCCTTCCCTGTGGGCCTGGGTGGTTTACACTGCTCCTAGCCAGCCATCGTAATTTTCAGATCCTTCAAAATCAGCATCCTTTCATGCAATTCCTACAGCTGTGTTCTATATTCCTGAAGGGAAAGATGGCTTTCCGCCAAGGAATTATAGCCATTTCAATCAACCTTGAGACACTAAATAACTATAGATCTCACAGTCTCAGAAATATTCCTGATTCTTTCAACTTTCTGAGCCCTTCTGTGAATAAATGTAAATAAGTTATTTCGGAATACCGTCTTGCTGATCTACCTGCTTAGGTCCAACATGAACCTTTGTTCCAAAGTGGATACTAACTTTCTCTTCCCTCGAGGTGAGTCCCCAGTATTATCAGAGTATCCTTTTCATTTTCCTACTATGGACAACACTGGAGAAATTTTGATCCCCCCAGTGATATGTCTCTTTGTTCCATGTCCCCAAATCCCTTTAAGTCAGAAACTAAAGCTGCAGCCTTTTGTGACTGGTGCAATATCTTTCATACAGTAGAGGATAAATGTTGGCTGAATTAAATCACTAAAGCTCTCTTCTCATTATTATACAATCATACTTCATATACTAGACCAAAGATCTTCTTCCTTGTTAAATAATTTCAATTACACATATGTTCAGAAACCAAGGTTGAAATTGAATATTTACTTTTCTCCCAAAGCAAGGAACTCTAAGAAATATACATGATACCTACTTGCCATACAAATGTGCTCTCCGTTACATACTGTTCTATGCTTGACCCAGTACAAGGAGGCAAAATAAAGTGAGGGTTTTTTTTTCCAGTAATGAACTTAAATACATACCAATCCAAACCTTGTTATTTGTCTTCCTTATTCCTGTGGTCTGTAGTTTCAGAGCCAGTTTCTAGATATAAAGAGCACTGGAAACCTAATCAACTCAAATGGGGAATCACAAGTAGGTCAGGTCCAATGCCATTTCCCAAGATTCTTAAGTGGAAGAATATACCTCCTGTCTGTTCAGATTTCAGGTGGTAGGCCTAAAACCTCAGGCAGCAAGAAAGGTCTGCTTTTCTACATAATACAAGCACATCACCTGCAAGTCATCAGAGACATTAAAAAGCAAGTTAAAAAGAGTGGCCAAGCAGCTGATCCTGCAGACTTTTTCTTCTGACCAGCTTCACAACCCTTCAGAGGCAGATGGGACACTAAAGGATGTCTATTCCCATTGTCCGCTTTTACCCACAGGTGACATGGGGCTTGAGTGAGCACAGCACGGCAGTTACGAGTATGGACACAGGAGCCTCATGCAAATCCCAGCTTCAAACCTCACAAACCCTGTGAGCTTGGGAATGCCCTTCGAGCTTCCTGATCTTTATCTCTCGGGGTGGGTCAAATGAGCTAAAGAGTCTGATGCAGTGCCTGAGAGGCAAAGGAATCTAGCTGTTGTTCTGTCAGTCTGTTTCCTCAGCTAAGGGCTGTGTTCTGGATTTCCCGCGTCTATGTTCCTTCCCTCTTTCGAACCTCCAGAACCACAAGCACCTCCCCAGCTTCCTTCCTGAGGCCAGGTTCAGACACTGCTGCCTGTGCCGCAGCCAGCAGGTGACCAGGGAGCAGTGCTGGATGGCCGGTGCATGGGAGAATGACCTCACCCCTTCATTGGAATGCAGGACTTGAATTAGCTGCAGTGCAGGACTTGAGTGTAAAGGAGAGGCAGGTGAGTCTCTGCAATCTGAGGCAGAAACTATCCCTAGAAGGGAGTTAGTTATCCAAACCTCATGAGAGAAAAGTGACAGGGTGCCAGGTGATAGCATGGCAAGGTAATAGTGGGGAGGATAGAGGGAAGGCAGCAGTATATTGGGGTTCAGGACGTGGTGGGTGCATGGAGAAGTGGGGCTTCACTCCACTCTGCTTCAACCACACTGGACTCCTCGCTGGCCCCGGATCACGCTTGGCTCATTCCCTATTTAGGGCCTTTGCACTGGCTGCTGCTTCATCCTGGGATGATTCTTCTCTATACATCCACGGCACTGACCCTCTTACACCTTTCGGGTCAAATGCCACATTTTCATTGAGGCTTACGCTGGCCACCTTTCTTGCAGGCTTCTCTCACCCCCAAGGTACATCCATTTTTCTCTACCCTGCTGTGTTTTTTCTTTATTCCACAGAACTTCTGACCTCCTAACCTATTATATAATTAACTCATTCATTGTGCCCACGGTCTCTTGTCTGCGTCATGCCACTGGAAGTTTAGGACAATAATCTTTCTTTTGTTCACTGATACATTTCACACTTCTGGAATAGTGCTTTGTTCAAAGCAGGAGCTTCAAAAAATATTTGCTGAATGAATGAATGAAGGCCTATCACAATATAACCCAGGGCTATATTTTTTATATAGCCTAGAATGAATACATACACACATATGTACACAGATGCAAGTGTGAGTATCAAAATTATGCCATCTTAAGCTTTGATGTTCTATTATTAGTAATGCTAATTCCGACTGATTTCACAAGTATGACTTACTCTAATATTTTGGAACTTCTTCTGCTAATTGTGATTGATTTCACAAGTATGACTTACTTTAATATTTTAGAACTATTTCCAAATGAATGTAGTGGAATTAAATAGTGAAAGTATGTTGTTCAGTGGTGATGGATCATGAAAGTTTTGGAAGATCTGGTTATGTAATTGAATAGATTACATTCCAGTTTAAATGACTGCAACTCTAACATTCTAACACTTTATAGCACTCTAACAACTTATAACAATTCACAATGTAACTATATACAACTATAGTTATAACCAAAAACTATAATTATAAATACAACTACCTGTAATCCTATAACTCTATATTTACTATACCCATAATCAGCTTTAACTACAACCAACCACAAGTACACCAGACCTAAGTATAACTAGCACAACTCCAATTAGCCATAACTAGAAGCCACAACTAGTTGTTAGCCACAGCCAGTAACCACAGCTTGTTAACAAGAACACATAGTAACCACAACTACATAGAGTCCACAAACAGCAACTACAAAGTAGAAACCACGAGTACCTAGCACCCACAAAGCACCAATCATAACTAGTTTGCAGTCACAAATTCACAACTACAATTTATCACCTTCAACAAGGTAACCAGCACTAGTCAACAGTCAGAAATGAGTAACTACAACATTTTAGTAGCAACACATTGTAGCCATGACTATGTCTTGAGCCTGTGTTAGGGTAGGTTGGGGTTAGGATATGGAGTAATATTTGGGTTGGCACTGGATTCAGTGGCCACTGGTAGGAGTATCTGGGAAGTACCTAGGTTGTCTCAATTGTGCACTTGGAGTAAGGACTGCAGACCAGGTAAACCAATCACAAAGTTGTAAACATCTGGCCTCTAATTAGTTTAGAGAAGGAACTTGCAATGTCTTGGTAATAGAAGAGGCATGAGGTGGGCAGATGATAACAGATGAGTGGGAGTGACAGCCAATCACTGAACTGTGGCCTGGAGGAGAGGAACCATATTTGGAGGTGAAAGTGGGGAACAATGATCAGAGATCAGGTGCACCTGAGAGGAGCTTCTTTTGCTGTGCGTCATTGAGGAATGGAGTGGTGAGATAAGCCAGACCAAAGCGGGATCCCCCTGAACCTGGGCAGTGGCTGCCTTGGGGCTATTATCCTACTTTCAGGTGTCACCCCGAGAAAGATAATATCTGATGGAAGTTAAAGAATGTGAGGTTTTTCAAAATAACAGAAGTGCCCTCTGTACACCTGGAAGCAGTAATTTACATTGTGTGACCAAAGCAGAAATTTGAATAATGCACATATATTCAATGCAAGGGACAGGAATGATTTTCTCACATAGTTCGAAAGCTACCTGCCACTGGACATGCTTAAAGAAAGGCTGAACAAACGGCTTTCATGGATTCTGTAATCCAGTTAAATGTTTGGGTGAATGACTTTGTATCCTTCCTACTCTGAGATAATATGATCCTTATGTGATGAAAATAATAAAATGATAGATCCACTAAGGCAACCCTGTAATAGTTAGCAAATTCCATCACGTTTCTCCATCCTCATAGCACATTCTTATTCCTCTTGTTATCTGATTTTTTAATAGCAGTGAGCACAGTTGATTACTCTCTACTTTCTGAAATACTATCATCACCTGACTTCTGGAACACTGCTCTCTCCTGGTTTTCCTCCTCCCTTTCTGATTACTCTCTTTCCATCTTCCTTGCTTGGATCTTCCTCATCTCCCCAGCTTGAAAACATTGAAGTGTCCAGGACTTGAATGTTTTCACTTTCTCCCATCCAAGTACTAATCAGGCCCAACCCTGCTTAGTTTCAAAGATCAGCTGAGATAAGGCAGGTTCAGGGTGGTACAACTATAGACTGTTTTTACTTTTCTATTTACGGTTCTTATATTGCCTCACCCAGGATCGTAGCTTTATATGCCACCCATATTCTGATGCCCGCCCCCCTCCCCCGAGATTTATATCTTCTACTTAGACCCCTGTGCAGAATTCCTGATTCACATATTTAGCTACTCATTGAACATCTACAACTGGATGTCTGTTAGATATTGCAAAATTAATCTGTCTAAAACCAAAGACCCGATTCTCCCAGCTAAATCTGCTCCTGTAATGGGTTTCCTTATTTCAGGAAATTACACTGCATTCCCTTAATTGCTCGGGGCAAAAAACTTGGACTCACCCTTCTTTTTTCTCTGACACCCCACGTCAAACCCATTAGCAGATACCACCACCTGTAATTTTATAATGTATCTGGAATATGACCACTTTATGTTACACCCATTCATTTGCCATCAGCACTCTTATAACGGACTACAGAGCTCTATTCCATGTGTCACTTTGCTCTGTGACCTCATATCCTACGACTTTCCTATCTAGTTTCATGGAACCTTGCCATATTAGTCTCTTGTTGTTACTCACAGACAATAGGCATGTTATTGCCTCAAGGCTCTTATTTGCGTTTACCGTTCTCCTATTTTGGAATGTTCTTCCTTTAGATATCTACGTGGTTCATTTATTCACTTCCTTTACATATTTACTGAAATGTCAGTGAGACCTTCTCGAGCTACCTCATCTAAAATTGCAGCTCCCACACCATCCTTCCTCTCCTTACTATATTTTTCCCATAGCCTTTTGCACCATCATCTCACATCCTCTATATTCAACTTCTGTTGCCATTATGTGTCTCCCACTGCTAAAATGTAAGCTCCTGGGAGAGGAAGGATTTTTGGCTATTTAGTTATTACTTTATCTTCAAGGCCGAGAAGAGTGCCTGGTGTATAGTAAGCACATAGTGAATATTTAGTTAAAATCTAGATGTGGTTGCTAGAATAGAGACCCAAAGTTAAGAGTGGCTTGAACAAAGTTTTTTTTTTTTCCTCACATAACAGGATTTATGGGAGAAATTAATAGCTGCCGTGAGTGATACACAGGGTCAGAGATAGATTTCTTCTCTGATATAATCCTCCTGTTTTTAATGTATTGAATCAGACATCATGGTCCAATATGGCTCACCACTTCACTAAATCTTTATTCCCGTGTGAAACAAAGGGAAAGGAGGAAGAGGTGACCCTTCCACTCACATCCCATTGTCCATAACTTTATTACACTGTCACACATTGCTGGAAGAAGGATGAGACATAGAGCCTTTATTTTTGGGGAGCCCTATTTACAACTGAATCAGGGGTTCTTTTACTTCAGAAGAAGGAAAGAAGAATTTAAAAAAAAAACGGGATTTGGTGATCAACTCACAGTCTCTGGATTTCTGCTATTGCACCCCATCAGCGATCTAGGTAAATGGCCAAGCGGTTAATTAACATCATTCAATCTGGGAGTACCTGGGTGTTTGTGATTCTTTTTCTGCATCCTTGAAACATTCCAAAATGGCTAATCAATATAAATTTAAAAGGAAAAAAGACACTTTTATTAAAGTATAAGATATTAATATCTTTTGGGCACAAAAGATATTCCTGGCCACATGGCCCATGGCCTGAGCCTTCAGGCTTGTGGCAGTAGTGTACGTAACATTTTATCTCCTCTGGAAACAAGCAGTGGGCTACCATCCAGGTTTCATCAAGCTTATGATTTGCCTTCCTCTCTCTACCTTTCTGTCTCACACTTTGACACACTCTCCTCATGTAGCCCAACACGGGATATTCTGCCATAAGTAGACCCTGTTTGTCTCCCACATGGGGCCTGGATGGACCCTCTCTGCTCCTAGGGCACAAACCTTTCCTAAAATTTGGCAATATTTTTAATCACAGGCTTGAAATACTCTAATAATTTACATTTCTTTCAACTCTTTCCTCTGACATCTTTGTTTTGATAAAAGCATCTTTCTTTTCTTTTTTCCTGGAAATAAATTTTTCAGTGGTTATGGTGCTCCCTATTCACTTCAACCTCAGCCTGTTCCCAGTGAATTGATGTAGTAACTCAAAATTGCATAAGCATTTTCAAAGGTATGTATGTGTGTAGGAGGGATTGAGATCTGTGATTTAAAATACCCACACCTACTCAGAAACATAGCATAATATTGGATTGAAATGGAAAAAATTGGCCAGACACAACTGAAATTCCAGAGAGAGACTACAATCAATTCACAAAGCATGTGATAATAGCTGCACTAGTTCACTACTGCTACTACAAATCCCAAATGAAATCCCAAATGAAATAATTTTACATATTCATTATTTCTTATGATTCCGTTTAATTATAATTTTGGTGAGGGAGCAGGGCCTACTTGGTGGTAAACACGGAAGGTTCAAAGTAAAAGTCATGAACTGTGATCAGCAATGTCCCTGTGTTATTAACCAAAATGTCAACTTACCCTGGCAGTTTTATTTTTTATGCCTACAATTGAAGGACGACTCAAGGAAAAAAGTGCAAAAGCTTCCTAAATGCTCATTTATCAGTTCTGGCAAAATCCTGTCCCTCCTACCTGGTTTCATAAACTAGTAGAACTCCATTTAATGGCTTCATGTAGTTTGAGTTGATGTGTCATTTGATACCAAAATAATCTCGATGACTGAATCACTGTAATTGCGACCAAAAGCAACAAATGTAAAGGATTGATTTTATGTTTTAGTAATAAAAGGGGTGCATGAAAATGTCCAGATCTCTAGTATTATATACATGCAAATAAGTTATAATGTTTTGTTATGCATGATATTCATGGCCTCCAAAATGAATCAATAATGGAAAAATCTATTTGAAAATTGAATTACTTTAATACTCTTTAAAAATATTAAGCTCTCTCCTTTTCTTGCTCACTGGGGTGCTGATGAGGCATGTTCTTTCCTGCATTGTCTTGCCACTGCTATTATTTTGGTTCTTTTTATCTGCTGCTACACTGACCTTGTTCTGCTTGCTATGCTGTGTGTGTGTTGGGGGGAGTGTGTGTGTCGCGCACATGCACGCAACAAAGAAAGAAATCTGCTTACCTGCAGAACATTTCTAGATTTCCCTGCTTTACCCCATGTGGCTCTTAGCTCTTCCCTGTATATTAGCCTATGGTCCTACTCTGGGAGAAAGGGGGCTGGTTTCCTTTGTAGGGGGCTAAAATACCTTAATTCCCTTGTGAATGAGGAAGTTACAGCTTCTTGAGTTTTCCCACAGTATAGTTGCCTGAAATGTAACAAGCTGATCATTTTATGGCGATGTAACTTACATCCAAATTAGCAGTGTCCAGTTACCCATCATGCCTCCATGCATTTTCTGTCAGCTGTCCACCTCACCACACATTAGGCCATTGTGTAAAACTGGAGGCAAGAGGTTCCAACATAAAAAGAAAATAACACAGCAAGGAAAATAAAGCTGGTCAGGTGAGCCCCATATTCTACTGAGGATATGCCGTTTCCAGAGCCAAATGTGGAGGTTTTGGTTTTATTCCAGAAATTTCTGCTGCTGCCTTCAGAAGCCGAATATAGATTTGAAGATGGACGTGCTTTTGCATCCACCTTCAAATTATTTTATTCTTGCTCAGACTTTTCTCTGTAAAAATTAGAAAAGCTCTTAATAACGTTTTGTGACTTGAAGATGGTAATGACACATGATGTGGGGCTTATAATTCATGATGAGGCCACTGTGCACTCAGTTTTTTTAATTAAAAAGTGGCATCAACTGACAGAAATGTATGTTCATAGAGGCTTTAGAGAAACTGTAATAAAGTGATGAAATAGCATGCTGTTATTCCATTTACTTGTTATTTGTCAGTAGTTTTTGACATTTTTCATGCAGTCTGCATCCATGTGATAAATATTTTGACTACAAAGATTCTTTATGTTATAATC
This sequence comes from Ateles fusciceps, assembly GCA_036589455.1. Taxonomy (NCBI): domain Eukaryota; kingdom Metazoa; phylum Chordata; class Mammalia; order Primates; family Atelidae; genus Ateles; species Ateles fusciceps. The sequence continues at coordinate 460,230 of JAZHEH010002546.1, read as the reverse complement.
TTCTTTTTAAATACATGTAAATGTAATTTTTAAAATTTAAAAATTATGTTAAATACAACTATTTGCAATTTAATTTTCCTCAACATGCACAGAAGGAGTTTCTCTGAAGTACTATAGAATTAAATTTATACATACCAAGACTGATGCTCAGTGTCTTGGTAGCTCATCTCTTAACGCTTAAAAATTTTCCAGTTTTTATAACCAGGTGTGGTGGCTCACGCCTGTTATCCCAGCACTTTGGAAGGCTAAGGGAGATGGACCCCTTGAGCCCAGGAGTTCATAACCACCCTGGGCAACATGGTCAGACCCCTTCTATACCAAAAATACAAAAATTAGCCAGGCATGGCAGACACCTATAGTTTCAGCTACTCTGGAAGCTGAAGTCAGAGAATGGCTGGAGCTGAGGAGGTGGAGGCAAACCTAAGCAAAAAGAACAAAGCTGGAAGCATCATGCTACCTAACTTCAAACTATACAACAGGGCTACGGTAACAAAAACATGATGGTACTGGTACAAAATGTGCACCTAGACCAATGGAACAGAATAGAGAAATCCAGAAATAAGACTACACACCTACAACTATCTAAAGTTTGGCAAACCTGACAAAAACAAGCAATGGGGAAAGGACTCCCTATTTAATACATGATTGGGATAACTGGTTAGCCATAGGAAGAAGATTGAAACCAGACCCCTTCTTACACCATATATAAAACTTAAGAGGGATTAAACACTTAAATGTAAAACCAAAACTATACAAATACTGGTAGACAACCTAGGCAACACCATTGAGGGTATAGGCACGGGCAAAGATTTTATGAAGACAATGACAAAAGCAATTGCAATAAAGCAAAAATTGACAAATGGGATCTAGTTAAACCAAAGAGCTTCTGCACAACAAGATAAACTCTCAACAGAATAAAGAGATCACCCACAGAATGGGAGAAAATTTTTGCAAACTATACATTCAACTAAGGTCAAATATCCAGCAACTATAAGGAACTTAAACAAATTTACACAAAAAAATACTCCGCCAACGACCACATAAAAAAAGTGAGTAAAAGACATGAACAGGTACTTTTCAAAGAAGACATACAGCCAAGTGTGGTGGCTCATGCCTGTAATTACAGCACTTTGAGAGGCCAAGGCAGGTGGATCACCTGAGGCCAAGAGTTCAAGACCAGCTTGACCAACATGGTGAAACGTCCTCTCTACTAAAAACACAAAAATTAACCAGATGTGGTGGTGGGCGCCTGTAATCTCAGCTACTCAGGAGGCTGAGGCAGGAGAATAACTTGAACCTGGGGGGCGGAGGTTGTGGTGAGCTGAGATTGTGCCACTGCACTCCAGCCTGGAGCCTGGGTGACAGAGTGAGACTCCATCTCAAAAAAGAAAAAAAAAAAGACATACATATGGTCAACAATCAGATGATAAAATGCTCAACATCGCTGATCATTAGAAACATAGAAAGCAAAACTGCAATGAGATGCTATCTCACACCAGTCAGAATGGCTATTATTAAAAAGTCAAAAAATAACAGATGTTGGCAAGATGTGGAGTATAAGAAATGCTTGAACATTGTTGGTGGGAGTGTAAATTAGTTCAGCCATTGTGGAAGATGGTGTGGAGATTCCTCAAAGACAGAAATACCACTCAACCCAGTGATCCCATTGCTGTGTATATACCCAAAGAAATAGAAATCATTCTATCATAAAGACACATGCATGCATATGTTTGTTGCAGCAGTATTCACAACAGCAAATACATGGAATACCCATGAATGATAGATTGGATAAGAAAATATGTATACACCACGGAATATTATACAGCCATAAAAAGTATGAGGCAACGTTCTTTGCAGGGACGTGGATGGAGCTGGAGGCCATTATCCTTAGCAAATTAACATAGGAACAGAAAACAAAATATCCCATGTTCTCACTTACAAGTGGGAACTAAATGATGAGAACACATGAACACATAGAGGGGAACAACACACCTGGTGCCTTTTGTAGCGTGGAGGTGTGGAGGGCGGAGGAGGGGGAGGACCAAAAAAAAAAAAAAACAACAACAACTAATGGGTCTAATGGGTACTAGGCCTAATACCTTGGTGATAAGATAATCTATACAACAGACTTAATGATACAAGTTTACCTATGAAACAAATCTTCACTTGTACCCCTGAACTTAAAAGTTAAAAAGAGTCATATATATATATAAATATGGATTATATACGCACCACTCTGACACTGCTGGTGGAGGGGTAGGGGTGGTGTCAGCAATTCAAGCCTGTTTTCTACCTCTTCAGTGCCTCTTTCAGGGATATGAAGATAAGACTGGGCACTGTGAGTGCTCACCTGATTTTTGTTTCTTATGAAGTTGCCTTTTTTGTGTAGATATTTGTTAATTTTGTGTCCTTGTGAGGGGGAGGGCCAGTGGAGCCTTATATTCTGTCATCTTCCTCTGCTAGAAGTTCTTTGTGTGTCTCTGTTTCATCAAATTAAAAATTAAAATGTGATTTCCAGAAGCTTAAACAGTCCTACAATTCAATAAATATGTGCCATTTGCTACACCATGTTACCATATTCAAATTCACATTACTCAATATACATTTGACAGTGATGTTGGGGGTGGAAAACTGAGCAGACAGGGTAGCCCAGTAGCTCACAGGAAGCAGCTGAGAGGCAAGAAAACCCACAGAGGGAAGAGTCAGCTAGGTGACTCACTAAAGTAGTGGTTGTTTTCTTTATCTTGGTTTGCGCTTGTCACTGGTGGAAAATTATATCCCTAAGGAGCTACTGTGAGAGACAGAGGCTCAGGTGAAGAATTGCCTGGTCTGGAAAGGTGACATTTTTGCTAAAGTGATCAAGAAAAGGTACCTCAAAATTGTGAAGTCTAGAACAAGCAGTGGTGTAATGAGAAATCTAGGCAGCTTAATACAGGAACAGGAAAACCCAGGATCAGTTGTTTGAAACTAAGACACTTAACTTCTTTGAACGTCTATTTCCTTCTGTAAAATGGGAGTAATACCCGCTTTGCAAGACTGTTGTGAGAATTAAAAATGATTAAAGTCTCTAATATAGTGTCTGGTACATTGATTATTCCCATGAGAAAGTAGTTATTCTTTAAATCCATGCCAGAGACTCTACAAGAAGCAGAAACAACATGGGAAGTATAAGAACCCATTCTAGGAGGTTACTAAAAAGAAAATGCTGACTAAATAATACCACTGCTGTCAGAGAAAGTGAAAGCTGTGTCTTAGAGCAATTTGTTTTCTGCGCTTTCTACTTCAGTTGCGTATTTTAGTCAATCTAGCAGTTTATTTATAGGATCGTCTTTATACCATTTTTCTCATTCCCTCTCACCAGTCTTGCAACTAACACTTCAGGCCAAGCTCACCATTAGCAGTACAAAAAGTACCTGGTGCGGTATATTTGCTTCAGTTTTCTAGTTATCTACCCAACCTCATGAGGCCTGACAATTGACATGCATTTTGGAGGTCTACGTGAAGTGACCCTCTAGTATTTATGTCCTCTTAGCAGTTAGTGTTTATCTGATCTCTTGCCCAAACCATTTAATGAGTTAAAGTTTCTTTCTGTCCCTTCAATTCCATTGCCGCCTACAATCCAACATGGCACTGAGATAATAAGTTGATCCAACTAACTTTAAACACCTGAGTCACAAACTTGTTCAACCTCCAGAAATCAATGGCAAACAAAAATACTAAGAGAGGATGACTTATTATTAGGCCAGTGGTAAAGAGTTTGTGTGCAATCTTTGGTTTTGTCTTTGCAACCATTCTATTACCACTCCAGTAAATTATAGAGTTTTTCTGCACTGAGCAAAATGGGTATGTTGTTCTCATTCAGACTGTTTTAACTAGAAATCTCACTCAAAATAGGCTCTTAAATAAGCCTGTTTGAACCATTTATGAAAAAGACGTAAGAACATCATTTTGTCATATATATCTACTCCCATTTTTCTATACAGGAGCTAATTTGAGATATTTCTTGATAATTTAACAACATATTTTTGATGTGGACTTTTTAGATCATTCATTACACATTTATTCTCAGATAGAAAAATTTTACTCACCGCTTATACTACATTTGTCTTCAGAAATAATGGCTGCTGGTACTAGGGAAAAAATGGCTTGGATTAAGATGGAAAAGAGAAGAGCAGCCAGAGACATCCAGATGCTGAACTTATACGATCACTATGTCTTTGCATTGCTATAAAACAGTATTGCATTCTTTGCTAGGCCTTCGTATTCTGTGGAAGATAAACAATGCACAGAACATCAAACAAGGCCACTCTTTGACCATGATAGATCAAGACAAAAAGACAATTTCATAATCATTACTGAACATAAGCAAAACCCAAATATTGTCCAAGTTAAAAAATATCAGACATTCCTATCCTGGCTGATATGAGTGATGCGTCTTTACTAATCACAGCTTTAGTGTCACTCTGGTCTACCTTTCCTATAGATTAGATTTATTAAAATACCCAGTCATACAATTAGTGCACTTCCCAACAGCATCGAATCCAGAGCATAACCCAGATTCCTTAAACCTTCCTCAGAATAATCTAACATGAGCACACATTTTATAAGTTCTTTCTATAGTAAGTCCTTTCTGTGGTTCCATTCTTCCTTCCTGCAGTGAGCGATAAATACAGCTTAACTAATTACATATTCCTTGTGGTCTTTGTTTGAAGGGCGTTGACAGAAATGGAGGTTATCCTAAGATTTAGCTGATGTACTACTCTCTGCCTTGAACCAGGAACCTCAACTCAGTCATAACATGTATATCAGAGTTCCATGTCTTTCTGTTTGATATTCCACCTTGCCCATGGCTAAAAAGCAAACTCGTGAATCGAGCTCTAATATTTCACTGAAGCTCTTCAACAATGGGTTTGTTTTATTTTTCTAGGAATACAATAAGGTCACTTGGATTAGTTATGTTACCTCATGAGATATGTATTATTCCTTGGTATATTGTTTTGAAGCTTTATAATACATGCTCCTGGAGTATGTATGCTGTCTCATGTCTTGAATGTTGTTGTCCATAAGAATAAAAGTCTATGGAAAGAAGACTCGTGGTCCAACAAATCATCCTTGACCTGGTTCCAGGGATGGAGGAATTCAGAATTTCTCCTCCGACAAGGGTCTTTGGGACAAAGATTATCAGGGGTCGTCATTATGAAATCTGAAAAGGACTTCCTCCTCAGTCTTGCCATTGTGTTCCAGAGAATTGTTCTATTTAGTTTCAATTTCCCAGAATCGGGTTTGTTTGGCCCCTTATTAGCGATGATCTACCTTTAGCTAAACACTGGATTCACTAAGTTACAAAAATCCTGTTCTTACAGATCGTTCAGTTTTCACAGGATATTCTACTTCTAAAACTATGCCTTTTACAGGCTGAATGCCTACTTCCTTTGTGTTTTCTTATTATAAGACTAAATCGTATGCTTATTTTTCTAACTGGGACCATTGCAGCAGGGACAAGGTAGAGTAGTAGCAGTAGCCACTTTGGGGGAGCTTTTGACATGACCAAAATTGTCATGTTGTTGTGCTGGAGCGAGCGTGGAAAGTCAACACCAAGACAAAAGTATGCCAAATTGCGGGGTCTTTGTTGCCGGCGGCCGTGGAGGCTCACATCTCTCCAACCCGTGGCCCCGAAAGGAGGGTGTCAAGACCTTTATGCCCATAAACCACCTCAGGAGTGAGGGTGAGGGGCGGGTGTGGGGGTGAGGGGCTTAAGACATCCGAGGGCCAGTGGGTTCTGTAAATCACCTCCTGGGCGGAGATGAGGTTGACAGGCTCCAGACATTCCGAGGGCCAGGGGACTTTGGGACATTCCCATTGTTACTTAAGTGGTTTACAGAAGTCAAGATAAGCATTAGTTTACACATTGTCTGGGTATGGGTGGCAATTACAAGACCTTGGTTACTTATTACAAGTCGCAGGGGCCAAGATGGCATGAGTTTGGACTGCTTGCCTGTCACATTAGGGCTACAGAGAGCAGTTTCAACAGAAAGCCGAGGTATGGTCGAGGTATGCAGTTTATGGGCGATTACCATGTCACAATGTGAGGAGTGCCTTAGCATAAAAGCAAATAAACTCTCATGAGGAGACTGTCTGTCATGTTTGTCTAAAAGAGACATCATTTTGTTTATTGTGAGAAACTTACTGGTTTTTTCTGTACATTAAAGATTAATAAGTGTTGGCTTTTTAAATGTATGACTTAAAATTGTCAAGGGCCCAGCTCATGTCAAAACTGGCTGTATGATATTCTCTTTTGTATTTGTATATGTCAAATCTCTTTTTCTACATCTAGACTTTCTTCCTTCTCTTTGCAGAAATAACATAATCAGGCTTTTACAATGATCATTTCATATTCATCTGAAACTTCCTTCCTGTCATAATAATTTCATATTCATCTGGAGCTAGTGCCCTCCTCATCTTTCTTTCCCCTCTCTTATGAAACTTTTGATTATCTGATCGAAAAAATAATTCATTTGTTTTTATGCACTCTAAGAATATGTAATCTAGATAGTCAAAATTGCCTAAAAATTAAAACAATAAAGCAAAGATATTAAACAGTGTTTCTTTTTGTGGACACTGAAAAGTATATATATACATGATAGCCTTTGTACTACAGCTGCAAGATAAATAAGAAAGGACTTTAGTTTCAAGATAAAATAAGACATTTGGCATGATTTAGAGTTTTCATAATATTAGTTTTCCACGTACAAATAATGTTAGCAAAATATTTTGGTTCATTCAAGATCGGGGTTAATTTCCTTGCAATTCAAATATTCTATAATTCCCACACTGATTTAATGAGTTTAAAAAGGTTATTTTCACAAATCGTTTAAAATTTAAAAATATGTATAAAATTAAGCAAGTATTTATAATAATGGACATATTTTTAAAATGTTTAATTATATGAAATTCCAGACAATTTAAAAAATGCATACAAATACTGGTTACTACATATTTTAATTGTTATTTCTTAAAATGACAACAGACTAAATAGTTTAACAATAAAAATACAAGTGATTTTAGACGATATCTTAGTCTGTTGGCATTGCTATAAGGAAATACTCCAGGCTGGGTAATTAATTTATTTTAAAAAGAGGTTTATTTGGCTCAAGGTTCTGCCAGCTGTACAAGAAGCATGGTGCCAGTATCTGTTTACAGTGAAGCCTCAGGAGCTTTCACTCATTGCAGATGGCAGGCAGAGCCAGTGCATAGGGAACGCATGGCAAGAGATAGCAAGAGGGAGCAAGGGGAGGGGTGCCACATTTTTTTAACAACCAGTTCACACGTGAACTTATCAGTGAGAACTAGGGCATTACCATGGGGATGGCACCAAGCCATTCATGAGGGATCCTACATCATGACCCAAATGCCACTCACCTGACCCATCACCCAACATTGAAGATCACACTTCAATGTGAGATTTGAAGAACACAAACATCCAAACTGTATGAGATGATATTTTAAACACCCAAGTGTGTGTGTATGCATGCATGTGTATATTTGTTATTGCCTCTACAAAATTGCTGAAATAATCCAAAATATTTATTCATGGAAAAATAAACAGCAAAATATTTCTCAACTTTTTAAATTCACTACTATTACTTGGTCTGAAGAAAAAAAAAGTTGATTCTGTTGGTTAAAAGATTACAATTACCATAAAGCGTTAATTATTCTAGGCCAATAATTGTAGAAAAATATAAACATATATACAAGGCAATCGATATGAGTGTCTTTTTCATAAAGGTTGCCGTATATTCAGAAGGCGAATCTAATATAACATATAGATTTATTTAGTATTTTGAGAAATTATATTTTAAAAGCCATAGTTAAAAGCTTTAAAATTTTACATATGTGTACATGTATACATATGTGGTACTCTAAATACATACGTATCAAACTATATTAACAAAGTCTTTACTGCAGATGGTTCCATGTATCATATACAAATTGCAAAATTCGGGCAGAGTCCTAAGATTATAAACCAACAATAGAGAAAGTTTCAAGGGGAAATAAGGCTGTTTATGGATCAAAAGAGCAGAGAAGCCTAGAAAAATAAGAACTAAAAATATTGCGTTCTTGCAATATGATGGGGAACTGGTGATATTTGAAAATGCAGATGCATTGCAGTGATAGGAGTTGACATTGCACTGAATTGTGGAGTATGTGGGAAATAAGAACAGGTAGATAAAATACAAATTCATCTTTCTAGAGCTAGGCATGGTTGCTCATGCCTGTAATGGTAGCAGTTTGGGAGGCCGAGGCATGTGGATAACCTTAGCTCAGAAGTTTGAGGCAAGCCTGGGCAACATGGCAAAACCCCTCATCTCTACAAAAAATGAAACAATTAGCCAGGTTTGGTTTTGTGTGCCTGTAGTCTCAGCTACTCAGGAGCCTGAGGCAGGAGAACTGCTTGAGCCTGAAAGGCAGAGGTTTCAGTGAGCTGAGAGACTGTGCCACTGCATTCCAGCCTGAGTGACAGAGAACCTGTCTCAATTAAATAAAGATAGATAGATAGATGATAGATTAGATGATAGATAGATAGATGATAGGTATATAGACAGATAGATAGACATACATATATGTGTGTGTGTGTTTCTAAAAGATACTTTGATATTAGGAAGGTAGAGAAAGCATAGTAGGTAGAAGGAGATATCAAATTTATAGTGTAAATAGTATTAATTATTGCTTCTTCAGGCTAATATAAAAATGTAATTATGATACCTATTCAAAATCCCTTTTCTGCTTATATGAGGTATAACTGATAATATGTTTATCTTTATTTAAAAATTCAGAATTTTGATCATCTATATAGCAATATACAGTTTACAAAGCACCATTACACCTAAAAAGTGTCTTAAGATATCGGAAGGAGTTGAGTAACTTCTTTGTCACTGTGTTCTGGCTCCGGTTCTGGAGACATTTTGTACTGTAGACCCCAAATATATGAGACAGGTCTCAGTCAATATAGCAAGTTCATTTTGCCAAAGTTAAGCATGTGTGTCCATGACACAGTTACAGGAGGTTTGACCGCATGTGCCCAAGGTGGTCAGGGCACAGCTTGGTTTTACATGTTTTATGAGGATATGAGGCATCAATCAATATATGTAGTAAGGTGTACACTAGTGCAGTCCAGAAAGGTGGGATAGCTCAAAGCAGGGGCGGGCTTCCAGGTCATAGGTAGATAGGAGGCAAACAGTCGCATTTTTTTTTTTTTTTTTTTTGAGTTTCTGATGAGTCTTTCCAAAGAAAGCAATCAGAAATGCATTTATCTCAGTGAAAACAGGGATAACTTTAAAAATAATAGAGTTCCATTAAAACTGCTTTTACTTTTATCCTTTCCAAAGGTGGTTTTATAATTAGCATAGGACTCTGACAGGTGCTCTTGATTGCAGGTTTTGGAGATTGTGACACTAGAATAGAGAAAATCTTCCACGACTCCCATGGAGAGCTGCAATGTTCATGAATATCAAGCCAAACAGTCAAGAAGTTCCCAGCCTGACTTTTCCCTTTAGCTTAATGATTTTGGGGGCCCTAGGTTTATTTTCCTTTCACAATTTTCCCCATTTTTTTTCTAAAATCTTTTGGAGTAAGCATTTTAGAAGAAAATAAGTCCTTGGTCTCAAGTTTCCTGTGATCTCTCATGGCCAGATAGGATACTTTATTCCTAGATGGATAGGTCATCCCATGTTATTAGGAAAGCTCATTTTTACACGTTCTACAAAGAGAAAATAGGGGGAGGAAGGGGAAATCAACAACAGCAAACAAAAAGAGAATAATCCTGGAAAATCGATACAGGCCATATTACTCTGAAGTCTGTACATCAGTAGGAAGATATGAAAGTGGCTTAGGTATGTAAATATGTTGCTGTTATTTTCTTCTGAAGTTTAAGTTGTCCCATTTCAGTTCACATGGCTTTAAGAAAACAGAGCTTAGTTTTCAGTGATTTTGAATTATGAAAAAAGAAAGAAAAAAGGAAAAATACTATTTTGGAGTCTTGTAGTCAAGGAAATTTTAAAATTCAGTCCAAACTGAAGAAAATAATAAAAATTTAGAAACATTAGGCAAGACTAGAATCTAAAAACAGGTGTCCCACAGTTTATTTTGAAATATAGTTTCTCTCTCCAGTTGCTTTTTCACTAAAGACAAATTATAGAAAACATGCATTTGCAGAATAAGTTTTAGTCATATTATACTTGGCTACAATATTTGCATAAGGTCAGTAAGAATAATTATTTGTCATGTAGTCCCCCTCCTTTTTAAAAATTAGTTTGCTAGAACTTTATAAGGAATCTCAGATTCAACTTAAATGCCTTAAGCCAATCCTGTACCTATAAATACCATATTAATTGAGTGAATTTCTCATTTAGAAGTCCCAAGAAGACTTCTTATATGGAAGTCCCAAAAATTTCACCTAGACCTGTCAAAAAGTGAAATTTTTTACCTACCACAGGTCAGGAACCTATACAGGAACTGTGTAGACAAGATATCATACCAGCTTTCCCAAGGGGCTTTTATTGGCTCTATAAGTAAACTTTGATTCCTTAAAGGAGTCTGTATCTGATATTATGCCAGCTCAGTCAAAACCCTGGTAAAATAACCAGTGTCTCCAATTGTGTCCTGTTACAAAAGAAAACAGTTTCTTATTGCTCTTATGCAAATAACCATATTGACGTAAGTTAAGAATGCTCACAACTAGTTTCCAAGGTTTGAAGAAATTATACAGAGAAAAAATATGCTCCAAATTTTGTTTATAGCAGTATCCTTTACTCAATTGTTAAAAGCTTTAAATACTTCAAAAGAAGAGTTTTATTGGCTCTGAGAAAACAAAGAAAGGATCAGGAACATTTTCAGCAAAAAGTCATAAAATGATTATTTCAGTCTTCTATTAGTTCAGTCCATGCACTTACCTCCTGTTTCGCTTGATATTCATGAACATTTCAGCTCTCCATGGGAGTCTTGGAAGTTTTTTCTCTATTCTAGTGTCACAGTCTCCAAAACCTGCAATCAGGACCACCTGTCAGATTCCCATGCTGATTATAAAACCACCTTTTGAAAAGAATAACAGTAAAACAACTGTGGATGACAAAAGCCTTAAAAGAGTCCTAGCTAAAGACACAATTGGCAAGGAAAATTGGTTAGTTTTATGGCATACAGAAATTTAACATAATAATCATAATTACTTTTAGATTGGTACAAAAGTAATTGCAGTTCTTTCTATAAAAAATAATGGCAATAACTGCAATTATTTTTCACCAACCTGTACTGATAACATATGCCAAAACATATCAGTATCACAGGAATTTCATACAATTCTGGAACATACACTAATAATACGTTTTAATAAATATAATCCAAAGAAGGTCAAATAATATTTCGTATTTAACAATACTTCCTGCGTATGATTTCATTATATCCAATAAGCTGAATATGTCTCTTTTGGACTTTCAGGGGACTAATATCAAAACTTAATAAAGACCTAAGTTAGAATTTGACTTTGGAAAGTTTGTCAAATATAAAAAGTTTGAAACACTTGATATTATAATATAGGACCACAGGTCATTGTAAGATAGGTCATTCATTTAGTCAAAGTGGTAACTTAAAAATTACCAAAAAAAAAAGTGAGCACCTTTATTCTTTGAGAGAAAAGACTTAAGTTTACAAGCAATAAGCCCTAATAAAACAGCATGAGGCCAATTAAACTTATTTTTCAAAATTTGATAAATAATCTATAAAATTTTAATCACCTTATACCATGAGATATAATTTCCATAAGCCTTTTTGTAACTTGTGTAACCTTTTTAAAGAAGTAAGTTAATACTTCAAGAAAACCTTGTTAATCTGACACAGGGGTCCATATGCTGGTCTTGCATCTGTGCACTTTTGACAATACAGGTTAATTTATAGAGAAATTGAATATAGTTTATCTCTCAAAATCGACCCTTGCAATCTCACATGCCCACCTCTTTGCGATAGTCCCTGGGCCTTGAGGAATTGAATAGTTTTGATTTATGCCCCTGTGAATCATGAACACAATTTATTTTAATTGGCATCTTCTACCAGCTCTAAAGAATAGGCTTTAATTGCTGTCAATGTTCAAGATTTTGCAGAACTTGGTGTACTTTTTAGACCCAGGGAGTCAAAGCCCTGTAGCTTAATGGCACAACAGCTTTAAAAGCATATACAGAAAGTTACACAGATGTAATAAGTGTGATTACAATTTTTTATATCTCAGTTTTCTTAAGCAAACAAAGCTTAGTAATAATGACATAGGGATGATTTGATAAAGCATAAGATCTGTTTATTGGCCAGTTACCCAAATGCAAAGGAAAAGACTTTCTGCAATGCTACTTCTGTTCCCTATTGGGAATATTACGTTGATATCATGTTGGCAGGAAACATTTCCTTTAGACCTCTAAGATAAAACTTTTTTTTATATCAGGCTACCACAATTAGAACCAAAAAGGGGGGAAAAAATTTTACAGGAGCTGAAAATGAGTTGAAGAATAAGAGTTATTTTTTCAGTCCTTTTAAAAGGGGGAGAGAAAGCTAAAAACAGTGAGGCACAATACAATTTAAAATTTGCTTTAAATATTATTACATCTTGTAATTTGTTAAGATTAAAGCAATACCTTGAAAAAATTTATGCTTTGAACCAATTCTTTAGTGTATAACTGATTTTTCACTAACAAAAACACAATCTCTAGAAAGACCATTATCATTTCTCTTTAATTATAGACAACTTAATCAGAAAAAAAGCTTTCATTTTTTCAAAAAATTCTCTTGCCATGACTGACACAGACCATTCATGACATGATTGAACTTTCTGGTTTGTCCTGAACATCCCTGTTTTTTTTTTCTTTCTTTCTTTTTTTTTTGTATTTTTTATTGCATTTTAGGTTTTGGGGTACATGTGAAGAACATGCAAGTTGTTGCATAAGTACACACATGGCAGTGTGATTTGCTGCCTTCCTCCCCATCACCTATATCTGGCATTTCTCCCTATGCTATCTCTCCCCCAACTCCCCCACACCCCACTGCTCCCTCTCCCTATTTCCCCCCGACAGACCCCAGTGTGTGATGCTCCCCCCCTCCCTGTGTCCATGTGTTCTCATTGTTCAACACCTGCCTGTGAGTGAGAACATGTGGTGTTTGATTTTCTGTTCTTGTGTCAGTTTGCTGAGAATGATGGTTTCCAGGTTCATCCATTTCCCTACAAAGGACACGAACTCATCGTTTTTTCTGGCTGCATAATATTACATGGTGTATATGTGCCACATTTTCCCTGTCCAGTCTATCATCGATGGGCATTTGGGTTGGTTCCAAGTCTTTACTGTTGTAAACAGTGCTGCAATGAACATTCGTGTGCATGTGTTCTTATAGTAGAACGATTTATAATCCTTTGGATATATACCCAGTAATGGGATTGCTGGGTCAAATGGAATTTCTATTTCTAAGTCCTTGAGGAATCGCCACACTGTCTTCCACAATGGTTGAACTAATTTACACTCCCACCAACAGTGTAAAAGTGTTCCTATTTCTCCACATCCTCTCCAGCATCTGTTGTCTCCAGACTTTATAATGATCACCATTCTAACAGGCATTAGATGGTATCTCAGGGTAATTTTGATATGCATTTCTTTAATGACCAGTGATGATGAGCATTTTTTCATATGTTTGTTGGCCTCATGTATGTCTTCTTTTGTAAAGTGTCTGTTCATATCCTTCACCCACTTTTGAATGGGCTTGTTTTTTTTTTTTTTTTTCTTGTAAATCTGTTTTAGTTCTTTGTAGATTCTGGATATCAGCCCTTTGTCAGATGGGTAGATTGCAAAAAATTTTCCCATTCTGTTGGTTGCCGATTCTCTCTGATGACTGTTTATTTCGCCGTGCAGAAGCTGTGGAGGTTGATTAGGTCCCATTTGTCTATTTTGGCTTTTGTTGCCAATGCTTTTTGTGTTTTGGTCATGAAGTCCTTGCCTATACCTATGTCCTGAATGGTTTTGCCTAGATTTTCTTCTAGGGTTTTTATGGCGTTAGGCCTTATGTTTAAGTCTTTAATCCATCTGGAGTTAATTTTAGTGTAAGGTGTCAGGAAGGGGTCCAGTTTCTGCTTTCTGCCCATGGCTAGCCAGTTTTCCCAACACCATTTATTAAACAGGGGACTCCTTTCCCCATCACTTGTTTTTGTCAGGTTTGTCAAAGATCGGATGGTTGTAGATGTGTTGTGTTGCGTCGGAGGCCTCTGTTCTGTTCCATTGGTCTATATCTCTGTTTTGTTACCAGTACCATGCTGTTTTGATTACTGTAGCTTTGTAGTATAGTTTGAAGTCCGGTAGTGTCATGTCTCCCGCTTTGTTTTTTTTTTTTTGCTTAGAATTGATTTGGCTATGCGGGCTCTCTTTTGGTTCCATATGAAGTTTAAGGTGGTATTTTCCAGTTCTGTGAAGAGGGTCATTGGTAGTTTGATGGGGGATAGCGTTGAATCTGTACATTACTTTGGGCAGTATGGCCATTTTCATGATATTGATTCTTCCTAACCATGAACATGGAATGTTTCTCCATCTGTTTGTGTCCTCTCTTATTTCGTTGAGCAGTGGTTTGTAGTTCTCCTTGAAGAGGTCCTTCACCTTCCTTGTTAGTTGTATTCCTAGGTATTTTATTCTCTTTGTAGCAATTGTGAATGGCAGTTCGTCTTGATTTGGCTCTCTTTAAATCTGTTATTGGTGTATAGGAATGCTTGTGAGTTTTGCACATTGATTTTGTATCCTGAGACTTTGCTGAAGTTGCTTAGCAGTTTCAGGAGATTTTGGGCTGAGATTATGGGGTCTTCTAGATATAAAATCATGTTGTCTGCAAATAGAGACAATTTGACTTCCTCCTTTCTTATGTGAATACCTTTTATTTCTTTTTCTTTCTGATTGCTCTGGCTAAGAACTTCCAATACTATATTGAATAGGAGTAGTGAGAGAGGGCATCCTTGTCTAGTGCCAGATTTCAAAGGGAATCCTTCCAGTTTTTGCCCGTTCAGTATGATATTGGCTATTGGTTTGTCATAAATAGTTTTTTATTATTTTGAGATACATTCCGTCAATACCTAGTTTATTGAGGGTTTTTAGCATAAAGGGCTGTTGAATTTTGTCAAAGGCCTTCTCTGCATCAATTGAGATAATCATGTGGTTTTTGTTTTTGGTTCTGTTTATGTGGTGAATTACATTTATAGACTTGTGTATGTTGAACCAGCCTTGCATTCCTGGGATGAAGCTTACTTGATCATGGTGGATAAGCTTTTTGATGTGCTGTTGCAATCGGTTTGCCAGTATTTTATTGAAGATTTTTGCATCTATGTTGATCATGGATATTGGCCTGAAGTTTTCTTTTCTTGCTGAGTCTCTGCCAGGTTTTGGTATCAGGATGATGTTGGCCTCCTAAAAGGATTTGGGAAGGATTCCCTCTTTTGGATTGTTTGGAATAGTTTCAGAAGAAATGGTACCAGCTCCTCTTTGTATGTCTGGTAGAATTTCGGCTGTGAACCCATCTGGACCTGGGCTTCTTTTGGGTGGTAGGCTACTAATTGCTGCCTCAACTTCAAACCTTGTTATTGGTCTATTCAGTGTTTTCGACTTCTTCCTCGTTTAGGCTTGGGGAGGATGCAAGAGTCCAAGAATTTATCCATTTCTTCCAGGTTTACTAGTTTATGTGCATAGAGTTGTTTGTAATAATCTCTGATGATGGTTTGAACTTCTGTGGAATCTGTGGTGATATCTCCTTTATTGTTTTTTATTGCATCTATTTGATTATTCTCTCTTTTCTTTTTTATTAATCGGGCTAGTGGTCTATTTTGTTGATCTTTTCAAAAAACCAGCTCCTGGATTTATTCGATTTTTTGAAGGGATTTTGTGTCTCTATCTCCTTCAGTTCTGCTCTGATCTTAGTTATTTCTTGTCTTCTGCTAGGTTTTGAGTTATTTTTATCTTGCTCCTCTAGCTCTTTCAATTTTGATGATAGGGTGTCAATTTTAGGTCTTTCCTTGATTCTCATGTCGGCATTTATTCCTATATATTTTCCTCTAGACAGTGCTTTAAATGTGTCCCAGAGATTCTGGTATATTGTGTCTTCATTCTCATTGGTTTTGAAGAACATCTTTATTTCTGCCTTCATTTCATTGTTTATCCAGTCAACATTCAAGAGCCAGTTGTTCAGTTTCCATGAAGCTGTGCAGTTCTGAGTTAGTTTCTCAATTCTGAGTTCTAACTTGATTGCACTGTGGTCTGAGAGCTGTTTGTTATTATTTCCATTCTCTTTGCATTTGCTGAGGAGTGATTTATTTACAATTATGTGGTCAATTTTAGAGTAGGTGTGATGTGGTGCTGAGAAGAATGTATATTCTGTGGATTAGGGGTGGAGAGTTCTGTAAATGTCTATTAGGTTTGCTTGGTCCAGGTGTGAGTTCAAGTCCTGGATATCCTTGTTAATTTCTTGTTCTCGTTGATCTGTCTAATATCCACAATGGGGTGTTAAAATCTTCCACTATTATTGTGTGGGAGTCTTAAGTCTCTTTGTAAGTCATTAAGAACTTGCTTTACGTATCTGGGTGCTCCTGTATTGGGTGAGTATATATTTAAGGATCGTTAGCTCTTCTTGTTGCATTGATCCTTTTACCATTATGTAATGTCCTTCTTTGTCTCTTTTGATCTTTGTTGGTTTAAAAGTCTACTTTATCAAGAGATGAGAATTCCCGGTCCTGCTTTTTTTTTTTGCTCTCCATTTGCTTGGTAAGTCTTCCTCCATCCCTTTATTTTGAGCCTTTGTGTATCCTTGCATGTGAGATGGGTTTCCTGGATACAGCACACCTATGGGTTTTGGCTTTTTATCCAATTTGCCAGTCTGTGTCTTTTGATTGGGGCATTTAGCCCATTTACATTTAGGGTTAATATTGTTATGTGAGAGTTTGATCCTGCCATTTTGATGCTAGCTGGCTGTTTTGCCCATTAGTTGATGCAGTTTCTTCATTGTGTTGATGCTCTTTACCGTTTTGTATGTTTTTGGAGTGGCTGGTACTGGTTGTTCCTTTCTATGTTTAGTGCCTCTTTCAGGAGCTCTTGTAAAGCAGGCCTGGTGGTGATGAAATCTCTGAGTACTTGCTTGTTCACAAAGGATTTTATTTTTCCTTCACTTATGAAGCTTAGTTTGGCTGGATATGAGATTTTCTGGGTTGAAAGTTCTTTTCTTTAAGGATGTTGCATATTAGCCCCCACCCTCTTCTGGCTTGTAGGGTTTCTGCTGAGAGATCCGCTGTGAGTCTGATGGGCTTCCCTTTGTGTGTAACCCGACCTTTCTCTCTGGCTGCCCTTAACATTTTCTCCTTCATTTCAACCCTGGTGAATCTGACGATTATGTGCCTTGGGGTTGCTCTTCTTGAGGAATATCTTTGTGGTGTTCTCTGTATTTCCTGGACTTGAATATTGGCCTGCCTTGCTAGGTTGGGGGAACTTTTCCTGGATAATATCCTAAGAGTATTTTCCAGCTTGGATTCATTCTCTCCGTCACATTCAGGTACACCTATCAAACGTAGATTAAGTCTTTTCACATAGTCCCATATTTCCTGGAGACTTTGTTCATTCCTTTTTACCCTTTTTTCTCTAATCTTGCCTTCTCATTTTATTTCATTGAGTTGATCTTCAACCTCTGATATCCTTTCTTCTGCTGGTCAATTCGGCTGTTGAAACTTTTGTATGCTTCACGAAGTTTTCGTGTTGTGTTTTTCAGCTCCATCAATTCACTTATATTCCTCTCTAAGTTGTTTATTCTCATTAGCATTTCGTCAAATCTTTTTTCAAAGTTCTTTGTTTCTTTGCATTGGGTTAGAACATGTTCTTTTTAGCTCATAGAAGTTTCTTATTATCCACCTTCTGAAGCCTGATTCTGTCAATTCATCACACTCATTCTCCATCCAGCCTTGTTCCCTTGCTGCTGAGGAGTTGTGATCCCTTGTAGGAGGAGAGGCATTCTGGTTTCGGGGTGTTTTCCTCCTTTTTGCGCTGGTTTCTTCCCATCTTTGTGGATTTATCCACCTGTCATCTTTGTAGTTGTTGACTTTCAGGTTGGGTCTCTGAGTGGACATCCAGTTTGTTGATGATGAAGTTATTTCTTCTGTTTCTTAGTTTTCCTTCTAACAGTCAGGCCCCTCTGCTGTAGGACTGCTGAGGTCCACTCCAGGCCCTACTTGCCTGGGGATCACCTGCAGTAGTTGCAGAACAGTAAGGATTGCTGCCAGTTTCTTCTTCTGCTATCTTTGTCCCAGAAGGGTGCCCGCCAGATGTCAGTCTGAGCTCTCCTTTATGAGGTGACTCTTTGGATATACGGGGGTCAGGGGAGCTGCTTGAGGAGACAGTCTTCCTTTATAGGAGCTCAAGTGCTAAGCTGTGAGCTGCGTTGTTCATTCAGAGCTGCTGGGCAGGTATGTTTAAGTCTGCTGCAGCAGAACTCATAAAACCCCCTTTTTTTCCCCCAGGTGCTCTGTCCTGGGGGAGTTAGGGCTTTATTTATGAGTTTCTATTGTGCTGCTTCCTTTTTTCAGTGCTGCCCTGCCCAGCGAGGAGACAGCCAATCACTGTCTGCCTGCAGAGGCTTTGCTGAGCTGCTGTGGGCTCAGCCTAGCTGTGGTGTGAACTTCCCTAATGTCCTGTCTGTACGGGTGTAGTTAGAACTGCCTCGGCAATGGAGGCCCACCTCTATAGTGGCGGACTCTCTCTGTAATGGCGGGCTGCCTCGGCAGTGGTGAACTACCTCAGCAATGGTGGACTACCTCTGTAGTGGTTGACTGCCTCAGTAATGGTGGATGCCCCTCCCCCCACAGAGCTGGACTATCCCAGGTTCAGCTGTGCTTGCTGTGAAACTCTCAATCCAGAGCGTTTCTGACTGCTGTATTTTTGTGGGCGTGGGAGCAGCCAGCCTTATCACCTGGCTCCCTGCCTCAGAGCCCCTTTTTTTTTTTTTTTTTTTTTTTCAGTTGAGCTGTTGACTCTGTCTCCCAGGTGTTCCAGTTGCCTGTTGAAAAGGTGCCAGGATCTGTGTGATTTCCCGTGTGGCAACCCACTGCACCGGCTGAAACAGCTATGCTGAGATTCGTGGCGCTTTTTTGCCTGGGAATCTCCTGGCCTGGCTCCCTGTTTCAGTCCCCTTTTTATCAGTTGAATGGGTAACTCTGTCTCCCAGGAGCTCCAATTGCCAGCTAAAAATGGCACCCAGACCCGTGTATTTTGTATGGAGAACCGCCGCACTGGGGCGCCGGCCAAACAGCCGCGCCGGCCAAAACAGCCACACTGGCAATCCGTGGGGCTCCTCCGCCTGGGAATCTTCTGGTCTGTGGGCAGTAAAAATCTGACTTGGAAATGCGGCATCCACTCACCCTCCGTGCTTTCGCTGGGAGCTGCAATCCTGAGCTGCTCCTAATCGGCCATCTTGGATCCATCCCACATCCCTGTTTCTTAAACAACCACTTATTTTTATCTGGGAATAAAATTACCATACACGATTCTTTCTCATAAAATATTATTTTTCTTTAAGCTTTCTTACCCCCAAATACTTCTTTATTTCCATAATTTTCTTGCATCTCTCTTATTTCCTGATTTTTTTTATATTATTTTATATATAACCTTTAAATAAGCTTTGAATTACAAAAAAATTATTCACCTTTTAAAAATGCCATGCTTTTTTGGAAGGTTTTCCTACAATATTTTTATTGGAAAATATCCAATTAATGAAATATCTTTTAATTTAATATAACTTTAGATTCTAAATTATAATGTTTGTCTGCAAGTATTTATGCCATTACATTTACCTAATTATTTTAATAGTTTACCCATGACAACTATAATAGTCATCACTTAAAATTATGAAACTACCATCACAGAACTATAACTGAGACATTTTAAGAGAGCTGACTTAACTGATTCCATCTTGCTTCTAACCTGTAAGCAGTCCTTGCTTATTCCTGGGTGTAGGCTGAACTAATGATGAAAGAAAGTAGTTTATAGTTTAGCTTTTAAGCAAAGATACTAACAGTCCTTTCCCAAAACAAACCCCATTCCTGCATGGGGACTAGACTGCCTAAAGCTACAAGATTAAATCTTGTAACTTAGAAGGCACTCAGCTGAAGGCTTCAAGATTCTAAATATCCCCAAATTGCTCCTGGGTATAACATCACTATTGTAAAATGTAAGTTCAGTGCTTAAGAGATTTTATAGACACTACACTTGATGAATCAGCTGACACTACCCAGATTAATAAACTGGCTTATCTGGTCCTGTGGCCCCCACCCAGGAACTGACTCAGCATAAGAGGATAGCTTCATAGGAGTATGATTTCATCTTCAAATCAACTAATCGGTACTCCTAACCCACTGGCCCCCCTACTCACCAAATTATCCTTAAAGACTCTGATCCCCAAATTTTTTTGGAGACTGATTTAAATAATGATAAAACTCTGGTCTCATACACAGCTGACTCTTTATGAATTACTCCTTCTCTATTGCAGTTCCCCTGTCTTAATAAATTAGTTCTGTCTAGTCAGGGGGCAAGGTGAACCCACTGGGTGGTTACAGTTATTTCCTTATCAATCATTTTATAGCCTGTAAATTTCAGGTGTAAGTACTTTAATGTTAAATATATGTTTATTTTTCTAAAAAATTCAAGATTTAGCTATTTCCATTAAACCAATATTGATGTCCTGTTTATTAAAAATTACACAAGCAAAGATCATCTGTATTTGTCAGGGATAATATGAAATAACTTGATCAATAAATGCAAACAAAAATGGATGCTGGCGATTCTTAAGACATTTCTATTATTACTTTACCAATAATTTTAAAGCTAGCTTATTAAAAATTTTACTTTAGTCACATGAACTTGAAATTTATTTGGGCTTATTATTTAATTTATGAGTATTCTTTAAGCCAATTTCATACCTTGTGGCCTCAAACACAACAAAATGTGTATACTTACATATAAATGCACGCTTACACACTCATACAACCAAAGATCCTATAGATTTTACTTCAGAACTTTAGCCATGAGATATTAATACAAACTCACTGGTTTCCAAAAACAGTAACAACAACAAAAAAAATGGTTGGATGAAAACAGTGGATTTTTACCTTAGTTTAGGAACTTTATAGTTGCAGGTCAACCTTTTGGTTCTGAATTTTCATTTATATAACTGCACAAAAAGAACATATATGTCCATTTTACGCAAATACTTGCAAGAACAGGTGCCATAAAACCAAAAGAGTACCTGAGAGGGGGTCTTTCTCTCCATTTTTCCTCATTCTTTGTTTCCAACTATTTTTTTAAGGGAAGAACTGAGCCGTAGCCCTAGGGTTTTAATGGATTGAATTGAAGTGTGCTGCATGTAGATCAGACTCCAAAGAGCATCACCACTGAATCATTTACACCCTCTCACATGTCTCAGTTTCTCCATCTGGAGGTCTAGACCTGTGAGAGGAGAGTGACCAACTTCTATATGCTCTTCTTGGTCAAGCCTTTTTAAACTGATGTTGTTGGGGGCTTCCTGAAGGGCTGCTGACCCCCAGACACTCCCACTTGGCCCTCAGTCACCCAGGGATACATTTTGGCGGGATAATCAAAATGCCCTTTCTTCTCAGAGCTGAGGAAACTCAGTCTCTCATTATTTATGAAAACAGTTCAGTTCCTCATACAAATCTGCAGGCAAGCCAATCAAGATTAATTTCAGGAGAAAAAGACAATGGAGAAGACTCTTTAGAATTCACTTCTGAACTAGTATTCAGAATTCTAAACAATAACTTCTTAGGAGAAAATAAAAGCCAAGACTACTTCCTGTAAACTGTCCTCAGTTATCCCTAACTTTGTACCTCTCATCTGACAGTACACACTCAAAGGTCAAATCCTCTCACAGTGCAAGGTAATCTCTGGTACCCACAAAGCCAAAGAGGTCAGGTCATGCAGTACAGGACAGTAGAGCTTTAGACCTAAGAAGAATCTGCCCATTACTCTTGAAACTCCACAAAGAATACAGGACACCACAAAAGGGGTGAGTGGCAACAGTTGTTCTGAGTTCTTTAAGGTATTTGAGTTATTAAAAGCCTTCTCTAGATTTTTCTTGGTATTGAAGATGACAAAAGTGAAAGGAGGTATAGGATGGAAGAAAATTAAACAAAAGAACAATTGTTTTTTGAGACAGGAAGCAAACACCTAAATCAAGTGCCTGGGTTTTTTGTTTGTTTCTCTTCAGCTGGAAGGAATTTTAGCCAGTTCAGACAGGTCTTGTTACCATAATTTAGAATTCTCATTAAGATTTTTGCTGAGTCAAGTAGAGTTGGTCAAATCTGATGTGAGAAAGGTTGGACAAACGGCAACACAAAAAAAAACTTCAACAATATGATTACTGAGTTGTCTAATAAACTTGGAGAATTTAAGACCATCTGGTTGTTAATCTTAACTTTAGCAAAGGCAAAACCTCAATTCAGCTGCTTACTTAGGGACAGGTCTCAGGCTGAAGACTGCTCTCTACCATCCTAGAAGCAGGAAAAACCCAAAATCACCTTCCCTGCTGGAAGCGAGCTCAAACTGTAGAAACAAGCTACCTGCCTTTCATCATTGTGGAAGCAGGAAAATTTGCCTTTTTGTTGGAAACAAGTAAAATTTAAGAAAAGAGTTGTAAAGCAAAATAAACTTTAAAGCTTGACTAAGTTTGGGGAGATCAGGGATACTCTGGAGGGAGTGCTTCCAGACCTCAGCAAATTGTCCTATTAGTTTGAGCCATAAAGGTAGCCCAAGTGGGTACCGAGCACCGATAAAAGATTTGTCAAAGGTGAGGGGCACATGCACTGGAATCTCTTCATGATGACCAAAATGTGACCCCTAAATATCTGAGACAGGTCTCAGTCAATTAAGGAAGTTTATTTCTCGAAAGTTAAGCATACATGCCCATGACACAGCCATAGGAAGTCCTGATGACATGTGCCCAAGGTGGTCAGGGCACAGCGTGCTTTCATGTTTTAGGGAGATATGAGATATCAGTCAATATACATAAGATGTACATTGGTTTGGTCCAGACAGACAGGAAAACTTGAAACAGAGAGGGGACTTCCAGGTCATAGGTAGATATGAGACAAACAGTTTCATTCTTTTGAATTTCTGAATAGTCTTTCCAGAGGAAACAATCAGAAATGCATTTATCTCAGTGAGCAGAGGGGATGACTTTGAAAAGAATGGAGTACAGTTTTGCCGTAAGCAGTTCCCAGCTTGACTTTTCTCTTTAGCTTAGTGATTTTGGGTTCCCAAGATTTATTTTCCTTTCACAGTATATGTGAGTAGCAATAAATGCTGCATTTAATATTGTCAAAATTCTTGGTGGACCCAATGCCCAGTAATACCTGCTCTCATTCTCCTCATCCCAGCTTTAATGAGGCACGATTGACAAATAAAATTGTATATATTTAGAGTGTATAATGAGATGATTTTATATATTCATATATACGTACATATATACATACTGTAAAATGATTGCCACAATCAAGTTAGTTAACATATCCAGTACCCTCATATAGTTACCATTTTTTGTGTGGTGAGAACACTTAAGTTCTACTCCGTTAGTAAATATCAGATATACAATAAAATATAATCAAATATAATCACAATGCTGTACATTACAAAAGCAAAGACAACACAAACAAAAAGAAACGGTACTATATCAAACTACAGAGCTTCTCAAATACCAAGGGAAAAGTCATCAAAATAAAGAGGCAACCTAACAGAATGTATGAAAATGTTTGTAAGGCAGACATCTGATAAGGAGTTAATACCCAAAATATATAAGGAATTCATGCACTTCAATATCAAAAACAAACAAATAATAATTTGATTAAAACAGACCCAAAGGACCTGAATAGACATTCAAAAGAAAACAAATAAATGACCAACAGGTATACAAAAATGACCTCAGTATTATTAATCATCCAGGAAGTGCAAATGAAAATCACAATGAGATATCACCACATAACTGTTAAAAGGACTATTATAAAACCAAAGAAAACAAAAACAAAAAGAACAAAAGATGCCAAGTGCTGGCAAGAATGTGGATAAAGTAAATTTTTGTCCACTGCTGGTTAGAACGTAAATTGGTACAGTCATTATGAAAAACAATATGGAGTTTCTTCAAAAATAAAAAACATATAACTATCATATGATAAAAAATCCTACTTTTAGAAATATACACAAAGGAAACAAAATCAGTATCTTGAAGATATCTGCACTCCCATGATCATTGCAGCATTATTTACAACAGCCAAAATACAGACACACCTGTTTGTGGATAAATAAATAGATAAAATGTGGTGTATATACAATGGAATATTATTCAGCCATGAAATGAAGGAAATTTTGCCATTTGTAATAACATAGTTGACCCTTAAGGACATTAGCCAACTAGGATAAACTGGATGAAGACAAATACTGCTATAATTTTCACTTATATGTGGAATCAAAAACAGTTGAACTCATAGAAACAGAGAGAAAAAAATGTGATTTCCAAGGGGCTCTAAGACATAAAGGAAATGGGATGTCCCGATCAAGGGATACAGACTCTTTAATGTAAGGTATTAACTCACAGTCAAGCGTCAATAACCTCCAAGAAAGTTATCCTATGCTTTAATGTACAATGCATAGTAAGATGTGGAGTCAGCAGTAGTAAATTTTTATGGGAGGAGGAAATTTTTAGGGGAGAAAGATTAGAAGCCATAGAAACTTCATCAACTCATACATGAATTATACCCTAACGCAGTAGAGTTTATTGTCTGAAAAAAGTCCCAATATTTACAGTTTAGGTAGAATTTTACTTTAATCTGAGCTTAGATAATTAATAGTGTGGTAACCTTGGGCTACTGTGTTAATCTTGTTGGGGTTCACTTTCTTTGCAGGGTTGTTGTAAGGATTGTGGACCAGTGTATAATAAATCAGTTATAGCAGTGCTCTCGTCACAGTAAATATGCTATACATTTTAGAAATTGCTTTCTTGGTATTGTAATCACTATTACTACTGCACCTCAGCAAATTGTAGAATGTCAAGAGTGAAATAAATTTATAACAAGAAATTTTAATATCACATTTCTTTTTCAGTACACATGGAATGCCTGATTTATTTATTTATTAAACACATATTTATTAAGTGTCTACCACATGACAAGAATTCTTATAGACACTGTGGAAAGAACAGTAAACAAAAAAAATAAAATATCCTACTCTCTCTTGAAGATTACTGTTTATGGCGTGGATATATTAAATAAAAATAAAATGGGCTTTGTAGGCCATGGAATGACATATTTTTACCTGAGATGGGAAGCCATGAACAGATCTTTTTAAAAGAAGACATACAAGTGGCCAGCAAACATGAAAATGATGCTCATCATCACTAATCATTAAGAGAAATGCAAAGTTAAAACCACAACGAGATCTACCATCATACACAGTTCAGAATGCCTAGTATTAAAAAGTCAAAACGCAACATATGCTATTGAGGATGCTGAGAAAAGAGAATTGTTATACACTCTTGGTGGGTATGCAAATTAGCACAACCTCCATGGAAAACAGTATGGAGATTTCTCAAGGAACTAAAAATAAAACTACCATTTGACCAAGCAATCCCTATTACTTGGTATTTGCCCAAAGGAAAAGAAATCATATGTTGGAAAAAAGACACCTGAAATTTTATGTTTCACAGCACTTTACAATAGCAAAGTCATGGAATCAACCTAAGTGACCATCAATTTTGGATGACTGGGCAAAGAAAATATAGAATATATACACTATGAATACAGCTCAGTCACAATAAAGAATGAGAGTATGTCATTTCCAGCACCACGTGTGGAACTGGGAGGTGACTATGTGTTATTAATCCTTTTCTCACACTGCTATAAAGAAATACCTGAGATAGAGTAATGTATGAAGAAAAGATGTTTAACTGACCCACAGTTCCACAGCATGTACAGGAAGCCTTACTCAGAATTCTCAGGAAACTTAAAATCATGACAGAAGGCGAAGGAGAAGCAGGCACCATTTTCACAAGGTGTCAAGGGAGAGAAGGAGTGAAGGGTAGAGCGCCACACACCTTTAAACCATCGGATCTTATGAGGACTCATTCACTATCACGGGAACAGCAAGGGGGAAGTCACCCACCATGATCCAATCACTTCCCCACCAGGCTCCTCCCCTCTACACGTGGGGTACTACAATTCAAGATGAGATTTGTGTGGTAACACAGAGCCAACCATATCATTCCATACCTGGTCGCTCCTAAATCTCATGTCCTTCTCTACAACTCAAAACACAATTATGCTTTCCCAATAGTCCCCCAAAATCTTAAGTCATTCCAGCATTAACTCAAAAGTCCAAGTCTCATCTGAGGCAATGCAGGTACCTTCCACCTATGAGCATGTAAAATAAAAACAAGTTAGTTACTTCCAAAATACAATGAGGGTACAGTACAGGCATTGAGTAAAAGCTCCCCATTAGCCAAAACAAAAGGGTGCAGGCTCTTGGTGGGTCTACCATTCTGGGATCTGGAGGATGGTGGAGCTTTTTCTCACAGCTTCACTAGGCATTGCACCAGTGGGACTCTGTGTGAGGGTCCAACACCACACTTCTGCACTCCCGAACAGAGGTTCTCCACTAACAGCTTGCACCATGTGCCTGGAAAACCTGCAGGCACTCAATGCCAGCCTGTGAAAGCAGCCACAAAGACTGTACCCTGCAAAGCCATAGAGGCAGAGCTTCCCAAGGCTTTAGGAGCCTACCGTTTGCATCAGCATGCCTTAAATATGAGATATGGAGTCAACAGAGATCATTTCAGAGTCTTAATATTTAGTGACTGCCCCACTAAGTTTTGGGCTTGCAGGGCACCTGTGGCCTCTTTGTTTGGCCAATTTTTTCCATTTGAAATGGTAGTATTCACCTAATGTCTGTACCCTCATTGTATCTTGGAAATAACCTTTTTTTTAAAATTTTACGTGATGGAATGAGTTAAGACTTTTGGGGGACTGTTGGAAAGGCATGATTGGTCTTGAAATGTGAGGAAGGACATGAGATTTGGGAGGGGTCAGGGGGTGGAATGATATGGTTTGACTCTGTGTCCCCACTCAAATCTCATCTGGATTTGTAGTCCCCATGTGTACAGGGAGGAACCTGGTAGAAGGTGACCGGATCATGTGGGTGGTTTACCCCATGCTGTTCTCATGACAGTGAGTGAGTTCTCATGAGATCTTATGTTTTTACAAGTGGCAGTTTCCCCCTGCTCCCTCTCTTCTGACACCTTGTGAAGATGGCACCTGCTTCCCTTTCACCTTCCACCATGACTGTAAGTTTCCTGAGGTCTCCCCAGCCATGCAAAACTGAGTCGAGTAATCTTCTTTTGTTTATAAATTGCCCAGCCTCAGGTATTATCTTTATAGCAGTGTGAAAGGAACTATTACAGATTTATTGGAAGGATCATCTAGTTGAAGACTGAAATCCTGAAGAATTCTGATAGGAATCAGAATTGAAGTTAGTGAGAGGCTTCTGAGGGCTAAAATCCTCAACAATGATGGGTCCTAGAGGAGTGGAATGTATTCCCCTTGCTCAGCATTGCCCTTCAAGACTTTTATTTCTCCCTCTTCCCCAAGCCTCCCCCAAGCTTTGAACCCCATGCCATTAAATTGCCATCTTCAATCCCTCATTGTCAGTCATCTACAGACTTCAGGCCCAGTGGTGTGAGGGAAACAAAACAAGCACTATGTGAAATCCTTCAGGGAAAGCAGTATCTAGGTTTCAGTTAGATACTAAAGCAAGAAGGGAAAGGAAACTTTGAGAGACAAGGATATCAAGGATTTTGCTGAAGATTTCCAGTGAAAAAGGCTCCAGTGAAAAAGGCAGTGAAAAAGGCTTCAGAAATCGGAGAGGAGCAAAATAAAAGGTAAAATAAAAAACTGTCTAAAGGACGTTGACAGGGAGCTACTGAGAGTGCTGAAATATTAATAGTATTTGATATAAGCTGGAATAAATAGCCATATGTAAAATAATGGTGCACATGTTACTGATAAATTTCTTCAAAAGTATCCCCCCTAAACTCCATGTGTGAAACATTATGAAATGAAATAATGGGAATGAAAATATTATGTAAACTCTAAAGCATACTACAAAATCTAAACATTACTATTGAGATGATAGTCATCATTATTTCCTGCTGCATCTGGAGTCATAGAAAGCATGATCTTCATTAAACACTGCAGAATTTGAGTTGGCAGAAGAATTTTGAGTTGAAAACCTTTAATGTTGAAATTCATTGAGTGTATAACTGCTTAGGGGAGTGCAATAGATAATAAATGACTAACAGTGGAAAACCTGTTGGAATCTCACCTTTTGCAAAAATTGTTCTATGAGCCAGAACATCATAGAGTTGGCTGTAGTCTCTGGATATGGTGTCACTTGAGTGTCCTATCAGTAAAGCTTGTAGAGACTTCAGGATTTAACTGACCTGACCTTTAAACAACAGCCTCACAGTCATCATCTACTGGTCATTGAGTAACTGGTTCTAGGACACCTTTATTGGACACTCAAGTTATCTTCCAATTTACCTTCTTCTGATTTGATTTTCTGCCCAATAACAGCTTGTTGAACCCCTGGTAGCAACTCACAGTCAGCTAAATTTCACCTTCTCTCCAAACAAGGATATTATTTTTCACTTTACATATAGATTTCTTTATTTAATGAATTCTTCACAGTTGACAAAACCAAAGATCATGAGATTAAGTGACTAGTACAATCATTTGGACAATAATTAAGGCACTAGGACAGTAATTTACATAGCTGAGACAGGTTTTCTGCTCACACTTTGGGAACTCAGTTTTCTGCCTGTCCCACAAAATTTGCAGCAATGTGTCACTTCTTTCCAAGGATCTGTGAATTCTTTCAGTTTACCTAGTATGTTCCTGTGGTGGTTCCTGGAACAAAAGTTCACAGTGTAAGTCTCCACATACCATTCTGTTCATTCAAGTGGGAATGCACTTTAGCCCTGCCTCCTATCTGCCGTCTTCCTCATCTTCCTCCTGTCTCTGGAATAACATAATTTTGATTGGCAACATTTCAGATTTTAATAGATCTAGTAAATGATTCATTTTTCCCGGAGACATGATTGGGTTATAATGATTTAAAGCATTACTTTTGATATCAGAGACTTGGGTTTTTATTCCAGATCTGCCACTTAATAGCTCTGTGGTTTAAAACACATTAGTCCCTTATACTTTTGGAGTTTCAGTGTTCTCCCCTTGTAAAAAACACACACACACAAACTAATAAAAATACCAACTTCATAGGATTGTGGACATTTTGTGACTCTGTGAAGAATGAACTTAGCACAGTGGCTGTCGCATAACAAGTGCTCAACAAATATTATCTCTTGTTACTACAACAGAAAGTGGGTTTAGGGCAACAGGTAAAGTTGTGCTTTGGCTGATCTAAGAGGAATGACACTAGTGTAGTATTGCCAGTAACAAAGGATACCCAGTTAAATTTGAATTTCAGATAAACAAGTATATGTTTTTCATATAAGTGTGTGTCATTTAAGTATATAATATTTAGAACACATTTGTGCTAAAAATATTCTTTGTTTATATGAAATTCAAATTTAACTAAGTGTCTTATGTTTTTATTTGCTAAGTGTGGATGCCCTACACAGCTTCCTTCTATGAGCACCTACTTTCTTGAAGACTCCCTTGAGGAATGTGTCCAAAATCTCATGTACTTGGGCTGTAGTTTGTTCCTTTTGTATGAACCACTACTTTTGAGAGTCTACTGAGCTTCCATCTGGCTGTGATAAAGCAGAAATATTCTGGTGTTTTCATCTTAAAAAATAATATATTTTAATTTTCAGTGCTAACTCTGCATCAGATTTGGTGTCTTGCATGTTAATTTCATTAATATAGTTAGTATCACAGTCTAAATATATTTCCCCGACAGTCTTATGTGATTAGTGCTATTGATATTGTCACTTTAAAAAATAAGGAAACTGAGATTCACAGAAGTTAAATGACCTCCCCTGTGAGAAGAGTTAGTAAATAAGGGAGCATGCCCTTGAATTGCAGTAGGCTAAATTGCAGTCCCATGTTCTTATGATCTATGTTATGCTGCACATATATACTAAATATGCAATACGGTCTACAACCATGGCAGATAATTCTGTAAAAATATACCGTAGAACGTGTTATATTTCCCCAAGTACCAGGTTAAGGAGGCCAGCTGTCATACCTGCTTCAGAGTGAAGGCCTGGTTAGAGCTCCTTCACATGGACATAGCACAGCTTTTTACCTCTCTTCTCTGTTTTAAGTTAAAGTCTAGCTCATTTATCTGAGATTTTTACTACGTTGTTGGATTTCATTCATGAAATTAAAATCTCTGAAACAGAATCTATAGTCTTTTGTTGTCTCTCTTAATTTCATTAAGTATATTAGTCTTACACAAAACAGGGCCAGCAACATAAGGTACTATGCTACCACGTGTTTGGGATCCACTGATAATTTGAAATATAAAATATATGTCTTTAACTGGATAGTCTGTTTGGTTGCCTTAAAGCCAGAATAAAAACCCTTCAGACCAGATCGGGTGCGTCACGGTGGTATGGCCGTAGACGACGGGGTTTCCCCATGTTGGCTAGGATGGTCTGGATCTCCTGACCCCATGATCCACCCACCTTGACCTCTTAAAGTGCTGGGATTACAGGCATGAGCCACCGTGCCTGGCCTAATTTTTCTAGAGTTTCTAACTTGAAATATTATACCCAACTTCTGATTTTATGGTCTGATTGCATCGTACATGAGGTATTTAATTGTAGGAAAGAAATGAGGGAAATAGGGTGAGTCTCTTTCTTGGTGGACAGTTGAGCTTTCAACCCTAGAATGATGAAACCCCACCCAGGCCACATTGTTCAGTGGTGCTGTGGCCTGTGCCGACCCAATGGACCACCATCAGAGTGAGTTGGTGCTGGGAGTCTGAACTCACAGTATGAAGTTTGAACTTAGGTGCTGGCGGATGTCTTGAAGGGCGTGGGGAGAAGCTCCAAAGAGCAGAGCCGCCCAAGCAGGGATTGAGGTGACCCAACACAGGTGTGGCCACAAGCTAGTCCTCCCAGTCAATGTGGATTGGGCCACCTGTTAGCGTCTGGCTCTGTAGACCGGCTGAGTCCTCTCCTCCTGCCAGATGACACATACGCCGGTGGCAACCCTGGGCACAGCGGGAACGCTTGTCCAGCACTCCACAGACAAGAACCCAGCAGTGCAGAAACACTTCCTGAAGAGATGATCACAATGGTTAATAAAAACAATAACTGCTGCCACTTGTGGGGCACTTACAAGGAGCCAGACACAATACAAAATGTTCCTAAACATTATCATGTAATCTTACAAGAGCACTCGCAAGTAGAGGTTATCATCCCCCATTTTACAGATGAGGAAACAGAGAGGTTAAGGAACTTGCCTGAATGTAAACATTTAGTAAGAATGTGGCAAAGCTGGCATTTAAGTCACATGAGTGATTTAAAAACCCCCATTCATAACTTCTGCATGGAGCTGGAACAGCAGAGACCTTTGTGAAGCAACATCTAATAACTTGAACGTCTTCCTTCTTCACATCAAGGTCTGGGGATAGCACTGGCTCCCATGCACTTGTGCTATCAACTGACCAGCGTTTTCTAGAAGCGCCTTTCTCTAGGTAACTGCCTAAGCTTCCTGGCTGGTTGAGGGTGATCAGAATCGGCCATCATTTTAAGCAGTTGTTCCGTAAGCCTGGTATATCTGGAAAGGACTTGCATACACTTACAAGCAGTGTGGAAAAGAATGTTGGCCTCTTTGACTTCCTTTTGTTTAAATGTTTCAACAACTACACTCTAACAACAAAAAAATACTTCCACCTTATCTCGCTACAACCTTTTCTATATAGCCTCTTATAACCTCTATCCATGTGTATATGTTTTTTAAATGTAATGTATTTACTATGCCTGTATGTTGTCATGACAACAGTTTTTACGTCTGCTTTTCCCATATTTATCATTTTAATAACTCTTAATATTGCATTAAATTGATATACTGTGGCCGTTAGCCCTGTTTGGGGCTTTTTCTTTTACCCCTTTATAATAATGCTCTACAAACACTTCCAATACACCTTGTCTGTTTTGGCTTAAAATTTTGTTGTTGTCGTTTTTAGAGACAGGTTCTCACTCTCTCACCCAGGCTGGAGTATAGTGGCCTGATCATGGCTCACTGTAACGTTGAACTCCTGGGCTCAAGTGACCTGCCTCAGCCTCCTGAGTAGCTAGGACTACAGGTGTATGCCATTATGCCCAGCTAATTTTAAAATTTTCTGTAGAGAAGGGATCTTGCTGTGTTGCCCACGCTGGCCTCAAACTCCTGGCCTCAAATGATCCTCCTGCCTCTGTTTTATTTTGTTTTTAAGAAACTGTCAGAATTGGAATTTTTAGATAAAAGAATAGGATGATTTTATGATTATCACATATCAATGTTCCAGAAAGTGTACCAATTTCTACTGTCACTGTATACTTCTCCCTATAACCTTGTATGTGTTGTATTTTGTAATTTTCATAAATGTAATATGTATTAAAAAAAAAACCCTTCAGCATAGAAATCCCAGTGAGAGGTTTAATTAGTCTCAGACTCTTCAGGGAGGCCCAAAAAGGGGCATTTTTTAAAAACAGTTTTGATAATTGAATATTGTGGAGGCCGTATTCAATTGCTCTATAGAACTGCAAACGAATATATTAATCCTGACTTTACTACTAACCATCTTTTTTTTATAGCATTCTATTCTCTTTGCTAAAAGGTGTTATATCAGGTAGCAATTAAACAGACAAGAAAGGCAAAGACCCTCAGTAATCCCTTATTAAAATCAAACAAAGCTACTCAACCAAAGCCCTATCCTACACACGGACTTCTGAAATTGGCAGACAACAAAATAACAAAACAAACATTAAGCCATAGTACCTTCATTTAAACAACATCTTTCTGTTCAAATTTTGCCCCTCTTCTGTCCTGCATACCGCTGATCTAACTTTGATCCCCTTTCGTCATTCATGTCTCAGACCCCATAAATCTTTGCATGGATGAATAATACAGTCTTCTTCCCACTCTAAAAAGCAAGTACCTTTAATTTGTTTTAAGAGAATGCCTCATTCTCAGATTATTGGTTTGAGCAAAGAAAGCATGATTAGCTTGCATTTCACACCATACAATCTGAGGATGGTTCCTCACAAGGATTTTTAATAAGGCTTGTTCTGGCTTAGCTCCAGAATCCAAAGTGCCCACAATTGCGTGCTCCCAGGCACTTCACTTGCCCTGAAATGTAGGCAATAATTGTTGAATTGAGCTCTACGAGAGAGAGAGATGCCAGAGTGCAGTTCATGTGTAGGGATACTAGGACCCAGGCATAGAGTGAGGTACTTGAGCCCAAACAGAGACCCAGTCATACTGCTCTGAGAACTGCATCAGCTGGGGGCCTGGGAAATTTTCAGATATGTACCATGAATCCCCTAAAATGTTGTGCAACAGCCATCAGCTTTTACGTTTGTTAATATTTCATAGACTCAGCAATAGGCACTATCCATATCAGAGAGTTCTGTTTCCCAGAACAAAATAGATCTTTGGAATTTAAATTCTCCCCAGTATACTCATAAGGAAAATATTAAATGCAAGCATGCAGGGCTGGGAGGTTTTGGAACTTAATGTTTTAGACTGTAAATCTTGTATATATTCAGAATAAATGTGATTCCTTCTTTTTAATGGTGCCTTTTTCTTACATTCTCTAATATTTACCCTGTGGAAAAAAGCAAGTCAAATACTAAGTCATTTATGATGCCCTCTTTAACATTACCTGTGTAAATCCTCAAGTGCTCTACAAAGTGCAGTGGTTATTTCAGCCTTTTTTTACCCAAAGAACTAAAGATTACTAAATAGCTCTATACATTCAAGGATTTAGAGTTTCCTGTGATTTCTTGGTGGTCACAGAAAGACATTTGAGCACAAGTATCCCTCTGAATGCTAATTCATCTCAGTTTTCTTTGGGCTGGTTTGGATGATATTCATCAGTTAAAATGATGCCCTAGCAGACATACCACAATTTATATTTTTCCAAATACTATAGCTTTATTATTTATGATAAAGCGAAATGCATGTTTTCTGTGTGTATATCGTTGGTCAATAACATCTTACTATGAAAAAGCATCTTGCCTAAAGTTTCCTTATACATGAGAAATTACCAAAGGGTGCTTTAAACTCCTAATATAGCTATGTGTAAACCTCCAACAACAACTCAGACACCTCTTCCTGCCACTTTATGCATAAATTATCCTATCAAAGAGCTGGTATTTATTCTGAGCTCTTTGAAATTCTAATCACTTGTATACACCTCCCCAGGCCAGTTGTCTTTTGAAATTTGGATTACTTACAATTGGCTATTCATAAGTGCTGGAATAGACAATGTGGAGTGCCACCCATTTAGGAGCCTTTAAAGATTCATTGTTCTATTTGCCTTAATGGAAATTTAAATGTTTAATAATGATTCTAAAATGATTCTGCAGTTCTCTTTATTTTAATATTAATGTCATTTTTAGTATCTTCTGTGCTTGTTGAATAGCTTTTTAATTAAACAGAGATGGTACCCAGAAATCATTGACTGGAAACCACCTAAAGATTCCATCAGGCTATTTTCTCCTGATTTACCCTACCAGTGGAGAGAATGTGCATGGCCATGCATGAACCCAGGTGTACACACACATACACATGCACACACACACGGCCCTTTTTTCCCTAAAAATATCTACAGAAGAGGCTTTATAGTTTTATTGGATATCAAATGTCTGTTTCACTCAGTACCATTTCAGTAGATTCTTACTCATATCTGCTTTTATCTCCTTTTTTTTTTTTTTTTTTTTGCAATTTTGGTTCTTGCCCTGTATCTGAGATAAAATATGCTGAAACATGCCTCTATTTTGTGGATTGCTAGAGGATGTAATTTGCAATCACTTTGGTTTGTCCTGGCTGCTGTGAGAAAACAACAGGAGACCCTTTACTTATAGCATATC
The DNA here is from genome assembly GCA_036589455.1 of Ateles fusciceps. NCBI lineage: Eukaryota > Metazoa > Chordata > Mammalia > Primates > Atelidae > Ateles > Ateles fusciceps. The sequence continues at coordinate 425,037 of JAZHEH010002546.1, read as the reverse complement.
CCATGTTACTTTGCACTTACAACATGAGTTTTTGATGATATATTAGTTCCTAAGTACTGTCATCTATACCTAGGTTGATTCTCATTATTCTTATGCATGGATTGCAACAGCAACTTACTAATATATTTGTCTAATTCCCATTGTAAAGGGTCAGTTTCCATTTCGTTTACTGTATCAAACCTGCCTCATCTTTCCAATTCAGTTATGTTGCCTTCTCTTGCCCTCTTCCTTCTCTTAAATGAGGTACTTATTGCCACTCTAGTCTTGAATAAGAAGTTTGAAATTGATGTTTCTTGTTATTTGCCAGCTGCAAATACGTCTTATCCTCAGTGTAGGAATATTAGGTCCTCAGAGCAGCAATTATGCTTAATAGTTTCTAATATTCCTGAAAGCACCTGATACAAGGCTTTAATTGGGATAATTTTAACTTTCTATTTATAGGTAAGTGAAGGTATGAAGCTAAGCTTATAGTAGGCCCTCAATATCTATGTGATGTTTTCCAAGTACACACACACACACATACACACACACACACACACAGGTGTTTCATATTAGATGTGAAAACAAAAAAAATCTTAATGATTTCTATAGAAATAAGTCATGGTTCTGAGAAATGAGATACTTTCATTATTAACTGTTTTCTATTATGATTTCATTGAGCCAAAAACTTATGAAAAATATTATTTTCCATTATTTCTGGTCTCCCTAATAGGTCCTCCCCCAACCCACAGGCATACCCTATGAGCTTAAACTTCTAGTCATAAGATTTGTCTGTCTTTGTCCTATTGCATTCATTTTGATCCACCATTATTCACTTTCATTCTCCCTGGAAACTTATGTTCCTTTGACTGTATCCCTCGGGCTCATGAGTTCTGATTTACATACTGTTGGATTGATTACTTCCAGTTGGCTAACTTGTTAGGATTGGCCTGACACCCCGGCTATTTTGCCTCTGCCATAATATACCACATTTAAAGCAAGGCAGACTCCCAGAATTTTGGAAAACATCTCCAAAGAGCTACCTAATCTATACTTGACCTACCTAATATGGAAGAGCAATCAGAAGTAACAGTTCATTGCCTATGCTTTTATTACATACACTCAGTATTAAACACAGAGTTCTTATACTGATATTCTACATAACCAGAATTAGTATGACTTATTCGTGTTATTTACATCTAAGATACAGTTCACACAACATGGCCCATGCAATATTCAAATAAATTTATATTTTCTGAAAGATTTATGTTATACAATGTTAAAAAGAATCGATTCTGTGAATTATTTACTGAGCTTAACAGAACTTAGATGCTGTCTCTGCTTTTTAAATGTATCTCTCCCTTGTGAAAATCGAGAGCTTGCTTATTTTGTCATTTGAGGCAATGAAATGAAGTGTTTTATTTCATTTTGCTTTAGCTAATGAGTCTAAACTCAAAAGTTTACTGTTGGGTAATGATTCTACACTAGGATATTTCCGGAGATCACAAACAGTATCTTTTCAGAACATTGTTAACTTTCAGTCAACCCAGTTTAATTTCCCATGAAAAACTAAATTTTGAGCTAGATCTTTAACTTATTAAGGCATAAAAATAAATCAGAAGATAATATAGCAAAGCATTATATTCTTATTAAAATGTCCATCTTTTTTAGTATGAGTTCAGCATAATTGCAGAAAGCAACTAATATTTTAAGAACTTCATATTATATTTTTGAAAAATAATGGAAGAATAAGTTTTCAATAGTCAATTAGGTTTTTGTTTTGCAAGATGGCAGGTTAGAAGCTTTCATCATGCCCCAGCCGCTTGGGAAGAGCAAAATCATGCATAAAGACCAACTCAACTATGTGAGCTTTAATTTAACAATGAAAATGGGAATCCCCTGAAATACTGAAAGACACTCTAGATCCCATAGAGGAGAAGGTGGACAAACAGCCCCCATGATGGCATTTGATGAATAAAAGTGAGTGACACCCCCATAATAAGAAAGGGGCAGGAAGTCTCTGTGATTTACCTTTCCACTAGGGATCTATGCAACATAGAAGAAGGGAGAGAATATTATTTCTCCCAAGCCTTGGAGCTGCCTTACAGACAGGCTAGAAGACATTGAGAAGGGAAGACAGTGGGGAGAGCTATAAGCAGCTGCCTGAACTGCCCCCACTATTTATGTGCATCGATTGTGGTGTAGCCGGGCCCTCTCTGCTCTATGCCCAGGCAGATATCCTCGTATTAGGAGCGTCTGCCTACTTGGACCTGCAGACTGATTCGCCCCACCATTCCAGTACAGATATCGTGGTGCAATGTGGCCACCTATGCTCCTTGCCCAGGGAGATCTGCAGGCATCTGGAGCATCTGCTCTCTTGGATGAGGAGTAAAGCCAACCTCCCTGACCATATAGAAAACTTGGGGTAAAGGAGGTTCCCCAGTTGCCATGCCTAGGTACACCTCTGAGAAATTGGTGACTGACCAGTTGACACCCTCAGTGCTGGTGTTCTACTCTGCCATTGGGTAATCTATAGGCAGGCATGACTGGTCCAGCCCCACCCATCTTGGTTTCCTGCTATAGGACTTAGCAGGGAGCTCAGACCACTGTGCACTCCACAGATGAGCCCATTTCCTAAACAAGGATCAAGTATATGCTCATCCACATTAGCTGCAGACAGCTCTTACCTATAAGCACTGTCTACTTGCCTGTATGTTGAACCACACAGCCCATTATAAAACCAGCCAAAGGAAATACATAGGGCTATAGAAACAAAGCCAAAAGACACTACCCAACACCCTCTACAGTCACATCTCCTAGGAAGGGGGAAAGAAAAAAATTAATAATAGTAATAAGAATATAGCAAAAGTTGGGAAATATTCCTATCCACATGAAAAGAATTGCAAAAGTTAGAAGTGCCAGTGTCCCAAATGAGAAGAAACCAGTGTAAGAATTCTGGCACCATGAAAAATCTGAATGTTGTGACATCACCAAATAATCACACTAACCTCCCAACAATGGTTCCTAAACAAAAGGGAAAACTGGAAATGACAGATAAAGGATTCAAATCATGGATTACAAGGAAGCTTAATGAGATCTAGAAAAGGTTTAAAACCAACACAAAGAAACTTCTTAAAGCAATTCAGAAAATAAACGAAGGGATAAACACCTTGACGATAAATCAATTAGAACATCTAGAGTGGAAAAATTGACTTAAGGAATTTCAGAATGACTATTATTAAAAAATAAAAATTAAAAATATCAGATGCTGGCAGGGCTGTGGAGAAAAGGGAACACTTATACGCTGTTGGTGGGAATGTAAATTAGTTCAGCCACTGTGGAATGCAGTTTGGAGATTTCTCAAATAAATAAATCTGCACTATCATTCAACCCAGCAATCCAGTTACTGGTTATATAACCAAAGGAAAACAAATCATTTTTCAGAAAAATTCACATGCACTTGTATGTTCGTTGCAGCACTATTTTCAATAGCAAAGACGTGGAATCAACCTAGGTGCCCATGAACAGTGGATTAAAAAAAATACGGTGCATGCACGGCATGAAATACTAAGCATTCATTAAAAAAAGTGAAATCAGGTTCTTTGCAGGAACATGGATGCAGCTGGAAGTCATCATCCTAAGTGAATTAATGTAGAAACAGAGAAAGCAAATATTGCTTATTTTCATTTATTAGTGGGAGCTAAACATGCGGTACTAATGGACATAAAGGTGGCAGCAATAGACACTGGGGACTAGTAGAGCAGGCAAGAGGGAAAGGGGAGCAAAGTCTGGGAAACTACCTGTTGGGTACTATGCTTACTACCTGGGTGAAAGAATTTTTTCTACCTTTAACCTCGGTATCACGCACTACTATATCCATGTAGCAAACCTGCATATATACCCCCGAATCTAAAATCAAACTTGAACTTATTTTTAACATTCAATTATAATTTTTGAGCTACATTTACGGCTAGACGAGCATCAATATCACAGATGCTAAGGCAGAAACTTTTAGGGTGTTTTAAGTTTAGAAGACATTTTCTTTTTAGTGTCAAGGATGAAATTAAAGTGTCTAGAAATAGTGATTTCAATAGAACATTCCTGACAATCCTAAACTTAGATGATATGAAGTGTATGAGAATGGTTTTGGCTATAAATAATAGACTATCCGACTAAAATTGGCTTAAAAATAAAAACATTTATTATCTAATGTAACATGTCTGGAGGTAGGTTTGGTTTATTCTGAAGCTAAATGACAACATGAAAAGCCCAGGATCTGTCTCTCTGCTCATCGATCCTTGACCCATTGGCTTTCAACTTCAAATTTGTAACTAAAATGGTTATGAAATGGGTGTGAAGCATTAGACCTTCACTGATAATGTTCACAGGTAGGATCATTTATATTGTTCATGTTAGGGGTAGGAGGTGTCTAGAGTTACCAGTGGTGAATCCATATGGGTCTGCAGCAACCTCAATTCTTGTCTCCCTCAGAAAATAAAATTCAACTGAGGGTCATAAAGCAGAAAATGAGACCAAGGCAAGTCTCAGAGCAGTAGTGGAAGTTTATTAAAGAGTTTTAGAGCAGGAAAGAAAGGAAAGTACCCTGGAAGAGACCCAAGTGGGCAAAATGAAGGGCAAGTGCAGCATTTAACCTTGATCCCAGGACTTTGTATGCTGCCCCATTTCCAGCATCTTGTGCCCCTTTCTCATGATTCTTCCCTTAGGGTGGGCTGCCCGCATGCACAGTGCCATCCTTACACTTGAGAAATGAGCACGCCCAGTGTGTTTAAGAAGTTGTGTGTATGCCCATCTGAGCCTTTCTTTCCATTTCCAGTGGCATGCACCTGGAAGGTCATACTCTGCCATTTTGTCTCTTACTGTACTATCCTGAGCTCACTTGCCCAATTCCTGAGATTTTATTGGAACTGATCTCCAATCTCAAGTGTTTTTTATCTGTTTGGAAAGTTGCCACTCCCTGGAGCCTGTGGTCAATTAACACTTCAGTGTGACAGCTGTGGACCTTCAGGAGATTGTCTCCCCCTGGTTCCAACTGCCAAATTATTTTTGGAGAGGCAGTGGGATAACTCCTGAACTGTCCCTGATGGTCACCTGACATTGCCGGTTGGTTGGGGGAGAGCCCTCTTCTGGCACGCTCATGTCTGTTAAACTACCTGTAATATTCACAGATTTGACTCATATTGAGAAGGAAAACCTCAACCAAAAACTTCCTAGCAAACTTATCCTCAAGAGATCATTATCTAGGATTAAATTACACCATGCCCTGCTGCAGGGGTAGCTGGGAACGTATCTGACACTAAAAATGGAGGTTGGGGGGACTTTGACTGCCATGATGATTGAGTGGTCCTACTTTCTTCCTCTTTCCTCCTACAAAATACAACTAAAAACCCTAAGCATTATGCATGGAAAAAAAAAAGTAAACTCTGAAAGGTAGAAGAAGGTACGTTAGCCAGAGACTGCAGACATAACGAACACATGATCAATTTCCCGGGTTTTCTTTTTACTTCACACATCTCATGGTTCTAGCTGGAGAAGTAGCAACTTGAAACACCAATGAGTGCGGACACATATCCTACCCACACACAAAAATGGGCAGACGAGCAAGACAGAAGAACTTTTAGAAAATAACCACTCCACTCCAGTCGAACACCACAGAAAGATCTGTGGATGAACCTCACCAAGATTAACAAAACCTGAGTGGTGAACCTAGACACCTACCCTCACCAAGCTTTGATGAGGCACCCCAACTCCCCACCTAACCCTACTAGAGTTACGTCAGAGAAGCTGAGTGTGAAACTGGATTTCATCTCCTTAAGCTGATAACAAGGTATCTCCTCACTCCATGGTGTCATTAGAGGCCATGTGAAGAGACAGGGGCTTTAACCTCACCTCAAAATGTAACGAGGTGGCCTTCTGCCTCTCTGATGGGGTGGCAGAGAGGAGGCCCATTAGAGAGTCAGAACATACATGTTACCAAAAATAACGGGATTTCCTTCTTTTTAGAAGTAGAATAGTATTTCATTATGCATTTTCTTTATGTAATCGTGTGTTGATAGAAGCTTAAATTGACCTATATCTGTTATGAATAATGAACATGGGAGTACAAATATCTCTTTGATACTTTTATTTCATTTCCTGTTGACATATACCTACTTAGTAGGATCAATGGTGGCTTTGTTTTAAATTTTGATGAATGTTCATACTGTTTTACAAAAGGACTGTACTAATTTTTACTCCCACCGACAGCGTAGGAGGGTTCTCTTTCCCCATTTCCTTTCTAACCCTTATCTTTCATCTTTTTTATAGTAGCCATTTTAACAGGTGTGAGGTGGTATCTCATTGTGATTTTGTTAATAATTTGCATTTCCCTGATAATTAGTGATGAGCATTTTCTCATCTACCTATTGATCATTTATATGTCTTCTTTTGAGAAATGTCCATTAGGGTACCTTGCTCATTTTTTAAATTGGGTTACTTGTTTCCTTGGTATTCAGTTGTTTAATTTCCTCATGTATTTTGGATATTAACCCCTTATATGTTAGATGGTTGTAAATATATTCTTCCATTCTGTAGATTGTCTTTTCCTTCTGTTGATTGTTTCCTTGGCTGTGCAAAACTTTTTTAGTTTGACACAATCCCATTTATCTATTTTTGCTTTCATTGCCTATATTTTAATGGCCATATCCAAAAAAATCATTGATCTTGCCAGTGTCATGGAGTTTTCCCTATGTTTTTTCTAGTAGTTTTACAGTTTCGGGTTTTACCTTTAAGCCTTTAATCCATTTTGAGTTGATTTTTGTACATGATATGAGATGAGGATTTAATTTTATTTTTCTATATGTGGATATTCAGTTTTCCTAGTACCATTTATTGAAGAGACTGACCTTCTTCCATTGTGTGTTCTTGGTATCTTTGTCGAAAAATTGATTGACTGTAAGTATGTGAATTTATTTCCGGGCTTTCTATTTTATTCCCTTGGTCTATGTCTATATTTTTATGAAAGTATCATGCTATTTTGATTATTACAGCTTTGTAGAACATTTTGAGATCAGGTAATGTAATGCCTTCTGCTTTATGTACTCAATATTGCTTTGCATATTCGGGGCCTTTGATAGTTCTATGTGAATTATAGCATTTAAAAATATTTCTGTAAACATGGCATTGAAATTTTCATAAGAATTGTATTGAATTGTGGAGATGCTTTAGGTAATATGGATAATAAATAATAATTATTTCAATCCATAAACAGAAACTGTCTTTCTTAATTTTTATATTTTCTTCAATGTCTTTCCTGTGCTTTACATATTTCAATGTACAGACCTATCATCTCCTTGGTTAAATTTATTCCTAAGTATTATTTTTGTGAATAGGATTGTTTTATTGATATCTTATTGTTAGTGTATAGAAATGCTACTTACTTTTGAATGGCGATTTTGTATCCTAAAACTTTACTGAATTCATTGGCTAGTTCTATCAGATTGTTGGTAAAGTACTGTTTTCTAGATAGAAGGTCATAATGTCTGAAAGCAGACAATTTAACTTCTTCCTTTCCAATTTGGATGTCTTTTATTTCTTTCTCTTTCTAATTGTTCTGGCTAGGACTTCTAATATTTTGTTGTATAGAAATGGTAAGAGAAGGCATCCTTGTGAAAGTCCTAATTCTAGAAGAAATGCTTCAACTTTATGCCATTGGGTATGATGTTACCTTTGGGTTTTTTGCATATGGCCTTTATTGTATTGATGTACAGTTCTTCTATACCTAATTTGTCAAGAGCTTTTTTTTCCATGAAAAGATGTTGAATTGTATCAAATGTTTTTTCTGTATTTATTGAGATGATGATATCTTTTTTCTTCATTTGATGTGGCGTATCAGTTTTATTCTTTGCATATACTTAACCCCTATTGCATCTCCAGGATAAATCCCATTTGATCATGGTAATGGTCTTTATAATGTGTTTCTACTTGATTGAGTCCACTCTTTAAGCTCTCTATTGCATTTTTTTGTTTTATTCATTGTATTTTTAAAATTTTTTATTATGCATGTGTAACAGTTTACATAGTTAGGGCATACATATGATATTTTGGTACACTCAGGCATAGAGTAACAATAAAATTAAGGTAATTGGGATAGTCATTACCCAAAGCATTTATCATTTATTTGTGTTAGGAACATTCAAATTCTACTATTTTAGTTATTTTGAAACATAAAATAAACTATTTTTAACTACAGTGGCCCTATTGTGCTAATGAACACTAGATCTCATTCCTTTAAACTATTTTTGTAACCATTAGCCATTTTCTTTTTATCCCCTTCTGCCCACTATGCTTCCTAGTCTCTAGTAACCATCATTCTACTTTCTATATCCATAAATACAGTTTTTTAGCTCCCACATATGAATGAGATTATGCAATATTTGTTTTTCTGTGCCTGGCTTATTTCACTTGACGTCATGGCCTCCAGTTCTATGTTGTTACAAATGATAGAATTTCATTCTCTTACATGACTGGATAATACTCCACTGTGGATATATACCCACATTTTCTTTATTCATTCATCTGTTAATGAACACTTAGGTTGATTCTGTATTTTGATTATTGTGAATAGTGTTGCAATAAACATGTGTACAGATATCTCTTCAATGTATTGATTTCTTGCCTTTTGTATATACTGAGGTGTGGGATTGTTGGGGGATCATGTGGTAGCTCTATTTTAATTTATTGATGGATCTCCAGACTTTCTTCACTGTGGTTGTACTAGTTTACATTCCTACCAACAGTGTGCAAGAGTGCGTCTTTCTCAACATCCTTCTCAGCTTCCATTATTGCCTGTCTTTTCCATAAAAATGCCATCTTATCTGGGGTGAGATTATATGTCATTGTTGTTTGGATTTGCATTTATCTGATGATTCGTGATATTGAGTATTTTTAAATATACCTGTTGGCTATTTGTCTTTTTAGAAAAATGAATATTCAGATCTTTTACCATTTTTAAATTGGATTACTTTTTCTATTGAGTTATTTAAGCTTCCTATTTATTCTCATTATTAATGCCTTATCAGATGGACAGTTTGCAAATATTTTCTCTCATTGTGTGGGTGGTATCTTAAATTTCTATTTTTTCTAAATTTCAATAGCTTTTCTCTTACAGGTGTTTTTTAGTTACATGGATAAACATAGTGGTAGTCTGAGATTTTAGTGCACCCCTCACACAAATAGTGTACATTGAACCCAACATGTAATTATTTATTCCTCACCCCTGCCACACTCTGCTTCCATCTCCAAAGTCCCTTATATCATTCTTTGGGTTTTTGCATACCCATAACATAGCTCCCAATTATAAGTATTTTATGTTTTATTCTGAGTTACTTCAGTTAGACTAATGGCCTCCAGCTCCATCCATGTTGCTGCAGAAGACATTTTATTCTGTTTTATGGCTGAGAAGTATTCCGTGGTGTACATATATATATATACCACATTTTATTCATCCATTCATTGGTCAATGGGCACTTAGGTTCATTCCATATCTTTGCAAATGTGAATTGTGCTGCAATAAACATATGAATGCAGGTGGGTTTTTGGATATATTTACTTCTTTTTGTGTGGATTGCTGGATTAAATGGTAGATCTATTTTTAGTTCTTTAAGAACTCTCCATTTTATTTTCCGTAAAGATTGAACTAACTTACACTCCCACCAGCAGTGTATAAGTGCTCCCTTTTACCATATCCATGCCAACATCTGTTGCTTTTGACTTTTTGATTACAGAAATAAGGAGGTGTCTCACTGTTATTTTACTTTGTATTTCTTTGATAATTAGTGATACTGTTACTTTCTCTTTTCCAGTTTAGATGTCCTTTATATTTTACTCTTGTCTGATTACTCTGGTTAGGACTTTTGGTACTATGTTGAAGAGCCGTGCTGAAAGTGTGTATCCTTATCTTGGTTCCAGTTCTCGGAGAAATTGCTTTCACTTTTCTCCATTCAGTATGATGTTGGCTATGGGTTTGTCATATATGGCCTTTATTATTTTGAAGTAAGTCTCTTCTATGCCTCATTTGTTGAGGATTTTAATCGTTACCGCATGCTGGGTTTTATAGAAAGCTTTTGCTGCATCTATTGAGATAATCATACAGTTTTGTTTATCTCACGTATCGCATTTATCGACTTCCATTAATTAAACCATCCATGCATGCCTGGGATGAAACCCACTTGATCACGGTGTATTATCTTCTGAGGTAATGTTGGATTCAGCTAGCTAGTATTTTATTTGAGGATTTTCACATCATTCATCAGGGATATTGGTCTGTAGGTTACTTTTTTTGATATGTCCTTTTCTGATTTTGGAATCACGGTGATGCTGGCTCCATAGAATGATGCAGCAGGATTCACTGTTTCTCAATATTTTGGAATACTTTCAGTAGGATTGGTATCAATTCTTCTTTGACTGTCTGGTAAAATTCAGCTGTCAATCCATCAAGACATGGGCTTTTTTGTTCTTGGGAATTTCTTTTTTTATTACTGATTCAATCTCACTCCTTGTTGTTGGTCTGTTGTTCAAGGTTTCTATTCCTTTCTGATTTTATCTAGGAGTGTTTTGTGTTTCCAGTTATTTGTTAATTTCCTGTAGCTTTTCTACTTTTTAGAAAGGTGTAGGCTCAAATGACCTTTTATATTTCTTTGGTGTCAGTTGTAATGCCTCCAATTTTATTTCTAATTGAGCTGATTTGGATCTCTCTCTTCTTTATTCAACTTGCTAATGTCTATACATTTTGTTTATTTTTTTGAAGAACCAACTTCTGGTTTCACTGATGTTTTTGTGTTTTTGTTTCAATCAATATAATTTATTTAGTTCTACTCTGATATTTTTTTTTTTATTTCTTGTCTTCTGATAGCCTTGGGTTTAGTTTGTTCTTGTTTCTCTAGTTCCTTGAGGTATGACATTAGGTTGTCAATTTGTGATCTTTGTCAGACTTTTTTGATGTAGACATTTAGCACGATAAACTTTTATCTCTGATTTTGCTGTATTCCAGAGGTTTGATAACTTGTGTCACTATTATCATTTATTTTAAAGAATTTTTAAAATTTTCATTGTGATTTCATGTGTACCCCCAAAGTCATTCAGGAGCAGATTGTTTAATTTCTATGTATTTTTATACTTCTGAAAGTTTCTTCTATAGTTGACTTCTAGTTTTATTCCACTGTGATCTGAAAAGATACTTGATAGGATTTTGATTTTTTTAAACTTGTTTTGTGGGCTGTCATATGATTTATCTCAGAGAATGTTCAATGTGCTGATGAGAAGAATGTATATTCTTCAGGCCTTGAGTAGAAAATTCTACAAATAAATGTTAGGTCCATTTATTTTACAGTGTAGTTTAAGTCTATTCTTTCTTTGTTGGCTTTCTGTCTCAGTAATCTGTCAACTGCTATCAGTGGTGTGTTGAAGCCTCTCACTATTATTGTGTTGCCGTCTATCTCATTTCTTTGATCTAGTAGTAATTGTTTTATGAATCTACAAGCTCCAATGCTAGGTGCACATAAATTTAAGATTGTAATATCTTGAATTGATTCTTTTATCATTATATTTAATATAATGACTCACCTAATATAATGACCTTCTTTATCTTTTTTTACTGTTGCTGTGTTGAAGTCTGTTTTCATCAGATACAAGAATAGCTACTTGTGTTCATTTGTTATTTCCATTTTTCCTTTTCCACCCCTTTACTTTGAGTTTGTATGAATCCTTATGTGTTAGGTGAGTCTTTTGAAGACAGTAGATATTTAGCTTGTGATGCTTTATTCATTTTGCCAATCTAGGTGTTTTAAATGGAGTACTTAGGCCATTTATAGTCAATGTTAATATTTAGATATGAAATACTGTTCCAGTCCTCAAGTTAAGTTTTACCTAGATACTTTGTTTTCTTTTCTGTGTTATTGTTTTATAATCCCTATGAATACTATGCTTTCAAGAGGTTTCAATCCAGTGCATATTGAACTTTTGTTTCAAGCTTATAACTCCTTTTATAATTTCTTGTAGGCCTGGTCTGGTAGGAACAAATTTCCTCAGCATTTGTTTGTCTGAAAATAACTTTTTATCTCCTTCATTTATGAAACTTAGTTTTGCTAGATAAAAAAATTTTGGCTGAAAGTTATTCTGTTTAAGGAGGCCAAGATGGGACCCTAGTTTTGGCTTGTAAGCATTTTTCTGAGAAGTCTGCTGAAATCTGATAGGGTTTTCTTTATAAGTTACCTGATGCTTTTGTCTCATTGCTCTTAGAATTATTTCCTTTATATTGACTTTAGATAGCTTTATTACTATATGCCTTGGTTATATCCTTTTAGCAATGAATCTCCAAAAAGTTCTTTGTGCTTCTTATATTTCGATATCCGTCTCTAACAAGGCTGGGAATTTTTTCCCAATTAGTCTCTCAAATAAGTTTCCAACCTTTTTGCTTTCTCTTCTCCCTTAGGAACACCAATTTTTATGAAGTTTGGCTGTTTTGCATTATCCTATATTACTTAGAGAATGTGTTCAATTCTTTTGATTCTTTTTTTCTTTCTTTTTTTCTAATTGTATTAATTCAAAAGCCTTATCTTTGAGTTCTGAAAATTTCCTTCCACTTGTTCTAGTCTATTATGAAAACTCTCCACTTCGTTTTGCAATTTCCTAAATGTGTCTTTTATTTTCAGACATTCTGATTGTTGGGTTTTTTTTAAATATTGATCTCTTTAGAAAAATTTTCATTCACGTCCTGAATCATATTTTAATACCTTTAGCTTGGTTTTAATTTCTTCTGGTATCTCCTTGAATAGCTTCATAATTGACATTTTTAATTCTTTGTCTGCTACTTCCAAGATTTCAACTTGATTTGTATCCATTGATGGAAAGTTAGTGTGATATTTTTCAAATTGTTCACCTTGACATATAGAAATGTTACTAATTTTTGTGTGTTGATTTTGAATCCTGCAACTTTACTAAATTTATTATTTTTTATAGTTCAAATATTTTTTAATAGTTTGAGTAGAGTTGGTATTAGTTATTTAAATTCTTATATAGGAAACAACCTAAAGACTCTCAAAAACTATTAGAATAGACTATCAAAAAATATTAGAATTGTTTTTGATAGAGTCTTTAGGTTGTTTCCTATATAAGAATTTAAATAACTAATACTAACTCTACTCAAACTATTAAAAAATATCACAGAGAAGGAAATACTTCTGAACTCATTTCTGGGAACCTTACCCTAATTAGTATTACCCTAATATGGATATCAGATAATGACAGAACACAAAAAGTAAACTATAGACAAGTATCTCTGATTGACATAAATGCAAAAATCCTCAACAAAATATTAGCAAGCCAAATTCAAGAACACATTAAAAAGACTATTCAACTTAATCACATGGGATTCATCCCAGGTATGCAAGTATATCTCAACATATGCAAATCAATAAATAAGAAACATCATATCAATAGAATAAGGAATAAACCTGTATGATAATTTCAATAAATGCCAAAACCCATTTGATAACATTCAATATTCCTATGTAATAAAATCTCTCAACAAACTGTAATATAGTACCATCATAGCGTAATACAATAAAAACCATATATGACAAATCCACAAATAGTCCCATTCTGAACAAGGAAAAAAAGAAAGCTTTTATTCTAAGACCTGGAATAAACAAAAATGCCCACTTTGACCACTTTTATTTAACATAGTAATGGAAGTACTAACCAGAGCAATTAGACCAGATAAACAAATAAAAGGCATCAGAACTGGCAAAGAATAAGTCAAATTATCTTTGTTTGCAGATGATATAATCATTCATTGTATTCTTTAGCTCCAGAATTTCTATTTGACTCCTTTTAAGAATTTCTCTGTGTTTAATTTCGATTTTTGCTCATGTACTATTTTTCTTATTTTGTGCAGTTGTATATGTGTGTTCACTGTTTGCTTACTAAGCTTCCTTAACACAATTATTTGGAGTTCTTTGTCAGGCAATTTATAGATTTCCATTTCCTATGATCAATTATTTGAATATTATTGTGTTCCTTTGGTGTCACGTTTCCTTGCTTTTTGTTTGTTTCTTGTAACATTTCATTGATATCTGCACATCTGATTGAGCAGTCACCTTTTCCAGATTTTTAAAACTGGTGTCAGTGGGAGTAAGATCTTCATCTGTGGGTGGGTGCAAAGGCAATGGCTTAGTGAAAGGCTGTAATTTTACCTCTGGAGAGCACACGATGGAATAGTCTACTTGCAACTCTGTTAGTTAAGGTCAGCATCAGTGAAGATTGTTGGGGTCCTCTGTAGTCTTCTAAATTCTCCTTCTTGCTGACATCACTCTAACTTCCCCCGTATGCATTTTTAAATTAATGTTTTTCTCGTGAAATTTTGGTCATGTACTCCTAAAAGGTTGATAGATACTGCCAAATGAATGTTTACAACTATTGCCTAATTTTTTATTCCGGTCCATTTTACAACAGAGGAGTTCCTAATTCCCTAGACCATCATCGATACTGCGAATTATAAGAACTTATAGTTGCCTCTCTGATAGCTAAAACATGATTTCTAACTTTAATATTTAATTTATTATTGGGATTATTTTAGTCATATGGTAGTAATAGCATTTTCACATTTTTTTGATATACTTATTTTTTGAAATTTTCTTTTCAAACATCTTAGATGTTGATCATATATTAACTTTCCATTTCATCACCATTACAAACCCTTAAAATAATAACATTTCTTATATCATTCAAATCACTGTCATTTTTTGGTAACAATTAAGATTTCGTGATTACCCTCTTTATGTTCATTATTTATTCGGCATCCACTACCCACTTTGTTATAACAACTCTGAAGTGGAGGTAATCCCTACCCAACACACTTTCCAGTGTTTAGACTAATAATGCCAAAAGGGAGCAAGAGAATATAAAGAATTTTTAATGCTGCCATGAAGCTTTCTAGGTGGAGCAGTGCAGCTCTCATACGGGTCAGAAAATACCTTGAGAGAGCCAAGATACCTATCTTTGGGTGTAATTGTGGTTATGAGATGGGGCCAGTTTTGAGAGGTTTGAACTTGTCACCAAATGAGGTAGCATCCAGGCTTTGTTTGTTTGTTTGTTTGAGACAGAGTCTAGCTCTGTCGCCAAGCTGGAGTGCATTGGCGTAATCTCAGCTCACTGCAACCTACACCTCCCAGGTTCAAGGGATTCTCCTGCCTCAGCCTCCAGACTAGCTGGGATTACAGGCACACACTGACATTCCCAGCTAATTTTTGTAATTTTTTAGTAGAGGTGGGGTTTCACCATGTTAGCCAGGCTGGTCTTTGTCACCTGACCTCTTCATCTGCCCACCTCGGTCTCCCAAAATGCTAGGATTACAGGGGTGAGCCACTGTGCCTGGCCCAGGCTTTCTTATTTACTTGTTGATTTCTTGGACAAAAGCAGAGAGAGGGGTAGAGCTTAAAACTTGTTAGCAAACAGTAAAAATTAAGTCAGACTCTTTATTATACTCCCGCCTAACATATTATGGTACATGTTTATATATCCAGCTCTTCATGAATTGTAGCTCCTGTCCCTCAAAGGAAACTGACTTTATTCCCACCTCCAGCAGTGGGTGTAATCAGTCTACAACAATACCATTTCTTGGTCAATGATGAGTTTATAAATCAGTCGCATGCCACTAAACATATAGAATACTCCTGGCCATAGGGTATCTGTATGTGATTAAACTTGAACCTATAAGATGCAAGAAAGTATTTTGGGCAAAAGAGACTAATGAAGGGGGGAGGTCAGGAGAAGGATTTAAAATATTTTCCCTCTCTTAAGAGAAAACAAGTATAAATAAGTTCATTTGCTTTGGACATTGCCATGTGCATATGTGAAGTCTGAAAGTATAGCCATTCCACTTTCAGCTTGTAACTCTGGAGAATAAAAAGAAGCAAAGTTGGAATCTTGCTGTCACCATGTCTCATTATCCTTCAACATCACCATATTTTAAGTAATTGGAGCCAATTAATTGCTTCTCTTTGTTAATACTAATTTTTATGTGATTTTCTGTTAATTCACCTCAAAACAAACAAAACCTCACTCTGATACACATAATTTTGTCTTCTGAGAGGAAAAAATACCAGAAAAAATCCTGTTGAGTGCTATGCTTTTAGAAGAATGAAATTCTCTCTGAGGCATAGATAAATCTCCACTTTCATCACTGCTTTTTTGGGGAAAGGGGAAGCGATTATTGTACCAATTTCACAATCTGTACTAGATGTCACTTGCCATATATTATTTCTGCCTGAAGTTTATACTCTAATCTCTTTCATGCTCTTTGGTTTCTCTAATTTTATTTTCACCCAAGGGTTCCCTCTGGACCTCGGGTATTTTTAGGAGTAGGGTGGAGGGGGGGGGAGAATGGCAGGTGATCATTATTTATGCCATACTTCTTGAACTGCTTATTTTGAATGGCATAAATTGTTAGATTGTCATTTTTTTATTCATTAGTTACATCTTAGAAATTGATCCTTTCCTGCCAGGTTTATTTTATTTTTATTTATTTATTTATTTATTTATGAGACAGAGTCTCTGTTGCCTAGGCTGGAGTGCAGTGGAGTGATCTCCGCTCATTGCAACTCCACCTCCCAGGTTCAAGCGATTCTCCTGCCTCAGCCTCCAGAGTAGCTAGGATTACAGGTGCCCAGCACCACGCCTGGCTGATTTTTGTATTTTTTGTAGAGATGGGGTTTTGCCATGTTGGCCAGGCTGGTCTTGCACTCCTGACATCAGGTGATCTGGCCTAGGCCTCCCAAAGTGCTGGGATTACAGGCATGAGCCACCATGCCTGGCCTTCTGCCAGGTTTAGAGGCCATTTAGAAGTAGGTTGGGGAAATAAGTAAATTCAACTTGATAACAGATTTATGTATGTTCCATTATTTTTTGACATTTGTCTTTATTACACATTTTTTTTCACTCAATAAACTCATTGGCTTCCAATATGTATAATTATTCCTAGGAGCATTCAGTTTTATGTATTATACCATTTTCTTTCTACATTAATGGAAATTCGGTCATGACAGACAATTTATTAGCTTGTTCATTGTGGTTAAAAGTGAATATCTAAATACTTAGAGAAGCAAAAGCAAGATTACAAGGTAACTTCAAGAAATAATATTACTTAGTTATTTTTGCTTTTAAAATTTTATTTCCACATAAACTTTCACAGAAGCAATGTACTTTAGTAATTATTTGATTCCTGTTGTCCAAGATCATTCTGAGAAAAACTTTAATTTTTCATACTGATCATTTTGTTATACTTAAGAATATTTGTTTAGTGCTGTGTACAAAAGGCATTTAAAGTGTGAAACAATAGTAATATATTTAATGACTATTGTTTGGATGTTAATGGGATACAAGTATTGAATTCTGTTTTCTAGGTAATACAAATATCACTGTTATATAAAACGTCTTTTTATAATATTTAAGTCAATATCTGCATATTTGCTTTTAAAATCCTTTTACTTTCCTTTATTTTTTCATCATTTTACTAATAAGCATAGGTTTAGTGCAGGAAAATTGAGTGGATGTTTATGACAATAACACTATTCATTTTGTTCCCTTCTAGCACTCTTATCACATATCACTCTGTGACAGGCAATTAGTTCCTGTTGTGTAATGAATTATTAAAATCACCTTATTGCATTTTTAAGAAGTGGCACAAAGATACTATAAATCACTATAATTCCCATTCTACTAAAGTGTGTAATGCTATTCTGTCTATATACATAAAGTTTGTACTTAATGTAAAGGACATGGATTATTGTCTCAACGTGAATGCCATTTAATTTTTTTAAGGTAATCTCAGCAAATAGTTTAGCAATGCTACCTCTATATCAATGAACATATTTTTCAATTGAATAGATGTGCATTTATTGCTAATTGATAAAAACCTAAACCAAATAAATATGTTGATGTTTCTTGACATTTTCAAGGTTTTAAAATTATTAATACAGTTTCTAGCAGTCCTTATTTTCAAACATCAGGTACACACTTATCACAGTTGGAGGTCATCATCCTTAGAATTAACACCAGAAATCACGCCAGCTATGATACTATTAGAAAGTTAGTTATCAAAGGGCCTAAGTACATCTATAATCAACAACAATTTCTCCAGGTCTACAATGTGCTGGTCACAGTTCTGGAAAAAATTTAAAGTAACAACGTGCCTTAAAAGTATTGAACCCTACTAAGATAGCCTTTTCGTAGTGTGGAGCTTTTAACATATTCCCCAGCATTTAACCATTCTCCAGCAAAGAGGCTATACAGATCACATAAATTAGTGAGTTATGGTGGGTTGAAAGACTGCCAAAATAAAGAAGGTAGACTCTGTCTAAAGGGAGCAATAGCTATCCAACTAGTCTTCTTATTCGAACAGAGATGCAAATACAGTGCTGTAATAACTTCCAGTTTTTAAGTGAATATGTAAATTTAGACTTTTATGTGAACTTACCTACTTTTTAAATATCAAGTCTACTTTTTCCTTTCTAATTCAGAAATAAAAACTGTCTACAAAGCATCTAAAGTTGTATTTTTAAACAGTTCTATTGAGAAAAACATACATACCATAAAATATACTCACTTAAAATATGCATTCAATGATTTTTAGTATCTATATAGAGATGTGTAACCATCACAACAGTGTCATTGAATTTGTCATCATATCACTCCCAAAATAATTTCTGTGCCTTTTAGGAGTGACTTTCCATTTTCCTTTACATCCAGCCCCTGGAAACTACTGTGGCTGGGAATGTGCCTATTCTGAAAACTTTATGTAACTGGAAGCATACAATGTGTGGCCTTTGTTTTGGGCTTTTCCAATTAGCAGTACATTTTCAAGGTTCAACCACATCATAACATGCATGAGCACTTCATTATTTTTGTGGTTGAATAGTATTTTAGAGTATAATATTCAACTTTTTTATCCATTCATTAGCTGATGGATATTTGGGTTGCTTTCATTTTTAATATTAAATATGATGCTGCTATATTCATGTACAAAATTTTGTGTGTACATATGTTTTCATTTCTTTTGGGTATATACCTAGAAATTTAATTGCTGGATCATATGGTTACTCTAGGTTGAACATTTTGAGTAACTGCTGGACTGTTTTCAAATTAACTACATTTTGTAACCCCAGTAGCAGTGTACAAGAACTCAAATTTCTCCACATCCATACCAAGACTTGTTACTGTCAGTTCATTTGTTTATATTAATCTTAGAGGGTGTGCAGTATCTCACTGTGTTTTGATTGGTATTTCCCTAATGGCTAACAAGGTTGAGAATCATTCCATGTGCTTAATGGCCATATCTGCTTTGAAGAGATATCAGTTGAAATTCTTTTCCCATGTTTTAATTTATTACTTGTTATTTTACTTTGAGCTGTGAGATATATATATATATATATGTGTATATATATATATATCTCATATATATATCTGATTTAATTTTAGTTAATTTTTATATACAGTATGACACAGTAATTCAACTTCAATCTTTTGCATGTGGATATTTATTTATAAATATAAATAAATATTTTCTGAAAAGACTATTTCCGAAAAGACCATTTTCTGAAAAGACTATTCTTGCCCCATTGTATGGTCATGGCACTTTTGTAAAGCATAAATTTAGCAAACACATAAGGATATGCTTCTGGGCACATGAGTCAATCTCATTAAATGTCTCATTAAAATAAATATTTTTTTTTGCCAGATACACACTTTCTTGTTGATTTATATTGCTTTGTAATGAATTTTAATTTGAAAGCGTCAGCACGTCAACTTTGTTATTTTTTCAAGAGTGGAGTGACTATTCTGGTTTCCTTGCATTTGTAAATGAATTTTAAGATCATCTTGTTAACTTTGTTTTAAAAGTTCACCTGGGACATTAACAGGGGTATCACTGAAGCTAAGGATAGATTTGAGGATTACTGCTATCTTACATATATTAAGTCTTCCAATTCATGATCATGGATGTCTTTTCATTTATTTAGGTCTTCTTTAATTTATTTCAACAATGTTTGTAGCTTTCAGTCCATAAACCTTATACTTGTTTCGAGTAAATTTTTCCTAAGTATTTTTTTCTTTATGATGATATTATGAGTTTGCTTTATTTCACTTTCACATTGTTCATTGCTAGTGTATAGAAATATACTTTATTTTTGTATATTAATCTTTTATCTTGAAACCTCGATGAACTAGTACTATTTTTCTTCTTTTTGGTGTATTGCTTAGAGTTTTCTACATACATGATGGTTGATTGCAAGTAGAGAAAACTTGACTCTCTTTCTTTCTAATTTGAGTGGCTTTTCTACCCCACCCCCGGACCTTTTTTTTTTTTTTTTTTTTTTTTTTTTGCCTAATTGTCCTGGATAGAGCTTACAGTACATACTGAATTGACTCAATTATGTCCGCTTTCCCACATTCATATGTTAAAGCCCTAACACCCCAAGTACTTCAGAATGTGACTATATTTGGGGGCACAGTCTTCAGAAGTAATTAAATGAAAATAAGTTCATTGGGGTAAACCCTAATATGACTGATGTCCTTATAAACTGAGAAAATTTGAACAAAGACACATACAGAGAGGAGACAATGTGAAGTTGCAGGGGAGAAGATGGCTATCTAGAAGCTAAGACTAGAGGCCTGAAAACACATTTTTTCCTCTTTACCCTCAGAAAAATATCAGTCCTGCCAACGCCACCATTTTTTAAGGCATCTAGCCACCAGGATTGTGAGAAAATAAATTTCTGTTGTTTAAACCATCTATTCTGTGGTACTTTGTTACAGTTGCCCAAGTAAACTAATACAAGTGACAAGAGAATACATCTTGTCTTGGGTCTGCTCTTATGGAGAAAGCTTTAAATCTTTCATCAATATAGTTGAAGTGAGTTAGAGGATTTAGGGGCTGATCAAGTAGAAGGCATGACTTCAAGATGTTCAGTATTGCAGAATGAGCTTTATTGGGCACTGACTCAACAGAATTGTATAAGAAGGAAAGTTTCTTATAGTGGGAGACCTTCCAGAGACAGGACTGAAAAGTCATCACCCAAAGAGAGAGAGAGGTCAAGTGACTAAATAAGGAGAGGAGAAATATAGAGAGGACTTACATGTCTAGATAATGTTGCTCAGCAGCACAGTGGGAAATCTCAGGATCACAGAGCTCCAAAGGGCAGAAGCTATTTGAGCTCTTCTATAGACAACATAGTTTGTTTTATCAATGGCTAGCAGATGTTGGGTGTAATGTTACAGGATATGCAAAGCAGGCAGGCTCTAAATGGCTAAAAATATGTTTTTGAGAGCTATATTTACAGCAATTGGAAGCGCAAAATTTTGAGATGGATGCCAGTGAGCTTTGAGCTAATATTCTTAGCATGCTATGAAGTAAACAAAAGGTCCAATATGAAAAAACTACCTTTTGCCCAACAGGTATAATATTATCTGTGAGTTTTTCTAACTGGGGTTGAGTGCTTTGTATCATGAAAGTTTGTTGAGTGTTTTTAATATGAACATTGTCGAATTTTGTCTAATTACTGTTTTGCATCTATGGAGATGATCATGTCCTTTGTTCTATGATATAAAATTAATTATTTAGCATTAATTGATTTTCAGATCTTAAATCAACCTTCCCTTCCTAGAATAAATACCAGTTGGTCATGGTGTGTAATTCTTTTATATATTGCTGGAATTTGTTTGATAGATTTTTTTTCAAGATTTATACACCATATTTGTAAGATTTGTAAGACATTCTGGTCAGTGTTTCTTTTTTCTTTTACTTTTACTCTTTTTTTTTTACTTAAACTTGTATTTTGAATGCTGATCTGATCAGTTCATGACCAGGGGTAGGTGGTAATTAGAAACAGCTAGAAGGAGGGAAGGAGAGGGGACCAGCAGTCCACAAGCAGGAGGAAAGGAGGAGGGGGTGGGGTGTGTGGTGCAGGAGTGCCACCCCCAGGGCCCTGTCAACCTCTCTTTTCTCCTCCATGGCTGCCCACCTGTTTATCTGTCTCTATGAGAATCTTCGGGGCTGTTAGGGGATGTCAGGGGCTGGAGGAGCTGTTGGGGACAGGAGGAGGCAAGGCTGAGGAATGACCCAACCAGCTGGGTATCTGCCCTGGCTAAAGAGGGAACCACTCCACCCACCAGCCTACCCTACGCCTATGGCTTCAGTGCAGAAGTCATTCCAGGTGGGTTCAGGCCCACGCCATTATCTCTGGCCTGAACAACCCCACAGCAGGCAGGTGTTCTTCCAGAGGGCTGAATGCTCTGTGCTGATCCTGCAAGTGTCCTTTTCACTGCTCCCTATCTGCCCCACCCACACTCCAATTGGGAGTTTCAAACCTTGAGCTCAGACCTTCACTATTGTGCTCCTGTAACAGCCATAGGGGTGATGCAGTGGGGAAGGAGGGGTTATAGTCTCAGCCTAGCTCAGAAGAAACATCCCCTCCACCCCTCTAACAGGGAGGTGCTAGAAAATATAATCCTGAGCAGACCCAGACCTCCATCTGGTAACCAGTGCCCAAGGCCCAGTGAGAAGCAGGATGAGGTAGAGCTCCATGCGAGGAAGATCAGCCAAAGTCAGGAATAGCCAGGGCTAGCCCAGGAAAATGCAGGATTGTCTCCAAGGGGGAAACCAACCAGCTGTCTTTGGGTCAGTGGCCAGGATCAGGGTCAGGGTCTGGGATGGGGGAGAGTCCTACAATCCCATTACCACTCCCCCTCCAGACATCTACAGGTTTCAACCAGAGAGCTTTCAGCATGACCTATTTGGAGGCTTAAAGGGTAAAAGGAGAGAGAGAAAGGGGAAGCCCCTACTTTCTCTCTGTTAAACGCTAGCAGCAGATACCAAATCCCAGAAGCCCCTCCACCCAGTCTGGCTCGACAAAAGGGGGACAATACTGGATTCACAGGATGAGTTGGAAAATGACCTAAGCTGTTATTATTTCAAATCTTTGTGAAGAATTTGTACTAATTTTTCTGTAAATGTTTAGTAAGAATGACCAGCGGATGCATCTATGTGTTAGTCTTTTCTCATGCTGCTATGAAGAAATACCCGAGACTGGGTAATTTATAAAGAAAAGAAGTTTAATTGACTCACAGTCAACTTTCTTAGGGAAGCCTCAGGAAACTTATAATTATGGCTGAAGGTCCTCTTCATATGGTAGCAGGAGAGAGAATGAGCACAGAACAATGAGGGGATAAGCCCCTTAAAAAACCATCAGATCTCATGACAATTCACTCTCTATCAGGAGGAGCAGCATGGGGAAGCCATCACCATTATCTAATCACCTCCCATGAGGTCCTTCCCCCAGCACATGGGGATTACAATTTCAATTACAATTCAAGATGAGATTTGGGTGGGGAACACAGAACCAGACCATATCAATCTAGGTCTGGTCTTTCCTTTGTGGGAAGTTGTGAAATCATGAGTCAATGTCTTTACTTGTTTATTCATATTTTTCTTGTCTGTATTCAAACTTCGATTTCATTGTATACATGTTTTGGTTGTTATTGTCTTTCTAGAAATTTGTCTAATTGCATCAAAGTTATCTAATTTGTTGGTGTAGAGTAGCTTTGTATATTCCTTTATAATTTTTCAAATTCTGTATATTTGTTAGCAGTGTCTTCTCTTTTTTATTCCCAGTTTTAGTATTTTGAGTCTTCCTTCTTTTTGTTTTGTCAGTCTAGCTAAAGTTTTGTCAATCTGTTGATCTTTTCAAAGAACCATCTTTTTGTTTCATTGATTTATCGACTTTCTATAATGTTTTGATATTCTTGCTTTCACTGATTTTCACTCTAATTTTTAACATTTTCTTCCTGATTGATTTGAATTTAGTTTACTTTTTCTAGTTTCCTAATGTAGACATTTAGGGTATTAATTGGAGATTTTTCTTCTTATTAGATAGGCCGAGATGTATCCACTTGGTAATTATTACTAAACATTTGAAAAAAAGTCAATAGCTATCATCACAACCTTTCCTAAACATAAAGGAAGGTAGACCATTTTCCTATGAATCTAGTATTGTCCTATTACCAAAGCCAGACAATGACATCAGAAGAATGAATGAATGAATGAATGAATGAACGAATGAAAAAGCTTCCCTTTAAACAGTGCTTTAGCAGTGCATTCCCTTAATTTGGGTTTCTTAGGTTTTCATTTACATTCATCTCAAAGTATTTTTAAACTTGTCTCTAATTTCTTTTGAGCCATTGGTTATTTGGAAATTTTATTTTCACTTTTTATTTTTTTTAGAGACAGAGTCTTACTCTGTCACCCAGGGTGGAGTGCAAGGGTGCAATTATAGCTCACTCTAACCCCAAAATCCTGAACTCAAGCTCAATTGATGCACCTCAGCCTCCTGAGTAGGTGGGAGTACAGGTGCACCCCACCATGCTTAGCAAAGTTTTCAAATTTTTTCAGAGAGGAGGTCTTGCTGTGTTGGCCAGGCTGGTCTCAAACTTCTGGTTTCAAGTCATTCTCCTGTCTCAGTCTCCCAAAGCACTGGGATTACAGGCATGAGCCACTGCACCCAGCCAAAAATGTGTTGTTTGTGTTGTCTACTTTCCACGTATTTATGAACTTCTCATATTGCCTTCTCTTATAGATATCTAATTTAATTCCCTTGCAATAGAGAACATTGTATGATTTCAATAAATTTAAATTTTGAGATTTGTTCTACAGACCGGCATATGGTGTATTCTTAGGAATATTCTATATATGCTTCAGGGGAATTAATATGCTGCTGTTCTAGGGTGAAGTCTTTTGCAGATATCTGTTAGGTCTAGTTGGTTTATGTTGTTCAAGTCTTCATTATCCACTTTGATCTCATTGTTTTATCCCTTATTGTAAAGAGGTTATTGAAATCTCAAGCTGTTATTACTGAATTGTTTATTTCCTCCCTTTCACTTTATAATTCTCCTTTATTTGGGGCCTCTCTTATTAGGTGCATATATATTTATAGTTGTTTTATTTGTTGGTGGCTTCACCATTTTATTTTATTTATTTTTTTATTGCATTTTAGGTTTTGGGGTACATGTGAAGAACATGCAAAATTGTTGCATAGGTATACACATGGCAGTGTGATTTGCTGCCTTCCTCCCCATCACCTATATCCTGCATCTCCTCCCCACGCTCTCTCTCCCCAACTCCCCCACCCCCCCATGTCCCTCCCCATTTCCCCCTCGACAGACCCCAGTGTGTGATGCTCCCTCTCTCTGTGTCCATGTGTTCTCATTTGTTCAACACCCACCTATGCGTGAGAACATGCAGTGTTTGATTTTCTGTTTTTGTGTCAGTTTGCTGAGAATGATGGTTTCCAGACTTCACCCATGTCCCTACAAAGGACACGAACTCATCTTTTTTGATGGCTGCATAATATTCCATGGTGTATATGTGCCACATTTCTCCTGTCCAGTCTATCATCGATGGGCTTTTGGGTTGGTTCCAGGTCTTTGCTATCGTAAACTGTGCTGCAATGAACATTCATGTGCATGTGTCCTTATAGTAGAACGATTTATAATCCTTTGGATATATACCCAGTAATGGGATTGCGGGGTCAAATGGAATTTCCATTTCTAGGTCCTCTAGGAATTTTTTAAATGTTCTCCAGTACATTTTTTTGTTTTAAAGTATATTTCACGTGATATTCATTTAGTCCCTCCGCATTTCTTATGGTTGGTGTTTGCATGATATACCTATTCTCATCCTTTTACTTTCAACCTATTTCTGTTATTTCTACCTTTAATCTTGTGTCTAGTGAAAACAGAATAGAATTGTGTCTTGCTTGCTTCATTTTTAAATTCAGTGTGATAATTTCTCCCCCAGGATTCTTTCCATCCATTCACTTTTAATTTTATTATCGATATGGTTGAATTTATGTCTGCCACTTCAGTTTTTATTTCTCTATGTCTCATATCTATTTTGTTCTTATGTTTTTGCTTCAGTGTCTTTTTACCTTCAGTAAACATTTTATACTGTAAAAACTTAATTCCTTTAATAATTTTTAAACTATATACATATCCATTTTTGTCATTTTCTTAGTAATAGCTATAGGCTTGATGCTATACATTTTAGTTTATTTGAAGGTACTCCAGATTTATATTACTGTAAAAAATTAATGTAGAAAAATTACTTCTATATGGCTCTATTCTTCCCCAATTGTTGTGCTGTTATTGTAATATACTTTACATGTATATATGTTATAAACCCAACAATGCATTACTATGATAATTATTTTACAAAGTTTTATGTCTTTTAAAAAACTGGGATAATACAGAACATGTATTAATAGAGGTTGTTATGTTATCTTTTTATTTTCTATTTCTCGTAATTTCTTCCTTTAGTTTTGAGAGACCATCTAGTGCGATTTCCTCACTCTAATACTATTTTGTGCTCATATTTGTGTGCTTATATCAACTATGTTATATTTATATGTGTTATAAGCCAAATATATGTGTATGTGCACATACAATTAATGTATTTTTAATATTCTTTACTTTTTATTATGATATTATTATGTTTTGATCTTGTGGGTATATAGTAAGCATATATTTGTGCGTTACATGAGATATTTTGGTACAGGTATAAGAGTTTTCTCCTAGGTTTTCTTCTAGTATTTTTATAGTGTTAGGTTTTTAATCCATCTTGAGTTTACTTTTGTATATGGTGAGAGATAGAAGTTCTGTTAATTCTTCTCCATATGGCAATCCGATTATCCCAGCATCATTTTATTTAAAGGGTTTTATCTTTTCCAATATATGTTTTAGTCGTATTTGTCAAAAATCAGTTGGCTATAAATATGTGGCTTTATTTCTGTGTTCTCTATTTATGTGCTGTTATTTAAGTGTCAAATTTTTATAGAGATATCATGCTATTTTGGTAAATATGATTTGAATTCTTGGTATTTTGATGCTTCCAGCATTTTTCTTTTAGCTCAGGATTGCTTTGGCTATTCATGCTCTTTTTTGGTTCCATATGAATTTTATAATACATATGTATAATCCTATAAATATAAAATTAATATTTTGATAGAGATCGCATTGAATCTGTAGATTGCTTTGGCAGTATGGTCATTTAATTGACATTAATTCTTGCAATATATGAGCATAGATGTTTTCCCATCTGTTTGTGTCCTGTACGGGTTCTTGTCATCAGTGTGTGGTGGTTTTCCTTATAGAGATCTTTCACCTCCTTGGTTAATTTATTCCTAGGTGATCTTTGTATCTATTGTAAATGAGATTGCTTTCTATTTTAATCTCAGCTGGATCATTACTGGTGTATGAAAACACTACTACATTTTTAAAATTTTATTATGGTTGTAGGGGTACATGTACAGTTTTGTTATACAGGTAAGTTGCATATCATGGGGCTTTGGTTCATACATCACTTCATCACCCAGGTAATAGACATTGTTGTCAATAGGTAGTTTTTAAATCATCCCGCTCCAGCCTTATGTAGGCTCTGGTTTCTGTTGTTTCCTTCTTTGTTTTCATATGTGCTCAATGTTTAGCTCCCACTTATAGCTCACAATGTACAGTATATGATTTTCTCTTCCTGTGTTGTTTTGCTTAGGATAATGGCCTTCAACACCATCCTTGCTGCTGCAAAGGACATAACTTCATTTTTTTTAGTGGCTGCATAGTATTCCATGGTGTACATGTACCACATTTTTTAATCCAGTCTACTGTTGATAGGCATTTAGGTTGATGTCATGTCTTTGCTCTTGTGAATACTGCTGTGAAGAACATACATGTCCATGTGTCCGTGTGGCAGAATTTTTTTTTTTTAAAGGTGGAGTTTTACCATGTTGGTCAGGCTGGTCTTGAACTCCTGACCTCAGGTGATCCGCCTGCCTTGGCCTCGAAAGTGCTTGGATTACAGGCGTAAGCCACTGCACCCGGCCCGCAGAATTATTTTTTATATATTCCTTTGGGTATACATCCAATAATAGGATTGCTGGGTAGATAGCGATTCTCATTTGATAAATTTCCAAACTGCTTTTCACAGTGGCTGAACTAATTTGCATCCCTACCCAGCAGTGTTTAAGTGTTACTTTTTCTCTGCAACATTGCCAGTATCTGTTAATTTTGACTTTTTAATAACACCCATTCCTGACTGGTGTGAAAGTTTTTCTCATTGTGTTTTCATTTGCATTTCCCTAATGATTAGTGATGTTTACTAGTCTTTTATGCTTCCTGGCCATGTATATGTCTTCCTTTTTAAAACTGTCTATTCATATCTTTGGCTCACTTTTCACTGGGATTTTTTCGTCCTTGCTCATGAATTGGTTTAAGTTTTTTATAGGTTCTGGATACTAGACCTTTGTTGGTATGCATGGTTTGCAAATATTTTCTTCCATTCTGTTCATTGTATGTTTTACTCCGTTGACATTTTCTTTTGCTGTGAATAAGTTCTTAGTTTTATTTGGTCACATTCGTCAATTTTCGTTTTTGTTGCTATATTGCTTTTGATGTCTTTTGTCATAAAACCTTTCCCATGGCCTATGTCCAATATGGTATTTCCTAGGATATCTTCTAGAGTTTTGATAAGTTAAGGTTTTTTATTTACATCTTTAATTCATTGTGAGTTGGTTTTCGTATATGGTATAAAGAAGGGATCTACTTTCAATTTCTGCATATAGCTAGCTAGTTATCTCAGCACCATTTATTGAATAGGGAGTCATTTCTACATTGTTCTTGTAAACTTTTTTCAAAATTGGATGGTGGTAGGTGTGCATCATTATTTATGGACTCTTTGTTCTGTTTTCATTGGTCTATGTGTCTGTTTTCTAACAGTAACATGCGACTTAGGTTGCTGTAGCCTTACAGTATATTTAGAAGTTGGGTAATGTGATGCTTCCAGTTTTGTTCTTTCTGTTTAGCATTGCCTTGGCTATTTGGGCTCTTTTTTGGTTTCATATTATTTTTAAAATCATATTTGTAATTCTCAGCATAATGTTATTGATAACTTGATAGGAATAGCATTAAATCTATAAATTGCTTTAAACAGAACGACCATTCTAGCAAAATTTATATTTCCTATTCATGAGAAAGCAATGTTTTTCCATTTGATTATGTTATCTCTAATTTCTTCAGGCAATGCTTTGTGATTCTCATTTTAGAGATCTTTCACTCACTTAGTTAGCTGTATTTCTAGGTATTTTATTCTTTTTGTGGCTATTGTGAATGTATTAGTAACTTCACTCTGGATTTAACTCTCAGCTTGTGTATTGTTGGTGTATAGGAGTGCTACTAAATTTTGTACATTGATTTTGTATTGTGAAATTTTGCCAAGTTATTAGGTCAAGAACTTTGGGGCAGAGATGAGAGGCTTTTCTAGCTATAGAATCATATCATATGCAAACTGGGATATTTTGACTTGCTCCTTTCCTTTGTTCAATGCCTTTTATTTCTTTCTCTTGCCTAATTGCTCTGGCTAGGACCTACAGTTCTATGTTAAATAGAAGTGGTAGAGAGAGGATGTCTTTGTATTTTTTCTAATTTTAGAGAAGAATGCTTTCAACTTTTGCTCATTCAGTATGATGTTGGCTAGGGGCTTTTCATACATGGCTATTATTAATTTGAAGTATGTTCTTATAATGCTTAGTTTGCTGAAGGATTTTAACATGAATTCATGTTGAATTTTATTGAAAGTCTTTTCCTCTTCAGTTGAGATTATCACATAGTTTTGTTTTTATCTCCGTTTAAGTGATGAATTACATTTATTGATTTGTGTTTAGAGAGACAAGCTTGCAACCCCAGGTATAAAGCTTATTTGATCATGATGTTTTAGCTTTTTGATATGCTTTGAGTTCTGAGATTCTTTCCTCAGCTTGGACTATTCTGCTCTTAATACTTGCTATTGTATTCTGAAAAATTCACTTCAAAAATTTGGCTATTTTGTCTTTCATCTCCTGTATCATTTCATTGTATTCCTTACCATCCTTGGATTGGGTTTAAACTGTCTCCTGAATGTTTATGATCTTCATTCCTATCCATATTGTTAATTCTATCCCTGTCATTTCAGCAATTTCAGCCTGGTTATGAACCACTGTTAGGGAACTACTGTGATTGTTTGGAGGGAAGAAGATAGTTTGGCTTTTTCAGTTGCCAGAGTTGTTTTTTTGCTTTTATCTTCTTTGATTTCCTTAGGGGTTTGCTAGTGGTATAAGATGAGTTCAGTGGGCTGGCTTCATTTCTGGAAGATTTTACAGGGCCAAGGCTTCACTCGGTTCTCCAGGCCTGCATTATCTAACTCTAAGGGCTCAATAATCAGCCCCTGACTTTGTTCTGTAGCTCCTCAAGGTTAGGAAACTGCTATGCTGAAGGAGCCAGAAGTTTAGGGGAGGGTGCTTATGAGTTTGTGTGCATCAGTGGGGGCCACTCTGCTGGAGCTCTCTTATAGTCGGAGGACCCCAGAGGCATTCCAGTTGATTGAGGCTGCACTGCAGGTGGGCATCACCAGGCCAGGACATCAGGAGAGCCCAGCAAACAGGGACATGCTCATATATGACTACCCCCCATCTGACAGGCAAGATATCCCTGCTCTATTCCAGTCTGACAGTCCCCCCAAGGATAATGTTTCCTAGGGTTTCATGGTAAGCCTTGGTGAATGGGCATCCCTGGCCATGACTCACTTCAGACATTTCTGCACTAAACACTCTAGGTCAACGGAGACTCAACTTCTGCCCTACCACCTCTCTAAGATGCCCTCTTTGTCAGCTCTTTTTGATCCTTGCCTGTTCAACTCACACCTTCCTTAGGAGTCACTGAGGGGCAGGAATGAGTCCCAGTGGCATGTTAGCCACATTCAGGGTTACCAGGTTCTTCCCACATTAGTGCAGCATCCGTATCCTTCCTCCATCTCACTCTCTATGCCTTCCCTTTAAGAATCTTCTCAGAATGCACTAGTCTTCCCGATATCTGGTCCCTCAGCTGGCTCATGTGTCCCTCCTGGGTATGCTCTAGTTGGCCATCTTGCCATGCTTTCCAGCACTACCGATTTTTGTATTTTGATATAGCCAGTACATTTCCTAATTTATTTATCAAATGTAAGAGATTTTTTGGTGGTCTGTAGGTTTTCGCAATATATAAGATCATATCATCACTAAACAGGGAGCAATTTTACTTCCCATTTTCCAATTGGTTATATTTTATTTCTTTCTCATGCTTAATGACCAGTGATGATGAGCACTTTTCACATGGCTGTTGGCTGCATAAATGTCTCTCTTTTGAGAAGTGTCTGTTCATATCCTTTGCCCACTTTTGATGGAGTTGTGTGTCTTTTTTCCTGTAAATTTGTTTACATTCTTTGTAGACTCTGGATATTAGCCCTTTGTCAGATGGATAGATTGCAAAAATTTTCCTGGTCTTTTCTCTCTCCTTCTTCTATTCCAATTACATATTTCTTGGCGTTTTGAATGGTGTCTCAAATTTTTCTGAGGTTCTGTGGATTTTACTTTATTATTTTTTCTGTTTATCAGATTACAGAATTTCTTTTGATGTATCTTCAAATTTGTTAATTGTCTTCTCTGCCACATCAAATCTTGTATTGTTGTTTTGTACTGGATGTTTTATTTCAATCAAGGTATTGATCTGAGAAATTTTTAACATCAGAATTTCCATTTGGTTCTTTAAATTATAATTTTTATATACTGTATTTATATTTAGATTTTGATGTGGCATTTTCATTATATGTTCACTTAAATCTTTAAAAATGATTTCCTAAATTAAAGTTTTTTGAACATATTTTAAATAGCTGCTTTGAAGTCTGACATTTGTTTATCCTCAAAAGCTTCAAGTTGTCAGTTCCTGGGTTTTGTGTTGGCTTTGTGTGTTTGCATATTTCAAACTTTTGGATATTTTGCGATCTTTAATTAGTGGAAATTTAAGATAATATATTTTAGCATCTCTAGATGGAGGATCCCCCACTCCTCAATGTTTACTTTTGTTTGCTTGTTTACTTTTGTTTTTGTTTTTGCACCTTGGCTGGATTAGCTATGTAAAATTTATTTCACTCAAAGTATACAACCTCTGACTTTGCTAATCATGAAGAGCAGCCATAGACATATGTATTAGTTTATTCTCGTGCTGATATGAAGAAATACCCAAGAGTGGGTACTTCACAAAGAACAGAAGTTTCATTGACTCACAGTTCTGCATAGCCTGAAAAGGCCTCAGGAAAGTTACAATCATGACTGATGGCACCTCTTCACAGGGTGACAGGAGAGTGAATGAGTGCCAAGCACAAGGAGAAGCACCTTATAAACCATCAGATCTCCTGAGAACTCACTTTCACAAGAACAACATGGAAGAACCTATCCCCATGATTCAATTATCTCCACGTGGTTCCGCCCTTGACATTTGGGGTTTATGATTATTACAATGCAAGGTGAGATATGGGCAGGAACACAGAACCAAACCATATCAACATGTACACTCGCCTTAAAAATATACAGTGACTGTGTTTTAGCCAGGATTTCTCCTTCTCTTTATGTGATATCTCCATCAGGCTAGTTTGCTTTTATTAGTATCATGGCCAGCTGTGAGCCTCCACTAATTGCTAACTCATTGCGATATTGTTTTTCACAAATCTCCGAGGCAAAAATTGTTCCATGGCTTGATGAAATTGAAGTCGGTCTACTTTTTAAGGGAGGATATTTTTGGTGTTTGAGCCTTGCTCTGACTCCAGGAGGGCTTTTCTCAATTCTTTTCTCTTGTTCTCTCTTGTTAAAATTCTAGCTGAACTACACCTTTATTTGTTGTTTGTTGCTCACTACCAAGATCTCCACTGCTTTCCTGCAACTCTCACTACTAAATCTCACACAGTCTATTCCAAATAAAGACAGTCTATTTAGTCAGAGTTGTAGACTTGTATGTTCTTATGGCCCTGCCTCTCAACCTGAAAAAACTTCTATGCCACTGTACCTAAGACGGATACAATGACAGTGACATGCTTCCCTTAGAGTGTGATTCTGCAGCTCTATGAGTGGTTAAACTTGGCTGTGAGATAGGTTCTTGTATTTTCAACTTGTCCCTGCCATTTTGGAATGTTTCATTATGAACAAGCTTGAACAAAGGCTATTGGGTCCCAGTGCTTTCAGCCTGTCTCACATCGAGTTAATTCTTCCTCTACAAACGGGGAATAGGTAGGAGAAGTTAGTTCAAATATCCTAGGTTGTGCCTGTCAGGAAAAAAATCTTTTACAACACAGAGCTGTGGGTAGATGATATACTGTCAGGCTAACCCTTTATGCCAAATAAATTCCAAGATGCAATCCATTTTAAGAGTTTTTAATTGTAATTTGAACTAATACTGGTTTCTAGAAAAAAATATCATATTAATTTTAGGTTTCAAAAATTTTAAGAGCATTTGGCCCAAAACCAAGTGAAAGAAATGTTGTGAACATAGGAAGACTGAGCAAGATGGCAGAATAGAAGCCTACAGCATTTATCCCCCTACCACTGGAACACCAAATTTTAACAACTATCTGTACACAGAATGCACCATCACAAGAACCAAAAATCAGGTGAGCAATCACAGTACCTGGATTTAAATTTATATCACAGAAACAGGCACTGAAGATAGCAGGACAGACAGTCTTGAATCACCAATACCAGCCTTTCCATATCCCTGGCAATGGCTGTGCACTTTGGGGAGGGAGAGCACAGTGACCGAGGGAATTCACATTGAACTCAGTGCTGCCTTGTCACGCTGGTGAATAAAGTTGTGCTAGGCTTAGTCAATTCCTGGATATAGAGGGAATTTGGACTAGCCCTAGCCAAAAAGAAATTGCCCATCCTAGAGGTCAGAACTTGAGTGCCTCGGCAAAGCTTGCCCCCACATACTGACGTGCTCTGGGTCCTAGGTAAACTTAGAAGGCAGTCTAGCACATAAGAACTGCAATTCCTAGGCAATTCCTAGTATTAGGCAGTGCTTAGAGCCATTGTACTAGGGTGGCACATGACCTAGGGAGACACCAGCTGGCATGGCTAAGGGAGTGCTTTTGCCATCCCTCCTCCAACCCCAGGCAGTGCAGCTCATAGTAACATAAGTCACTCTTTTCAACTGCTTTAGTAGAGGAGAGCAGCGTAAGGGGGTTTTGTCTTGCATCTTAGATACCAGCTTGGCCATAAGAGGAAGGGCACCAGACAGAGTTATGCACATGCCCTTTCCAGGCCCTATCCTCAAGATAGCATTTCTAGATATATCCTGGGCTAAAGGGAACACACTGCATAGAAGGGAAGGGCTCAGTTCTGGCAAAATTAATCAACTCCTGATTAAAGAGCACTTTGGCCTGTGAATAACCAAAAGCAATCCCCAGGGAGTGCTGTGGGCCTTGGGCTCTGAGACATGCTGGCTTTAGGGTGATGCAGCACATTCCCAGCTGCGGTGGCTAGAGTGAAAGGCTCCTTCTGCATGAGACAACACAGGGAAGAGTAGAGGACTTTGTCTTAAATTTAGGTTTTGGTGGAACCTTAGTCCAGGCCTAGCCATATAGATAGCATTTCTGACCCTGCCTTGGGTCAGAGTAGAGCACACTGTCCTAAGGATGAGTCCAAAGCCAGGTAGCATTTACCACAAACTGACAGAAGAGCCATTGGGGTTTTTGTGTGTTTGCTTGTTAGTTTTTGCATGAAGTAAATGTTAAATTGTCATCAATTTAAAATAATGGGTCAGAAGACAGTATTTATAAGCCTTCTAGTAACCTCAAATACACACACATACACACACACACACACACACACACACGAGAAGATAGCCACATAAAAAAGCAATTAAAGCAGATCATCAAAGAAAAACATCTTCACTAAAATAAAGACAGCGAGAAAAGAAAGAAGAAAAATAAGACTGCTAAACCACCAAAATTAAATTTAAAAATGGCAGGAGTAAGTTGCTACTATCAATGATAACATTAAATTCAAATGGAACGAACTCCTCAATCTAAAGACACAGAGCTGACTGAATGAATGAAAGCAAGAACCAATTATCTATTGCCTGTCAGAAACACATTTCACCTATAAAGGTACACAAAGATTGACAATGAAAGAATGGAAAAAGATATGCCATGCCAATGGAAACCAAAAAAGAGCAGGAGTAGTTAATACTTGTATCACACAAAATAGATCTCAAGACAAAACTATAAGAGGATACAAAGAAGATCATTATAATAAAGGGGTCAATTTAGCAAAAGGATGTAACAATTGTAAATATATATGCACTCAACAATAGAGAATCGCAGATATATAAAGCAAGTATTATTACAGAATAAGAAAGAGATAAACCCCAAAGAGTAATGTCTGGAGACTTTGACATCACACTTTTAGCATTGTACGGATGTCCCAGACAGAAAATCAAGAAGAAACTTTGGACTCGACTGTACTATAGAACAAATGAAACTAATGAATATTTACAAAAATCATACAATGGCTGCAGAATAAACATTATTTTCTTCAGCACATGAATTATTCTCAAATATATTCCTTATGGTAGGTCGTAAAACAAGTCTTAAAACATTCAAAATTGAATTAATGTCAAGCATCTTCTCTGACCACAATGGAATAAAACAAGAAATCAATAATGAGTGGAATTTTGTAAACTATACAAACACATGGGAATTAAACAATATGCTCCTGAATCTATTACTGGGTCAATAAAGAAATTAAGAAGAAAATTGAAAAATTTCTTTAAACAAATAATAATGAAAACAGAAAAGACCAAAACCTATGGGATACAGTAAAACCAATACTAAGAATGGAATTTATAGCTGTAAGTGCCTACATAAAAGAAGAAAAGTTGTGATATGGTTTGGCTGTGTTCCCACCCAAATCTCAATTTGAATTGTATCTCCCAGAATACCCACATGTTGTTGGAAGGACCCAGGGGGAGATAATTGAATCATGATGTCTGGTCTTTTCTGTGCTATTCTTGTGATAGTGAATAAGTCTCATAAGCTCTAAATCGAGTTTATCAGGGGTTTCTGTTTTTGCTTCTTCTCATTTTTCTCTTGAGGCCACCACGTAAGAAGTTCTGTTCACCTCCCACCATGATTCTGAGGCCTCCCCAGCCATGTGGAACTGTATGTCCAATTAAACCTCTTTCCTTCCCAGTCTCGGGTACGTCTTTATCAGAAGTATGAAAATGGACCAATGGAGTAAATTGGAACCAGTAGAGTGGGATGTTGCTGAAAAGATACCTGAAAATGTGAAAGCGACTTTGGAACTGGGTAACAGGCAAATGTTGGAACAGTTTGGAGGGCTCAGAAGACAGGAAAATGTGGGAAAGTTTGGAACTTCCTAGAGACTTGTTGAATGGCTATGACAAAAATGGTGCTAGGGATATGGACAATAATGTCCCCGGCTGAGGTAGTCTCAGATGGAGATGGGGAACTTGTTGCAAACTGGAGCAAAGGTGACTCTCGTTATGTTTTAGCACAGAGACTAAGGGCATTTTGTCCTTGCCCTGGAGATTTGTGGAACTTTGAACTTGAGAGAGATGGTTTAGAGTATCTGACACAATCAATTTCTAAGCAGCAAAGCATTCAGAAGGTGACTTGGGTGCTGTTAAAAGCATTTCATTTTAAATTTTTTTAATTGCATTTTAGGTTTTGGGGTACATGTGAAGAACATGCAAGATTGTTGCACAGGTACACACATGGCAGTGTGATGTGCTGCCTTCCTCCCCCGTCACCTATATCTGGCATCTCTCTCCCATGCTGTCTCTCCCCAACTCCTCACACCCCACTGTCCCTCCCTATTTCCCCCCAACAGACCCTAGTGTGTGATGCTCCCCCTCCCTGTGTCCATGTGTTCTCATTGTTCAACACCCACCTATGAGTGAGAACATGTGGTGTTTGATTTTCTGTTCTTGTGTCAGTTTGCTGAGAATGATAGCCAGATTCATCCATTTCCCTACAAAGGACACGAACTCATCGTTTTTTTATGGCTGCATAGTATTCCTTGGTGTATATGTGCCACATTTTCCCTGTCCGAGTTTATCATTGATGGGCATTTGGGTTGGTTCCAAGTCTTTACTATTGTAAACAGTGCTGCAATGAACATTCGTGTGCATGTGTCCTTATAGCAGAACGATTTATAATCCTTGGGATATATACCCAGTAATGGGATTGCTGGGTCAAATGGAATTTCTATTTCTAGGTCCTTGAGGAATCGCCACACTGTCTTCCACAATGGTTGAGCTAATTTACACTCCCACCAACAGTGTAAAAGTGTCTTCCTATTTCTCCACATCCTCTCCAGCATCTGTATCTCCAGATTTTTTAATGATCGCCATTCTAACTGGAGTGAGATGTGGTTTTGATTTGCATTTCCTTAATGATCAGTGATGATGAGCATTTTTTCATGTTTGTTGGCCTCATGTATGTCTTCTTTTGTAAAGTATCTGTTCATATCCTTCGCCCACTTTTGAATGGGCTTGTTTGTTTTTTTCTTGTAAATTGTTTTATTTCTTTACAGATTCTGGATATTAGCCCTTTGTCAGATGGGTAGATTGTAAAAATTTTTTCCCATTCTGTTGGTTGCCGATTCACTCTGATGACTGTTTCTTTTGCTGTGCAGAAGCTGTGGAGTTTGATTAGGTCCCATTTGTCTATTTTGGCTTTTGTCGTCAATGCTTTTGGTGTTTTGGTCATGAAGTCCTTGCCTATGCCTATGTCCTGAATGTTTAAAAATGGAAACAGAGCATAAAAGTTCTGAAAATTTACAGCCTGAAAATGCAGTAGAAAAGAAAAACCCATTGTTTGAGGAGAAATTCAAGCCGACTGCATAAACTTGCATAAGTAGCAAGGATCTTAATGTTAATCTCCAAGACTATGGGGAAAATGTCTTCAGACCATGCCAGAGACTTTCACAGCAGCCCCTCCCATCACAGGTCCAGAGGCCCAGGAGGAAAAAGTAGTTTCGTGGGCTGGGCCCAGGGTCCCTGTGCTGTGTGTAGGCTAGGGACTTGGTGCCCTGTGTCCTACTGTAGCTGTGGTTGAAAGGTGCCAATGTAGAGCTTGGGCTGGGGCTTCAGAAGGTCAAAGCCCCAAGCCTTGGCAGCTTCTACTTGGTGTTGAGCCTGCAGGTGCACAGAAGTCAAGAATTGAGGTTTGGAAACCTCTGCCTAGATTTCAGAAGACGTGTGGAAATACCTGTATGCCCAGGCTAAAGTTTGCTGCAAGGGCAGGGTCCTCATGGAGAAGCTCTGCTAGGGCAGTGCAGAAGAAAAATGTATATGAGGTCGGAGCACAGACTCCCTACTGTGTCACTGCCTAGTGGAGCTGTGAGAAAGGGCCACCATCCTCCAGAACTCAGAATGGTAGGTCCACTGGCAGCTTGCACCATGTACCTGGAAAAGCTGCAGACACTCAATGACAGCCCATAAAAGCAGCCAGGAGGGAGGCTGTATCCTGCAAAGCCACAGGGGTGGAGCTGCCCAAGACCATGGGAACTCACCTTTTGCATCAATGTGACCTGGATGTGAGACATGGAGTCAAAGGAGATCATTTTTGAGCTTTAACATTTGACTGCCCCACTGAATTTCGGACTTGCATGGGCCCTGTAACCCTTTGGTTTGGCCAATTTCTCCCATTTGGAATGGCTGTATTTATCCAATACTTGTACCCTCATTGTGTCTAGGAGGTAACTAGCTTGCTTTTGATTTTACTGGCTCTTAGACAGAAGAGACTTGCCTTGTCTCAGATGAGACTTTGGACTGTGGGTTTTGGGTTAATGCTGAAATGAGTTAAGACTTTGGGGACTGTTGGGAAGGCATGATTGGTTTTGAAATGTGAAGACATGAGATTTGGAGGAGCTAGGGTTGGAATGATATGGTTGGCTGTTTCCCTACCCAATCTCAACTTGAATTGTATCTCCCATGTATTGTGGGAGGGACCCATGTATTGTCCATGTATTGTGGGAGGGACCCAGAAGGAGGTAATTGAATCACGGGGCCAGTCTATGCCGTACTGTTCCCATAGTAGTGAGTAAGTCTGCGAGATCTGATGGGTTTATCAAGGGTTTCCACTTTTGCTTCTTCCTCATTTTTCTCTTGCCACTGCCATGTAAGAAGTGCCTTTTTCTTCCTGTCATGATTCTGAGGCCTCCCCAGACATGTGGAACTCTAAGTCCAATTAAACCTCTTTCTCTTCCCTAGTCTCGGGTATGTTTTTATCAGCAGCATGAAATGGACTAATACAAACTGCAAATAAATAAAATAAAAATGTGTCTTAAAGAAACAGGAAAACAAGAACAAATCAAACTCCAAATCAGGAGAAGAAAAAGAAATATTAAATATCAGAGCATAAATAAATTAATTTGAAATGAAAATATAAAAGATCAAGGAAACATAAAGTTGGTATTATGAAAATTTAAACAAAATTGACAAATCTTTAACCAGCAAGAGAAAAGACAAAAAGCAAGAGAACCCAAATAAATAAAATCAGAGATGAAAAATGATACATTATGACTGATACCACAGCAATTCAAAGATCACTAGTGGCTACTCTGAGCAACTATATGCCAATAAAATGAAAAATTTATAATAAATTTATAAATTCATAGACATAAAATCTACTGAGATTGAAACACGAAGAAATCACAAACCTGAAGAGACCAATAACAAGTAATGAGTTCATAATTTATAAATCTCCCAGCAAAGAAAAGTGTGGGACCAAAGGCTTCACCGCACAATTCTACCAAACACTTAAAGAACTAATACCAATGCTACTCAAAATGTGGTAATAAATACTGGAGGAGGGAATGTTTCTAAAATCATTCTACAAGGCCAGCCAGTCTTACCCTTGTTTAAAAAAAAAAAGAAAGTACAGGCCAATATCTCTGATGAATATTGAGGCAGAAATCTTCAACAGTGCAGTAGAAAACTGAATTTAATAATACACTAAAAAGATCATATACCACGACTCTAAGTGGTATTTACCCCTGGGATGCAACTTTGGTTCAACATATGCAAATCAATCAATACAACTTTTTATATCAGCAGAATGAAGGACAAAACCATATGATCATTTCAATTGATGCTGAAAAAGAATTTGATAAAGTTCAGCATACTTTCATAACAAAAACCCTCAAAAAACTGGATATAGAAAAAGTATTCCTCAACGTAATAAAAGCCTGATATTACAGATACACAACTAGTATAATACTGAATGGTAGAAAACTGGAAGCCTTCCCTCTAAGATCTGTAACACAAGAAGGATGCCTACTTCACCCCTGTTATTCAATATATTACTAAAAGTCTTAGCTAGAGCAATTAGACAAGATAAAGAATAAAAGGTCTCCAAAGTGGAAAGGGAAAAGTCAAATTATTTTGGTTTGCAGATAATACGATCTTATATTTGGAAAAACCTAAAGACTCCACCAAAAAGCTACTATAACTGATTTTAAAATTCAGTGAAATAGAGGGATATAAAATCAACATACATAAATCAGTATCATTTGTAAATACCAAATGGTGAAAAAAATCTCAAGAAGAAATTAAAACAATAATCTTATTTACCATAGCCACAAATAAAATTAAATACTTAGGAATTAACTTATCCAAAGAAGTGATAGATCTCTACAATGAAAACTATAAGACACTGATGAAAGAAATTGAAAAGGACACCAAAAAATGGAAAAATATTCCATGTTTATAGATTTTAAAAAATCAATATTTTTAAATTGTCCATACAATCAAAGGCAGTCTACAGATTTAATGCAATCTCTATTAAAATACTAATGACATTCTTCACAGA
Organism: Ateles fusciceps; assembly: GCA_036589455.1. NCBI lineage: Eukaryota > Metazoa > Chordata > Mammalia > Primates > Atelidae > Ateles > Ateles fusciceps. The sequence continues at coordinate 384,230 of JAZHEH010002546.1, read as the reverse complement.
AATAGAAAAAACAATCCTAAAAAATACATGGAATCACAAAAGATCTAGAGTACCCAAAGCTATCCTGAGCAAAATGAACACAACTAGAAGAAATATTACCTGATTTCAAATTACACTACAGAGCAATATTTACCAAATCATGGTACTGGCATGAAAACAGTCAAATAGACCAATAGAACAGAATTGAGAACCCAGTAAGGAATCCACACACCTACAGTGAAATCATTAACAACAAAGGTGCCAATAACATACATTGGGAAAAAACAGTCTCTTCAGTAAATGGTGCTGGGGAAACACGATATCCATATGCAGAAGAGTAAAACTAGACCCCTATCTCTCATCATACACAAATATCAAGTCAAAATGGATTAAAGACTTAAAGACCTCTAATCGTGAAACCACTTAAAGAAAACATTGGGGAAACTGTCCAGGACATTTGGGCAAATATTTCTTGAGTGATATACCACAAACATAGGAAATGAAAGCAGAAGTGGACAAATAGGATCACAGCAAGCTAAAAAGATTCTGCATAGCAAATGAAATAACAAAGCGAGAGAGAACCCCCATATGGGAGAAAATATTCACAAAATACCCATCTCACAAGGAATTAATAACAAGAATATATAAGAAGCTTAAACAACTTTATAGAAAAAAATCTAATAATCCTATCAAAAATGGGCAAAAGATTTGAATAGACATTTCTCATAAGAAGATATACAGATGACAAACAGGAATATGAAAAGGTGATCAACATTACTGGTAATTAGAGAAATGAAAATAGGCTACAATGAGATATCATGTCATCCAAATTAAAATGGCTTATGTCCAAAAGACAGGAAATAGCAGATGCCAGTGAGGTTGTGGAGAAAAGGAAATCATCTTACACTATTAGTGGGAATGTAAATTAGTACAACTGCTGTTGAGAACAGTTTGGACATTCTCAAAATACGAAAAATAGAGCTATCATAGGATCCAGCAATCCCCGCTGCTGGGTATATACTCAAAAGAAAGAAATTAGTACCTCAAAGAGGTATCTATACTCCCATGTTTATTGCAGCACTATTCGTAATAACTAATATTTGGAAGCAACCTAAGTGTCCATCAACAGATGAATGGATAAAGAAACTGTGGTACATATATACAATGGAGTACTATTCAGCCACGAAGAAGAATGAGATCCTGTCATTTGCAACAACATGGATATATAGAGGTCATTTTGCTAAGTGAAATAAGCCAGACACAGAAACAAACGTCGCATGTTCTCACTTATTTGTGGATCTAAAAATCAAAACAATTGAACATTGAACAGAGAATAGAAGGATGGTTATCAGAGGCTGGGAAGGATTTTGGGGGGCTAGGATGGAGATGGGGATGGTTCATGTGTACAAAAATATAGTTAGAATGAATGAGACTTAGTATTTCATTACACAATAGGGAAACTATAGTCAACAGTAATTTAATTGTGCATTTAAAAATAAAAGAGTATAATTGGATTGTTGTAACACAGAGGACAAATACTTAAGGGGATAGATACCCAACTTTCCATGAAGCAATTGTTATGCAGTTTATGCCAGTACTCAAATGTCTTATGTACCCCATAAACATATACAACTACTATGTACCCACTAATATTACAAATAAAAACTTTAAAATTGTGAGTTTTTGCCCATATCATGAAAATAGAACTTCATATAGTAATTGAATGCATAACTAAGGCAGAGTTTTTATGTAAGGAAATAATTTTGAATTAGCTACCATCTGATGCATGTTTTCCATCTACATTGAAATGATTGCATCTATGTATCATAGTTGTTGTATTTATGGCTGATAATTGTCTCAATTACTCAAAGATTTCATGTCTGTGCTTCCTTAATCCAGGTGTTTTGTCATTAATTACACAGAATGTAAGATATGTCTCTCTCTTCCAAAATATTCTGCAAAATATCTTCTACCTATTAGTACCATCTTAAAAAGGATTTTACACTGGCCTCTCTCTCCTTTCTTCTCTCTCAGCCCTATTGTGCTCTTTTTCCACAGTTGGAGGAATTTTACCATCCATGGCTACGTATTATGCTAAGAGAGGGGGATGAATTGGCTAAATCTTCCAAAGGAAAGTCAAAATATTCCTTCTGTTCAAACGCCATGTGTGTTGTTTCCACAGCTTCCCTGATCCCTTCCCCCACTGCCATTAGTTTGTCACTCTACCATAAGGGGATGTATAGTAGGTTGAAATCTTTTTTCTGGATGGCCTCCAGTGAAAGTCTATTTAACAGCAGAGAGCTAGAGGGGGAGCTTCTGTGTTTTGGTTCTTAGGGTGTTAAGCTTCATCTTTCTTGCTCTTCCTGCTGATGCTTCCATTCCAGCTGGTTTCTTCACTCCTCTTAAATGTCTGCCTTTACTAAGCTAGCCACTGAAGAATCACAGCTGTGCTCTCTTTTCATAATCCCCAAAGCTTGCAAACCAATAGTCACTTCAATGATCTTCTATCACTCTGTACCAATATACATGAGAAGCTATTCCTGGGCAAAATGAGTGAAATTGTTCTTTGTTCCTAACAGGCAGAAAGTTACTAACATTTATTTAAGTACTGAAAACTAACTGATTTCATGTTAGATGCCCTTGAAATACCCAGGCCTCCAGCCAACTAAATTCCCATTGTCCCCCCCTCAACCTTAGTACATTAGACTTTTTGCCAAAGCTACTTGCTCAGCTGTAAGACCTCATGCTGTGACCAAGATAAGTGACTGTATAAATTAGAAGTGGAACCTCTAGCAGGAAGAATGAGAGCTAAAGAATCCCACAATCTAAACGAATGTTTCACACCTATCTTGCCAAAGTGTATATGTGCTAATGAACAAGGGTATTCCTTGCCAGTAGAAATCCCTACTTCGGTATTACCATATTATATTTATTACTTGTCCTCATAAGATTTATTTCATTCTCAAATATTTTTCAGAAAAAATATGGAGTCAGTAAATATCACAACATGCCTAAAGATTCATATTACAGAATTTTCTCCTATAAAACTATAAATTCTTGGGCTGAACTAATCCTTAAATATGTTTAGGCCCCTTCATTGCAATTCCATCTGGAGAATTCACTGTGACTTTGTTCTCATCTCCCATCCCCTGACTATCCTACGCTGCTCTCATGTTGGTGTGTTTGTGTGTGTGTGTGTGTGTATGTATTCAGAAATACACTCTACTTTGTTAACATTTTACAGCCAGAAAATGCACCCAATTATTAATTATGTGTTTCTAATGAAGTTTTATTAACATTCTCTTTTTCCAAAGCAACCAACTCAAGAAGGAAAACATTCAGGCTGTCAAATTGTTATTTTGTCTGAATTAGTCAAGACTGTGTACATTATATTTCATATCCCCAAAATGGTTTAGAAATAAAACAACAGTCCAAAATGTTTTTAGAATTAATAATTCAGCAATGGTCAACATGTCAAAAGTATTTTCACTAATGAGAGAATGTTTAGTTCTGTAAAGGCCACCCAAAGAGTTAGACTATCTATGTTCCAGAGCTCTGGTAAAAGGAGCATAATATTTTCTAAAAAGTGTTGTCACAGAAATAATATTTACTCCTCAAATATGTATGGAATTCCATAGTTTCCAAAATTTTCAAACTCATTACTTCATTTTGTAGTCTCAGGGGAAAAAAAAAAAAATTTTACTTGTATCAATGTGACACAGAAGTTCTGAGAGCTAATCACACATACATACACCATAGAGCCGGTCTACCAACTGCAAATTATTTATCTCCTTGTGGTCAGATAATTCATTTACATAGCACACAATATCAACTATTTGCTACACCCTGTGACAGACACTGCATTCCCAGTGGAATTATCTGGCTGGAAAGAATGACCCCTTTCTAAGTAAAATGCAAAGTAATAATAATTTCTGGCATACCATTACAGCACTGCATTCCCAGTGACTGTCACAGGGTGTAGCGAATAATTGATATTTAGTAAATATGTGCTAAGTAAGTGAATTAAGGACCTAACTTTAAACAGAAGCCCCATGATAGGTTTGCCTTCCCTGTCCAGCATGTCTATGGGGATTTGTGGGTGAGTATAGCTCATTGATGAGGCTGCGCTGTTAGTGTGCAGAAAGGTTGCAAACCAGCAGGCACTATTAAGCAAATAAATAAATGTCAGCAACTGCTTTCTGTCTTTGTTGCTTTGTTTTTTACCCAAGCCACTTACGGTCACTCACTGGCTCCAAGTATCCTACAAGCACCCAGGCTGGACTTATTCTGGAGCAGTGTCTCATTGCTCTATAAAAAGTTAATGTGGTAATCTTAAAGTCTTACTGACAAGAGAATAATTCTGGTATGGTCTTGATCTTAATTTTGGCTTCCTAAACTTTTCTTGTTCATTGTGATCTGGACTGATCTGCCCTGGGATTGCCATTGCTTATGTCATTCCCCTTATTAGTGAAGATAGTGTCCCCGACCTTCACCCATTATTCTAAGGACTGATTGAGCAATTTTCTACTTTCTAATCTGAACGCTCTGGGTTGTGGTTTGTGTAGTAAATGATTTCTTTCTTCATGACTAAAAATTTAAAGCATAATTTTGAAAGAGAAGCCTTTTCCACTTTGAGAACAAACTTAAAATAGATTCATGTGTGCAGAATCTGGAAGCTTCCTGAGAAACAGTATTACACATGTTCCAGGTATGACAGTCATGGAGGTGCCCTGCTCAGATTGCCCTTTAAGTGAATGTGCTGCAGGGGGCACAGTAGACTGACAGCTTCCAACTGCTGCACCTTGGGATTCACTGTGGCACTTGCTTAAAGGCCACACTTCCCATAGAGGCAGCTCTCCATTAAGTATTGATCACAACAAGGGTGACAGAGCCAGTCCACCTCTGCTTGATGCAGGACTCCCTCTCACAAACTACTTTTCTGTGGCACCTCCTCATTGGTCAGCTTGAGAGTTTCTCAGTAGCATGCTGCATTCAGAAAACTGTATCATCATCAAAAGTCTTTCCCTGCCTATTCTTGTTCCTTCCCCCTTTATCAGTATATCTCTTGCATGTCTTATCCCATCTCAACATCTGCTTCTTGGAAGTTCCAAAGAGACACAGCGGATACCAGAAGAAGTCTGAGAAAAAAAGATGGTAAGATGGGTTTCAGGACTGGCTCACTCATTACCTGGCTGGAAAGAATGACCCCTTTCTTAGTAAAATGCAAAGTAATGATGATTCCTGGCACACCATTACAGCATAGTTGCTGAAGATTTTACCAGTGATGAACTAAAATAATGTTTTGGTAGAGGAGAAGGCACTTGCTGGAGTGAATATTCAGGAGTTTGAAAAAGATTTGGTGGGTAGGGGGGAAATGTGTATAAGAACAGAATGGTTGGCTGGTTATAATTAAGTTGTATTGCCGCCCTGTAGAAGGCTTTTGTGAAAAGTCAGAGTGGTTTTGAAATAGTTAAGGACTATGTGTGTGAGGTAGTGAACCTTTCTGACAGCTTACAAAGAAGCCCTTCCCTACAGTGGAAGAGTAAACGTAGCAGAAGATACTCGGGATTTAAAGCTTGAGAGCTCCAAAGACATTTTAATAATGTTTGTCCATGGTTAGTCTGTTATGCTAACTTCCGTCCTGGGGAGAACAGCTTAAGAACCTGAAATATGAGATGGCGTTAACTGGGTTTATGACCCTAACATTTTTGCCTCTGAAGACATCCCTGGAACTTTAGAGCTTGCAGAAATGTCTCAGCACTCGCTAAATGACCTGGAATCCCCCTTCCATGTGGGAAGACACTAAAGAGGCCTCTTTCAGCAAAGGTAACAGGTAATCCCCTCAGGAGTAGTGGCCTTCTTACTTGTCAGACCAACAACTAGGATTAAATCCCCACAAAACCCAGGTAGGGGAGTTTTGAGGCTGATAATGGAGAAAATAGTTTACACCCTAAGGGAGCTCCAAGAAGTAGCTAGCTGTCTTAGTCACTTCGGGCTGCTGTAACAAATTGCCATTGTCTGGGTGGTTTAAACAACAGATATTTATTTCTCATGGTTCTGGAGGCTGGGAAGTTGAAGATAAAAGCATCATTCAGATCTGGTGTCTGGTAAGGGTTTTCTTGCTCTGTCCTCATATTGGAGAGGGAAGAGAGTAAGAGACAAGCTCTTATGTTTCTTCTTCTGAGTGCACTGCTCCTATTCAGGCGGGTTCTACCCTCATGGCGTAATTATCTCCCCAAACTCTACCTTTTAATATCATCACACTGAGTTGTCGGAATTTCACTTTGTGAATTTAGTGGGTAACACAAACATTCACTCCATAACACTAGCATGTACTGACCAGGAGTCAATAAATTACCCTTGGGAATGAATTTTGAAAGTGCTTGATCAAGGGATACAGATAAGTAAGAACTCATTATTATTGCAGGCAGCTTTTTTCAGAATATGGAATTTCATACTCTTGCAAGGACCTCAGTCGATGGAGCAAAGTTGCTGTTAGAATGGCTCATTAAAGACCAGGATAAAGAAATGGCACATGCAGAATGACATGGAAATTTCTGAGATTCTCCGGCAGATGAAAGGTTAAGGAATTAAAAAGGCTTAGGGAAGTGAGCTAGGATAGATTACTATATGATACCAGAAGGCCTTCCCGAATATTGTGTTTCACAGGATGGCCCAGATGACACAAATAAATAGAAATGTGTTTGTGAGAGGCCACCAGCATTGCCTAGTTAAGTGCTGGCTCTTTTGTGTAAGCTATGGTTGATTGTTATAGAGGTGGTCAGCGATGTAAGCTTCTTTCAGAAATATATATATTCAAGAGGATGATGAGGTCCCCCAAGTAAGAAAGGCCAGAAGCCCAAATGATACAAGCACCACAATGACCAGCTATTTTGCAGTAGCATGTAAAAGGGCTTGACATGCAGGGAGATACAGAGGTTGTTACTAGAGCCTGATGTAACTAGGGGGAAAATAGAAGGCAGACCACAAGGGTGCTGCTTAATATATACAACCAGAAAGAAAAGCAAGAATGCAGGAGCAGGCTGCTGATGACCATTTATGTGAATTACTTTACACTGATAAAAGAGAAATACCCAGACATTTTGTGAACTATTGATCACAGAATCTAAGTAGACACTGATATCTGGAGATCCAAAGAGTCACCATAGTCCCCCTACCAGAGTGAGAGCTTCTGATGCAGGTGATGAATGAAGTGCTGACTAATATCTGAATTACGATGGGTCCACTGGGTCTTCAGAGCCAGTCAGTGTTTACTTCTCCAGTTCTCAAGTGTATAATTTTGGTTTGTACTCTTGGAAGTTATAGTAACATCCACAAGGTGTGCCTGGTTTGTTAGTTAAGAGGTATCAGAGAGTGAAATAACAAGTGGATGTCTCAAAACTTCACCCTTTACCCTCAAGATAGTACATTAAAAACAAAAAAGAAAAAGAAATAGTACACCCTTGGGGAGATAAAAAAGATGGCAAAAATGGTGTGGTCCCTGTTATCTCTGCTTAATTGGATATTCTGGGCCTTGAAGAAACCAGGTAGATACAGGAAAATGACTATAGTCTACTGCAAGATAAATTAAATAATAGTCTTGATAACAGCTGTCATTCCAGGATTCAAATAAAAACAGGAAGAGAAGAAATCAGCAGATAGCTCCTCCCGTCACCTGACCTGTCATGGTGTTTGAGACTTCCACATTTATTGCACATCTATGGTGATGGGGGTTTTTCTACATTTAACTGATAAAGAAGGAAAAGAGCCCAAGCCATTTTACAAATGTATCAGCTTAAGTTTTTGGATGCAAGCCAAAAGGTGATGGTGGCTGCATTACAACCACATTCAGAGGTGGCTTTAAAATAAGGAGAAAGGAGGCTGGGCACGATAGCTCATACCTACAATCCCAGCACTTTGCAGGACTGAGATGGGAAGATCACTTGAGCACAGGAGTTCGCGAGCAGCCTGGGCAATATAGTGAGACCTCATCTGTACAAAAAGTTTAAAGATTAGCCAAGTGTCGTGGCATGTGCCTGTAGTCACAGCCGCTCAGGAGTCTGAGGTGGGAGGATTGCTTAAGCCCAGGAGGTGCAGGTTGTAGTGAACCAAAATTGCATCAGTGTGCTCCAGCCTGAATGACAGAGCAAGACCCTTTCTCAAACAAACAAAACAAAAAGAGCAAAGAGAGAGAGAAAGAGAGAGAGGTAGTCTTCCCAATGTGTGGAATTTGGATTAATGTATCTGGTAGTCAACATTATGTGGAAGGAGAAGTGGCTGGGCGCGGTGGCACGTGCCTGTAGTCCCAGCTATTCAGGAGGCTGAGGCTGGAGGACTTCTTGAGTCCGGGAGTTCTGGGCTGTGTAGTGCTCTACGCCGATCGGGTGTCCACACTAAGTTCAGCATCAATATGGTGACCTCCCGGGAGCGGGGGACCACCCAGGTTGCCTAAGGAGGGGTGAACCGGCCCAGGTCGGAAATGGAGCAGGTCAAAACTCCAGTGCTGATCAGTAGTGGGATCACGCCTGTGAATAGCCACTGCACTCCAGCCTGGGCAACATAGCGAGACCCCGTCTCTTTTTAAAATAAAAATAAAAAATAAATAAATAAAAATTTTGAGGCAGTGGCCAAATGGCCTGGCTGTCTAGTCAAGGATTTGGAAGTCAAAGGACTAGAAGATTGAAGAAAAGGAAACCTGTAATAGGGTATGTGAATGGACACATAGGAAGGAGCAAAAAGTATGAATGTTTTTGCTTCATGAATGCCCATCAGAGACCATTCACATGAGAAGAGGCATTGGACAACCAGACACCAATGACTCAACAACTTAATATTAGCCTAATTTTACTGATGGTCACTTAGGGACCAGTACAGCAAGTGCAGGTAAGGACTGGCCATCATAAAGAGATTAAGGCTATAAATGGACCAAACAAACATGGACTCTCACTTTAAAAGTTCAATATAGATACTTCTGCCCAGTGATGCATTAAGGGTAATAATAGCAACAACAAAACTCAAACCAAGCTTAACTCACGATGAGATTGACTGAACCCCCAACATTCATGGCCTACTAAAGGAAGAAATTTGCCAATTTGAAGTCATTCATCCTATTTCCCTCATTCTCTGCTATCCTTTATGAAGTATCTGACATTTAATAAAACCTATGAGATTCACAATAAAGCAAGAATAATCTACTTTTAACAGATAAATCAATCAACAAAACTAGACTCAGATTTCACCCAGACATTAAAACTTATCAGACAGAATATTTAAAATAACCATTCACTAATATTTTAATGGCTTTAAAAGTAAATATGGACAACGTGCATGATCAGATGATGAATTTCAATGGAAGGATTGAAACCTTAAGAGTTAAATGAAAATGCTGGAAACAAAAACAGAAACATGATAACAGAAATGAAGATTGCCTTTGATGGGCTCATTTTTAGACTCAGGAATCAGTGAACTTAAAACTGGATTAACAAAAATTATGGGTGATGAACAGTGAGAACACTTGGGCACAGGGAAGAGAACCACACTCACTGGACTAGGTGGGGGAGGGGGAGGGGAGGGGATGGGAGGGACGGGGGGCGGGGAGGATGGGGAGGGATAACACCAGGAGAAATTCCTGATGCAGGCGACGGGGCGGGGGGATAGAGACAGCAAACCACCATGGCATGTACGTACCTATGCAAGAATCCTGCAGGATGCAGGATGTGCACATGTACCCCAGAACCCGAAGTACAATAAAAAAAGTTACCCAAATTTATCACAATGAGGAAAGAAAATGTTTGGTGTTTTTTTAAAAAAATATATCTGAATCTTCTAGTACAATATCCAACAGTTTAATGCATGTGAAATTGGAACCTCAGAGATGTTCAAAAATAATAAAGAATATTTTCAGAAAATAGAGACATCGAAACACAGATCAAAGAAGCTGAAAGAACCCCAAGCAGGATAACAGGATAAACACACACTCACAGACACACGCACACACTAGACACATCACATCTTACTCCAACAGTTGAAAACCAAAGATAAAGAGAAAATGCTAGAAATAGGTAAAGATAAAAAAGATATATTGCATACATCAGGACAAAATATTATTAAAGTTAAAATTTTGTCAGACACGCAAATCATAAATTAATAGTGGCAACTTAAAGTGCTGAAAAAAATGAAACAACTTTCAACTTTCAACAACATAAACCAAATACGGGGTGTTCTCATGTATAAGTGAGAGCTAAGCTATACAGAGAAAAATATCTCTTAAAATGAAGAAATAATATCCTTTTAGGTCTAAGAACTGAGAAAATTAATTACTTTCAATACAGGATATGTTAAAGGAAGTTATTTAGGCAAAAGGAGTATAATACCAAAAAGAAGCTTAATCTATACAAAGTAATGAAGAACTCTGTAAACGGTTGAATGAAGGGAAATATAATAGAGTGCTTCTTATTCTAAGTGTTTTAAAAGATATTTGACTGTCTAAAGCACAAATAATAACGGCCATATGCTCTGAATTCCTATCATATGCAAAATAAAGTATATAAAATAATTGGACAAAGATGAGGGAAGGAGTTGAGAATATACTATTATAAGATTCTTATGCTACTCAGAAGAGATACATTATTTGAAGATTGGCTGTAGTTAAAGGTATATAATTTAAACACTAGAGTCACCAATAAAAATTAAAGAGAGGTATAAATAATAACCAAATACTATAAATAATTAAATATAAACAGCATATCATTAATATAAATAATAAGAAAATAAAAGTAAATAATATTTTAAAAATATAAATAAGGCAATAGTGGAGATAAAATTAAATCGTACAAACCTCTCAAATACTCTGGAACAAAGGAAAGTTTAGTTTAGTAGAGTATAAAAAATAAACAATCAATTACAGTGAGTGCAATACTTGTTATGGCAAGAAAGGCAGGATACTCTGGGAGCAGAAAACAGAGCACCTGACCCTGAGCTTCTCAGCCAGGACCAACTTTTGCAGGAGAAGTGCTACCTAAGCTCACCCAGAAGCATATGAGCTATGTGAGGAGAATGAGGAAAGCTAATTTGTACACAGAAAATTGCGCGTATACAAAAATTTTGTGGCATCCAATTAATTGAAGGTTCAAATAAAACATGAATGTGGGAAAGGGAAATGAGAGGGAGCGCGAAGCTCCGCTTTGGCATCAGCATCATTCCTTTTGCAGATTTCTCTTGAATCTGGGCTTAATGTGTACTTCAGAAGTTTAGACTTTCTATTAACAAATTCTTTGAAATGTAAAGCTCTTTAAACTACTAGTCTGAACCTGAACCCATGTGGACAATCATCTTACACAATAGCATTAGCAATTACATTTATTAGCTCTTCAAATCATTAGAAATTTCTTTAAAAAGCTGGCCCTGCTTTCACCCATACATACCTAAAAATTCCTCCCTTTTTCCTGAAACAGTAATGAAGTGTGCCGTTTCCTTTGTCCTCTTGTAGACATTTCCAGACAGGACTCATCTAGTATACTATATATTAAAAACTATTACAGTCACATTTTTTTGAGAAAAGAAATCTCAATATCATAGTGGGGGAAACTTTCAGCCTTTCACCAGTAAGTATAATTGAATTTCAAAATTATTGATTTTTAGATACCTGTGGCTATTGTCTTCTAGTTTTATTTCACTGTTGTCAGAGAATACATTTTTTTATACATTTAATAATTTTATACTTGCTCATATGTTTTATGACACATAATATAATCTGTCATAGCGAATTCCATGTACACTTGAAGAGAATGATTTTTCTGCCTTTAAGAGATGAGTGTCTCATATATTTTAGATAAAATTCATTGATAATAGAGTTCAGGTCCTTTACGTATAATTGGTTTTCTGTCTACTACCTCTGTTACTTTCTTAGGAATACTAGAGTTCCATATATGATTGTTGAATTGTCTATTTCTTCTATCAATTCCGTCATCTTTTGTTTCTTGTATCTTGGGACTCTACTTTTAGATATATGTAAATGTATAATTCATATATATTTTTGATGAATCAATACTTTTATCATTATGAAATTCACTTATTTAGCACTAAAATGTCTTTTTTATTTTGTCTGATTTTTTTAAATTTTATTTTCATTTATTTATTTTTAATTTTTGTGGGTATATTTTAGGTATATATATCCATGAGGTATGATATGGTTAGGCATTGTGTTCCCCACCCAAATCTCATCTTGAATTATAATCCCCGTAATCCCCTTAATGCCCATGTGTTAATGGGGAGACCAGCTGGGGGTAATTTAATAATGGAGGCAGTTCCCCCATGCCATTCTCGTGATAGTAAGTTCTCGTGAGATCTGATGGTTTTATAAGGGCTTCTTCCCTCTTTGTTCAGCATTTCTCTGTCCTGCCACCTTTTGAAGAAGGCATTTTGCTTCCCATTTCACCTTCCACCATGATTGTAAGTTTCCTGAGGCCTCCCAGTGAGTTAATTAAAACTTTTTCATTTTTACATTAACCAGTCTCAGGCGGTTCTTTATAGCAGGATGAAAATGGACTAATACAGTACATTGGTACCCATTTTCTAGGGAAAAACTCATGCCTGCTGCAGAAATTTGCACAAGTAATAAGGAGCCAAATGTTACCCACCAAAACAATGGGGAAAATGTCTTCAGGGCATGTTAGAGGTCTTTACAGCATTGCCTCCCATCACAGGCCCAGAGGTGGAGGAGGAGAAAAATGGTTTTGTAGGCCTTGCTGCTTTGTGCAATTTAAAGACTTGGTGCCCTGTAAAACTAACTGTGGCTAAAAGGGGCTAACATACAGTTCAAGCCAAAGGATTTATTCTTTGCTTTATAAACAATCCAGTAACTCTCTTTTACTTATTTTTAAATGTGCAATTAATTTATTATTGAGCATCCCTATTGTGCCATTAAATACAAGGTATTATTCACTCTTTCTAATTATTATTTTGTATTAACCATCCCCACCTCACCCCCCTGCCCCTACTATTGTTCCCCAGTCTCTGGTAACCATCCTTCTATTCTCTATGAGTTCATTTTGGTTTTGATCCCACATAAGTGATAACATGTGATATTATTTGTTCTGTGCCTGGCTTATTTTACTTAAAGTAATGACCAACAGTTCCATCCATGTTGTTGCAAATGACAGAATAACAATATTCTTTGTGACTAAATAGTACTCTGCTGTGTGTATGCACCACATTTTCTTTATCCGTCCATCTTCTGATGGACATAAGTTGATTCCAAATCTTAAATATTGTAAACAGAGCTGCAACAACCATGGCAGTACAGCTATCTCTTTAATATACTGATTTTCTTTCTATTGTGTATATACACAGAAGTGGGATTGCTGGATCATATGGTAGTCCAATTTTTAGTTTGGAGAAAACCTCCAAACTCTTCTCCATACAGGTTGTGCTAATTTACATTCCCTCCAACAGTATACAAGGGTTCTCTTTACTCCACATCCTTGCCAGTATTTGTTATTGCCTGTCTTCTGGATATAAGCTATTTTAACTGGGGGGGTGACATAATATCTCATTGTAGTTTGATTTGCATTCATATGATGATCAGTATTGTTGAGCACCTTTGCATATGCTTGCTTGACAATTGTATGTTTTCATTTGAGGAATGTCTGTTGAATCTTTTGCCTGTTTTTGGACAGGATTATTAGATTGTCTTCAATACAGTTGTTTGATCTCCTTATATATTATTATTATCATATCCTTTATCAGATGTACAGTTTCAAATATATTCTCCCATTCTATGGATTCTGTTTTCACTTCATTGATTGCATTTTTTGCTGTGTAGGAGCTTTTTAACTTAATGTAATCCCATTTGTCCATTTTTTGTTTGGTTGCCTGTGCTTTTGGAGTAATGTTCAATAAATTTTGTCCAGACCAATGCCCTGGAGGTTTTCCTAAAAGTTTTCTTGTAGGAGTTTCATAGTTTAAGGTTTTAGATTTGAGTCTTAAATCTATTTTGATTTCATTTTTGTATATGGTGAGAGATAGAGGTCTAGTTATATTCTCCTATATATGGATATCAAGTTCTCCCCCGTACCATTCATTAAAGAGACTGTCATATCCTCAGTGTATGCTCTTGGTACCTTTGTAAAAAATAAGTTTACTGTAAGTGTGTGGATTTCTTTCTGGGTTCTCTGTGCTTTTCCATTGATCTATGTGTCTGTTTTTATGCCAGTACTATTGTGCTTGGGTTACTTATAGCTCTGTAGTATAATTGTAAGTCAAGTAATGTTATTTCTCATTTTGTTCTTTTTGCTTAGAATATCTTTGGCTATTGTGGGTCTTTCGTTGTTCCACATACATTTTGGGGATTTTTAAAATTTCTTTGAAGAATGTAATTGATATTTTGATAGGGATTGCATTGCACTTATAGATTGTTTTTGGTACTATGGAAATTTTAACAATATTGATTCTTCCAATCCGTGAATATGTAATACTTTTCCGTTTTTGTGGTGTCCTCTTCAATTTATTTCATCCGTGTTTTATAGTATCGTTATATAGAGATCTTTCACTTCTTTGGTTAATTCCTAAGAATTTAATTTTATCTGTGGCTACTATAAATGGGATTATATTTTATTTCTTTCTCAGATTGTTCACTGTTGGCATATAGAAATACTACTGCTTTGGATGTTTACTTTGTAACCTGCAAGTTTACTAAATTTTGCTTATGAGTTCTAATAGTGATTTTGTGGAGTCTTTAGGCTTTTTCAAATATAAGATCTTATCATTGGCAAACAAATTAATTTGACTTTTTTCCTACAATTTGGATGTCCTATATATTCTCCTCTTGTCTGATTGCTTTAGCTAGGACTTCCACTACTGTGTTAAATAATAGTGGTTAAAGTGGCATACATGTCTTGTTTCAGATCTTAGAAGAAAAGTTTTCATTTTTCTCAACTCGGTGTGATGCTAGCTGTGAGTCTGTCATATACGGCTTTGGTTATGTCGAAGTAGGTTCCTACTATAATCACTTTTTTGAGAGTTTTTATCAGGAAGCGATGTTGAATTTTATCAAATGCCTTTTCAGCATCAGTTGAAAAAATCATATGGCTTATATCCTTCATTCTGTTAATATGATGTATCACATTAGATTTATTTGCATATTTTGAACTATCTCTGCCTCCCAACAGGAATTCCCTTGTCATGATGAATAATCTTTCTAATATATTGTTCAATTTAGTTTGCTATTCTTATGTTGATAATTTTTGCATCAATATTAATCAGATATACTGGCCTGAAGTTTTCTTTTTTTTTGATGTGTTTTTGTCAGTTTTTGATATCAGGCTGATACTGGTCTCACAGAATAAGTTTGGAAGTATTCCCTCCTTCTCTGTTTTTCAGAACAGCATGAGTAGGATTGGTATTAGATTTTTTTTTTTAATGTTTGGTAGAGTTCAGCAGTGTAACCTTCAGGTTTTTCATTACTGGGTTTTTTGTTGTTGTTGTTATGGCTTCAATTCATTACTTGTTATTGGTCTGTTTCAGTTTTTAATTCCTTCCTAGTTCAGCCTTGGTATGTTGCATGTGTCTAGGAATTTGTCCGTTGCTTTTAGATTTTCCAATTAACTGATAATATTGTTTCTAATAGTAGCCACTAATTATCCTTTTAATTTCTGTTGTATAAGTTGCAATGTTTTCATTTCTGATATTATTTGCTTGTATCTTCTCTCTTTCTTACTATGGCTGTTTGTCAATTTTATTTTTCTCAAAAAACCAACTTTTACGTTTCACTGATCTTTGATACTGTTTTCTTCATGCCAAATTCATTTATTTCTTCTCTAATCTTGATAATTTCTTCTAATAGTTTTTGGGTTGATTTGTTCTTGTTTTTCTAGCTTTTTCAAATGCATCATTTGATTGTTTATTTAAAGTTTTCCCCTCTTTTTTATGTAGGCACTTACACCTGTAAAGTTCCCTCTTATTACTGCTTTTGCTGTATACCATAGGTTATGGCATGTTGTGTTTTCATTATCATTTATTTCAGAGAAACTTTTCAATTTCCTTTCTTATTCCTTTAAATTCCTTCTTTTCAAATGACCCAGTGATCATTCAGGAGTGTAATGTTTAATTTCCATGTGTTTGTATAGTTTCCAAAATTCTTCTCATTATTGATTTTTAGTTTTATCCCATTCTTGTCAGAGAAGATGCTTGATAGTATATAATTATTTTGAATGTTTTATGACTTTTTGTGACTTAATACATCTATTCTTAGAATGATCCATGTGCTGAGGAATAAAATTCTGTGTTCTCAGCCATTGGATGAAATATTCTGTAAATATCTATCAGGTCCATTTGTTTTAGGACACATATCAAGTTCAATGTTTGTTGATTTTCTTATCAGAGATATGTCTAATGCTGAAAGTGGGGTGTGAAAGTCCCTAACTATTATTGTACTGGGGACTGCTTCTCTCTTTAGCTCTAATAATATTTGCAATGTATAGCTTTATGTTCCAGTGTTAGGTGCATGTATATTTAAAATTGTCATATCCTTTCAATAAATTGACTTCTTTATTAATATATAATGACCTATTTTGTCTCTTCTTGTAGTTTTTTTTTCCTTGAAATCTATTTTGTCTGCAATAAGGATAGCTATACCTGATCTTTTTTTTGGTTTCCGCTGGCATGGAATATCTTCTTTCATTCCTTTATTTTCAGTAAATCTGTGTCTTTATAGTTTAAATGTGTTTCTTATAGGGAAAAGATCAATGAGCCTTGTTTTTCCATGCATTCAGAAATTTTATGGCTTTTGATTTGTAGAATTTAGTCCATTCTCTTGACATTCAATGTTATTATTGATGAGTATTGAATTATTCCCGCCATGTTGTTATTTGTTTTCTGGTAGATTTGTGGTCTTCTCTTTCCTCATTGTTTCTCCCTGTCTTCCTTTAGAGAAGGTGATTTTCTCCAGTAATGTGATTTACTTTATTGCTTTTTATTTTTTGTGCATCCTTTGTATGTTTTTTATTTTGAGGTTACTGTGAGACTTACAAATACTACCTTATAACCCATTATTTAAAACTGATAACAGGCTGGGCACCATGTCTCACGCCTGTAATCTCAGCACTTTGGGAGGCCGAGGCAGGCGGATCACGAGGTCATCAGATCAAAACCATGCTGGCTAACACAGGGAAACCCCATCTCTACTAAAAATATAAAAACTTAGCCGGATGCACCTGTAGTACCAGCTACTCAGGATGCTGAGGCAGGAGAATTGCTTGAACCCGGGAGGCAGAGATTGCAGTGAACCAAGATCACCCCACTGCACTCCAGCCTGGTGACAAGAGAGACTCCATCTCAAAAAAAAAAAAAACCCAAAAACTGATAACAACTTAACACTCTTTGCATAATCAAAAAACAAGCAAAAATGAAACTATTAAAATCTATGCACCTTTACTTTATCTCCCCTGGATTTTAACGTTTTGTTGTTCCTATTTATATCTTACTGGATTGTCTATGTTTTGCAAAGTTGTTGTACTTATTATTTTTGATTTGTTCATTATTTAGTCTTTCTACTCAGGATGAGAGTTGTTTACACACCACAGTTAGAGTTTCATAATATTCAGTGTTTTTCTGTGTACTTACTGCTATTAGTGAGTTTTGTAGTGTCACGATTACTCATTGCACATTAACATCCTTTTCTTTCTAATTTTCTTTCTAATTTCTAATGTCTATTTTTTCTTTCAGTTCTATCAATTTTGTTTTATACATTTTGAAGTTTTGTTTCTTTACGGATGTATATTTAGCACTGGTGAATTGCCACTTTTAACATTAAAGAATGCTCCTCATCCCTGATAGTTTTTCTTTGCTATGAAGTCTATTTAATCTGACATTAATATAGCCACATTATTTTCTTTTGACTAATATTTGAAGCATGTAGATTTTCTCCACTGTTCACTTTCAGTCAACTTACGTAATTATATTTAAGTGCGTGTCTTGTGGACTAAATATAGTCAAATCACTTTTTGTCTATCCTACAAATTTCTGCCTTTTATTAGGTATATTTAGATCATTTGTATTTACAGTAATTATTGAAGTCCTACAGCTTAAGACTCCTATTTGTTTTTTTTGTTGTTGGTCTCTTTTTGCCCCTCTATTTTTCTTTATTGCTGTACTCTGAGTCACTTCAACATTTTCTTAAAAATCCATTTTGATCCATCTAGTATTTTTGAGTTCATCTCTTTATATAAATTACTAGTGCTTGTGGTATGTATGACACTATCGATTTGTAATTTATTGTAACATGTTGTTGTCTATATTTACTACCTTGAATAAAATGTCAACATTTAGTTTCCCTTACATTCCTCCCTCTGTGATAAAATTGTTTTGAACAGTAGATAAGTCTGTCCACTTGCACTTTGAATTATATTATATATTTTAATTTTCATTTAAAAATCAAACATAATATAAAACTTAATAGAAGATAAATAGGCTATTATATTTACCCATTCCCTTCGGCTTATTTCCTTCCTAATATTCTTAATATCCTTATTTAAAAATCATTTTATTTCTATTTACATAACTTTTCCTTTAGTCATTCATTCCTGAAGTTCATTTCCCATCTGAAACCATGGAGGCCAAAAGAAAGTAACATAACATTTTTCAAGTGCTGAAATTAAAAAACAATTGCTGGCCCAGAGTAACATATCCAGGGAAACTATCCTTTGTGAATGAAGGGGATGTTAAGACCTTGTTAGATGAACAAAAACTAACAGAATTTGTGACTATCAAATCACTTTAAAGTGGTTGAAGAAAATTATCTACACATAAGAAAATTATTAAAGAAGAAATACTATTAAAGAAGAAAATTAAGTAAAACAAAAGAACACAGTAAGAACATAAATTAGATGAATACAAAAGACTTTATTATCCTTTTGGGTTTTCTAAATTATGGTTGATGGTTGAAGCAAAATTGATAACACTGCCTAATGTGATTCTCAATGTATGTATTTGGAGAAAGCATTTAAAATAATTTTATTATAAATGGTGGAAGGTAAAGGAACATTAAGGGTGGTAAGGTCTCTATACTTCACTAGAACTGGCAAAAATGTTGACACCAGTAGACATTGGTAAGCTTCATATATATACATGAAAGTCTATAAAAGCATCACACTATACATCTATATGTATATAGATGTATACATATATAGATGTATAGTGTGATAGAAGAATTGTATATATATAGATGTGTATATATGCAGATGTATACACACTATGCATATAGTATCACACTATACATCTATATATAGTATATATAGTATATATAGCATATACAATATACAATAGATGTATATATATATAGATGTAAAGTGTGATACTATATGTATAATGTGATACTTATAGCAGCTATAAAAAACAACATGAAAATGATACATTCTCAATAGTATAAACAAAAATGAAATTTTAGATAATCTTCAAGTAACACTTAGGAAGGCAGAAAAAAAATAAAGAATTGAAAAACACAGATCACAAATAGCAACCAAAAAATTAAATGGAAGAAAGCCTTGATATATCAATGATTTCTCAAATGGAAGTGGTTAAAATAAACCAGTTAAAACACAGAGATTCAAAGTTGATTAAAAGATAAACATGATCCAACTTGATGCTGTCCATAGAGACTCACTTCAAATATAATGATATAGGCAGGTTGAAATAAAAAGAATAAAAACAAATATAAGCAAAGAGAGCAGGTATACCAAATAAAGTAGACTTTGAAGCAAATGTTATCACCAAGGATAGAAGAGACATTATATAATGACGAAGGAGTCCATCTTTGGAGAAGGCATAGCAATTCTAAATGTCTTTGCACCAAACAACAGGGCTGCAAAATAAAGAAAATAAGGATGCATCCAACTGAAATGAGAAATTGAATTACTGTATGAGACTTTGAGTCTCTCAAAAATTAATAGAACAGCTAGACAGAAAAATCATTAAAGATATAGAAAATATTCACTTCAATCAACCAAATAGAATCTAACAAATTATAAAATACCCAACAGCAACAAAACATATTTTTTTGAAATACCCACAGAACATATACAGGATTTAGGATACAAGGTCAACTCAGAAGGCTCTATTGCATGTCTCTATACTATCAATAATTTGTCAAAAAAAAATCTAAAACTATAATACCATTAACAATCACTCATGAAAAAGAAATACTTATGTATAAATATTTTTAAATGTACAAGACCTGTATGTTGAAATAAATGGAGACATATTTGGTATTTATCAACACGGCAAAGATGTTAATTATTTAAATTTTATATACTGAACTATAGATAAAAATTAATATGGAGGTTTAATGCAATTTTATCACAATTTCATCAAGTTTTTATGTAGATACAATAATATTCTAAAATTTGTCAGGAAAGATAAATATAATGGCTGAAACAATTCTAAAACTAAATAAGGTTGGAGAAATACTCTGCCTGATTTCAGGACTTCTAATATAGCTACAGTGATCAAGAATCTATAGTATTGGTACAGGACTAGGAATACACATCAATAGAACAAAATACAAAATCTGAAAGTAGACCCTTGAAAATATGCCAACTGGTTTTGACAAGGGTGATAAACAGCAATTTCATAGGCTGCATTTCCAACGGTAGTGCTGGCCATTCATAGATTGAAAACCAAATTAACCTCAACCTAAACTGTATTATTTATATAAATTAAATAAAAATAGATCATAGATTTGAATGTAAAATTATAAAACAATAGATGATAAAAATAAGTTTTAGAATCTAGAGATAAGTAAACAGTTCCTAGAGTTGACATAAAATAACATTATCCATAAAAGAAAGTGAATGTCATTAAAATCAGTAACTTTTACTCAGCCCATTGGGTTGAATAACACCAGAAATCCTAGCACTTTGGGGCACCAAGATGGGCAGGACACTTGAGCCCAAGAGTTCAAAACCAGCCTGGGCAACATGGAAAGACCCCATCTCTACAAAAAAAAAATTTTTTTTAATTAGCAAGAGAGGCTCATGCTTCTAGTCCCAGATATTCAGGAGGCTGAGTTTGGGGGGATTGCTTGAGTCAAGGAGGTAGAGGCTACAGTGAGCTGTGATTGTGCCACTCCACTCCAGCCTGGGTGACAGACTGAGACCCTGTCTCACAAAAAGAAAAAAAAATGCTGTACGAATAAAAGACCTGCTGATGGGAATGAAAAGACAAGTTAGAGGTTGAATGAAAACATTTGTGATCTACATACCTGACAAAGTACTTGTATACAGCCTATGAGAGAAAAACTCTCAAACTCAACAGAAGAATTACAAACTATTTAAATAGAAAATAGCCAAAAAAAAAAAAAAAAAAGAGAGACATTTTACTAAAGAAGCTATAGAGATGGTCTATTAGTCCATTCTCACACTGCTATGAAGAAATACCTGAGACTGGCTAATGTATAAAGAAAAAAGGTTTAATTGACTTACAGTTGCACATTGCTAGGGATCCCTGTGGAAACCTAGAATCATGGCAGAAGGCATCTCTTCACAGGGCAGCAGGACAGAGTGCGGAGCAAAGAGAGAAGCCCTTTATAAAACCATCGGATCTTGTGAGAACTCAGTCACTATCACAAAACAGCATGATGGAAACCCCGTTTATGATTCAATTATCTCCACCTGGTCCTGGACTTGATCTGGGGGGGATTATTACAACTTAAAGTGAGGTTTGGGTGCGGACACAGAGCCAAACCATATCAGATGGCAAATAAGCACACGAAAATATGCATATCACTAGCTTTTAGGAAAATGCGATTTAAGATGAAAACAAAATATCACTATACACTGAACGACTAAACTTTTAAAAATAACCATGCCAATTATCAAATACTCTTGAGGATGCAAAGAAACTGAGTATCCTAAACATTGCTGGTGGGAATGTAAAATGCTATAGCCATTCTGAAAATGATTAGGCAGTTTCTTAAAATCATTAAACATGTAGTTACTATGCGGTTACACTCAAGACATTTATTCTGAAGAAATAAATTTTGTCCACACAAAAAACGTGTTAAAAAATGTTCATAGCATCTTTATTTATGGTAGCCTCAACTCAGGAACAATGGAGATATCCATCGATGAGTGAACAGTTAAACACACTGTGGTACAACCATACCATGGAATAAAATCAGCAAAAACAAAGGAATTATTAATACAGCCACTAGCATGAATCCCAAGGACAATTTCCTGAGCGAAAAGAAGCCAATCTCAAAATGTCTGTGGTATAATAAAAATACATGCAGTATTTCACTTTTGTCTCGGATTCCTGGCAAAAACTTCTAAAACCCTTGGGATTCCTGAGTAACAGGAGTGTCTTTTGTCATTCATAATGAGCCCTTTTCTATCACATCTTAGTTCCGTAAAATGAGGTGACTTGTGTGAGGCCCCCGAATAGGCTTAGGACAGGGGCTGATCACCAGACAGACCAAGTGATTATAGGGGTGGAATTTTGAGTCCCAGACAGGGATCTCTAGGGAGGAAAGAAACTGGAGATTGAGCCCTATAAAAACTCTTGTACAATGAGATTTAGAGAACTTCCAGGTTAGTAGGATGGCATGTGATTTCTGTGCCCCACCACTTATCTTGCTCTATGTATCTCTAACATTTAGCTGTTTCTGGGTTGTCTTCTTTATAATAAGCTGATAAACATAAGTAAAGTGTTTTCCTGAACTCTGTGAGCTGATGTAACAAATCACTGAATCTGAGGGAGGATATGAGAATCTCCAAACTTCTATTCTGCTTGGTAGAAGTGTGAGTAGTCTGGGCACTCCTTTTTTTGACTGGCATCTAAATTGAGTGCAATCTTGTTGGACTGAGCTCTTTAACTTGTAACATGGGACACTAATTCCAGGTAAATAGTATCAGAATTGAATAGCTTGATATCTAGGTGTGGAGAATTACAGATACCTCATGCAGTACTATTTCATTTACATAACATTCTAAAATGAAAAAAAAAAAAAGGAGATAGGAAGACACTAGTGGTTGGCAGGGTTTAGGAATGGTGAGGATAGCAGTGATTGTGACTACAAATTTGTCAGCATGAGGTAGATTTTTATAGTGACTTAATGGTTCTGTATTTTGGTGTTGTGATGGACACTATGCAAATCTACACATGGGATAAAATGACAAAGTACCAATGTTCACACTGCACACAAATGCTAATTTCCTAATTTTTCTATTGTACTATAATAATGTATGATGTAACCGTGGAGGGAAATTGTGTGAAGGTTGCACAGGACTTCTCTGTATTATTGTAGTATCTTTACAACTTCCTGTGACTCTATTATAATTTCAAAAGACAAGGTGAAAAAAATCCCTTATAATCACCATTGACTTCTCCATCACTCTTTCTATCACTGACATTTAATTACCAAATCTTATTAATGTCCACTATTTGTATATATTTTTCTCCATCCCCACTGCTACCGCCTCAATACGGGCTACCGTAATTTATTTCCTGAATTATTACCGTAACTTTCTAACTGGGCTCCAGACTTCTATTCAAGCCCCCTCTCCAAACCAATTTTCATTCTTTTGAAGTGGTATTCAAAAACTATGTATATCATCATAGCATACTCACATCTTCATAAATCTTTCAGATTCCTCGTCGTCTACAGAATAAAGTGTCAATTCCTTAGGATGGCTTTTAAGGTGTCTCACAGCTGCCTTTTAAGCCTGATTTCCCACTCTACTGTACAAGGGTTCTTTTGTTACTATCCTACCAGCCTCATCAGCTTTTCAAATTAATAGCCCACGTTTGCTCAGGCTGCCTCCTTTGCGTAGATTGCCGTACTTTTTCTCTCACAGTCATGCTGAAAATTCTTCCATACTTCAGCTTCTGGCTTAAAGATGTCATTCTCCATAATGCTTTCCTTGGTTACTCTGATTTTAATTTTATTTACAAATTTGCATTCAATTTATGTGTTTCATCATTCAGTACGTAAAAATTAGTATATACTAGGCACGATTCTATAGTCTAGCAATAGTAAAACATATACGTTCTCTAAATCAAATAAATTCTTTTATATTTTAAAATTTACTTATAATCTCCTCCATTTCACAAAGGATACTTAAGCAGTTATATAAAAGCATTTTTTTGAAAAAAATATCAAAATGTTGTAACAAATGAACCATTTGATTAGAACAGTAATACTAGTAAGGATAAAAGTAATATATAAAGTGAGTTGACTTCAGAACTCTGATAATAAAAGGTGGTTTCCAAGTTTGGTGACTTTTACTATAATTTTTGCTGGAGGTGCTTCAGACAGATCTATTAACAATCAAATTATAATGCAGTCTGGTAAATGTTCTAACAGAGTTATACATAACAAGAGAAGCCAGAGGGGTTGACTTACTGCTTATGAAAATCAGAATGTGTTTCTGTCAATTGATGGTTGAATTTTAGTTGGCAAACAGCGGAAATCGGCAGTGACTTTAAAAACAGTGGGAATGACATGGATAATGGCACAGAGTTAAGGAAGGGCAGAGCATATTTGAGGATAGGACAAATATTACTATATCATGATTATAGGGTACAAATAGGTTAAGTGATTGGTATGGCGGGATTTGAAACCAGAAAGAGGTTTACTGCTCATTCTTGCCCCGTCAACCTTACCTGGTACACCAGGTAAGGAGGTTTTGTTCTATCATTTAGTCTTTAATCATTTAGTATTTGTATAAGCTGTGTTTTAACTCTATGATGTCATTCGAACACTGTCCTGTATTATATTTAGTTGAATTCATATTTTCCTTTTCTCACACATTGCTTTTGAGATACTCAAAAACAATGAATATTTCCTGTTGATCTTTGCATATCCAGCACTTAAAACCTATTGATTATACGTATAATCTGCACTTGTTGACCGACGGAACTAGATTTCTAGTCACGTAGAACAAAAGGATCCCATCATTCTCTCCCACTTTGTTTAAAAGCATTTTCTTTTACTGCCTCTGATTCAGGAATACCATCTGCCTGCGTTTGTGATGGTAGATAGTAGTAGTAACATAATAAGCATCTTCATCTGTGCTGTAAAACTTCCAGCTCTGCTGTGTCACAAAGTATTAATAACATGATCTTGGTAGTTGCTATGGTAAAGAAAGGTTTCCTGCTGCAAAGCTCATTTTTGAAAATGTTTTTACAGATGATTCAGAAACGGAAATGAAATATTTATAACCATTCATTGTATTGCAGAAGTAAGTGTCCATAGACCTTCTAGTTCAACCATCCAATATTTTGAATTAAAACTGCGTGCAAATGAGATTCAAAAAATAAAAAAATAATAATAAAACAACCTTTCCTGAGTTCGCACATTTAGATATTCTGATTTAGGACCCAATTCCAGGACTTCCAACACTCTGTCAATTTCTTCTTATCTTTATCAAAAAGCTTTTAGTTTCTTCCACAACTTGAGGGGGAAGTTATTACATTTAACATATCACACTGCTAATATTCTTCTAACCAGTGAATGAAAGTCCCAAAGAAAAAAATATATTCTCCAACTTTTACTACCTTTGTAGTTATATGTGTATGTATATGAGCATGATTTTGTATTAATACTTTCCCCTAGTTAAAAAATGTAAAAATATCAAATTGTGTGTTTTTAAACTTGTATTATTGTTTCCAGGAAAAAGTTTGAATCATGGCAAGTGATACCATGTGCAAGGGAAAAAAAAATTGCCTGATCTAAAACTAGGGAGAAGAATTTTAATTAAATTATTTTTAGAAATGCTGAAGGAAAGAAAGGAGATGTTGAAGGTTGGTAGTAGAGCTCCTTAGAACTGAACCTTAGATTTGGGGAGAAGGGGTCATAGATAGAATTTATTATTTCAATAAATGTTTTTGAGTAGTAATTGTGAATCAAGAAGTGATGCTAATCTATTGCAATATAATTATATGTATAGAGGAGTGGCTTCAGGAAAATGCAAATTAAATTTGGATAGAATCAACTTGATAATCAGAGAATTGAGTGTTGAATCTGTTTCTGCTGCCATAGCAAAATACCTCAGACTGAGTAAGTATTTATAAATGATAGAATGTATGTCTTATACTTCTAGAGGCTGAGAAGTCCAAAATGAAGGCACTAGCGGATTTGATGTCTAGCAAGGATCTATTTCTCATAGACGGCATTTATAGCATCCTCACATGACTGAAGATGTTGCGGGGACTAGGGCATTCCCTTCCCATCTCTTTTGTAAGAACACATACCTTATTCATGAGGACAGTGTGCTCATGACTAGATCGCCTCCAAAAAGGCCCCACTACTTGATACTGTAACATGGAGTATTTGGTTTCAACATATAAACTTTGAAGGGATACACACATTGAAACCATGGCACCAGGAAAAAGAGAATGTAAGAGGTCCTGTTGACTCTGCTGCTAAAGTATCACATAGCCCCCACTCTGTAGTTCCACTACTAACGCTCATGTTGATATCTTTTTCAGTATCCCATGGAATAAAGTGCTTTTGTTGCTTTTTTCTTCTATTGTACTTCACGTAGTTCATGATGTAACATAGTAGTATAATTAGCATCTCCTTTTATATCTCATTGTCATAAAATTCCTTTATTTTACAAATTGAGGTTCGAATTGTGTCCATACATTGCTGAAGCAGAAAAACTTTATAATGCCTGAGTTGCAACAAACCACTGTCTGTCTCTGAAAAATGAGAATTAAAACAGCTATTGTCTCAGATAATTTCAAGAACTAATGATCTGTGACTGGATAGTTGTTGTTTCTTTTGCTTTCTTTTTTTTTTTTTTTGCTTTTTCTGGTGGTTAAAGTGTTATTGAATTCTGACTCCTAAAAATTCAAGCAAAATAATCTTTAAATTTTAAAACAATGTTTAATTGACAAATAAAAATTGTATATATTCAAGGTATACAATATTATTATTGGATCTACATGTATATTATATAATTATTACCACAACCAAATGAATTAAAACGTTCATTCACCACCCAGAGATACCATTGTGTGTGTGTGTATCAAGGGGACATCTAACATTTTCTCTCTTATCAAATTGCAAGTAAACGATACAGAATTATTAACTACAGCCATCATGTTGTACATTAAATCTCTAGAACTTATTTATCTTATAATTAAAAGTTTGTATCCTGTGACCAACATTTTGCCATTTCTCACCCACCTAGGCCCTGGCAAACATCTTTTTACTCCCTGCTTCTGTAAGCTCAGCTTTTTCTAGATTCCACATATAAGTGAAATCATCCAGTATTTTTATTTCTACGTCTGGCTTATTTCACTTAGGATAATGTCCTCCAAGTTTGTCCATGTCGCAAGTAGGAGGATTCTTTTCTTTTTATGTCTTAACAACATTCCATTGTATATATGTATAGGCCAAGTATTCTTCATTTGTTTATCCATCCACAGACAAGTGTTTTCCATATCTTTGTAATTGTGAATAATCTTGCAACGATCATGGGGCAGTATCTCTTTGAGACACTGATTTTATTTCATTTGGACAAATACTCAGAAGAGGGATTACTGTATTGTGTGATCATTCTGTTTTTAATTTATTGAAGAAACTCTGTACTGTTTTCCATAATGGCTATACCAATTGACATTTCTACCAACAATGAACCAGAGTTCCCTTTTCTCCACCTGTTATGTCTTGTCTTTTGGATAATAGCTATCCTAAGAATTGTAAGGCGATACCTCATTTTGGTTTTGATTTTGCATTTTCCTAAAGATTAATGATGTTGAACGCTTTTTCATATATCTTTTGACCATTGGCAAGTGTCTTTTAAGTCCTCTTCCCATTTTCCAATTAGGTTAGATTTTCTTTTCTTTTTTGCTATTGAGTTGTTTAATTTCTTTATATATTTTGGGTATTAAAGCCTTATCAGATACATGGTTTTTAAATATTTTCTCCCATTAATTACTTATTTTGTTACGTCAAAGCTTTTTAGTTTAATATAGTCCCACTTGTTTATTTTTGCCTTTGTTCCCTGTGCTTTTGGTGTCATATATAAAAAATCATTGCCAAGACCAATGTCAAGGAGCTTTCTTCCTATATTTTAGCACACAAAAATATCTGCTACTTCATTGAAATCTGCCACTTGGCTTGATTTAGACATAAGGGTAGCAGTAAATTAATGTCTAAATTAGCTCTAATTTTATAAATACAAAATTCCTCAAAAAATTTGAGATTATAAGGAGAGCAGTTTCCTGGCAATTTCCTTTTCATAGTAAATCAGTTTCTATTGAATTATGGAATGTGGTATAATAGAGGACAAAATAATGTTCCTTGGCTTAAGATCTAAGGATAATTATGTGCTGGAGCATGGAGGATGTTTGTGAATTATTAAACACACTGACTACCTGTAATTTGTTGCTTCTGAGGGATATGTTAGGTAATAGTGTTAAGCTTAAGCTTCGTATTATATTTCTGGCATCAAGATAAAACTGGTTTATGAATAGCCTTTAATTTTGAGAAATTTTGTCCTATGAGTTTTAGGGGAAAACAGAAAATGTTTTTTTCTCCTTTGGAACACCTTTGGTAATTACTCACGTATTTTTCCCTTGGAATTTTTAGCTAACACTGGACAATATCTTTCCACTATCTTTTCATTTGAGAGTTTTACAAGTGCCTTTTTTAAGACTACGCCTTCCAGTGTATAATGACTGAAGTGCAAACTTTTTTTTAATAAGGTCAACAATTTATTTTGAGTATTATGTTGTCTCTATTCTAAGGCTATTTGAAAATGTTCAGAGAGATGTTGAAGGTATGTAAATGAGAGCTCCCTTTCAGTCTAGTGTTGCTTGCATTTCAATGCCTTCCCAGTCTACGGAAAGAGATTTAAGATCCTTCGCAACACTTGAGTGAGAAAAGAGACCATAGTATGTTTCAGAGTTTAATCTAAATATATAAAGAAGTTGAGATGACTATCTTTGAAGTCTCCAAAGTACTTTTTTAAATTACTTACACTACTGAATCCAAGCTCAATCTATTTTCATAAGAAGAATTTTAGTGATCGGCTACAGTCTTCGTCCGTTCTATGTTGCTGTAACAGAATACCTGACACTGGGAAATTTGTAAAGAAAAATGTTTATTTGGCTCACAAATCTAGTGGCTGCAAAATCCAGGATCGGGCAACTGTGCCTGGCAATGGCCTCAGGCTGCTTCTACTCATGGTGGAAAGTGGAAGGGGAGTTGGTGTGTGCAAGATCACATGGCAAGAGAGCATATGAAAAGGGAAGAAGCAAGAAAGCAAAACCAGGGGGAGCCCAACTATTAAAAGCCCACTCTCTTTGGAACTAATCCATTCTTATGAGTGGGAAAACTCACTCACTACAGAGACAATGGCACCAAGCCATTCATGAGAGATCACCTCCATGATCCAAACACCTCAAACTCGACTCCATCTTTCAACACTGCCAAATTTGGGATCAAATTTTAACATCAGTTTTGGTGGAGGCAAACAAATAATATTCAAACCACAGCAGATACAAAACACCTTCTCCAATATTTAAAGCTTTTCTAAGCTTTTCTTGTTTCCCATGCAATCTCTGGGAATGTTAAAGGTATGCTTGGTATCTTCATATTCTAGTGTTTAAATCCTTTTTTTCTCTGTATGAAGTACCCACCATCATATGAACAAATTAGCACAGATTCTTGAGTTATATATTATATGGTTAAAAATAATTCCAATTTCTTCTGCAAATTTTTCTCTACTTTGTCTAGACTTTGCCAAGTCTTTGACAATGGCTCTCAGCTTAGAAGGAAAATCAGAGCTTAAAATTATAAAAGAGGATTTTTCCTTTTTTCCTGTTCTGAAAGAGCACTTATTTTAGAGGTAATTGAGCTTGGTGAATTTTTCCATTGTCCTGGGGTAAAGGAGAGCAGATCAAAGGAAGAGATGAGGACAAGAAAATGGAGGAAGAATAAGAGTAATAGTAAGATAAAAACTATTCATTTTGAGCTATGATTAAATGGATATTAAAGAGAGTTTTGTGTTTTTTTACACTTTTGAATCATCCAAAGGATTTTTAAAAAGCAATTCTAACATCCGAATTTATTTTGGATGCTACTTCATGCCAATGAAAAAGACTATTGAACATTTAGTAATTTTTCCCTTTTTTGTTCTTTCTTTAAAATAAACAATTATGTTCATATAAAAGTCCCTAAATTGGCCACTATAACTCTAAATTTTCCTTGGTTATATTATTACATTTACAAAATAAAGTACACAAGTTTGAGTTATAGCATAAATATTTGTAAGAAGCAGGAATTAAGCCTAGAGAGGGTATGAAATTATATTTAGACAGAAACAAACTGAGTTTGGGAAGAGCTGTATAAAGTTTTATTGTGTTTTTTAAATATCTCAGGTTCTTTGGCCTGGTGTATGGCTGACAACTTCTGTTTGCAGTTGATATCCAGCTGTAAACGTAATAAAACTGTAGTGTTCATCAGTCAAAGGTCTGGAGAGGAGACTCCTGAGGAGCAGACACTCAACAGACAAAACAAGCTTAATCACAGTTCCTAAAAGGTTTTTATTCATAATCTGAAACAAAATTTTCCCAAGATTGTTCATTTCAGATTTCTGAACTTAAGACTCAGGGACTGGCTTGGTAAATGGCATCCAGGCCCATATGCCTTTCCTCTTCCCTAGAGTATTTTCTTTTCTGACTATACAGCAAATAATGAGAAAACCAAATAAACAGAAAAATCATTGTTGGTAATTAAAGAAGAATTCGACAAAGGATAAAATATTTTTAAATATGATAATATGAAAGCATTCCTTAAATTGGTTCCTCACTCCTAGGAAACCAACTAAACAGCATTTGGTGAGTTCAATAAAAGGAAAAAAGTTTAATTTTTTGAAAGAGAAATGACTTGGTCCTAAGACTTAATTACCTGTGGCTGTCTATGTGACTCCCAAGTGAGAGCATCAAGGGGCCTCAGAGAAGCAAGCTATCAATATACCAAGTTAAAGAACTTGGGCTATGGCAATAAGGAGGTCTCAAGTGGATTTTGGTAGACGGCAGGATCATTGAATGACAGCTTCCAGCATGTACCACCAAAACAACCCGTTGATATACCAAACCCAAGTGTATTCTCACTGCAGTCAGAAAGGACCTGGACAGAGTAAGTTACCTCTCTAAGGGAAGATAACAAAGTCAGCATAGTTACAAGGTTTTGCAGTCTTGTTTAACTTTGAATCTTCAAAATAGGGCTTTGATTAGGTTCTGTTACGGATCCTGTTATAAGATTGAGGATTAGTAGACATAGCAAACACTTTAATTTTCATAGTGTCTTGTGATATTATCTTATGGTCTCCTATATATTTATTATATTAAGTAAACATGATCTGATCTATCTAAAATAATAGGGCCCTATTTATAAAATATTGTAATGTTTATATCACTTAAGATTTGAATGCAATATAAAACAAGCTCATTTAAAATTATTTATTGACTTCCAGAATGATGGTATAAGGAGTCCTCTGGACAGTTTTTTTATTTTTTTATTTTTTGACAGAGTCTTGCTCTGTCGCGCAGGCTTGAGCGCAGTGGCAAGATCTCGGCTCACTGCAACCTCCACCTCCCTGGTTCAAGCAATTCCCCTGTCTCAGTCTCCCGAGAGTAGCTGGAATTTCAGGCACACGTTACCATGCCCAGCTAATTTTTTTGTATTTTTAGTAGAGATGGGGTTTCACCATGTTGGCCAGACTGGTCTCAAACTCCTGACCTCAGGCAATCCACCCGCCTCAGCCTCCCAAAGTGCTGGGATCACAGGCATGAGCCACCGCACCCAGCCTGAAACAATTCTAATTGATGAAAAATGTATGAAATAACAATATAAAGCCTTTGGAAATCGTACTAAGGGCATATAGTGAATAAAGAATAATTTATTCAAAAATATTACTCCCAATAAAAACAGTATCTGTGGCACTTGAGACATGACCATCCCTTATTCTTCTCCAGCTTGTCTCCTAAGCTCCAATCTGTATAGGTATGGCCAGGAAGAGGGTGCTTTTCTCCTTAGCTACAAAATAAGGAATACACTCTCTTAATGGAAGAGGCAGGATGCCATCATTCTTATCCTATTTAACTCTGAGTTGCAAAGGCTAAATTACTGGTAAATTCAGATAAGAGGTTGGGGGCTCATTCTCTTCATCCAGTCTCCACTCATGGAAGGGATTCTTTACCACAGGTGTGGCAGGCTGATTCTACAAAGGCTTCTCTTGCCTCAGTCCCAGTTCATCCATAGGCCAAAGTTTCCATACCAGGAGAGGTAATTCAAAATGAATAAAATCTATTGCCTCTGCCTAGCACCTGGAACAGTGGCTCACGGATTTCACCCAAGAGGAGCCATAGGCCATAAAAGAAAAAAACAGTTCAAAAGCTCTTTCTAAATGAATTCATTTTATTTTTAACACAGTTCAAGGAAATTTAAGCTTAATGACACTCCCAGAAACAGGTATTTAGGTGGTAAGCAATTAAGAGCAAGCTAGTAGCTCTGTGAGAGCAACAAGTTAAACCATAGGCAGGCTAGTTTACTAGAGGAAAGAAGAAAAAGTTAAAGAAGAGTCTTTCTGAGGTTAAAACATCCTCAAAGACAGACCTGAAAAACTATCCCTGTCTGAGCTTAATTGGATTAGACTGTGGAGCAATTTATGCACCAGAGCATGGTTGAAGCCTATGGAGCAATCGCTTGGCGATTAGTAGAGCATAACAGCTAGGTGTGACACCTAGGTAGGTAGAAAGTTTAACAGAGATAATAAAAAATGACAGCCCAAACCACTGTTCTCCCGTCATGACTGTGAACATGACCAAGCCTGTGCTTTCTGTGGAGAAATATTAGAAGCTTCACATTATAAAAGAAAAAGACTTTATTCAAATAACATAGCAAAGTAATTTAACAAATAAATAAGCAAACAATAATAATGGCAAGGCCAAAAAAGGGGAAGACGAATTGCTATTCCTATCTACTACAGTATATTACCTAAAATATTCAATTTAAAACAAAATATTATGAGACATGCAAAGATACAAAAAAGAGTTACCCTTGTAAAGAGAAAAAAATGGCAATATTAATAGCTTGTGAAAGAAACCCAGATGTTAAATTTAACAAAGACATCAAAGAGAATAGTTGATTCTCATTAATTGTGGATTCCACATTGGCAGATTTACCAATTTACAAAAATTTATTTGTAGCCTATAAATCAATACTAGTGGCAATTTTATTGTCACTTATATATATATACAGGGTAGCAAAAATTTGACTCATCTGACAAGCATGTGCATTCCCAGCTGAGGTTAAACAGAGACACTGTGTCTTCCTGTGTCAACTCTCACGCAAACAAGGGTCCTCCTTACTTGTTAGTTTGGAACACTTTTTAATATTTTTTGTTCATTTCATTGGTGATTTTGCTGTTTAAAATGGTCCCTAATCATGTAGCTCAATTGATGTCTAGTATTCCTAGGCACAAGAAGGTTGCGATATCTCTACAAAGAAAAGACATGCATTAGATAAGCTTTATTCTGGCATAAGTTATAGCGTCATTGACTATGAGCTCTATGATAATTAATCAAAAATACATATTAAAGTGTATTTAACAATAACACATATTTTAAAAGCTTCTGTATTGATTAGTTGTGACCACAGACTCATAAGAACCAAAAACTCTATTACCCATAGGATCAATATTTCAGTATTTTCTACTTCAGTGTTCACAGCAACTTTATAGAACATCATTACTGCAAATAATGAGAACAAATGTATTTCAAAGAAAGAAAAAAGATTATGCCTAAAGATGTGAAGATGACAAATGTGTCATCAAATGAAGAATATCACTAAAGAAATAGAAATTACAAGAAAAAAATAACCAAATAGGTATTCTAGAGGTGACAAGAATACTAACTGAAATAATTCCATAACATATATTTAACTTGGTAGAAAAATCATTGGACATGAAGACAGATCAATTGATATTATGCAATCTTAAGAACTGAGTGAAAAAAGATGAAAACAGATAAATATAGCATCACAGAAAAGTGTAACACTGTTAAGCACACCAAAATACACATAGTGTGAGCACCAGAAGAAGAGGGAAGAGATACGGAAGAAAAAACGTTAGAAAAATAATGGCTGAAAATTTTCCAGAATAATTGAAGATTTCAATATCCCACTTAATGAACAGGACAACTAGAAAGAAATCAACAAGGACACAGAAGATCTGAACAGTACCACAGAACAACTGAAGCTAACAGACCTTGGAACACTGCACCCCAAAACAGTATAATGTACATTCTTCTCAAGTACACATGAAATATTCTTTAGGATAGAAATATGTTAATCCTTGGGAGGCCGAGGTGGGCGGGTCACCTGATGTAAAGACTTTGAGACCAGCTTGGCCAACATGGTGAAACCTCATCTCTACTAAAAATACAAAAAAAAAAAAAAAAAAAAAAAAAAATTAGCTGGGCATGGTGGCACATGCCTGTAGACCCAGCCACTCAGGGAGGCTGAGGCAGAAGAATCGCTTCAACCCAGGAGGTGGAGGTTGAGTGAGCCAACATCACGCCACTGCACTCCAGCCTGGGCAACAGAGGGAAACTCCATCTCAAAAAAAAAAAGAAAGAAAGAAAGAAAGAAATCTGCTAATCCATAAAACAAGCCCCAATAAATTTAAAATGTTTTAAACCATACAAAGTATGTTTTCAGACCACAAGAGAGTACAATTGGAAATTAATAAGAGAAAACAATTTGGTTACTTCACAAAAAATGTGGAAAATAATACATATCTGAAAACCCAATGAGTCAGACAATAAATAATTAAAATCAAAACTAGAAAAATCTTTGCAATAAAAAAATTAAGGACACTACATGCTAACATTTATGGGATTTCAAAACAATATTTGGAAGGACATACATAGCTGTAAATACCTACATTAAAAAAGAATAATTATCTCAAATCAACAGTCTAACCTCCCATCTCAAGTCACTAGAAAAATTAGAACAAATTAAATCCAAAGCAAACAGAAATAATAAATATTAGAGTGAAAATTCATGAAATATGGATTACAAATACAACAGACAAAATCAACTAAATCCAAAAGTTGCTTCTAGGAAAAGATTAATGAAAATGAGAAAAGTTTAGTGAGACTGACCAAGGGAAAAATAGAGAACACTCAGGTTACTAAAGTCAGAAGTAAAAATAGTGCATTAATACTATATTCAGCAATTAAAAGAATTTTAAGGAAATGCTAAGATAATTCATAGACCAAGAAGTTAGATCAGTTAGATAAAATGACAAATTTATCAAAAGAATCAAACTACCAAAACTAATTTGAAAAGAAAGAACAAATGTAAATATACTTACAAAATAAAAATCTTGAAATAGTAATTTAAGACTTCTCACAAAAAAAAGTCCTGGTTCTAATGGCTTCACTGATAAATTTTGGAATATATATATGTTCTACTGTCCAAGAATGGGGATATATATAGGTATATATTCAGACAATATTAATAAAATGGCAATACACCTCATATTGATCTACAGATACAAATCAATCTTTATTTAATCCCAACTGCTTACTTTTCAGAAATTGACAAATTGATCCTTAATTTATGTGATATGTTAATGAACCCCAAATTGCCAAAATAAATTTGAAAATGAAACATAAATTTGGAGAACTGATACTGATATAAAACCTACTAGAAAGTCTTACGTACAGTAATCAAAACAGTGAAGTCCTGGCATAAGGAAACACGTATAGATCAGTGAGATGCAGTTGAGATGGCAGAAATATACCCATATGCCTATGGTTAATTGATTTTTGACAAGGCAGCAAAGACAATTTAATGGAAAAATCATACTTTCTTCAACAAATGGTGTTGGGACAAGTGGATATCCATATGCAAAGAATGAAGTTGGGACCCTACCACATTATCACGTACAAAAAGTGACTTAAATAGATCAGGAATCAAAATGTAAATCTACAGTAGTAAAATTCTTAGAAGACAACATAGAAGTAAGTATCTGTGACCTTGTATTGGCAAAGGATTTTTAGACATGACCCCTAAAGTACAAACAAATAAAGGGAAAATAACTACAGTTTATCAACATTTAAAACTTTTGTGCTTCAAAGGACACTATCCAGGAAAGTAAAAAAAGTAAAAAGTGCAAACGCAGCCTTCCTTCCCAGAGAAAAGCTGAAAGAGAACAATGGTCCATGAGGCTTGTGGCAGACACACAATGCCAATGTTGGAAAATTAGGCAAATGGCCCCTTGACAGTGGAGGGGTCTTGGGGAAAGGGTAGCCTGGGCTTCAGTCTCCCCTGAGGTTGCAAGAAGTTGACTGGCAGCCAATGTGGGAGCTGCAGCAGAAGTATAAGCTCTGGAATGTTTATGAGCTCCCCCTTCAACTAGAGTTGTGAGATGCCATGCAGCCCATATGGCTGGAAAGGGTTCTACTGTCTAAGAATGGGAATTCTTTTCAGAATGTGAAGACTCTTCAGTTACTCTCAACACAAAGTTATCATTGTTGGACTGGATAATTCAAAATAATCTACCAGTCTTTACCAGATTTTTATGAATGAACATTCACATCCATTCCCCCACAATAAGAAGTAATGTTGAAGAAACAGTGGTTCAGAATAGTTGTCATGGATGGCACAGACACAGAAAGGATTTCTGTTACTAGAGAAGAACTTGATAAAACGTTAGCACTTATGCACCCAAGGAAAGTTGGAATGCTGATTTTTGCTAGTAAACAAGGTGCTAAATAATGCATACCTGACTATACCTGAAATCTCTCAAGTTTTCAAACCAACTTCTATTAAAGATGACCACGCATATGCAGGAATATTGTGTTGTTACTGAGAGGGATTAGGCTAAGAACTTAAATGTATAATGCTGCAATTTAAGATTAGATTATTTCTATAGATTCCTTCTTATCGCCTGTATGTAAAGAAATGCTGGACTTTACCTGAAAGCAGCAAAAAATTAATGGTTTATATATATTTATAATAAACTGATTTAAAGTGTTTTCTGTGTAAAGAAAAATTAAGTTCATTTATTTGAAAACAAGATAAAGTCTTACTTTCCCATGTATTTTCTCATTAGTTCATTCCAAAGTAAGGTCTTAAAGCTGTTCTTGACATTTTTTTTCATAATGAATCCTCTCAGGACATTATTGTCACCTAAGCTAAATACAAAGGGAGGGGAAGATAGTTTTAACTTTAAAAGATTTATTATCAGTATAACCTTTCTTATAAACTTCTTAACCCTTCTTAACTGAAAGTTTTTTCTCTTCTTGTTATATCAAGACAAAATGCAAATCAACTTTGCTATTCAATTTCCAATCTTTTAAAACAATGTAACTTGTGAAAAGTATTTTGCATACGGTTGTATATATAGCTCAAGTTCAAGTTAATGTCTTTGATTTATGTTCTAAAGAAAAGTGAACTAATACATGAATAATTAACTTAGCTATAACCATAGTAAGATAAATACCACCATTGATGTTAAGTGCCATTTTGTATTTTTCCTGTTATGTTCTCTGTATTATACCAACAAGCACCCGAATCATTGAACTGCTTTTTAAAAGATAGAAGGCTCCACAAGAAACACAAATATTAGTCAGGCATGGTGGCATGTGCCTGCACTTTTGGCTACTCGGGGAGCTGAGGTGGGAGAATCACCTGAGCCCAGAGAGGTTGAGGCTATAGTGAGCCAAGATTGTGCCATGGCACTCCAGCCTGGGTGCCAGAATGAGACCCTGTCTCAAAAAAAGAAAAAAAAATTAAAAAAGAAAGGAAAGGAAAAAGAAATAGGTGGTATGGAAGAAAATGTTAAAAAGGAAAAAAAGCTTGACTTTGTGTACGTATTTTTGCTAAATGACACACACAGAAGCAGGTAATGCAAATGAGTAGAATATATACGAAAATATTGAATTACTATTACTAAGAGGTAAAATTGCACAGTAAGCACATATCAGATTATTTCCTTTATTAGTCTTTATGCCAACCACAATACCAAATAAATTGTTAATTTGGTAATTAGTCAATTGTGATTAAAATTATCAAGTGATCTTTTCAGTGCTAATTCACAACTGTGGTGTGAAAAGATGTCTCTCTAGAGAATAATACTCTGTAAATAATATAAATAATTTATCCAGAGTATTTTTAGGCATTCAAGTATGTCAAATATTAAAAAATAAATTTGAAATTAAAAGTAATAAATATTGTCTAAGAAACAACATATTACTATTTTAAAATTTCTTATTATAGAAATTAGAATATTCTAAGAGTTTTTATTTCTAATACTTGTCTTTTATCTTTGTCCACCACATGAATATATTAACAATTAGAAATTCAATATTTTAAAATTATTTTAAGAATTTGTTCTAAAAATTGATTGATAAGGTGCACTATTTTTATTCAGAAATAACTTGGTCACCACTGAGCCTTCAAAAACTCCACCTAAAGAATAAGACAAAATTTTTGTAAATCTTATATCTGCTAATGGGACTTGAATATGAACTGTATAAAGAATTGTACAACTCAATCATAAAAAGACAAATAATCTAATTATTATATGAGTGAATGGTTTGATTAGACATTTTCCAGAGAAGATATACAAATAGCCAATCTTCATAATTTTTCTTTTACAGAATGTCACGTAAATGGAATCACACACTGGCTTTTGTCACCATAATACATTTAATACCCATCTATATTGTTGTATAAGACGTACATTTGTTATCCTAAAGATCTGTAGGAAGAATCTGACACAGGTCATACTGGGCTAGCTGTCACCAAGGTTATGCTTCTTTCTAGATGCCCCAGGGGAGAATCTGTTTCCATGACTTTTCCAGCTTCTAGAAACTGCCTCCATTCTTTGAATTGTTGTCCTGTTCATCTATCTTCAATGCCAGCAACAGCACATCTTTCTGAACATTCTTAGATTTTACTGTTCTCTCTGATTATAACCAGGAAACACTCTCTATATTTACTAATTTATTAGGTTAGATTGGCCCACCTGAATAATCCTGGATAACTTCACAATCTCATGGTCCTTAACCTTATTCCTATGTGCAAGTTACCATTATGTTGGCAAGTAATACACTCATAGGCTCTCGGAATTCGAACATCGTCATATTTAGGAAGCAATATTTTAATGCCTACTACAAGTTTCTTTTCATTTATGAAGACTCCATTGTATTGATGTATCAAAATTTATTTAGACCATTACCAGTTGATGGACATTTGAGTTGCTGGCAGTTTTTGGTGATTATGAATAAAGTTCCTATTTGCATTCTCTGGATCTGTGTTTTTG
The DNA here is from genome assembly GCA_036589455.1 of Ateles fusciceps. Classification (NCBI taxonomy): domain Eukaryota; kingdom Metazoa; phylum Chordata; class Mammalia; order Primates; family Atelidae; genus Ateles; species Ateles fusciceps. Next base: position 344,907 of record JAZHEH010002546.1, on the reverse strand, counting down.
CTTCCATTGGGCAAATACATAGATAATACCTGCATGATTATATTATTTAATATTACTAGTATCATCAGAAGAGAGTTTAAGTTTTGGGAGGCTTTCAAGCTTACTGTGGTGGATACAATTTTTTCAAAATATTGCTTTTTGCTAAAGACCTTGAATTTTATCATTGATCATTGTCGTCCTTGACATTACAGTCTCATTTTGGTCACTTTCCAGGAACTATTTGCCAAACAGCCAACTCTGACAAAGACACAGTTTACTTGACAGTTGTTATTAAGTAAATTTTGTGTGCCATGACAAAAATGGCGAATTCAGCTTACAACGAAAACAGTCACACAAGTACCTTTTCCTAAGATAACCATCCTGCTTCTTCTGCCAGGTAAGTATTGACTATCCTACTTCCATATACAGTAGAAGTGCTTCATGTGTACTCTTCATGTGTTACACAGAATATTATAAAATTAGGTCCTCATGGTTGAGATCAATTAGATTAATACTTTCTTCTTCAAGAATATTCATAAGTGAAACTGATTTTTTTGGTTTATGTAACTGCTTTGATTCATGCTGAGACTCAGCAGTTTGTCCAACACTAACTTTACATTACCATTGCTTCACACAACAGAAAGGACAAATAGTGCTTTATTATTATGAAAAACATAGTTTTGACCTCATGGACCCCCTGAAAGGATGCTGAAGACTCCCACTTTGAGAATGGCTGCTGCTAAGAAATCATTGTCCATAGACTCCTGAAAGGCAGAGAATCTCTTGTATAAAGTAATAAAACACTCTTATTGGCAACTATATGTAAATACTAAATTACTAAAAATATCTAATCTGTATGTTACCATATATGACATTTCCAATATCTTTTTTTAAATTTTAGTGAGTGAGATGTGGCTAGGGTGGCTTTATGGTGGCCTGTAAACCTAATTAAGTTCCTGTGTATTGAACAATTGAATGTACAAATGCTATCTGTGAGGTAAGGTTAATATTCTTATCTTATGCGTGAGGAATTTTTGCTTAAGGGAAGTTAATTAATTTTATAATATGGGGTTGTATTTGTTCCTGTTTGCATTGCTAGAAAGAAATACCTGAGACTAGGTAATTTATAAAGAAGGGGGGTTTAATGGACTCATGGTTCTGTAGACGGACAGAAAGCATGCTGCTGGCATCATTCTGGCTTCTGAGGAGGCCTCAGGAAGCTTTTAATCATGAGAGAAGGTGAAGGGGAAGCCAGCAGGTTACATGACCAGAATGGGAGCAGGGGGAGTGAGGAGGTACCACACATTCTTAAAGAACCAGATCTCGTGAGAACTGACTGTCTATCGTGACGACAGAACCAAGCTATGAGGGATCAACTCCCATGACCAGACACCTCCCACAAGGTCCCACCTCCAACATGAGATTACAGTCCAATGTGAGATTTGGATAGGGACAGATATCCAAACTGTGTTATTCCACCTCTGGCCCCCAAGAATCTCAAGTCCTTCTCACATTGCAAAATACAATCATGCCTTCCCAAGAGTCCCTCAATAGCTTAATTCATTCCAGCATTGACTCACAAATCCGGAGTCCCAGAGTCTCATCTGAAATGAGGCAAGTCCCTTCCATGTATATGCCTGAAAAGTAGAAACAAGGTATTTACTTCCAAGATAAAATAGAGGTACAGGCATTGGATAAATATTCTCATTCCAAAAGGGAGAAATTGGTCAAAACAACAATAACAAAAAAGGACACAGGGCCCGTGCAAGTTTGAAACCAAGCAGGGCAGTCATTAAATCTTAAAGCTCCAATATAATCTCCTTTTACTCTCTGTCCAACATCCAAGGCACACTGCTGTGAAGAGTGGGCTTCCAAGACCTTGGGCAGCTCTGCCTCTGTGGCTTTTCAGGGTTCAGCCCCCTTGGCTGCTCTCATAGGTTGTGGTTGAGTGCCTACAGCTTTTCCAGGTGCAGAGTGCAAGCTGCCAGTGGCTCTACCTTTCTGGGGTCTGGAGGATGGTGGCCTTCTTCTCGCAGCTCCACTGAGCAGTTCCCCATTGGAGACTGTGCGTGGGGGCTCTAACCCCACATTTCCCCTTGTCAGTACTCTGGTAGAGGTCCTCTGTGAGGGTCCTGCCCCTGTAGCAGGCTTCTGCCTAGGCACTCAAGTTTTCTCGTACATCCTCTGTATGACATGTATGAGAAATCTAGGCAAAGGCTGCCAAACCTCCTTCATTCTTGCACTCTGTAACCCTGCGGGCTTTAATATCATGCGGAAGCAGTCAAGGCTTATGGCTTGTATTCTATAGAGTGGCAGCCTGAACTCTGATTGGGATTCTTTGAGCCATGGCTGGAGCTGGAATGGTCAAAAAGTGAGGAGCAGTTTCTTGAGGCTGTGCAGGGCAGTGGACCCTGACCAATAAAACCATCCTTAACTCCTAGGCCTCTGGGCTCATGATGGGATGGGGTGCCACAAAGGTCTTTGAAATGCCTTCAATGGCTTGTTTCCATTTTCTTGGATATTAGCAGCTGGCCCCTTGTTAGTTATGCAAATATATCTTGCAAGTAGTTGTTCCACAGCCTGCTTCAATTCCTCTCCTGAAAAAGCTTTTTGTTTCTTTGCCACATAGGTAGGCTGCAAATTTTCCAAACTTTTATTTTCTGCTTCCCTTTTAAATTTAAATTCCAACTTTAAGTTATTTATTTGGTCCTACATCTGAGCATAGGTTGTTAAAAGTAGTGAGGTCAAATCTTGAATGTTTTGCTGCTTAGAGTTGTATTCTGTGAGATACCCTAAATCATCATTCTGAAGTTCAAACTTCCACAGATCCCCAGGGCAGGGGGACAATGCAGCAAATTTCTTTGCTAAGGAGCAATACGCAATCTTTGCTCCAGTTCAGAAGAAACTCCTCATTTTCATCTGAGACCTCCTCAGCCTAGATTTCACTGTCCATATCACTCTCAGGATTTTGGTTACAACCATTCAAGAACTTTCTAAGAAGTTCCAAACTTTTCCTCATCTTCTCATCTTATTCTGTGCCCTCCACACTCTTCTAACCTCTGCCTGTTACCGATTTCCAAAGTGGTTTCCACATTCTCAGGAATCTTTATGGCAATGCTCCACTTGTAGGATATAATACATTCTTCTTTAAAGGTTTTAGCTTGTAAAATTGTACAATGAGTTCTGAGATCCTCTCCAAAGAACCAATGTATCAGTATGTTCAAGTCCCGTATTCTTTGTTCTTCATTTTAAAGTTTAACTTTCTTGTTCTCTTCATCTCTTTGCCCCTAGTTTCAGTAAAACAACCCCGTCCTAGCCCCTGGTCACCTGCTCTGACCTGAGTCATCCTGGGTCACCTGTTCTGTAACTGTCCTTCCCACCAAACTACTAACCCTGCCACTCAGGCTGGTACCCCTGCTCTCTTTAAAACAGCCAATCGGAATTAGCTTAGACTGTGTGGTCCGGCTCTGGCCAACAGGGGGAATGACACAGCAGTAGGGGCTGAGTCAGGGATAAGAACCCCTTCCCCTCCCTTGTTTGGGTGTGTGCTCACCATTGCTCCATCCATGAGATGCACCCTTCTATAGAACTAAATTGCCTTGCTGAGAAAATTTATATTTGAGTGCTATTTCTTTTGCAGCACTGAAAATTTACACATAACACACTCCTAGGTACCAATTTTATGTATTAGGCCATTCTTGCATTGTTATAAAGAAATACCTGAGACTGGGTAATTTACAAAAAAGAAAGACATTTAATTGACTCATGGTTCAGTAGGCTGTATAGGAATCACGTTGCCAGCATCCTCTTGGCTTCTGGGGAGGCCTCAGGAAGCTTTCAGTCATAGGAGAAGGTGAAGGGGAAAGCAGCACATCACATGGCCAGAATAAGAGCAAGGTGAGGGGAAGTGCTACACGCTCTTAAACAATCAGGTCTCACAAGAACACACTTGATATTTGGAGGACAGCGCCATGCCATGAGGGATCAGCTCTCCTGAACCAAACACCTTCTACTAGGCCCTACCTCCAAAACTGAGGAATACAATTTTGGAATTTGGGGAATACAATGAGATTTTGGCAGACACAAATATCTAAGCCATATCAGGAATTAAGTCAAGATTCAAAGCCAGGTCTGTCAGAATTGAAAAGTTGAGCTCTTTCTGCTATAGTATGCTGTCCTCCTATAGTATAAATGGTAACTCTGGAAACAAAGTGGGAATGATACTAGAAGTCAATAATTACATGATCATATGAATATATTTCTATTCCTTTCATTTATAAAATATTTCATTCCATATTTTATATGAAGCTTAGCCTCAATGAGCTTTTCCATGGATGTTACTTTTTCTCTTATGATATCTTGTTTAGTTTGAAACTGGAAGCTTTGAATAACTGTCATTTTATCTAGTCATAAATTAGGGAAGTCAAAATTGATTAATTCATTCTTGTCACTGTTCTATTCTTAATCTTTCCAGTGATTCCTAGGCAATTTACTTTTAATTTGTTTAGTTTATGGAAATTACTGGTAGTGAAATTATGTTTGAGATTTCCCCCAAAGAGAATTTTATCATTAAGAACTGAGTTGTATAAAAATTACATTCTTTAGAGACGTATTGAGGCATAATTTTCCATAAATCCAGTTTACCTCTGTATAATTATGGCCATGTCCTTCTGATGCTGGCAGAATTGAATATGACATAAATATGTGATGGATCTAATGATTTGTGATTCTTTATTATGCCCTCACAAGTAGCACTTGTGAGGGAATCAGTATTAATAAGATTCATTACTCATGGATCTACGTAAACAGGCTAGTGCATATCAAAATGAATGTTTCGTTTAAAGCAATGTGGCCTTGAGATGCAGGTCGAAGAGATGGAGTGATCAACTGAAATGACTTCCTTCTATACTGAACACTCTAATCCAAATATAACCCTAAGCTTCTCATCCTGCTTCTATGACTGTCTCTTTACTCTTCATCTGCTACGTTATATAATTTCATCCATATCCTAAACACAGACATTGGTACAGTAGAAAGAACACTTGGACAGGAATAGGATAACCTGAGATCTGAAATGCTATACCTTAGTATGCTTCTCTACACTGTACCTTACTTTTTGGTTGCTGTTAAAAAAAGAGGTTGGGTGAAATGAACTGAAATTCTTTCAACCTCTGTCTTTGTGAGAGTAACGAAAGGAGAAAGAAAACTTGCATTATAATATTTACCTACCAACTTAATCAAACTAGAAACCAAAGAATAATATTCTATAATTATACTTTTTTGGTAATCCTCATCAAAATTTTGTTTTCCAGCTTATGTAAAGTCATAGAGATCTTCATCCTTTGAGGGTGCCCATATAGCGTTCATTTACATCGAATCTAACTGTGTCTAAAACACCACCCACATAAAGCGTCAGTTCAATGGATGAAAACAACAGCTTAATATTAATTTAAAACATACAACAACCCTCCAAAATTATTTGGATAAATTTTTTCTTTTTAAATTGATGCTAGCCTGGTAAAGATGTAATCTCAAATCAAAAGCCTCAATAATAAGAGAGAGCATGAAAACATTTATTAAAAGCTATTTTTTGAAAATGGATAAAAACTTAAAAATGAACTATAGTATAGATAAATATGGTGATATTAAGGTCCTGTAATCCAAAAGGGCAAAACAGGTTAAATTGTATTCAAAGGTTTTGCTCACCAAATTGAGTCACCGTTTAGAATATTCTCCTTTTCCCAGGTGCAATCTTGGCTGCTAGAAACCATGATAGAACACCTTGTTACTACATTGATCCAGCAAACACCCCAAGTGGCCCCAGGCTTGCTGGGCTTTACTGGACAGCCCAATGAGTGCCAGCAGTTGCCTAAAATCTTCTTAATCTGAGGCATCTGATAATGAGCAGGCAAGCCCATTAATACATGTACCATTATGGCCTGATTGTGAAAATTTCAGTTTTAATGGCATTTTGCTTAGCAGGATCACATTTTCAGAACACTAGTGCTTTGAAATGTATTTATATTTAGCATTCTTCATTCTAAGTAGAAAACAAGACTATTTAAAAAAAGTGATATGACTACCATTGTTGAGGATATCAATCAGACAACAAGAGAATGGTTACTATCTCAGGTTTCTGGGGGATATTGACATTAGACAACTTTTCTTATTATCTCTTGAATCAGGCAGAAAATAAGTTACAACACTGCTTTGGAAGTAGCAAGGACTACCACGTTAAGTACAAGGGGATTTCAGGAAGGAATAAAGGTGGATACAGAATTTTCCTTGAAATAATATTTTAAAAAGATAAATACTAAATTAATCACACTGTATATGCTGATTTAAAATGAGGGCACTTTTAACCACCTTTCAAGATTTACATTTCATTTTTTTGTATTCTGAGGAAATCAGATTGAAGTGTTACTACAGATTACTGTAAACAATTTGAGAAAATAAATCTGAGTATGTGGGAGAAATTACGTCTTAAGGCTGTAAAATTCTGAATAATAGAACTAAAAGCATTATGAAGTCACTTGAAGAATTGGGTTCATTATAATCAATACATATAGATACACAGATGCGTGAACCAGAAGCGTAAGCATAATACATGCAAGTCTGTGTTTTCAAATATTAGTGGAAATACTGCTTTCCAAGTCATTAACGTTGTTAGTATGCTCTACATTGCTGTGGAAGACTCATTGACTAATGGGATATGTATACCAAAAGTAATGTGAATATTTTCAGAAATTTGTACTTGTGAACTACACATTGGGAAGTATATTATAAAACATATAGAAGTCATAATATATTGTCTTAAAAATTTGATATCCAAGGAAGGGGATTGTAAGTAAATGAAGCAGTTTTAGGTTTAGTTCTCTAAATAAATAATAAATGTAGATTACTACTAGAGTGTTTAATGTGGAAAATGGACTTAATTGGGTTATCAGTGAAGATCTGTTCTCTGTTATAGGAAGCTGGCATATAAAATATTCATTTTTTTATGACTTTTGGAATGGTTTGGCCAATATAGGTACTCTAGCAGATTACAGGAAGAAAGGAAAAAATAAAGATATATGTATTCCCTCTGTTTTTTTCCCCCTGAATGGCTGCCTTAGGCCTGTTTTTTTCCCTTGACCATCAGCCACTACCTATCTCTATCCCACACTTTCTACAGGATTCTCCCTCCTTCTTATCTCCTGCCCTATGGGTGTTACTAGCCCTAAAATACTTCAGTGTCTCTTGTAGTTTCTCTAAAATGTGCCCACATCTTTGTAAACAGTCTCACAGTTAAGCCCTTTTTTATCCTAATTTGCTGTGTCCCTGACTAATAGAGGCTTTGTTAAGGGTAGTTAAGCTGACACTAATAAGATGACTAGGGGCTTGATAGGAAGAAAAATTTGCATGGAGGCATAAGAAGCAGATTGAGAAAGGAGAATATTGTCAGAGTGGGACCTGCATGCACTAAGGCTTCAAGGCAAAAATGAGAAACACATTTTAGAGATGAAATAAAGGTCAGTATGATTGGAAACTATAGAGCTTATTACGATTATTCATTCTTTTGACAAACATTCAGAGAGTGTCTTCTGCTATGTATTTGCTACTTCTAGAGGGAGATACTAGGAACTAAAAGGAAAGGTCATACAAATTTGAACAGAATGTAGTTGCTATGGTGTAGACAAACGTTTGTCTCCTCCACTAGACTAGGGGAGTGATGATGCGGTGTGCAGATATTTTCACACAGGTTGTATAAAATGTTCTGGGATTATAATGAAAGAAAATATTAATTCTGACAAGAGCCATGTCTTATATATACAGTGATAGTTGAGCTAGGGTTCTAATATTGAATAGAAATTTAGCAAGCTGAATCCATTACACATGGGATTAAAGAGTAGACAGCATTGATATATTCATTTGCTCAACAAATATGTACTGAGTGGTTACTATGTATGTCAGGAACTACTATTCAAGCCACTGGAGATAAAACAGTGCAAAGACTGACAGAATCCAAGTTCTGATTAAGTTCATATTCTAGTGGAGGTGATTTACATTAAACAAATACATATGTGTAATATAATTTCAGGTAGTAACGTATGGTCTGAAGAAAAGTAAAACAGGATAATGGAACGAGAGTCCTGGAGTGTATGTCTAGAGCACTGTTTTAACAGAATGGTAGTCTCATAAATAACAGAACAATGTAAGCAAAGATAAGAAGCAAGAGTATTGGGAATCAGAAGAAATATCAAGTCAAAGACTGAAATACGATAATGCTGGGGGCATATCAGAAGAAAAGCAAATAAATCAATGTAGCTTTTAAATATATGCCACAGGCTTTATGATAAGTTAGGGACGAAATGAGAAGAGTCATATGCCACACCAAAGAATTTTTATTTTATTTTTTTAAGTAATTGGATCATCACTTGTTTTAAAAGCAAAGTTGACTGGAATCATTCTTGGCAATTTAGAAGATGATTTAACAAAGTAAAAGGCTGGAACAAGCAATCAAGTTGGGAAGAGAGCATATAACGTAAGCTAAGATATTCTTAGCCTATTTTAGGACAATGGCCATGAGATGGGGAGGACAGGTGAATTCGAGATCTTATGCAGAAACTGTTCTTTAACTTTTATTTAATGTTCAGGGGTACATGTGCAGGTTTGTTATATAGGTAAACTGTGTGTCATTGGGATTTGGTGTACAGGTTATTTTGGCCCTCAGGTAATAAACATAGTACCAGATACGTATTTTTTTCTGATATTCTCCGTCATCTCACTTTCCATCCTCAATTAAGCCCCCATGTCTGTTGTCTCCTCTTTTCTGTCCATGTGTTCTTGTTGTTTAGCTGCTACTTATAAGTGAGAAAAAGTGGTATTTGGTTTTCTGTTCCTGCATTGGCTTGCTTTGGATTATGACCTCCAGATCCATCCATGTTGCTGTAAAGGACATGGTCTTGTTCTTTGTTATGGCTACGTAGTATTCCATGGTGAATATGTACCACATTTTCTTTACGCAGTCTGCCATTGACGGACATTCATGTTGATTCCATTTCTTTACTGTTGCGAATGATACTGCAGTGAACATATAAGTGCATGTGTATTTTTGGTAAAACAATTTATATTCCTTTGTATCCAACCCAATAATAGGATTGCTGGGTCAAATGGTAATACTGTTTTAATTTATTTGAGAAGTTGCCATACTGCTTTCTACAATGGCTCAACTAATTTACACTCCCACCGTTAGTGTATAAGTATTTCCTTTCTCTACAACCTTGGCAACATCTGTTATTTTTTTTTTACTTTTTAGTGATAGCCATTCTGACTGGTGTGAGATGGTATCTTATTGTGGTTTTGATGTGCATTTCTCTAAAGATTAGTGATGTTGAACATTTCAGAAACTTGACAGGAATCTAGTAATCATGAAAGCAGAGATTTTTATTTATTTGTTTCTGTTTTGTTCATTGCAACTTACCTAAGCATCAAGAACACCAGAATGTAATAGGTGCACATTAACCATTTATTGGATGAGTAGAAAAATTGGTTGTTGACTAGATGCTTTCAAGGAAAATTAATGAGAAGCGTGTTTCAGGGGATAAGGATGATCAGCTGTATTAGTTTGTTCTTGCATTGCTATAAAGAACTACCTGAGACTGGATAATTGATAAGCAAAAAGGGTTCAATTGACTTATAGTTTCATTGGCTATACATGGCTTGGGAGGCCGTAGGAAACTTATAATCATGTAAGATGAGGAAGAGGAAGCAGGTATGTCTTACATGACCAGAGAAGGAGGAAGAGACTAAAGAGGAAGGTCCTACACACTTTCCAACAACCAGATCTTGTGAGAACTTACTATCATGAGAATAGCAAGGGGAATTCCATCCCCATGATCCAATCACCTCCCACCAGGCCCCTCTGTCAACACCGGGGATTATAATTCAACATAAGACTTGGACAGGGACACAAATCCAAACCATGCCATTCCGCCCCAGCCCCTTCCAAATCTCACGTCCTTCTCACATTAGAAATGCATCCTCCTCTCTCAACAGTCTTCCAAGTCTTAACTCATTTCAGCATTAACTCAAAATTCCATACACCAAAATCTCATCTAACAAGGCAAGTTGCTTCTACCTACGAACCTGTAAAATCAAAAGCAAGTTAGTTAACTCTAAGGTACAATGGGGATGGGGTATAGACATTGGATAAATACACCCATTCCAAAAGGGAGAAATCAGCCAAAACAAAGAGGTATGGAAATTGGATAAACATTCCCATTCCAAAAGTGAGAAACTGGCCAAAGAAAAGGCTATAGGCCCTATACAAGTCCAAAAACAGCAGGGTAATTATTAAATTTTAATGCTCTGCCCCCATGAACCAGTCACCTCTCAGCAGGCCCTTCCTCCAACACTGGGGATGATAATTCGACATGAAAATTTGGGTGCGGATACAAATCCAAACCATATCACCAGGTTTTGTAACTGTGTGTCTACGTTAATGTAGGGAAATCTGAAAAGAATATGAAATGGGAATGTGAAGGCAGGCAAAGAAGGAGAATTGAGCCTTAAGATTTTAGAAGTGAAACTGTTTGGAAATGATTCCCAGTTATCTGTGTACATTTTATGCCTAAATTGTACATGTTTAACATGCTTACTGCAAGATTTCTTTCAGCATAAGTAATGTTACCCTTAAGGACCTGGATAGGCTTGTGGCTTGTTAAGGCTCTTCTGAAAAGAGTGTACAAAGAAGCAGAATCATGGAAATCAGTGGCATGCTAAGGAGGTGAAGATTGCTTCCACTTATTGGTGATGGTTAGAAAGTTGAGAAATAGGCATCTCTAAAAGGTTTATTTGTGTCTATTATTAATCCAAATGCTGTATTTAGCTATCAAGTGAGAGTGTGGATATGCAAGGCTCCATCCTGCAAAATGATTCAACAACCCATTTGCATATCAGAGTAAATGGAAGGAGGACATGATATTAATCATATCAGGTGGAACCCTTCTCCTCCACTTTCTGAAAGCTTGTGGATCCTGTCGATCCCCCCCACCAGTACCTTTACTTGATGTTGAATTTATTGGGAAATGACGTTAATTCACTGAGCTCAGAGAATAATTTAGTGTTTTCCAGTTTGGGTTAACAGTTCCTTCTGAAGAGAAACTTAAAAAGTTAAAATGTGATTAGATTATTACAATCAACATTACCTTTTCATATTGTCTCCATGAGATACTCATCTCCTTTTCTCTATTGGTACAAAATCTTTTCAAATTACCGTTTTACAAACAATAGTAATAACAGACAATTATTGCTAAGGAGAGTCATTGTTTTCTAAAATATTTTACTGTTTCAAATTTAATCTCTACAGATATAACCATTTGACAGCCTCTGGAGACATAGAAGTAGGGGAAGTGGTACACCAGGAGGGAGAGGTGGTAGTGGAGCAGGCAGACAGCATAAAGCCAGGGCAGGAAAATGTCACTGTGCTGCCCCCTGGGGCTTACCAGGCAGTCACTTAGGCAATTGACTCTTACCAGAACCGGGAGAATGCAGTAATTCCTCAAGCTTCTCTTTCATTCCAAGGACTCCAAGGCTTATCAGAATCTCCCCAAAACAATTCATCTACCGATATACACAAATTTACCTTTCATTTGGGTTGCTGTCCCAAATATGGGTAACTATCAAGACAGCTGACCATACCCAACAGACTTTCTCAAGCTGATACTTGTACACTTGATACATGATAAAAAGATAATGTGTAGAAGAAACGGCTCTTATCAGGTACTACGAGTAAGATGGTCTAGGCAGAAGAGGAATCCCGCAATAAATAAAAAATAATTAGAAAATCATACGTAGAATGCCAATATGGAAAGCACCACAAGCCAATCCAGATCCAATGCCCAAGTGTAAAAGAACAGGCTCCATTAACCTTGCATATACAACTCGAAAGTCAAAGGTTGCCAGTGGTGTCGCATGGGGCCATATAGAGACAGAGCAATTCACTTACTAGAACTGAAGGACTATAAAACCTGAGGCGCTTGTTTGAATGCAGGCAGACAGCATCCAAAAAATAACAAGAATTCCCTTGGAACAAATTATACACCAGGTAACCAATCTGAAAACCAATAATTTTTAATATATCTTAAAAAATTACATTTTCCAGTATTTTATTAAAGATTTTTGCATCAATGTTCATCAAGGATATTAGCCTGAAGTTTTCTTTTCTAGCTGTGTCTCTGCCAGGTTTTGGTATCAGGATGATGTTGGTCTCATAAAATGAGTTAGAGAGGATTCCCTCTTTTGTATTGTTTAGAATAGTTTCAGAAGGAATGGTACCAGCTCCTCTTTGTATGTCTGGTAGAATTCGGCTGTGAACCCGTCTGGACCTGGACTTTTTTTTGGCTGGTAGTCTATTAATGCTGCCTCAACTTCAGACCTTGTTATCGGTTTATTCAGGGATTCAACTTCTTCCTGGTTTAATCTTGGGAAGGTGTAAGTGTCTGGGAATTTGTCCATTTCTTCTAGATTTACTGGTTCATGTGCACAGAGGTGTTTGTAGTAATCTCTGATGGTAGTTTGTATTTCTGTGGAATCGGTGGTGATATACCCTTTATCATTTTTTATTGCATCTGTTTGAATTCTTCTCTATTTTTATTAGTCTGGTTAGCGGTCTATCCATGTTGTTTATCTTTTTCAAAAAACCAGCTCCTGGATTTGTTGATTTTTTTGAAGGGTTTTTTTGTGTCTCTATCACCTTCAATTCTGCTCTGATATTAGTTATTTCTTGTCTTCTGCTAACTTTTGAATTTCTTTGATCTTGCTCCTCTAGCTCTTTTTAATTGTGACGATAGAGTGTTGATTTTAGGCCTTTCCTTGCTTCTTATGTGGGCATTTAGTGCAATAAATTTCACCTGTAGACACTGCTTTAAATGTGTCCCAGATTCTGGTACATTGTGTCTTCCTTCTCATCAATTTCAAAGAACATCTTTATTTCTGCCTTCATCTCATTATATATCCAGTAGTCATTCAGGAGTAGGTTGTTCAGTTTCCACATAATTGTGCGGTTTTGAGTGAGATTCTAATCCTGGGTTCTAATTTGGTTGCACTGTGGTCTGAGAGACTGGTTGTTATGATTTCCGTTCTTTTGCATTTGCTGAGGAGTGATTTACTTCCAATTATGTAATCAATTTTAGAGTAGGTGTGATGTGGTGTTGAGAAGAATGTATATTCTGTGGATTTGGGGTGGAGAGTTCTGTAGATGTCTATTAGGTCCACTTGGACCAGATCTGAGTTCAAGTCCTGGATATCCTTTGTTAATTTTCTGTCTCATTGATCTGTCTAATATTGACAGTGGAGTGTTAAAGTCTCCTACTGTTATTATGTGGGAGTCTAAGTCTCTTGTAGGTTGTTAAGAACTTGCTTTATGTATCCTGGGTTCTCTTGTATTTGGTGCATATATATTTAGGATAATTAGCTCTTCTTGTTGCTTTGATCCTTTTACCATTATGTAAAACCCTTCTTTGTCTCTTCTGACCTTTGTTGGTTTAAAGTCTGTTTTATCAGAGACTAGGATTGCAACCACTGCTTTATTTTTTGCTTTCTATTTGCTTGGTATAAATCTCCCTCCATCCCTTTATTTTGACTCTATGTGTGCCTTTGCACATGAGGTGGGTCTCCTGAAAACAGCACACCAGATAGGTCTTGACTTTTATCCAATTTGCCAGTCTGTGTGTTTTGATAGGGGCATTTAGCCCATTTACATTTAAGGTTAATGTTGTTGTGTGTGAATTTCATCCTGTCAATTTGATACTAGCTGGTTGTTTTGCCCATTAGTTGACACAGTTTCTTCATTGTGTCAGTGGTCTTTACCATTTGGTATGTTTTTGCAGAGGCTGGTACTGGTTCTTCCTTTCCATGTTTAGTGCTTCTTTCAGCTCTTGTAAGGCAGGCCTGGTGCTGCCAAAATCTCTCAGCAATTGCTTGTCTGTAAAGGATTTTATTTTTTCTTCACTTATTAGGCTTACTTTAGCTGAATATGCTTCAACAGCCCTTTATGCTAAAAACTCTTAATGAACTAGGTATCGATGGAACGTATCTAAAAATAATGAAAGCTATTTATGACAAACTCACAGCCAGTATCATACTGAATGAGCAAAAACTGTAAGCATTCCCTTTGAATACTGGCACTAGACAAGGGTGCCCTCTTCACCATTCCTATTCAGCAATAGTATTGGAAGTTCCAGCCAGAACAATAAGGCAAGAAAAAGTAACAAAGGGTATTCAATTAGGAAAAGAGGAAGTCAAATTGTCTCTATTTGCAGATGATGTGATTGTATATTTAGAAGACCCCATTGTCTCAGCACAAAATCTCCTTGATAAGCAACTTCAGCAAAGTCTCAGGATGCAAAATCAATGTGCAAAAATCACAAGCATTCCTATACACCAATAATAGACAAACATAGAGCCAAATTATGAGTGAACTCCCATTCAAAATTGCTACAAAGAGAATAAAACACCTATGAATACAACTAACAAAGGACATGATGGGCCTCTTCAAGGAGAACTACAAACCACTGCTCAAGGAAATTAGAGAGGACACAAACAGACAAAATACATTCCATGCTCATGGTTAGGAAGAATCAATATCGTGAAAATGGCCATACTGCCCGAAGTAATTTATAGATTCAGTGCTATCGCCATCAAGCTACCATTGACCTTCACAGAACTGGAAAAAAACACCTTAAACGTCATATGGAACCAAAAGAGAGGCCTCATAGCCAAGACAATCCTAAGCAAAAAGAACAAAGCTCGAGGCATCATGCTACCTGACTTCAAACTATACTACAAGGCTGCAGTAATCAAAACAACATGGTACTGGTACCAAAACAGAGTTACAGACCAATGGAACAGAACAGAGACCTAGGACATAATGCCACATATCTACAACCATCTGATGCTTGACAAACCTGACAAAAACAAGCAATGGGGAAAGGATTCCCTGTTTAATAAATGGTGTTGGGAAAAATGGCGAGCCATGTGCAGAAAGCTGAAACTGGACTCATTCCTTACAATTTATACAAAAATTAATTCTAGATAGATTAAAGATTTAAACATAAGACCTAACACCGTAAAAACCGTAGAAGAAAATCTAGGCACTACCATTCAGGACATAGGCATAGGCAAGGACTTCATGACTAAAACACCAAAAGCAATGGCAACAAAAGCCAAAATAGACAAATGGAATCTAAGTAAACTGAAGAGCTTCTGCAAAGCAACAGAAACAACGATTAGAGTGAACCAGCAACAAACAGAATGGGAAAAATTCCTGCACGCTATCCATTGGACAAATGGCTAATATCCTGAATCTACAAAGAACTAAAAGAAATATACAAGAAAAAAACCCCATTACACAGTGGGGGAAGGATATGAACAGACATTTTTCAAAAGAAGACGTTTATGTGGCCAAAAAACATATGAAAAAATGCTCATCATCACTTGTCATTAGAGAAATGCAAATCAAAACGACATTGAGATACCATGTCAGGCCAGTTAGAATGGCGATCATTTAAAAATCTGGAGACAACAGATGCTGAAGAAGATTTGGAGAAATAGGAACACTTTTACACTGTTGATGGGAGTGTTGATTAATTCAATCATTGTGGAAGACAGTGTGGTGATTCCTCAGGGATCTAGAAATAGAAATACCATTTGACCCAGCAATCCCATTACTAGGTATATACTCAAAGGATTATAAATTGTTCTGTTATAAAGACACATGCACTCATGTGTTCATTGCAGCACTGTTTACAATAGCAAAGACTTGGAACTAACCCAAATGCCCATCAACGATAGACTAGATAAAGAAAATGTGGCACATATACACCATGGAATACTATGCAGCCATAGAAAAGGAGGAGTTCCTGTCCCTTCCAGGGGACATGGATGGATCTGGAAACCATCATTGTCAGCAAACTGACACAAGAACAGAAAAGCAAACACCACATGTTCTCACTCATAAGTGAGTGGTGAACAATGAGAACACATGGACACAGGGAGGGGAACATCACACAGTGGGGTCTGTTGGGTGGTGGGGGGGTTAGGGGGAGGGATAGCAGGGGGTAAGGAGATTGGTGAGGGACAACATTAGGAGAAATACTTAATGTGGGTGATGGGGGGATGGAGGCAGCAAACCACCATCGCATGTGTATACCTATGTAACAATCCTGCAAGATCTGCACATGTACCCTAGAACTTAAAGTAAAATTAAACAAAAAATTTCATATTCAAAGAGCTTCATAGAGACTAGCCTAGAGACAATGGGCTAGACAGGCAGACATTGGAGTTGGTACTTTTCAGATAAGTAGATCTATTTCAGAATGCTACTAATATCAATCACCCAGAATCAGCTATAGGTTCTAGTACAGTCAATATCAAATGGTCATTTGAATAATACCAGTAAAAATCTTCTGCAGGTGTTCTACCGCCCTTTTCAGGTAATACCAACCCCCTGTCTCCACCATTGCCTGCAGCCCAGCTTCCCATTTCAAACATCCCCTACCTGTAAATTCCAATTTCCATTCTTGTAGAAAGACCTGAGATTCAATATCCATATGTTGACAGTTTGATATGATTTGGCTGTGACCCGATCAAAATCTCTAATTATGTCTCCCAGAACCCCACATGTTGTGAGATGGGACCCAGGGTGAGGTAATTGAATCCTGGGGTCCAGTCTTTACCGTGCTATTCTCGTGATAGTGAATAAGTCTCACAAGATTTGAAGAGTTTATCAGGGTTTTCCACTTTTGCTTCTTCCTCATTTACTCTTGCTGCCTCCATGTAAGAAGTGCCTTTCACCTCCTGTCATGATTCTGAGGCCTCCCCAGCTATGTGGAACTGTAAGTTCAATTAAACCTCTTTTACTTCCCAGTTTGGGTTTGTCTTTATCAACAGCATGAAAACAAACTAATATACAGTTTTAGTCAAAACAGTAGCATCTTTGAGAACTGGAAGAATAAACACACTTGTTTGGAACTGTTAGCCTCTATTTTATTTCAAATGAAGTATCTGAAACTCCTGGAGAGAAAACATTTGATGCCTGACAAGAAGTTTAAACACAAATTTATAGAAAAAATTATAGAACGTAGAGCAAAGAGCCAAAAGTACAATACTGAGATGATGGAGAAACAGAAGACAGATTATAAAAGACAAGATGAAGATGCAAAGCCAAATTCCAATAAAATAAATAAAATGGTTTGCACTGCATTTGCGAAGCCCTGTCCAACATCTTGGCTCCCAGATTATTTACTAAGTATTTCACTATAGTTTCCTCTAACGATCTTTGGCATTATGAGCTGGAATTTATAGCAGAATATGATTAATATCAAGATCTTGTATGCCAAAATGCTGACGTTATCTAGCATAATTATTAACCTAGATGCAAAAAGAAATCTCCTTTCTCCAGGTTCAAAAGGGTATGATGATATTAATTTTTAAAATCTCCCTTAATATCAAAAGATGAAATAGATTAGCCACATTTTTTTATGCAGAGAAATATAGGTGCCTGTATCTTCATAACAAGCTTGTTCACATTAAAAGCAAGTAGAGCCATGGCACTAGTGCAATGCTTGGACCAGAAAAAAAGTAAGCTTATTTATTTAAAAATCCATGTATGTTCTCACTAATAAGTGGGAGTTGAACAATGAGAACACATGGACACAGGGGAGGGGAACATCACACACTGGGGCCTGTCGGGGGGTGGGGCAAAAGGAAAGAGAGCATTAAGACAAATACCTAATCCATGCAGGACTTAAAACCCAAATGATGGGTTGATGGGTGCAACAAACTACCATGGCACATGTATACCTATGTAACAAACCTGCACATTCTGTACATGTATTCCAGAACTTAAAAGTAAATAAAAAATAATCCTAATCACTTTCCATAAGGTTCTTTGTATTTAAGACCTAGTTTCACTTTGTTGTCCAGGTTGTAATACAGTGGTGCCATCAAAGTTCACTGCAGCCTCCAGTTCCTGGGCTCAAGCAATCTTCCTGTCTCAGCCTCACTCGAAGCTGAGAGTACAGGTGCATGCCACCATACCCAGCTAATTGTTTTGTACACACAGCATCTCACTGTGTTAGTTGCCCAGGCTGGTGTGGAACTCCTGGGCTCAAGCGATCCTCCTGCTTTGGCCTCTCAAAGTACTGGGATTACAGGTATGAGCTACCATACCTGGCCCTTCCTGTAGATTCTTAAGGGATGAAACTTCTTTCTATAATACTTTCAGTATTATTATTTTTATTTTAATTTTTCTTTCTTATGTTAATTTTAATTTTTGACATTTATGTTTATTTTTATTTATTGTTTATTATTTAATTTTCATTTCATTCGATTTTAATTTTTATTCACTTTTGAAGCCATTTCATCTTTTCTTTTTTACTCTCAAAATTTGTGTTTCCAGTTCTTTCTAAAATACTGAGGATCCAATGTCTATGAATCAAAAGTGTATACATTAAAAAAAAAAAAAAAAACCTATAGTGAGTAAGGTGTAATGCTCTCAGTTAAAACTAGCCTTTTTGGACCTTTTTTAATACTATAGAAACTGTGAGATAAAGCATTTTTAATGCAAATTCACACTTAAAACATAGAAATTTCCACAAAATACTAACATTCTTCAAACAATAAACATTTTCATTTCATTATATTTTTTGTTGTCTTTGATTGAAACTGTCGCTTGTTTTTATCTTGAGAGAACACAAGCTATACAAAGAATTCCAGCTAATGATTCAAATTGTGTTGTTTTTCGTCAAAGCATTGCCATTTGAAATGGGAAGCATCATGTTTACATATCCGG
Organism: Ateles fusciceps; assembly: GCA_036589455.1. Lineage (NCBI taxonomy): Eukaryota > Metazoa > Chordata > Mammalia > Primates > Atelidae > Ateles > Ateles fusciceps. Next base: position 326,093 of record JAZHEH010002546.1, on the reverse strand, counting down.
AGTTTTGAAATGTTTCCCAAACTTTGCTTGTTTTCTTTTAGTAAATATTTATCTTTACCATCTAAAAGATAATTGGTACATACCAAAGAATGTAAGTAAGAGTTACACACATTAGAAAGCCTAATTATAAAATGAATACTTGTAAACTTACCAGGCAACTTAAGAATTAAGAGCATTTCCAATCTTTGTATTTCTTTCATGTAATCTTTGCCCCTGCCTCCCCATAGTGGTAATCTTTTTCCCATATTTATGTTCATTTCTCCATTACTGTTTGTTTTCAATACAATTTTGGTAAACTTACTTAAACAGTATGCGGTTCTGTTTCTTATCTTTGTGACAATGATATTGCACTGTATATAATCATCTGCAACTTTTCTTCAGCCAGCTTTATGCTTTTAGGATTTATTTATTAAACTGACCTGTATAGCTGTAGTTTATTCATTTTATCTATAGCGACTGTAACATAATTTAGTTATCCATTCTCTTAATGTGAAAGATTGGATTATTTTGCATTTTTTTGTTATTCCAATGTTGCTGTGAATTCTTTTTGCATGTTTACCCCTTTGCAATATGTGTGCTCATATTTTCATGTTTTGAAGTCTCTATTTTATACCCCATGAGTATTTTTTATTCTTGTTTATAATGGTCAATATTTATTTAAATTTATATGCATTTCTCATTGTTTTTCAGGCCCTTCTTTATTTTCTTATTTCCTAGTGAGATAATTTTCTTTCTTCTTGAAAAGCTCCCTTTATTCTTTTATGTGAGTCTGTTGTCAGTGAATGTCTTAGATTTTTAGTATGCATATGTACTTAATTGATTTTTTGAAGGACATATTTACTAGATATAAAATTCTAAGTTGGTGGTTATCTTCTTTTGGCAGTATAAGAATATAATTCCATTTTGTCTTGGATTTTTCATTTTTGATAAATAATTAGCTATTAATTTTATTGTTTCTCCCTTCATAGTAATGTGTTTACCTATCTCCTTTGTAGGTATTTTCTCCATGTTTTTGGTGTTTAGTAGTACTATTAAGATATGTGTAGTTGCGATGTCTGTTATTTATCTTGCTTGCATGCAGAATGCTCTTGAAACTAGAGTTTGATGCAATCATTTAGGCTTGGAAAATTATCTGCTAAAGTTTTCTGTAACCATTGCTTCTTTTCCATTTTTAAAACTTTCTTTTCAATTTCCTTATGTCTTTTATGATAATCTGTATATTTTCTATTCTTTTCTTCTCTGTATGTTTTAGTCTTTATATTTTTGACTGGCCTATATTCAAGTTCTCATCTTTTTTCTCTGTAATATGTCATGTGTTTGGTCAAAGAAAAGGTCTTTATCCACAATATTGTAATAATTTAGACTAGAGATATATAGACTTGTAATGGGAAGTGAAGGTGTTGGAATAAAAATGCAACTACAAAATGTCAATAGCTAATATGATACCAAATACACAGTATTTAAAATCACTGCCTCATTTATTGATTTTATTTCCATTATTCTCATACATACAATTTTTGAAACACAAGCAAGTTATTCTGAAATTGGATTACAATAATAAAGCTTAATACCTATATGAAGAAATATTAGATCTGCACAGGAAAATTGATAGTCATAATTTTACCTAATTTACAGAATTCTTGGCTTTGTTATAACTTATTTGTTAATTCTCTTCTACCATACTCTTTAATTATTTCAACTTATTCTTTTAATGCTAGATATCAACTACTATAGCATAGCAAAGTGATACTCAGTAAGGACTTTGTATATAAGCAGTTATGCAACTTCAGATAAAAATTTAAATTTCTGTTTTACATTTTTCATCTATATGGGAACAATTATAATCCCTAACTCAGAGTGATTTTGAGAATTTAACAATTATCTATTTATCTACCTATCAACTATTATGCATTTGTCATCTAGCTATCAAGCTGTCAATTTGTCTAGCTGTATTATCACTTAGACAAGTTCTGATGCCCAATGGATAGTCATTGAATGACACATGTAGCCATTACTGTTATTTTTATTGTATTATTTATTTGTTGCTATGTAACATTATTACAAACATAGCAGCTCAAAATGACTGACTAATCATCTCACAGATTATGAGGGTCAGAAATCTGGGCACAGGTCAGGTCGTTCCTCTGCTTCAGGATTTCTCATTATGCTATATTTAAGATGTTGGTGAGGGGTGGGTGATTTCATCTGAGGCTCAACAGTGGAAGAATTCATCTCCAAGCTCGCTTGTGGGATTTCTGACAGAATCAGTTCCTTTTGGTCTTGGACCAGAACCTCATTTGCATCCAAGCTGCTGGCTGGTTATAAGCTTCAGTTCTTCTTCATAAGGGAATCTCCATGGAACAGCTCACAACATGGCAGCTGACATCATTAAGCTATCAAGGGATAGACTCTGCTGGCAAGATGGAAGTTACAGTCTTTATGTAACATAAGTATGCAAATGACATCCTATCACGTTTGGCTACATACTATTTGTTAGAAGAAAGCTGCAAACGCTGCTACCTAAACTCAAAGGGAGGTAATTACACAATGATGAATGCCAGGAGGTGGATCTGAGGAGGTTGTCTTAGAGCCTGTCTGCAACAATTATCATCAACCTTAAGAAACTAGAAATATCCTCAGTTGTACAGTGGTAAGTAGGATAAAAAAAATTAGAAATAATTCTTCTCAGGCAGCCACTTTTTAGTACTACCTCTGTTAACACAGTTTATTAGGGCCTCACATTTAATACTGTACGAAAAAAGAAAGAAGTTTATTTTTTATAAAATTCTTTGGGACAATGCATGCTGATACACATTGATTTCCATATACTTAGAATGTCTCTCAAATAAGTCTTCGAAAGTTATTACATAGTTAATCTTCGAAAAATGTAAACTTTTTGATGCAGCTGTTTTCTTTAAGCCAGGTATAAAGCAATATCGCAAAATCTTTATTAGCATATGAAAGATAGGTTAAAACTTCACCTCACCTTGAGAATGAAAATAATATTTTCATTTACTGAATGATTCCATTTAAAAAATAAATATCCTTCTGGATCATTTTATTTATCAAATGTCATAGAGAATTCCTCTGGGATACATCTCACTTACTAACATTTGTATTTATATTCCCTACAAGTGATCTTAAAAGTATCTTATGTGCTTGATAAAATCTCGGCTATTTCTGAAAAGTCATGGTAGTTTATTCTGTTTGACAAGACATATGCCTTGATCTTCTTATCCAAGATGTAAATTTTAGGCTGATCCCATTCAAGCTTTATCAATTCAGCTCAAGAAGCTGCATACAAATGTAGAACCTCTGCAATTTCTACAGGCTTCTCTCTTTCATAGCCCTCCTGGGTTTCCTTTTATCTAGAAAATGTCTTGCCTCATCGTAAGGCATATCTCTCTGTGCTGGATTTCAAGGACTATGACTGGTTAGGGAATTCCTGCCAGGAGGGGATGAGTCGGAGGAGTCAGTGTTTAACAACACTAAAATTTTATTAGCTAAAAGACGGGGAAGCTAACAAACACCCGGAGAGGTGGGTACAGCCTGAGATCCTAAAAAATAGGAGGCGGAAACATTCATTTCCAGTAAAGGTGTTCTATGGCGGTTGGGGAAAAATGACCGAAATGTATTGAGTACCTGACACCATTGGATGCTTGGGGAATGGGTTAATAATGCATTTCTGAGGCCAGGTGAAATGGTCCTTGCCTGTAAGCCCAGCACTTTGGGAGACCGAGGTGGGAGGATCACTTAGGCCCAGCAGTTTGAGACCAGCGTGGGCAACACAGTGAGACACTGTCTCTCAGAATTTTAATTAATCAGGCATGGTGGCACACAAGTATAGACCTAGCTACTTGTGTGGCCTGAGTGGGAAGATGGCTCGAACCAGGGAGGTTGAGGCTGCAGTGAATGATGAATCACTACACTGCACTCCAGTCTGTGAAACAGAAGAAGCCTCTGTCTTAACAAAGTAAAAAATGAATATAATGCAGTCTCTGACTTTAGCGGATACTTAATAGCATAAATAAAGAAGTAATAAAATATACTGTTGAATAAGGGAGGAGCTGAGAATGCTGGAGGGCAAAGGTAGAGAAACAAAACTTGTAGGGGTTGCCTTTCATGGAGTACATTCAGCTACTATGCTAAGTTGTGTACAATAACTGTCTGATTTAATCAATAGCCCATTGCAGTGACATAGACATTATTGTCTCAAGTTAGACAGGAGAAAATAATGGCTTGTAAAATTATGGTTGTTGATCAAGCTTTTAGGAATAGACAGTAAGACCTAGAGAGTCAAACGCAATTCCATTTAATTTAAAACAGTTAAGTGAGAGTCCAACTTGACATCTTACAGATAGATTTCAATTGAGCAGATAATCAAAATAAATGGCAAGAAGGACTTGTTGCCTTCGAGAGCATTGTGACAAGAGCCTAGGTTTTGTACTCACAGCTGAATTGAATGACCACCGCCACTTTATGCAATTTTGAACAAGTTACAGGATAGTTCCTGAGGATCGGCCTATCTATATTTTCATGATAATAATACATCACAGGGTTATTGCAAGGTAAGTAGTCAATAAGAGAAAATTGATTTTGTCATGGTTACTTTTCCCTGTTAGATGTGGGCAACAAAAGTGAGCAAGTGTGTATTACAGATTAGTGGTCAGTCACATTGGCTTTAAAAAGTTCTCTGAAGAACAAGGGAAATTTACTGTGGCTTAGGATCCATAGAGAAGCACTTTAGTCAGAAACATGAAAAATATGTCAAGTGAATTGTTTGATGAGCTCAAGTGCATAAGGTTTAGGAAGTAAAACTAAATTTGTGGAGGGGGAGCTTCTCCTAGTATATACAGATAAAAAGAATTAAAACAGATTTTTTTCAGTTCATGACCAAATAAGCAAAGTATATGAGCTTCTTATAGTGTCACATCTCCTCTTAGAAGCAGTATGATAAGGTTGACAGTTAAGTTGAATAGTGACCCAGGGGACCGGTATTCTCTTCTTTTGCTTAGTTTTTCTCAAGTGAGCCATTTTGTAGGGATATGTTGATCTGATAAAGTCATGCTGACCACATTGGACAGAAGAGCTAGTATGGAAGCATTCATATCACCACTAGCAGTGGTAATTAAGGCTATGATATGAGAGAATGTAATTGCTAAAGAAGACAACATAGAAGAAAGAGCCAGTGATTTGTCCTGTCTTGGGGAAGGTAGCAACATTTAGGTATAAGAGGAGAAACAGAAAGTAGCAGAAGAATGGCCAGAGAAGGAGAATGGAGACTTCAATGGCGAGGAGCCAGGTTAAAGGTGATCCACAGTTTCAAATGATGCAGAGAAGTCAAGGAGGAATATTACTTAAGTTTAATTTTCCACAGAACAGCATAAAGATTTTGAACTACGGGAATCTCAGACCATATAAGGATCCCTGATGCCTTCCTAAGAAAAATAAAACCATACACGTATTTCAGTTCCAGAGACTTTCAATATATTGACTTAATTAAGAAGGTATTAGATATCTGAAATTCTACATGAAATGTTTTCAGTAATTTAATTGATGACAAATGTTTATTTCTAGATGGAGCTAAGAATTCATATGTAGTAAGAATCTGGAGTCTTTGTAACATTATTACTCCCATCCAAAGAATATAACATATGAAGACTATTTATTTTTCCACTGGTAAATGGAGCTGTGTTTGTCAGATGAGATGATCTTGAGGGTGAAACTGAAATGTATTTGATGTCTATAACGTGTTTGCTTGTTTTATGTTACACAATGATACTTAATTTTAGTAAATGATGAATCTGCATTGTTTATAAGCTTCATCGAATTTCCCTCATTATTTTAAGAAAAAAATGCTCATAAATTTTTTCACTATCTCTACAGTTTTCCACTGTCACAAATATGCATAAATGTTGTTGTTATTGTTGTTGTAGCCTTGGGATAAAATAATGCTTTAGAAGTCCTGAGCCCTGAGTATTAAATAAAAATGTATTGATTACCATCTAATTATAGAAAACAACTTTGAGATATTAGCAAGATAAATATCAATTATATTCTGTGGGTTTCTCGATACGTATTTTACATTTTCATTTTTATACCTTGCCTTTTAATGGAAGTATTTCTAATACTGGTTGAACATACTGTTTCTCTTGTTTTGATAGCCTTGAAAATACATAAACAATATTCACTTTTTAGCCTAAGTCAATGCTTCCTTTGCAAAACGTATTATCAGAATTTAGAAGGTAATTAATTGCTTCTTAATTTCATTGGGAGAAATCTTTCATCATAAACACAGTACTTGTTTTTCTATCATTCCCCTTACGTAAAAATAACTCTTTCCCAGGGATAGCTGTGGTTTATAGCGACATCTTTTTTTTAGTCCAACGATCTATTCCCTTGGTAGACTGTCTGTCCTGCTTTCAAGAAGATGAGGTATCAAAACCTGATGTAAAATCACCCTTTTGGATCCATGTCCTTGGCTGCCCTTTGACTGCCATCTCCATAGTTGCCATTTGGCTGTCATGTCCTTTGCTGTCATAGGTGCTTACTTGATACAAAATTGGCTTTTCTCACTCATTAAAGGTGTTCAAACTGAAAGGCTTGACTTTGCCTTTGCTTTTCACAATCCCTCAAATTAACCTTCACTTAAAAAGCAGAAGAGATATAGTGATGTCTTACCTACTTGTTCCAGTGACACTTTCTGTCAAATAACGAGTGACTTACAAATTCAAACCAAATGTTTGGCACAGCTAGCTCATGAACATTTGTGATCACTGTCTTGACTTTTCTGATGGCTGCTTTAGCCTTTGATAAGGGTAATTTAGCTCCAGTGTAGTGATGATCATTGGTAAATTGTGCTTCCTGTGAAATTGTCGGAGAATGTTGGTTACTTAGTTACAACAGGCTTCTAAATCTGTTTCATCTGTATCTCACAGCAGAAGCACACATAAGGTATAAACAGCTAAGCATTGTAAATTGTGTGGTCACTGAGCTTTTGATATATGGTCCTGGGAGCCAGTATATTTGAATTTATCCTTCTTAAAGTACTTTTCAGATGGCTACAATATATAGGACCCTGTATATGTGGTTAATTCCCTAATAAGAAATGAATCAAGTCAGTATTAGATTAATAAAAATATGATGCATAATCTTATTTACCTTAAAAGATCGCCAGGTGGCATGAAAGTTTTAACACTGATTCGTAAAATTTAAAAGGTAGAACTATGCAATCAATTATTCAATTGTACTGTTTAGCATTTATAGAGAAAACACTTGAGTTATCAACATAGAAAAAATCAAATAGATTGATGAACTCAAGTGCCTGAAGTTTTTGAAAGTAACCCAAAAAGAGAAGAGAAACTGTACCCATTCTATACAGATAAAAAGAATAAAAACAGAATTTTTCTAGTTTGTGACCAAAACTTCAGCAAATATTTTCAGCCAAACATTTCTTACAACAGTCTAGTTGACTGGAGACTCCACAGACCAGCCTTTTATTCCCATTCCAGATTTTCTCAAGCAAATCATTTACCTTGTTTATATGAGATTCTTCTGAAATATATTTGAAAATAAATGCTGTTTCTAAGTCATTTTGGACTGCACTGAATTCCTTGGTACTATTCCGTGAGTGTAATTTATAATATCATTGAGCTTATTAGTAAGAGAGTCTCTGAGACACGATTAAAATCTTTCACAGAGGAGAAAACCAAAATCCAGAGAAATAATTTTCTTACAGATAGTATTTTTCAGTCTTGGCACTATTGACGGTTTGATCTGTATAATTTCCTGCCATGTGAGTGGGGTGTCCTGTACATTGTAGAATATTGAACAGCATCTCTGGCCTCTACTCATTAGATTCCAGTAGCAACTCCCTGACCTGAGTCATAACTACAAAAAAATGTCTCCAGATGTGCCAAATGTCCTCTGTGAAAAAAATTCCCTAATTGAGAACCACTGGCCTAAGCCACATGACATGACAGTAGCCGTGTTAGAAAGGAAGTCCAGGCCAGCTGGCTCTTACTATGGTAGTATTCTTGCTCAGTCACACTGTCTTACATACAAATTGATACGTTGGGTGGGAGTAGATAACAGGGAGATGGAGGAAGGAGAGAGAGAGAGAGAGTAGGGAGAGAATAAAGAAACAAGGAGTCCTGAGGATCGGATTCTGAGTATTCTTGCACAGTCACATTGTCTTACATATTAATTGATATACTGGGTGGGAGTAGATATCAGGGAGATGAAGAAAGGAAGGAGAGAGAGAGAGAAAGGGAGTGAATAAAGAAGCAAGGCATTCTGAAGATCGCATTCTGGAGCAAGCAGCAAGACAATTCTAATGGAAGACACCAAAAATATTAGAAGTGGGCAGAAAAGTGCATGTGGTTGTCCAGAACCCAAGGCAAGCTAGAAGCCAGAGTTTTCCAATCCAGTTCTCATTAAGGTAGGCTCAACTCTTAACAAAGTTATATATTATGTCCTTCTTCTCCCAGGGCCTTGAGTGTCCCTGTGAGTGTGTAATCTTCTGAGTGGATTTTGGTCATTCTGAATGCGGAAGCCTCCGAGTTGCTCCCTTGGGGCCTTCAGGTTCTCTTTCTCCTGAGCTTTCTTTTAGGATTCTCAACCACTGAATATTCTTACAGGAAAGCACTGACCCACTCCTGGACTTCAGGGGCTGCTGGCTCATTAACATTTACTCTATTTAGTTTGGCGGATTGAGTCATTGTGCATCGGTCTGCATGTGTGATTTTATTTTATTTTTATTTTACTTAATTTCTCCGTCTTTATTAAGATAAAACAAACATATATATTTAATATGTGCAATGTGACATTTTAAAATATATATATATACACATTGTGAAACAGTTGAACTGAGTAACTTATTCATCACCTCACTTTTTTTTTTTGTGGAGAGAATATTTAAAGATCGATTTTCTTGGCAATTTTCAAGTACACAATGTATTATTATTATCTATAGTTGCCATATATATAATAGATCTTGTCAATGTATTCTTCCTATCTAACCAAATTTAGATTCCCTTCATTTTTAAGGCCAAATAGTATTCCTTTGTATATATATGATATTTTCATTTTTAATTTATTAATTGACAAAATTATATATACGAATCATTTAAAACATCATGTTTTTGAAATATGTATACATTGAACAATGGCTAAAAGAAACTAATCAACATATGCATTACCTATCATTTTGTGTGGTGAGAACACTTAAATCAGTGATTTTTAAGAACACATATTGTACAATAGATGTCTGAAATTATACCCTCTATCTAAGGAAAATTTTATATTCTTCAGTCAACATCTCGCCAACTTCCTGCCCCTCCATCCCTGGTAATTTCCAATCTACTCTATTTCTATGAGTTCAACTTTTTCTAGATTCCATATACATAAAGCAGGTCTTTGAATTATGTTTTTTTCAATGTTCTTTCATTATAAGCATGATCCGAAAAAACATAATCGATTCTTTGAGCCATTGTCTGTGTGGAGTTTCCACTTCCTCTTCATCTCTATATGGGATTTTTCTGGGTGCTCTGGTTTCTTTCCTGATCTTTAAGATACACACTTTAGGATCATTGGTGTTTCAACATTGCTGTAGTGTGAGTGGGTGTGATTGTGGGTGTGAGTGCACCCCGTGATGGGATGTCATTCTGCGCAGAGTAGGTTCCTGCCCTGAGAATCCAGGATAGGCTTTGGCAATCTGAGGCCCTGAACTAGAATAATTGGGTAAACAATTATCTTACTTTTCTTAACTAATATTTCTTAAATATATGTATAACTCACATTTATTTCAGTGTTTAATTTTAGAAGTGTTTTGGGTCTTTATTTAGAAGTTTGGTAATATTTTTGTGACCACAAATATGCCATAGAAACATAATTCTTATTCATATCAGTTAGCCTATGAGAAAAATTAGACATTGTATATCATTTCATTTAAGGTCTACAGTCTCCAAGAACCTATCAATGATATTAAGTGAGGACTTACTGTGTAAGTGAGATCATGTGGTATTTCTCTTTCTATGCCTAGCTTATCTCATGAAAGATAATGTCCACTAACTTCATCCATGTTTTCACCAATGACAAGATTTTTTTTTAAAGCTGACTAGTATTTCATTGTATATATATATATATACCACATTTCCTTTTTTTAAATTATAATTTAAGTTCTGGGGTACATGTGCAGATCTTGCAGGATTGTTACATTGTTATACATGTGCCATGGTGGTTTGCTGCCTCCATCCCCCCGCCTCACTTACATTAGGTATTTCTCCTAATGTTATCCCCTCCCCAATCTCCCCCACCCCCTGCTCTTCCTCCCCCTAGCGCCCCACCAAACCCCAACAGGCCCCAGTGTGTGATGTTCTCCTCCTTGTGTCCATGTGTTCTCATTGTTCAACATCCACTTATGAGTGAGAACATGCGGTGTTTGGTTTTCTGTTCCTGTGTCAATTTGCTGAGAATGATGGTTTCCAGCTTTATCCATGTTCCTGCAAAGGACATGAACTCAACCATTTTTGTGGCTGCATAGTATTCCATAGTGTATATGTGCCATATTTTCTTTATCCAGTCAACCTGTGATGGACATTTGGGTTGGTTCCAAGTCTTTGCTATTATAAACATGCCACAGTGAATATACGTGAGCATGTGTCTTTATAATAGAACAATTTATAATCCTTTGGGTATATACCCAGTAATGGGATTGCTGGGTCAAAGGATATTTCTATTTCTAGATCCTTGAGGAATTGCCACACTGTCTTCCACAATGGTTGCACTAATTTACTCTCCCCACCGACACTGTAAAAGTGTTCCTATTTCTTCACATCCTCTCCAGCATCTGTTGTCTCCAGATTTTTTTAATGATCACCATTCTAACGGGTGTGAGATGATATCTCGATGTAGTTTTCATTTACATTTCTCTAATGATCAGTGATGATGAGCATTTATTCATGTTTGTTGGCCGCATATATGTCCTCTTTTGAAAAATCCCTGTTCATATCTTCCACCCACTTTTTGATGGCATCATTTGTTTCTTTTCTTATAAATTTGTTTTAGTTCTTTGTAGATTCTGGATATTAGCCCTTTGTCAGATGGGTAACTTGCAAAAATGTTTTCCTATTCTGTTGTTTGCTGGTTCATCCTAATGATTGTTTCTTTTGCTGTGCAGAAGCTCTAAGTTTAATTGGATCCCATTTGTCTATTTTGACTTTTGTTGCCATTGCTTTTGGCGTTTTAGTCATGAAGTCCTTGCCTATGCCTATGTCCAGAATGGTATTGCCTAGGTTTTCTTTTACGGTTTTTATGCTGTTAGGTCTTATGTTTAAATATTTAATCTATCTGGAGTTAATTTTTGTATAAATTGTAAAAAGTGGTCCAGTTTCAGCTTTCTGCACATGGCTAGCCATTTTTCCCAACACCATTTATTAAACAGGGAATCCTTTCCCCATTGCTTGTTTTTGTCAGGTTTGTCAAAGATCAGATGGTTGTAGATGTGTGGCATTAATTCCAAGGTCTCTGTTCTGTTCCATTGGTCTATGTCTGTGTTTTGGTACCAGTACCATGCTGTTTTGATTACTGTAGCTTTGTAGTATAGTTTGAAGTCAGGTAGCATGATGCCTCCACCTTTGTTCTTTTTGCTTAGAATTGTGTTGGCTATGAGGGCTCTTTTTTTGGTTCTATATGAAGCCTAAGGTGTTTTTTTCCAGTTCTGTGAAGAAGGTCAGTGGTAGCTTTATGGTGATAGTATTGAATCTATAAATTACTTTGGGCACTATAGCCATTTTCACGATATTGATTCTCCCTAACCATGAGCATGAAATGTTTTTCCATCTGTTTGTGTCCTCTCTTTTTCCTTGAGCAGTGGTTAAGGAAAGAGGTCCTTCATATCCTTTGTTAGTTGTATTCTAGGTATTTTATTCTCTTTGTAGCAAATGTGAATGGGAGTTCACTCATGATTTGGCTCTCTGTTTGTCTGTTGTTGGTGTATAGGAATGCTTGTGATTTTTACACATTGATTTTGTATGCTGAGACTTTGCTCAAGTTGTCTATCATCTTGAGATTTTGGGCTGAGATGATGGGGTCTTCTAAATATACAATTATGTCTTCTGCAAATAGAGACAATTTGACTTCCTGTTTTCTAACTGAATACCCTTTATTTCCTTTTCTTGCCTGACTTCTCTGGCTAGAACTTCCGATACTATGTTGAATAGGAGTGGTGAGAGTGCACCCTTGTCTTGTGCCAGTTTTCAAAGGGAATACTTCCAGTTTTTGCCCATTCATTATGATATTGGCTGTGGGTTTATAGTAAGTAGCTTTTATTATTTTGAGATACATTCCATCGATACCTAGTGTATTAAGGGTTGTTAGCATAAGGGCTGTTGAATTTTGTCAAAGGCCTTCTCTGCATCTATTAACATAATCACGTGATTTTTGTCTTTGGATCTGTTTATGTGATGGATTATCATTGTAGATTTGCATGTGTTGAACCAGCCTTGCATCTGCAAGATGAAGCCTACTTGACCGTGATGGATAAGTTTTTTGATGTGCTGTTGCATTTGGCTTGCCAGTATTTTATTTACGATTTTTACATCAATGTTCATCATGGAGATTGGCCTGAAGTTTACTTTTTTAGTTGTGTCTCTGCCAGATTTTGGTATCAGGATGATGTTGGTCTCATAAAATGAGTTAGGGAAGATTCCCTCTTTCTTTATTGTTTGGAATAGTTTCAGAAGGAGTGGTACCACCTCCTCTTTGTATATCTGGTAGAATTCAGCTGTGAACCCATCTGGACCTGGACTTTTTTTTGGCTGGTAGGCTATTAATGCTGCCTCAACTTCAGACCTTGTTATTGGTCTATTCAGGGATTCAGTTTCTTCCTGGTTTAATCTTGGGAGGGTGTAAGTGTCTGGGAATGTATCCATTTCTTCTAGATTTACTGGTTTATGTGCACAGAGGTGTTTGTAGTAATCTCTGATGGTAGTTTGTATTTCTGTGGAATTGGTGGTGATATCCCCTTTATCATTTTTATTGCATCTATTTGATTCTTCTCTATTTTTATTAGTATGGCTAGTGGTCTATTTTGTTGATAATTTCAAAAAGCCAGCTCCCGGATTCATTGATTTTTTGAAGGGTTTTTTGTATCTCTGTCTCCTTCAGTTCTGCTCTGATCTTAGTTATTTCTTGTCTTCTGCTAGCTTTTGAATTTGTTTGATTTTGTTCCTCTAGTTCTTCGATTGTGATGATAGGGTGTCTATTTTAGATCTTTTCTCACTTCTCATGTGGGAATGTACTGCAATAAATTTCCCTGTAGACGCTGCTTTAAATGTGTCCCAGATTCTGGTATGTTGTGTCTTCATTTTCACTGGTTTCAAAGAGCATCTTTATTTCTGCCTTCATTTCATTATTTATCCAGTAGTCATTTAGGAGCAGGTTGTTCAGTTTCCATGTATTTGTGCAGTTTTGAGTGAGTTTCTTAATCCTGGGTTCTAATTTGATTGCACTGTGGTCTGAGAGACTGGTTGTTATGATTTCCATTCTTTTGCATTTGCTGAGGAGTGATTTACTTCCAATTATGTGGTCAATTTTAGAGTAGGTGTGATGTGGTGTTGAGAAGAATGTATATTCTGTGCATTTAGGGTGGAGAGTTCTGTAGCTGTCTATTAGGTCCACTTGGTCCCGATTTCAGTTCAAATCCTGGATATCCTTGTTAATTTTCTGTCTCATTGATCTGTCTAATATTGACAGTGGAGTGTTAAAGTCTCCCACTATTATTGTGTGGGAGTCTAAATCTTTTTGTAGGTTGCTAAGGACTTGCTTTATGTATATTGGTGCTCCTTTATTGGGTGTATATACATATTTAGTATTGTTAGCTCTTCTTGTTGCATTGATCCTTTTACCATTATGTAATGCCCTTCTTTGTCTCTTTTGATCTTTGTTTGTTTAAAGTTCGTTTTATCAGAGACTAGGATTGCAACCCCTGCTTTCTCTGCTCTCCATTTGCTTGATAAATCTCCCGCCATCCCTTTATTTAGACTCTATGTATGTCTTTGCATGTGAGCTGGGTCTCCTGAATACAGCACACCAACTGGGTCTTGCCTTTTTATCCAATTTGCCAGTCTGTGTGTTTTAAATAGGGGCATTTAGCCCATTTACATTTAAGGTTAACATTGTAATGTGTGAATTTGATCCTACAATTTTAATACCAGCTGGTTGTTTTGCCCATTAATTGATGCAGTTTCTTCATTGTGTCAATGGTCTTTACCATTTGGTACGTTTTTGCGATCGCTGGTACTGGTTCTTCCTTTCCATGTTTAGTGCTTCCCTCAGGAGCTCTTGTAAGGCAGGCCTGGTGGTGAGGAAATCTCTAGCAATTGCTTGTCTGTAAAGGATTTTATTTCTCCTTCACTTATGAAGCTTAGTTTGGCTGGATATGAAATTCTGGGTTGAAAGTTCTTTTCCTTAAGGATGTTGAATATTGGCTCCCACTCTCTTCTGGCTTATAGGGTTTCTGCCAAGAGATCCGCTGTGAGTCTGATGGGCTTCCCTTTGTGGGTAACCGGACCTTTCTCTCTGGCTGCCCTTAGCATTTTTTCCTGCATTTCAAACCTGGTGAATTTGACAATTATGTGCCTTGGGGTTGCTCTTCTTGAAGAATATCTTTGTGGTGTTCTCTGTATTTCCTGGACTTGAGTGATGGTCTGCCTTGCTAGGTTGGAAAAGTTCTCCTGGATAATATCCTGAAGAGTGTTCTCCACCTTGGATTTATTCTTTCTGTCACATTCAGGTACACTGATCAAGCATAGATTAGATCTTTCACATTATCCCGTATTTCTGGGAGGCTTTGTTCATTTCTTTTCACTCTTTTTTCTCTAATCTTGCCTTCTCATTTTATTTCATTGAGTTGATCTTCCATCTGTGATATCCTTTCTTCTGCTTGATTGATTCAGCTATTGAAACTTGTGGATGCTTCACGAAGTTCTTGTGCTGTGTTTTTAGCTCCATCAAGTCATTTATGTTCTTCTCTAAGCTGGTTATTCTCGTTAGCATTTCATCTAACCTTTTTTCAAGGTTCTTTGTTTCTTTGCATTGGGTTAGAACATGTTCCTTTAGCTCAGAGAAGTTTCTTATTACCTACCTTCTGAAGCCTGCTTCTGTCAATTCGTCAAACTCATTTTCCATCCAGTTTGTTCCCTTGCTGGTGAGGAATTGTGATCCCTTGGAGGAAGAGAGGCATTCTAGTTTTTGGTGATTTCATCCTTTTTGCTCTGGCTTCTTCCCATCTTCATGGATTTATCTGCCTTTGGTCTTCGAAGTTGGTGACTTTCAGATGGGGTCTCTGAGTGGACATCCTTTCTGTTGATGTCTGAAGCTATTTCTTTCTGTTTTTTAATTTTCCTTCTAACACTCATACCCCTTTGCTGCAGGACTGCTGGAGGTCCACCCAGACCCTGCTTGCCTGGGAATCACCCATGGGGGCTATAGAACAGCAAGGATTTCTGCCCGTTCCTTCCTCTGGTATCTTCATTCCAGAAGGGAACCTGCCAGATGTCAGCCAGAACTCTTCTATATGATGTGTCTCTTTGGATATACGGGGGGTAGGGACCCACTTAAAGAGGCAGTCTGTCCCTTGTCAGAGCTCAAGTGCTGTGCTGGGAGCTCCATTGCTCCCTTCAGAGCTGCTGGGCAGGGATGTTTAAGTCTCGCTGCAGAGGAACTCACAACCACCCCTTTTCCCAGGTGCTCTGTCCCAGGAAGTTGGGGCTTTATTTGTAAGTCCCTGATGGGCTGCTGCCTTTTTTAAAGATGTCCTGCCTAACAAGGAGGGAGTCTAGTCACAGTCTGCCTACAGAGGCATTGCTGACCTGCTGTGGGCTCCGCCCAGCTGCTGTGTATACTTCCTTGAAAATTTATTTACTCAGGCAAAATTAGAACTGCCTTGGTAATGGCAGACGCCCCTCCCCACACTGAGCTCGATCATCCCAGGTCAAGCTCAAACTGCTATGCTGGCTGGGAATATTTGAAGCCAGTGGGTTTCAGTTTTCTGGTCTTTGTGGGGTGGAACTCACTGAGCCAGATCATGTGGCCTGACTTTAGCCCTCTTTTTTTTCAGAGGAATGGGCAGTTCTGTCTTGCAGGTGTTCCAGGTGCTAGCTAAAACATCTGCCCAGTTTTGTGCTGGAAACCCACCACACTGGTGTTGTCGGCCCAGAGGGAATCTCCTGGTCTGTGATCTGTAAAGACCATGGGAAAAGTGCAGTGTCTGAGTCGGAGTGCCAGAGTGCCCAGAAAAGTCCCAATGGCCTCCCTTGGATAGGAGGAGTGGTCCTCCAGTCCCTTGGACTTCCTAGGTGAGACAGTGCCCCACCCTGCCCTCGGTTTGCCCTCCTTGGGCTACACCCACTGTCCAACCAGTCCCATTGAGATAAACCTGGTACCTCAGTTGGAAATGCGGAGATCACTTGCCTAATGTGTTGCTCTTGCTGGGAACTGCACTCCATAACTGTTCCTATTCAGCCATCTTGGCAGAAGTCCCTATACCATATTTCTTCATCCATTCATGTGTTCGTGGACAATAAGGTTGAGTCCATATCTTGGTTAGTGTGAATAATGCTGCAATAAGTGTGGAAGTGCAGATATCTCTTCAATGCACTGATTTAATTTCCTTTGAATGTATACCCCAAGTAGACGTTTACCCTATCATATAGTAGCTCTATTTTTAATTTTTTGAGTAATTTCCATATTGACTTTCATAATCACTTAACTAACTTACATCTCCACCAACAATGTGGAGAGTTCCTAATATGGTTTGGCTCTGTCCCCCACTCAAATCTCATCTTGAATTTTAGTTCCCATAATCTCCATGTATCATGGGAATGACCCAGTGCGAGGTAACTGAATTATGAGAGCAGTTTTCCCATGCTATTCTCGTGATAGTGAGTAAGTTCTCATGAGATCTGATGGTTTTATAAGGGGCTTCCCCCCTTCACTCAGTACTCATTTTTCTGTCTCCTGCCACCATGTGAAGGAAGATGTGTTGCTTCCCCTTCTGCCAGGATTCTAAGTTTCCTATGGCCTCCCCAGCCATGTGGAACTGTAAGTTGATTAAACCTCTTTTTTTTTTTTATAAATTATCCAGTCTTGGATAGGCCTTCATAGCAGCATGAGAATGAACTAATACAACTCCCTTTCTCCACATCCTCTCCAACACTTGTTTTTTGTCCCTTTGATAATAGCCATTTTAGCAGATGTGAGGTGATATCTCATTGTGTTTTTAATTTGCATTTCCCTGATGATTAGTGATGTTGAGAATTTTTTCATATACCTATTGGCTATCTGTATAGTGTTTTTTTTTTTGAGAAATGTCTGTTCAGGTATTTTGTCCATCAGGTTATTTGTCTTGCTATTGAGTTGTTTGAATTCCTTATGTATTTTTGATATTAACCCTTTATTAGAAGAATTGTTGGCACATAGTTTATCCCAATCCATATGGTGTCTCTTCACTATGTTGTGTCCTTGGCTGTGAAGAAGCTTTTTAGTTTGATGTAATCCCATTTGTTAATTTTACTTTTATTGCCTATGCTTCTATAGTCATATCCAAAATATTAGTGTCCGAACCAATGTCACAGAGCTCTTCCTTTATGTTTTTCTTGTGTTTTACGGTTTCAGGCCCTACATTTAAATCTTGAATTTGTTTTAACTTTTGTATATAGTATGAGGTAAGGGCCTAATTTCATTCTTCTTCATGTGCATGTTTAGTTTTCACAACACTATTTATTGGAAAGACTATTTCCTACTGTGTGTCCTTAGTACATTTCTCAAAAATTAATGGACTGCAAACGTGTAGATTTGGGGGCTCTCTATTTATTTCACTGGCCTACGTGTCAATTATTATGCCAGCACCACACTGATTTAATTACCATAGCTTTGTAGTATATTTTGAAGACAGAGAGTGTGGTGATGCCTCTAGTTGTTTTCTTTTTGCTCAATACTGCTTTGGCTATTCAGGGTCTTCTTTGGTTCCATGTGAATTTTAGTACTGTTATTTCTATTTCTGTGAAAAATGGCTTTAGAATTTTGATATGAATTGTACTGAATTTGTAGATTACCTTGGGCACTATAAATATTTTAAGAATATTAATTATTCTAATCCACTGACATAGAATATCTTTTAATTTATTAGTGTTTTCTTCAGTTTCTTCCATAAATGTTTTATGGTTTTTCTGATAGAGATCTTTCACCACTTTTTTAACTTTATTTCTATTTTCTATTTTGTACCCATAGTTAGTGAGATTGCTTTCCTTATTTCCTTTTCAGATTGTTTACTGTTATCATTATAGATATGCTAGTGATTTTGTATCATTTTTTGTATCACTTTTTGTTGGTTTTGTATCCAGCAACTATACTGAATTCACCAGTTGAATGTTTTTTTAGTACAGTCTTTAGGTTATTCTACATATAAGATTACATCATAGGGCAGGTATGGTGGCTTATGTCTATAATCCCAGCATTTTTGGAGGCTGAGGCAGGCGGATCATCTGAGGTCAGAAGTTTGAGACCAGTCTGACAAATACAGCAAAACTGGGACTCTACTAAAAATACAAAAATTAGCTGGGCATGGTGGTTGGCACCAGTAATCCCAGCTACTTTGGAGGCTGAGAAAGGAGAATTACTTGAACCTGGGAGGCAGAGGTTCCAGTGAGCAGAGATCACGCCACTGCACTCCAGCTTGGGTGACAGAGCAAGATTTCATCTCAAAAAATAAATAAATAAATAAATAAATAAAAGATTATATTTTCTTATAGTTCACTGACTTCCTAAAAATAATTATTTTGAATTATTTCTTAAGCAGTTTCTAAATCTCCATTTGCTTACAGTTAGTTGCTGATGCATTATTTGGTTTCTTTTATGGTATCATGTTTCCCTAAATGTTCTTGAAAGTTGTGGCCGTTAAGCTGTTAATTGGTGTCTGTCCATTTGAAGAATTAGGAACTTATTACAGGTTTTCCAGACTGGCTTTGTCTGTTAACACCTTTCACCAGTTAGCCTGCTTAGAGATTCTGGCCATGCCGTCTGTCATGGTCCATAAATAGAATTGCTGCTGGAGTCCTTGGGAATGTTTGCCTAGTGCTTGGGTCAGCAGGTGGATGGGCCTGGGGCCTAGATCCACTGTGATGAACCTGTTAATTGGGTTTGCAGGGGTAGGCTTAGAGCCTGTATTTGTGGGGGGCTGGCCTAAAACCTAGGTCCAAAGGGGCTGACTGAGTACTGTGTTGTGCCTTGAGCCTGAGTTTGATGGAGAAGGCTTGCATGCTAGATCCATTAGAACCTTGTAAACTACCTAGAGCCTGCGGTTGGCCTGGTGCAAGGGTAGGTGTGGAGCCTGGATCCATAGAGGTCAAATTGGAGCTTTAGATCATTAGTGTTGGCCTCATACTAGAGCCATGAGGACTGTAATGGAGCATGGGACCATAGAGACCTGCCTGGAACCTGGTCTGTGGGAGCTAATCTTAATATGTGGTGGGTGGTTGATGGCCTGGAGGCAAGGTCCGTGAGGGTGGACTTGCATCTTCGTGCCACAGTGGCCAGCCTGCGACCTGGATTCATAGAGGAAGTCTTGGAGTCTAAGTCTGTAAGGGTCTACCTTATACTTGGCTTTACTCCAATGGACCTGGCCCTTGATTTTGCTGGAGCGTGCATGCCTGAACTCTGGGTCTGCTATAGTATGAAGCTGTAGTAGTTAGTCTAGAGGGTGTTGACAACATGAACTGGCCTGGCACTTAGCATGCCTGCAAACTGTATTCTGTATCCTGAGCAGATTTTATGCTGTTGCCTGAAGCCAGTGATATTGCTCTGGTGCTGAGGAAGTCCTCAATCCTGAGGCTATGTGAGGATACCTGGATTTGGGCTGGTGTGGAACCTGGGATGAGTCTGGAGCCTTTATCCACAGAGGGGAGCCTAGAGATTAAGTCAGTGGGTGCTGGTCTGATGACGAGGGCTGTGGAGGCTGGGCTGGCACTGGGGTAACTTGAAGCCTGGTGCTGAGAGCAGCTTGAGGCCTAGAGTCACTGTGGTCAGCCTAGTACTGGGGCTGATCTGGAACCTGGGGCTGCTGGGATTGGTTTGTCAGTAGGCAGGCCCAGAGACTAGTCTGTAGGACATGACTGGAAACTGGGGTTGTGAATGTGGCCTGGTGCTGAGGTGGGCTTGGAGTCTCCATTTGTGGGTACTGGTGTGGAGTCTTGGTCTGTGGTAGCATGTCAACTGCTGGGTTTTACCGGGGTAGGCCTGGTATCATAGTCCAAGGCAAATCTAGTGCTCATTCCCCTCTCCTTTATGTGAAAAATGTATCTTTCCATGCTGTGCTGCCTGGAGTTGGGGGGGGTGGCAACATGGGGAATGTACAACTATCCTTTCTAACCTCTTCAATGTGTCTTTTCTAATTTTTGTGCTACATTCAAGTTGCTGTGATTTTGCACCTGATTTTCTTGGCTCTTGTCAAAGGATTGTCATGTGTGGATAGTTGTTAAATTTATGTTCGTGTTGGAGGATGAGTGCAGGGAAGTCCGAGTCCTCCATCTCTCTGACCTAAAGCTCTGGTAAGAAGTGTTATGAATGACCTAAAGTGGAGTGGGGGAGAATGGCACGTGTTCAATGTTATATTGGGTAGTCAGGGAAATCTTCACTCAGAAAGTTACATTTAAATAAGGCTTAAAGGGGATTGCACTGTGTTCTATGCAGATGTCTGGAGAGCTAGCATTCACAGGCATAGGAAAGGGCAAATGCAAAGACACCAAACACAAAGGTTGGTAAAATACATGGACATGATCGTGAACAAAAGTGTTTCTGAAGCAAAGTGAGTAAGTACAATTATCCCTTGGTATATGCAAGGGATTGGTTCCAAGACATTCTGCTTACACCAAAATCCATGCATAGTTAATCCCCGTAATAGGCCCTGTGAAATCCATGTATATGAAAATTTGGCCCTCTCTATATATGGATTTTGCACATGGTAAATCCTATATATTTTTGATCCCTGTTTTATTGAGGAAACTGCATATAAGTGGACCTGCACAATTCAAAATCTTGTGGTTCAAGGCTCAATTATAATAGAGTTATGGAAGGCATGACTGGTCCAGGTCATGTAGGGTTTTGTGGACCATTGTAGGGACTTGTATTTTTCTGAATGAGGTCAAGGCCACTAGAGGGTTTTATAAAGAGGAATGTTAGATGTATTTAGATTGAGGTAATTACTCTGACTGTTGTGCTTAGAGTACAAGGACCAACAGTCAAAAGAGGAACACCAGCTAAGATGTTACTAGAATAATCCAGGCAAGACAAATGTTAGTTTGGATGAGGGTATAATTAATGGAAGAAGCGGTGGAATATAATTAAATTCTGGATATTTTAAAGAATTAACCAATATACCTTTTCTATTGTATTCCATTCTGGGTGTGAGAGAGTTGATGATTGCCCCATGTTTTGATCTGATAATTTTTAAAGATGGTATATTTGTCTTTCCTCACATTTCTACAAAGAATTATTTGAGACTGTGTAATTTATAAAGGAAAGAGGTTTAGCTGTCTCGTGGTTATACAGGTTATGCAGGAAGCATAGTGGCTTCTCCTTCTGTGGAGCCTTAGAAAGCTTCCAATCATGGAAGAAGGCAAAGGGAGAGCAGCCGAATTACATGGCAGGAGCAGGACCAAGAGGTGAATAGGAGGTCCTACACACTTTTTAATGACAAAATCTCACAAGAACTCACTATCACAAGGACAGTACCAAGAGGCATGGTGCTAAACCATTCATGAGAAACCACCCTCACAATAGAAGTACCTTCAACCAGGCCCCACCTCCAAAAGTGGGGATTACAATTTGATATGAGACTTGGCAGGGACATAGATTCAAACTATATCTGATCGTTCGGAGATGGGGGAAGCCTGTGTAATGAACTCACTCGAGGGAAGGTAAGGAGCATTGTGTGGTACGGATTATATTTCAGATGTATTCATTATGCAAAAATTTATATAAATTTTGGCTTAAGGAGAGTTCCAAGATGGAGATATGTATTGGGAATAATCAACCTATAGCTACATTTAAAACATCAATACTGGACAGAATCATAAAACATATTGGAAGAGCATTTAAAGAATGTGCCCTAAGGTACTCCAATCCTTGGAAGTTTAGTGAAATGAGAGGGAATTTGCTAAAGAGACTGATTAGAAATGGCAAGTGCCATAAAAGTGAATGCCAGGAGGGCATGGTTCCATGGAAACAAAGTGAAGAGACCCTGCATGGGGGGGACAGTTAACTGTGTCAAACACTGCTTGTAGAAAAAAATAAGGGGTAAGAAAATAAATACATGGAGGTTATTTGTAACATTGTCTATTACATTTTTGATGGAATAGTAGAGTTGAAAGTCTTATTGGAATGCACCCAAGAAAGTATGGGAGATGCGGAATTGGAAACCTTGAGTGCAAGCAATTCATTTGAAGAACTTTGAGATTGCAAGAAACCGAGAAATAGGGCTGGAGCATCAAGTTAATGTAGATTCAGAAGTGTTTTAAGATAAGAGAAACTATTATGTATGTGTATCAATGTAAAAAATCCAACAGAGAAAAAAAATTATAAAGATTCTGGAAACAGGGAAGAATTTGAGAGAGTGGTGTTCTATTCTACATTAGGGTCTTACACAAAAGTGGAGCAGATGATCCCAGAATGGAGCAGAGACAATATATCAGTATTAATAGAAGGAAGGTAGAGCATATATGCATACTTGCCAAAAGATATATGAGATATGTTATAATTTAAGGTTTGTTTGTGAAATTCTGCTTTACTCTCTCTCTCTTCCTCCTCCTCTCCCAGTCAATGCCATTAGCTGAGAGTGAAGGCTGGGAAGGAAATCTTGAACATTTCAAATAGGAGGAGAATGCACAAAACAGATTTCTAAGACAGTGGGGAAGGAGTGAACTATAGAAATGTACTACAATTGCCTAGTATCATTAAGGTTCTTGACTAGCTTCATGAAGTGTAGAATGGTAATTCTCCTAGGTTTCCAGAAGTGTAGGAAAACCAGATATTAGTAAACAGATGTAATGACTATTCCACTGATAGACTGTGGAATTCAATCTAGGGGGAAATGAGGACACAACAGGGCGAGGTATATAGTAAAAAGTCACCAAGAGAAATGGGCCTTGGTGGGGAGAAGATAATTAGAATTGTGGTGCTAGAAGAAGTACACTGAAATTATAGGACATGGTAGTCAGAATGGGATTCTGGAAATTGCCGTTATAACGTGGTTACATCTTTGGTTATGATAAAGTCTAGGATATACCCATGGGAGTGGATGGATAAGATTGGATGGAAGCCAAAATCATTTGAGAAGAGGACATTTTAAGATTGAAATTTTAATTTTAGGGTACTTGAAGCATCATCTATGTGGATAATGCGAGTATCAATAACTATGGCTAAAATAGTGCTAGAGAGACTGATGATGAATCAAGATAAAATCTTCAAAAAACAATGAAGTGTGACACTGGAGTCTGCAAATGGTTGTAACATGTAAAAGAGAGAATGATTTAGGTTGATAATATAATATTCAAAGCAAAATGTTTGAAATATGAAGAAAGGAAAATATTAAAATATTTTATAAATATTTGGGAGATACTTGGCCATTTTAAAGGTTATTAAAAAGACAGAATATTGACTATGAATCTGCTATGATTATCTTCTTTTAAATTACTAGAGTCACTCTGGTTAATTTTAATCTCAGTAGCCAGATTATAACATTTGTTGAGATAATTAGTTGATTGTTCACCAGTCATCTCTGATTTACTTGAAAGTAGTTCATTGAATATGGGGGAGAATCTTCAAAGTAAAAATATGAAATAGAAACTGGAATTCATTTTATTACTAGAAGAATGTAAAAATCTGGGCTAAAATGATTCACCCAAGATTATAATGTTAATCATTAGCACAGCCAGCAATGGAATAGGACTAGATTTCCTGAGTACAGGTTAGTAGATTTAACCAATAAACAAAACAAAATGAAACAAAAACAACAACAGTAGCAGCAAAAATAAACACAAAAGAAAACAGAATGGTTAAATTTTAATTTCAGATAAGCATCACAGTTTTAGTTTAGTATGTCTCAAATATTGCCATGAAATACACTTATACTAAAAATCCTTTGTTTGCAAACCCGAATTGATTAGGTCAGTTCACTTGTTGTCTCTGCCCCTATCCAATGGGGCTAGGTAACCTAACTGTACAAGTTACACTGTGTGTGTCCATGTGTTGGGGGAATGTTGTTATACCATAAGAGAAATGGCTGTGTTTTCTTTGTACTTATGCGTAGTATCTTTATGATACTTTATGAGAATTGAAGGCAATTATATCAGACAATCAGATAAGCCAAATAAATTTAGTGGTGGGTAAAGTATTTGTTTAAAAGCTCATCAGAGTAAGAATAAGCCTATTGCGCTCATCAGATTAAGTATGCAGAATAAATATGCATATGTTATAAGAACTGTTTCTTGTTTCTCTTTCTGATATTGTAATAATGCAAGGGATTCTGTCAATAATATTTACAATTTCTGTGAAAAGAATAAACCTATTGGAGGTCAGTCAAGTGTACTCATCTTTACCATTTTCCCTGCCAGGGTTGTATGTATTTATTTAAAAATCACATAATTAGCATAATTATTATGACCCAGGACAGTAAATGTTCACTGACCTGCACATATTTTATATTAAACCTTTTTAAAAAAACTATTGGCTGATGCTTTTCAGTGACAGAGCATTTGTTTCCATAGCAATTCAAATTATTTCTAAATGACTTACCAGATCATTAGAGATTACACTTTACTCCGGGACAAAATCGATCCATTTAAATAGAAAATGATTTGTTCCCAGATTAACAAAACATTAGCATTTCAAGCTATTGACTAAAAATGTCAGCCTTTCACATTTCAAACGAATAGATGCACGCTTACCAAAATGGTGAGGCACCAAAATGGTGAGATACCTAAGCAACTTGTGGTTGGTTTCTTGTCGGTTTCCACAAATGACATTTTTTAAACAAACAGACATAAAAACATTATTTACTTGCTATTAATTTGGCTTTGCTCATGTTCTTTACTTGATTTAAATTGGAATTAATTAGTTACTGGACATCCTTTTTATAATGACCTCCTGCAAATTCTTCATCTTTAAAATGCATGAGATAATATTTTAGTTTCTTAAGTGCCAAAAAAGTACTCATTCACAAACATAAGAAAATACATTTCATAAGGCAATATTAAAATATTAATTAGAAAGTTAAGAATCTCAATTACAATGGGTTAGTACCTACATTTCCCGAGTGGCACTAAGGATTTTAGAAATTGATGTTATCTTCCTCAGGTTAATAACAATAATTTCTCTTTACTCCAGAGTGCATATATGATATCATCTGTTTCTCATAATGAAGCCTTCAAATTGTTTTAAATGTGGAAACTAAACATCAGAAAGATAGTGACTTGTTCAGCATCATTTAGCTGGTAGAGCTGGGATGAAAACTCCAAAACCTGTGATCTGTCCACTATGAAGTGGATAGTCTTTCAAAAAAGTGCAATACTGATTAGTGATGTATTATGCAAGAAGTTTTCTGATTGTTCTGAATAAATCATTATTATAAATATATAACAACTTGTATTTATATAATGCTTACCATTCTCCAAGTCCTTTTACTTATTCTATATTATCCTTATACTATTTCAATTTCATCAAGCCCGAGAGATAGATACCAACGTTACCATGAAATAGCCAAGAAATTACATGATGTTGGCAAGGTCACAGGTGAAGCAACAAAGCAAAAATTTGATCCTGATCTCATGTCTCTAAGGTATGCTGCTACATCACCCTGAAAATGCCCTCTGGATGCTGTCCTCACTTTGCCTGGGCTCTGACTGTCTGCTCTAAGCAGCCCTATTTTACAGACATTCCCATTATTCCATTTAGTTTCTGATACCTACTTTTTATGGTGTTGCTCACCTGACGTTACTAAGGCTCTGACAATCTTACCTGTACCACCATAGCTTCTCCCAGATTTTAGGTCTCACTCTGTCACCCAGGTTGCAGCACAGTGACACAATCATGCCTCCCTGAAGCCTTAACCTCCCAGACTGAAGCGATCCCCCCATCTCAGCTTCCTGAGTAGCTAATCAAAGGTGCGTGCCATCACAGCCAGCTATTTTTTTCTGATTTCATTTTTAGTAGATATGAGATCTTGTTCTGTTACTCAGAATGATCTTGAACTCCTAGATCTTAGCAAACCTCCCACCTCACTGCATCTCTCCAGCTTTAATATTTAAGAGTTTTTTCCTCTCAAAAATAGTCTATTCTTGGACTTTTACCCTACCATATAAAATTTGGAATCAGCTTGTAAGGTTTTGTAAGATACCTTTGTTCGGATTTTTGTTAGGATTGGATGAAGTTTGTATATTAATGTGGTAAGAAAGAAATCCTGGCAATATCAAGTTATTTTATCTTTATATGTTATATATCTTGATTTTTTTAAGTTTTTGAGATTTTTCAGTATGAGTTTGTATTTTTCCATAAACATATTAATCATATTTTGTTAGATATATTCTTAGATGTCATGTTTGTATTGTTTTTGTGATATTTATTTTGAACTGTTGTAATAAGTTTATATATAGACACTCATATTGTCGTAAAATAATTACAGTTGTGTTTCTCTTTCTAATATTTATACATTTTGCCATTAAAAATAATTAAACAGAATGGGTTGTAATCTTTAGTAGGAAAGTGAATAGGTATAGTGAACATCTTTACCGCATTTATTCAATTTCAGTGGAATTGGTTCTCTTCATTATTTACATCATTGTTGAATGGTGCTTTTTTTCCCTTCTTTTTTTTTCTTTTTGAGACACAATCTTACTCTGTCTCCCAGAGCGCAGTGGTGCAATCTTTGCTTACTGCAGCCACGACCACCCGGGCTCAAGTAATGCTCTCACCTCAGCCTCCAGAGTAGCTGAGACTACAGGCATGTGCCTCCATGCCCAGCTAATTTTATTTTATTTTTTATAGAGACAGGGTTTTGCCGTGTTGCCAAGGCTGGTCTTGAACTCCTGAAGTTTAAGTGATCCTCCCACCTCAGCCTCCCAAAGTTCTGGGATTACAGGTGTGAGCCACTTTACACGCCTCCTCTTCTTTTCTTTTTCCTTCATATTCAGTATTGCCAAAGTTTGTCAATTTTGTCTTTCCAGAGGATATACTTCCAACTTTGTTGATTCTCTTCATTGTTTCATATTTTGTTATTTTTAGCTCAGATCTGTATAATTTTTTTAATCTTTTAATAAACGAGATTTAGTTCATGTATTTTCATTATTATTTTCTAATATACACATTCAATATTTTTTCCCTTGAAGTACAGTGTTAGAGACATTGTACAAGTTTTGATATGCATTTTAATTATGTTTCATCTAAGTATTTTATGAGTGGTTTGAGTTATTTAAAAGCAAGTCTTTTAGTTCATAGTTTCAAGTGTTTATTTTTAAGGTTTTTTTTTTAGTGATTAACTTAATAAAAGGTAATGCTGGTTAGAAGATACCTTATGTTTTATGACATTTATTTAATATTTATTGAAACTTGCTTCATGGCCTAGTACATTATCCAGTATGGAAATGTCTCACACGGGCTTGACAGAAAGACGTGTTCTCTCCAATTATCAAATAAAGGGTGCTATTACTACATTAAATCAAGTTTTTAAATGCTATTTTACATTTTTCTAAATGTTTACTAATTTTGTCTTTCTCTTTTGACTGCTCAATAATTAAGAGGGATGTGTTGACATCTACCACTGTGTTTATAGATTTGCCAATATTTTTGTCTCTATATCTACAATCTGTTATTTACATATTGCAAGGCCTTTTTAAGCTCAAACAAATTTTGAATTATTATAACTTTTACAGTATTGTAATTTGTACCTTTATCATTGTGTAGAGACACTAATTATCAATAATAACTTGTCTTGTGGTTTATTTTTGTCTAATATTAATAGAGCTAATTTATTTTTAGTTTACCATTCATTTAATATATATTTTCCATGCATCTATTTTCTATCTTAATGTATCTTTATGTTTTAGAGTTTAATTTTTAAATTCAATCAGATAATTTCTATCTTTTAACTTTTAAATCAAACCAGTTAGCATAACATTTGATTCTGGATATATTTTGATTTATTTTTGCTACTTTGATTAATCTGTGCTTCATTTTTTCTCTCCTTTTATCTTTTTATGAACTGATCATTTTTTAAATCATTGTCTTATTTTTGCCAATTTAGAAGACATACAAATGGATTTTCTATTATAGCTAATCTTGCAACCTTAACATGTATACATATGGCAGACATTTCCAGTGGTTAAACTGATTCTATTCTGTGTCCAGCTAAAAAACCTGGTTTACTTGGGATCTTAGACAAGTAGAAGTGGTGATGCTACCCAGTTTGGGTTAACAAGTTTTAATATGCACTCTACTGTGTCGGGCTTTCATAAAGCAACTATCTTCCTGATTTTTTTTTTTTAAGGAAACAAGTTATCTGGCTGGTGTTTGCCTTTTCACTTTTACTGTTTACTCTTCTTGCTACCCAGAACATCAGGCAGAACAGTCATCTGGTAAGCATGAGATAGACTTTGGCAGTAAAGACGGTGAAACATAGTCTGTGTTTCTGATGACTTTGCACAACCATAGTATGGTCCTTAACTGCCTTCCTTTGTACTCTAAGAGAATCCAGACTCAGAGATTCCATCTGAGAGACTCTAAGAGAATAAAACATCATCTTGAACTTTTTTTTTCTATCACATACAGCTTCTAATAGTTAATGTATTAGATTCTAAAATAATCACAAATTCTTTTCTCAGGCAATAGAAACACCTTAGAGTGCTTTAATTATAATCTCAATAACATTTTACTTGTTATTGCTGCCCAGTATTTTAACCTTGCATGGAGCCTATATTAGTGCTCCAACCAAAGGCAAATCATAAACAACACAGAATGTTTTCTCTGGGAAATAGTCCAAGATGACACTGGACCCTGGGGGATTCTGCCCTCCCAGGAAACTGACATCAGATGTGCAGATATCAACATAAGGACACAGAAAATATGAAAAACAATGTGACATCTCCAAAGAACCACAATAATTCTCTAGCAACAGATCCTTATAAAAAAGAAATTCATGAAATCCCCAAAACAGAATTCAGATTATTGGTTCTAAATAAGCTCAGTGAAATACAAGCTAATTCTAAAAATCAATACGAAAGGATCAGAGAAACAATTTAGGATATGAATAAGAAATTTACCAAGGAGATACTTTTCATCAAAAAGGGCCAAACAGAAATTCTGGAACCACAGAATTTATTGAATGAAATACAAAGTATGTTTGAAAGTTTCAACAATAGGCTAAATCAAGCTGAAGAAATAATACTAGAAATTGAAGACAGGTCTTTTACAATAAGCCAGTCAGAATAAAATAAAGAAAAAATAATTTTAAAAGAATGAGTAAAGGTTTTGTGACATATGGGACTCCACAAAGTGACCAAATATTCAAATTATCAAGATCGCAGAAGGCAATGAGCAAACAATTGGGTTAAAAACCCTATTTTTACAAAAAGAATAGGTGAAAACTTCTCAAGTCTGGCAAGAGATTTATACATCTATATACAAGAAGCTCTGAGATCCACAAACAGATGCAATGCAAAAAGATTTTCTTCACACTACATAATGGTCAATCTTTCAAAAGTCAAAGACAAAGAGATTACTCTAAACACAGCAAAAAACGAGTTATATTTTTAGCTATGAAGAAATCCCTATCAGACTAAAGCAGATTTCTCTGCAGAAACATTGCAGGCCAAGAGGAGAATGAGATGATATCTTAAAAGTGCTGTAAGTAAAACACTGAGAGCCAAAGATACTCTGTCCAGAAAAATTATCTGTCATAAATGAAGAGAAAATAAGGTATTATCCATATAAGCAACAGCTGAGGGAATTCCTCATCACTACACTGGCCCTGCAAGAAATCCTCAAGGGAGCTCTAAACTTGGAAGCAAAAGGATGCCATCTACCATACACACACAAGTATAAAACTCACAGGAAAAACAAACACACAAATGAGAAAGAAAAAGGTCTTAAGTAGTACCGCTGCAAGAAACCACTAAACCACAATGACAAATAAAAACAGAAAAAGAAAGGAAAAATAGAATATACCAAACAATTAGAACACACGTTACACTATGATAGGGACAAAACTTCACATATGAATAATACCCTTTAATGTAAATGGAGTAATCTCTCTGGTTAAAACAGATAAACTAATTAAGTGGATTAAAAAATAAATATGATCCAACTGTATACTGTCTACAAGAAACACCATTTACCTGTAAAGACACCTAAGACTGAAAGGGATTTGAGAAAGATATTCCACGCAAATGGAAACCAAAAGCAAGCAGGAGTGACTATACTTATTAGATAAAACAGACTTTGAGTCAAAAATGGTAAAGAAAAAGATAAAGAATGCCATTATATAATGATAAAGGGATCAATGTCGTGAGAGGGTATAGCAATTCTAAATATGTATGCATGCAACACTGGAGCACCAAGCTAAATAACATAAATATTACTAGATATAAAGAGAGATCAACTGCATACAATAAGAATGGGAGTTTTTAACAACCTACTGTGAACTCCAAATATCTGAGACAGGTCCCAGTCCATTTACAAAGTTTATTTTGTCAAGGTTAAGGATGTGCACCTGTGACCCACACAGCCTCAGGAGGTCATAATGACGTGCCCAAGGTGGTCGGGACACAGCTTGGATTTATACACTTGAAATAGACAAGAGACATCAAGCAATATATGTAAGATGAACATTGGTTTATTCTGGAAAGGTGGACAACTCAAATTAGGCAGGGGGCTTCCAGGTCATCGGTAGATGATGGTTGCATTCTTTTGAGTTTCTAATTAGCCTTTCCAAAGGAGGCAATCAGATACACATTTATCTCAGTGAGCAGAGGGATGACTTTGAATAGAACAGGAGGCAGGTTTGCCCTAAGCAGTTCCCAGCTTGACTTTTCTTTTGGCTTACTGATTTTGGGGAACCCAAGATTTATTTTCCTTTCACACTACTCTCAGCATAGAAAGATCATGTATATAGAAAACTAACACAGAAACAATGGATTTCAACTGGATTTAAGAACAAATAAACCTAACAGATATTTATGTAGCATTTTATACAGTAACTGAAAGAATAGACATTCTTCGCATAAGCACATGTAATATTCTTTATGATAGACAATATTAGTTCACAAAACAAATCTAAACTTGTTTTAAAAAAATCAAAATCATATCTAGTATGTTCACAGACTGCAATGGAGTAGAGATCAATACTAAGGAACTTTGGAAACTATACAATTACATGGAAATTAAACAACATGCCACTAGATCATTGAAGAAATTCACATGCAAATCAAAAAAATTCTTGAAAAAAATAAAAATGAAAACATAACACATCAAAACCTATAGGACTCAGGAAGAGCAATACTAAGAGGGACGTTTATGCCAATAATTACCACCATCAGAAAACAGAGATTTCAAATCAATAATTAACAATGTACCTCAAGAACTGAGAAAAGCAAGAATGAACTAAACATAAAATTAGCAAAAGAAAAGAAATAATAAAGATCAAAGCAGGCCAGAGGTGGTGGCTCAAGCCTGTAATCCCAGCACTTTGGGAGGTTTAGGTGGGTGGATCACTTGAGGGCAGGAATTTGTGACCAGCCTGGCAAAGTCTGGGTAAAACCCCATCTCTACTAAAAATACAAAAAAATAAAATTAGCCAGGCATAGTGGCACATGACTATAACCCCAGCTACTTGGGAGGCTGAGGCATAAGAATTACCTGAACCTTGGAGGTAGAGTTTGCAGTGAGCCAAGATGGCACCACTGCACTCCAGCCTGGGCAATAGAGTGAGACTCTGTCTCCACAGCATTGAATATGTAGATTACTTTGGGTAGTATGGTCATTTTAATAATATTAATTATTCTGACTCATGAGCATGGGATACTTCGCTATCGGTTTGTGCCCTCTTTAATTTCATCCATCAGTGTTTTGTAGTTTCCTTGTAGAGATCTTTCACTGCCTTGATTAAAATTATTCATAGGTATTTTTTAGCTATTGTAAAATGGTACTTCCTATTTGATTCCTTTCTTACAAGTATTTCATTGTTTTGGTACATAGGAAGTCTAATGATTTTTGTATGTTTATTTTTGTATCCCTGCAACTTCACAGAACTTTCTCAGCTCTAATAAATTTTGGTCAAGGCTTTGGTATTTCTAAATATAAGATCATGTCATTTGCAATGAGGCACAATTTGACTTCCTGTTTTAAAATTTAGATGGGTTTTATTTCTCCCCTCTTGCGTAAATTGTGCCGGGTAGGAATTCCATTACCATATGGAATAGAAATGGTGAAAGTTAACATCTTTGTCTTATTCCAGTTCTTGGAGGAAAGGCTTCCAACTTTTCCCCATTCTGATGTTAGCTGTGGGTTTGTCATGTACAGTGTTTATTATTTTGAGGTATGGTCCTTTTATCCCTAGATTGTTGAGAGTATTTATCATGCAGAGATGTTGGACATCATAAAATGATTTTTCTGCATCTGTTGAAATGATTATATCAGGGAAATGCAAATCAAAATCACAATGAGATATTATCTTACCACACTTAGAACAGCTATTATTAAAAATACAAAAAAAATAATGGATGCTGGCAAGGATGTAGAGAAAAGGGAACTCATACACTAATTGTTGAAATGTCAGTTGGTGCAATCACTATGGAAAACACTATGATTTCTCAAAATCTAAAAATAGAACTACCTTATGATCCACCAGCCCCACTACTGGATGTCTATTCAAAGGAAAATAAATGAGTAGATCACAGGGATAGCTGATTTCCCATGTTTATTGCAGCACTATTCACAATAGTAAGATAGGGAATCAATCTAAGTGTCATTAACAGATGAATGGATAAAGGAAATGTGATATGTACACAATGGAATACTATTCAGCCATAAAAAAAATAAAATTATGTTATTTGTAGCAACATGGATGGAACTAGAGGCCATTATGTTAAGTAAAATAAGCCAGGCATAGAAAGACAAATATTGTGTGATCTGTGATATGTGGGAGCTTAAAAGTTTATCACACAAAGGTAGAGAGTAGAATCATGGATACTGGAGGCTGGAAAGGGAGGGTGGGTGGGTAGGAGAGGGAGTAAAAGAGGTAGTTTGATTGGTATAAACATACAGCTAGATAAAAGATATAAGCTCTGTTTTCAACAGTATAGTAGAGTGACTATCATTAACAACAACGTATTGTGAATTTCAAAGTAGCAAGAAGAGAGGACTTGAAATATTCCCCAAATAGAAATAAACTCTGACTTTATCATTACATATTCTATGCATGTAACCAAATATCACATGTACTGCATAAACATGTAAAATAGTACATAATTAAAAAATAAAAATAGTTTTCACTGATTTACTAAGGACATTCGTAAGTGAAAACCATTTATTTTTTTCTACAAGTGCATGACATTGAAGAATAAAGCAGCCGGCTGCCAACACTGATATCACTGCCTCGTTGTTGGAACTTCCCTGTAGACCACCATTTAATAATCTCTGATAGAGAGTCTATTCCTAGGGGGATGCCATTGCTGGGTCATGTCATAGGCATATCTTCAACCATATTACATAATAACATGAATTTTTCCAAAGTGGTTATACCAGCTTACAGTTCCACCAACAGTGTCTAATATTTTCATTACATCATATTCTTGTAATCCCATTTCTTACTGTTGCTTTTTAATATTTTCCAATCTGACTGGAGTGCAGTGGTAGCTTGCTATGATTTTAGCTGTATTTTACTATTTATCAGTATTTTTCTTATGTTTAGTGCTTTTTTGTGTCTGGTTTGAGAAATATTTTCCTGTCAAGTTATGAAAATATTCATCTCTATTGTATTTTAAAATACATATTATTTTGCTTTTTCACATTTAGATCTATAATCTCTGTGTGTGTGTGTGTGTATGTGTCTGTATGGTTTATAGTAGTGGGTATTGGTTCAAGTTTCTGAAGAGTTATGTTTCTAGAAACTTGTTTGTGTCATCCAAATATTTATATTTATTCTTATGAATCTGTTTATAATATTCTACCATTATATTTCAGTGTCTTAAAAATGTATAGTAAGATATCATTTATTCCTGTTATTGCCTTTTTCTAGTATGTATATTTGAAGCAATAAACCTTCCTTTAATAATGTTTTAATTACATTCCCCCAAATTTTATTGTGTAGTATTTTTATGAAAATTCTATTTGAACTATTCATAACTGCCATTATTATTATTACTATTATTTGACAAGTGATGTCATTAAAGTTCAAACTAGGTTTTCTAAAATCATCAGGTTCCCTTAGGACAAAATGCAGCTTTTATGTTTATTTATTTTCAGGGTTTCCATTTTTTCTTCAATTTTTGCCTGTAATTTTATAGTTTCTCATTAGTTACCTGATGCTTTAAGAATCTACAATGGCATGAGATACGGTCTGTGTATATAAATTTAGCTCCTCAGTTACTGGAGTATAGGACTGAATAATCTAGCCAGCAATTTTTGAGAACAGAAATACCTTTAATATGTTTTTAATATTAAAGTAATTTAACATGTTCTAATATGTTATTATGTTATTAGGGCTTTTTCTTTTAAATTTTAGAATTTATGTTTGTCTTTAATAAATCCCAGTAATATTTTAAAATAACAATTTTCTCTTTCACATGTTTCATTTTATCTTTTATTTCAGTGTAAATATACTATATTTTGTAGTTTATATTAGATAATTCTATTAAATACAGATTGTAGGGTGTTTGGATTTTGCTGTTTCTGCTGATTATGGTTGGAGGTAGATTATATTATGGTGTATTGTGTATTTGGTGATTGTAAGCTCATGTAGAAGCCAGTTTACTTTCTGCGGAGATCCTAAAAAGCTTGAGTTGAGGGGTGCATTTCTCCAAATAATTTTAGCATTAGTTTCTTCTAGAAAAACAAGTTGCTATTCACACGAAACCACTTGATGTTAATTTATTGCCTTTTCTTCTACACCACAGAAGGAATGTAAATTCAAACCCCTTCATCTGTATAAGGAATGTGCTAATGTTATCACTTTTCAGAGGAGACTTTTATTTTTCACTTAGACTCCAATATGGGATAGAAGATTCATTTATATCTTTCTTTGCCATCTTATGGATTTTTCCTCTATCCTATTCTTTTAATGAAGAGATAGCCTTTTGAAAATCCCAGATTTATGCAGAAGGTTTTCACATGAATTCCTTATCCATGGGACTCAAGGGTTAAATGATCTGCTCTACTTTTCTAGTTAAAGAAAAATACTCTTGGTTACCCAAATAGACAAAACACCTACAGAGCAACAACACACGCAGCTTTGGCGTTATCTTAATACATTGGTCCTAGCTTCTTCAATTTGCTTTCTTATTAATATATTGTGAGCTCAGATGTGCCTTAGGAAGTTGTTTTTGATAGTTTATCTGATTTATCTAGTCATTTTATAATGGAGTGATTTTTAAGTTATCTAATATACTGCCAGAAAGAACAGACTCATAAAGATATTTTAAAAGATATTATTACAAATGTATTTTTTCAAGGTCATGGTGAAGGGAATGTCTTCTGAGCTCCCTCTGGGGATATACCGTAAATATGCATGGGAAGGGAACACCAATCCAATCTTTACCATTGAGTTATCTCTCTTTCTTAATAGAATTTCTGGCATACTAAATTATATTTAGTATAATTAGCATTACTAAGATGTTTAAATCAACAAGCTCAGCAAGCAGAAGCAATCTTAACTGTTTCTGCTAGTCTACCTGCAAAGGATACTCATATTGATACGTTTAGCCCAATATGAATATCCTTTTCCCATTGGTTGATCATCTTTAGAAATCATTCTCACACTTAATCTTTAAATTCATGTGGTTACAAATCAGAAAAAAATTTACAATATATGTGGCATATGACTTCTGCTCTAACATTAAGCTTTTAAATTAGTCTCCCTGGAGATTACTGGGATCTGGCTCTATTATTATGCCTGGAGACAATGATGGGTAGGATTACAGGAAAGAAGATATAAGAGGCTTGCTCTCAGGAGGTATCTCCCCATTGAGAGTGTTAATATCTTCAAGCAAGAGTATAATGTGCATAGTTACATTTTTTAAGGGTTGCAGGGATAATTAAGCTGTCAGAGTTTGGGTTTGGTAATGCTCTGAGACCTCTGCATACTCTGATTTCACCCTTCCTACTCTCTGTATCCAGCTTGTTCTTATTCAATGCCATATCTTTCTCAAGAGAAGAGAATTGATAAAGCTGTGGACTTAATTGAAATTGATATTTGGCAGCTCAGGGTATCATAGTAAGTATTTGCTTTTCCTCTTATTTTACCCTGTAAGAGCAAGAGGCAATAGATTCACTTAGCATAGACATGATCGTGTAAAAACCATCCTTGACCCTAGAATTTAAGAATTTGAGAATATTCTTTTTCCATAAGGTATCTATCTCTGTTAGAATCAGGCACCTCTGTCCCATGGTCCTTGAATTTTTTATACTGTTCTGTGAAAGTAACAATCATTCCCCCAAAGTTTTACCTTCAGTGATCACTGCTGATCATTCTAGGTGCCTAGAGGCACATTTTAATCAGCTTTTCTGTCATTGTGTGCCATGGGCTACTTGATGATTATCTATAAATATTAATGGGATCTTTTACTGTATTCAGTCTACACTAACCTGGGTAAGTACTCCTAGCTTTCCTTATTTCCCCTGAGTGTCGGCTACATGCAGTACACTCGTGATGATTTCAGTGTCAGTTTGTGATTTCAGTGTCAGTTTGTATTCCTGGTTTCAAACAACAAAAAGGAATTCTAGCTGACTTCAACAAAAACGTCAAGGATACAAAAGGATGCCAGTTATCTCACAGAATTGACATGGAAGATGGAACAGTAGGGTCAAAAATGTGCAGAAACCAAGGAATACTAAGCTTTGCCTTCAAGAGTGTTCAAATGCTAGGTAGCTGAAAATAAAGTAAAATAAATAAATATAATAAGTGATACGTTTAGTAAAGGTATGGTTTAAAGTCCTAGTATATCATTCTTTTTTTTTTTTTTTTTTTTTTGAGGCAGAGTCTTGCTCTGTTGCCAGGCTAGAGCACAGTGGCGCAATCTCAGCTCAGTGCAACATCTGCCTCTCGGGTTCAAGCGATTCTTCTGCCTCAGCCTCCCAAGTAGCTGGGACTACAGGCGCGTGCCAAACACCTGGCTAATTTTTGTATTTTTAGTAGAGATGGGGTTTCACCATGTTGGCCAGGATGGTCTCGATCTCTTGACCTCGTGATTTGCCTGCCTCGGCCTCCCAAAGTGCTGGGATTACAGGCGTGAGCCGCCCGGGCCCGGCCGTATATCATTCTTTATGTGCTTTCTCCCTCAGTATCCCATGATTTTTACTTATGTTACTATGTATTTATTTTTGAAAATTTTTATTTCGTAACTTTTGGTGGGTACAAGTGGTTTTCATCACTCTGTATGCCTTTGCATACTCATAGCTTTGCTTCTGCTTATAAATGAGAACGTGCAATTTTTGCTTTTCCAGTCCTGTGTTACTTCACTTAGAAGAATGGCCTCCAGCTCTATCCAGGTTGCTGTGAAAGACATTATTTCATTCCTTTTGATGGCTGAGTAATATTTCATGGTGTTTATGTACCACATTTTTTTATATACTCAATAGTCAGTGGACACTTAGGTTGGTTCCACATGTTTCCAGTTGTGAATTGTACTGCTATAAACATACATGTGTTGGTATCTTTTACACATAATTACTTCTTTCCTTTGTGTAGACACCCAAGGATGGTATTGCTATATTGAATGATAGATATAGTTTTAGTTCTTCAAGGAATGTCTATACTGTTTTCCATAGAGGTTGTATGAATTTACATTCCAACCATCAGTGTATAAGCATTCCCTTACCCCCATATCTATACCAACATCTATTGTTTCTTGACATTTTAATAAGGGTAATTCTTGCAGGAGTAGGGAGTATCTTATTGTGGTTTTACTTTGCAATTCCCTAATGATGAGTGATGCTGAGGATTTTTTCATATTTCTTGGCCATTTGTATGTCTTATTTTGAGAAATGTCTAGTCATATCCTTTGACTACTTTTCGATGGGATTTGTGGGTTTTATTGCTGATTTCTTTGAGTTCCTTCAAGATTCTGGATACCAGTCCTTTCTTGCTTACATAGTTTGCAAATATTTTATCTCATTTTGTGGGATGTCTGTTTATTTTGGTTATTATTTCTTTTGCCATGCAGAAGCTTTTTAGTTTAATTAGGTCCCATTTATTTATTTTCATTTTTGTTATATTTGCTTTCGGGGTCTTAGTTATGAATTCTTTGCCTAACCCAATGTTTAGAAGTTTTTCCAGTGTTGTCTTCTAGAATTTGTATGATTTCAGATCTTATATTTATGTTTTTTATTAATCTTGAGTTCATTTTTGTATAGGGTGAGAGATAGGGATTCAGTTTCATTCTTCTACATGTGCCTTGCCAGTTTTCCAAGCATCATTTATTAAATAGGATTTTCATTTCCTCAATTTATGTTTTTGTATGCTTTGTTGAAGATCAGTTGGCTGTACATATTTGGCTTTGTTTCTGGGTTCTCTGTTCTGTTTCATTGATCTTTGTGCCTACTTTTATGCCAGCACAATGCTGTTTTGATAACTGCAGCCTGGTAATATAATTTGAATTCTGGTAATGCCGTTCCTTCAGATTTCCTCTTTTTGCTTAGAATTGCTTTGGATCTTCAGGCTTTTTTTTCTTGTTTCCATATGAATTTTGTTTTTTCTAATATTGTGAAAAGTGATATTAGTATTTTTATAGAGAATTGCATTTAATCTTTATATTGCTTTGGGCAGGATGGTAATTTTCACAATATTGATTATTCTAATTCATGAGCATGGAATGTGTGTCCATTTGTTTACATCATCTATGATTTCTTTCAGAAGTGTTTTGTACTTCTCCTTGTAAAAAGATTTTTCACCTCCTTGGTTAAGTATGTTCCTAAGTAAAAGGGATTGAGTTCTTGATTTCATACACAGCTTTGTTGTTATAAGTGTATAGCTACTGGTATGCATTTATTGATTTTGTAACCTAAGAATTTAATGAATTAATTCATTAAATCTGGAAGATTTTTTGAGGAATCCTTAGTATTTTCTAATTATACAATCATATCATCTACAAAGAGTGATAGTTTGACTACCTCTTTTCCAATTTAGATGTTCTCCCTCTTTTTTCTTGCCTAATTACCCTGGCTAGGATTCCCAGACTATGTTTAATAAGAGTGGTAAAAGTGGGCATCCTTGTCTTGTTCCTTTTCTCAGGGGAAATGCTTTTAACATTCCCCCCATTCAATATGATGTTGGCTGTGTGTTAGTCAAATATGGATTTTATTATTTTGAAGTAAGTCCCACCTATACCTACTTAGTCTGCTGAGAGTGTTTGTCATAAAGAGATGCTGGATTTTATGGAATGTTTTTCTGCATCTATTGAGATGTTCATATGGTTTTTGTTTTTAATTCTGTTTATGTGATGTATCACATTTATTGACCAGTGTATGTTAAATCATCCCTGCATCCCTGAGATAAAAACCATTTGATCATGATCTATTGTCATTCTGATGAGCTGTGGATTTGGTTAGCTAGTATTTTATTGAGGATTTTTGCATCTATGTTCATCAGGGATATTGGTCTGCAGTGTTTTATTTATTTATTTTTTTCCTGGTTTTGGTATCAGCGTGATAGTGGCTTCACAGAATGATTTACAGAGGACTCCCTCTTTCTCAATCTTTTGGAATAGTTTCAGTCGGATTCAGAGATAGTCAAACTATCATTCTTTATAGATGATATGATCGTATATCTAGAAAATACTAAGGATTACTCAATAAAACTCCTAGCTTTAATCAATTAATTCAGTAATTGATTGTCTGGTAGAATTCAGCTGTGACTTGAACGTCTGGCAGAATTCAGCTGTGACTCCACCTGGTCCTGGGCTTTTATTTGTTGGCAATTTTTAAATTACTGTTTCAATCTCACTACTTTTTATTGGTCTGCTCAGTGTTTCTATTTCTCCCTGATTTAATCTGAGGCATGTATATTTCCAGAAATTTATCCATTTCCTGTAAGTTTTCTAGTTTTTATGCATAAAGATATTCATAGTAGTCTCAAACGATCTTTTGTATTTCTGTGGTGTCAGTTGTAATGGCTCCAGTGTCATTTCTAATTGGACTTATTTGGATCTTCTCCCTTCTTTTCTTGGTTAATCTCGCTATAGTCTTTTAATTTTGTTTTCTTTTTTTTAAACAGCTTTTTGTTTTATTGATCTTTTGTATTTTTTTGTTTGAATTTCCTTTAGTTCATCTCAGATCTTTGTTATTTCTCATCTTCTACTGAAGCAGCCTCATTGTCTACAATGAACCCAAGGTTCATTGTCTCACAGCCACGGAGATCAAAGATAGGGACACACAAAGGATGAGGTTTAGAGTAGAAATTTAATTGGTGAAACAAAGACAATAGCTCTCTGCTACAGAGAGGAGTCTCAGAAAAATGGGTTGCTGATTCACAGTTTGGATACAGAGGCTTTTATAAGAAACCAATAGGGGGCTGGTGTCTCATTTGCATGAGGTGTGCTTTTCTGATATTTCCCACCCATTCCCTCTAGTGCGCATGTGTGCTCTTAGTTTGAGTTACTTCATGTTGCTTTGTTCCCCTTTTTTGTTCCTGTGCATGTGTCAGGGGACAGAATTTTTCCTTGTGGGCATATCTGATCAAGTCTCTTGTGTAGTCTTTCTTATCTATGTCGCTGTGGGGATGTCTTAGGCAAGTCCCCTGGGCACTTTCCCTTATCTGTGCCTGCAACTTGATTTTTCAGACTCTTTTGTTTAAAGGAAGTTAACCAAGGACCCATCCTAACTGTTCTGCCTGACCAGTTTCTTCCTTTCTCCTCTCTCCCTACTAGTTTTGGGTTTACTTTGTTCTTGTTTCTCCAGTTCTTTGAGGCATGACATTAGGTTCTAATTTGTGCCCTTTCAGACATTTTGATGTGGGAATTTAGTGCTATAAACTTTTCTCCTAGCACTGCTTTTGTTGTATCCAGAGGTTTTGATAACTTGTGTGTGTATTGTAAAATTCAATTCATATATTTTTAAAATTTTCTCATGATTTTATTCTTAACCCAGCAATTATTCAGGATCAGATTATTTAATTTCCATGTGTTTATATAGTTTTGAGGGTTTCTTTATATTTTATTTCTAGTTTTATTCTGCTGTAGTCTGAGAAGATACTTGATATGATTTTGATTTTTTAATATTTACTGATACTTTTTATGGCCTATGATATAGTCTATCTTGGAGAATGTTCCATGTGCTAATGGGAAGAATGTATGTTCTTCAGTACTTGGGTATGATGTTCTGTAAATACCTGTTAAGTCCATTTTGTTTTATCATGTATGTAAGTCCATTGATTCGTTGTCTGACTTTCTGTCTGCATTATCTGTCTAGTGCTGTCAGTGGTGTATTGAAATCTCCCACTATTATTGTGTTGCTGTCTATCCCATTTCTTAGATCTAGACGTAATTTTTTATGAATCTGGGAGCTCCAGTGTTAGGGGCATATAAATTTCAGATTATAAAATCTTCTTAGTTAACAGTTATTCTGTTTAAGGAGGCTGAAAATAAGACTCCAATCCCTTCTGGCTTTTAAGGTTTCTGCTGAGAAGTCTGTTATGAGTCTGATAGGTTTCCCTTTATAGGTTACCTGATGCTTTTTTTTTTATTGCTCTCAGAAGTCTTTCCTTGGTGTTGACTTTTGATATCTTGATGACTTTATGCCTTGGTGAAGAATTTTTGCAATGATTTCACAAGGAGTTCTTTGAGCTGCTTGCATTTGGATATTTAAATCTCTAGCCAGGCCAGGAAAGTTTTCCTGAATTATACCATCAAATTAGTTTTCCAGACTTTCCATTTTCTCTCTCTCTCTCAGGAAAACCAATTATTGTTGTTTGACCATTTTACATAATTTTATATTTCATGGAGACTTGGGTCATTTATTTTGATCTGTATTTCTTTATTATTGTCTGAATGGGTTAATTTAAAAGCCCTGTCTTTGAGCTCTGAAATTATTTCTTCTACTTGTTCTAGTCTATTGTTGAAACTTTCCACTGTATTTTGTAATTCTTAAATGTGTTTTTTTAATATCCAGAAGTTCTGATTGGTTTTTCTTTGTAATATCTATCTCTCTAGCAAATTTTTCATTCATAAACTGATTTTATTAATTTTCTTATTATGGTTTTTATCCTTCTCTGGTATCTCCTTAAGTAGCTTAATAATCAATGTTCTGACTCTTTATCTGGTATTTCAAAGATTTTTATCTTAATTTGGATTAACTGCTGGCAAACTAGTGTGCTCTTTTGGGAGTTGTTATAGAACCCTATTTTGTCATATTACCAGAGTTACTTTTCTGGATACTTCTCATTTGGGTACAATTTTTCTTCTAATTATTCTTGAATTTTTGTTTGATTTTACTGTGCTTTTAAAAATATCATTTTCCCCTTATGGGGGTGACTTTAATGTTTATAGTTAATTATAGCCTAATTTGGTTTTTTGGTGCTTTCAGGAGTGAAGGTCCTGTAAGAGGTCCTTGGTTATAGAGAGTGTTTGTATGGTGAGATTTCTCGTATGTTGATTGTAGTAGCAATGTGCTTGGTGTATGAGCTGTTGACTGTCTCCTATGGGGTTGGAATGGTAGCAGTCTCTTGAGGTTTATCTCATTCCTCCATGGCATGCAATTTTAAATTAATTTTCCCCCAGTATTTTATTTACTGGTTTGGTGGTTCAGGCTTCAGGTCAGTATGGGGGATATCCCTGGGTAGAAACCAGTTCTGGCTAAGGCAGGTCAGTAAATGTAATACCCAATGCTGGATAGAGGCCTCAGACTTGAGAGAGGTTGCTTGAGGATCTCTCAGTGAGTTGCACTGAGGTCTTATCAGGGTAAAGGGTTGGGAGCCACCTCAGCCCCCCGCTGGGTCATCAGAAAAGCTATCCACCTATCAGACACACTCTTATCCCTCTGGTCTGGCAATTCCGATCAAACAGGTACCTCCTTTTATCTGCAGGAATGTTGATATTCCAAGTAGACAGGAATTGTGACTCTGTCTCTCATATAAGTCTGAACCTGGGGTGGTGCTCCTCCTGTGAGGATGCAGTCACCCTGACATGTGCCAGAAACACTGTCTATAGTTGCACCCAGAGCAAGCTCATGTGGGAGAAGACCCAACTGTGCCTGTGGTGGTGAATGAGAAACAAAAGGCAGCCCTACTCCAAGACTCTTTGCATGCACCAGGGCTGTCTGACTGTTGGGCTTGGGCTGCAGACATTCCCTGCTGAGTCCAGCACTGCAACTGTGCCTCTGCTGAAATCAGTGTCCCACCAGCAGAAAGATCTTTCCCACTTTTCACTTTCTCTGTCCCTGCCCCTGGCCAACGGGATCTGTTTTCACCAGAGGTTATATTGTGAAGCCCAGCTGGGGTCTTTTTTGAACCTGCAACCACTGCCTGAACTATTTGGCTGACCTCCATATCGCCCCTGTGAGGAACAAGAAATAATGGCTTCCCTCAATCCA
The DNA here is from genome assembly GCA_036589455.1 of Ateles fusciceps. Classification (NCBI taxonomy): domain Eukaryota; kingdom Metazoa; phylum Chordata; class Mammalia; order Primates; family Atelidae; genus Ateles; species Ateles fusciceps. The sequence goes on along the minus strand of JAZHEH010002546.1, from coordinate 282,254 downwards.
CACTGGAGATTGGGAGTATACACAAGCATCTACCCATTGCTACTTCTACTTTTATATTCCGTGACCCTCCCCCAACTCAGTTCCTGTGCTGGGTAGGGTTAAGGCTCTGCCCTGTGGCCTGGATTTTCAGGCTCCCTGGTGTGTGCGTATCCTTGAAGCAAACTCTTCCCCTCTTACACTCTGGAGACTCACAGCCCTTTAACTGACTCATAGTGTAGGTTGTAGCCTGCTGCTTCCTTCAAACGGTCTGTGAATTCCTTCAATTTTTCTGTTCAGTTTCTCTATCACTTAAAAAGTTCACAGTGTGAATCTCTACCCCTGATTCTGTCCCTTCAACTGGGAGAGGTATGCTACCAATGCCTCTAATCTGTGTTCTTGGAAAACAAAACAACAGAAAGAAAACAAAACCTAGTATGTCATGTTAACAGGAATTGTTCAAGCAGTGATGAAAAGTTACTTTAATGAAGTAAAGTTAACGTCAGGAGAACCAAACCAAATTGTACATTAGCATATGTGCAGAGTAACAGATATAGGTCACAAGATAAGAACTCAATCCAAATGGGAAAGAAAGAAGAAAATAGGAATGCGACTCCCATACCAAATTAACAGGTTCTTATAAACAGTGTATTAGGGCTATGGCTATAACCAAATGGCAAAGCTTTGAAAGCAAATGCTTTGAAAGAAAAATAAATGGTTGTATACTGGAAGTCAGAGGTAGGAACCTACTTGAAAGCTCTCTTGGGACTCCAGCAGTTGCTCACAGCAGTTACAAAAACTGAATAGCTAACTTAGATCTGATATAAAAATTTCACTTGTTATAAAGGACCATGAAAGCATTAAAGAGTCTTTTCTGTATTTGTAGCAAAACCCTGGCATTTTGGCTTCTAAATTTCATAGTCTACCTTTTCTAGCTGGGTTTGAAATATAGTCAAGCTCTTTCTATTTGATAATTCCCTTGTTTTTCCATTCCAACTTTCTTTCACCTAATTAAGTTATGTCCTTGAGATCTGCCATTCTCAGCACCACAAGCCCTCTTATTAACTTCAAGGGGAATAAAATAGGTTACATTATGGTCTCCTTTTTTCCTTTTATCTATTTGAGTAGTTTGATCCAATTAGAAGAGACCTCTATGAGAAATGGGTATACTTAACACTCAAAACAAGATATTTGCATATGATAGCATTTGGGGGTAATAATAATAATTGTTTTCTAAACAGTCATAACTTAATCTTCTAAAAAGCAAATATAAAACCTATTTTAAATTGGAATATTATTTTCAGTAAGCAAAGCTGAAAATCAGATTAAGTTTACAATCTGATTCCAAAACAACATTCCTGTCCTATCTGCCGGTTTTGATATATAGGCTTGCCTTAAGCATTCTGTTTGACTTTTTCAATGTCAAACTCAAATGACGTTTTTCTAAGATTGATATTAAAAATTTAACTTCTTTCTTGCCAGAATGATAGAAATATCTGTAAACTACAAATTTTAAGATTCACTGGATTTATCCTAAAACAAAATTATAAGGTCAGTGATTTTAGACTTTATCTATCTGTTGCATCTTAGGTCTTTGAGAGAAGGTATTTGGGAATGTTCAATTTACTTTCCAGATAAAACAAATCTAAGGATTTTAAAGATATATGGCATAACACTTATCATACTGTATTAGAATTAACATGATGTGAGCTATTTGGAAGAAAGTTATAAAAACCAATCTTCAAGATAGCCTCAAGATTATCCTTACCTATTGTATTTATGCTCCTCTGTCGTCCTTACCCATAGTGAATCAGGGTTGTCCTGGTATAATGAGGAGAATATAGCAAAAGGGGCAGTATTGACTTCCAAGACGGTCATAAAGAGGATTGCAGCTTCCACATTGGTTTGTTATCATTCATTCTGGGAAAATCCAATTGCCATGTTAGAAGACCAAAGAAGAGCCTTACGTAAGAGTCCTCCATGGAGAGGAACTAAATCCCTCTGCTCTCAGGCACCGTGATCTTGCCAGCCATGTGAGTAAACCACCTTTAAAGTACATCCCCCACTCAAGGTCAAGCTTTCAGATGACTGCAATTGTGATTGACACCTAGTTGAGAACCATGGAGTCACAACTGCACAGTCACGTGCTCCTAGAATTCCTGACCCCAAGAAACTATAAGAAGTATGGAAAACATATTGGTGTTTTAAGCCACTAGAGTCTGGTACTTTAGGCAGTAATAAATAACTGATCCATAAGAGATTGTGTCTGACTTATCAGCAAGTATTGGCATCCAAGGAATGTTTTCTATTTAACGAATAAAAAAATGAATGATAGAATTAACAAGATAGAATGATAGAATATATAGAATGAATGAGTAGAAGTAGAAAATCTCTAAAAAACAATGGTGACTTATAATGTCTCCTCTCTGACTGGGAAATCATAAGAATTCCCCAGCTTGAAGCACCTCTGGTTGGCCTCCAGGAATGTGACTCATTGGAAAACACACCCTTTCCTAAATTTTTCTCAGTCTGTCACATCACAGTTAATATCAATGCAAATGAAAACATACTATTCGCCTCCTGAGTTTTCTGGCATTACCATGATGTTTCATTGGTTGAAGTTTAATAGGATGACTTAACTTTTGGGATCCTAAATTTTGTTAGGGATTGCAAGTGTACTTGATCATTTTATGAGATCTGTCTGCATTTGCCTGCATTTGTTTTCTTTTCAATGAACGCTCATTTTACTGTGCTAACCATTTTATAAAGCAGTATTTTATGTGGTAAGAAATCTGCTTATATATTTATTTATTATTTTTATTATTTTGAGATTGAGTCTCATCCTGTTATCCAGGCTGGAGTGCAGTGTGCAATCTTGTCTCACTGCAACCTCCGCCTCCTGGGTTCAAGTGATTCTCCTGCCTCAGCCACACAAGTAGCTGGGATTATACAGGCACATGCCACTATGCTCAGCTAATTTTTGTAGTTTTAGTAGAGACAGGGTTTCACCGTGTTGGCCAGGTTGATCTCAAACTTCTGACCTCAAATAATCCGCCTGCTTTGGCCTCCCAAAGTGCTGGAATTACAGGCATGAGCAACCGTGCCTGGGGAAAATCTGCTCATTTATTTACTATTTTACCTCATAAAAATGACCATTGATAAACCCCTTATTTTAAAATGAAAAATTATTCCAAAGCTATTCTAATATGGTTACTTATGAAATGTTATTTATAATTTATTATAATCTATAATATCCTATTTGAAAGCAGTCATTTAATAATTTTGACTAAATAAACAAGTCAACTTAACAAGCATTCAATTCTCCAAGCCAATACAAAGTTTTAAGGTTTTTGCCCTCCTATCTTGGCCAATCTTGTGTACTGAATTGACTCGGTGTTTTAGTGTCATGTATACACAAACATTAATATGCCAATAGTAATCCAAATTAGACTCTGATGACATGAATTTGCTTATTTACCAGTACATCTGCATTTCAGACGTTATTTACTATACAAATCTCACCCATTTCATTTTGTCTTTATTTTTTCATTTTCATTCATGAATATTTCAGATACATACAAAAATAGGAAACAAATATGACACCATCCAGATTTAAAAGATATTAAAATTTTGCCTTATTTGTAGCCAATATCTAAGAGAAATTGAAGGAAGCACTAACGCAAATAGTTTTTATTTTCCCCATGGAGCATGTGTATATTGTCCCAATGTGAATTTTTGTAATTTTACTACATATTTATTTGTGTTTAAATACAATATATAGTATTGTTTGTGTGAATCAAAAACTTACATGAGCTGGAAAAAGAAAACTAGTAAGTCTATGATATGGTTTGGGTCCGTGTCCCCACCCAAATGTCGTGTCACGTTTGGAGGTGGGGCCTAGTGAAAAGTGATTAGATCTGGGATGAGATTTCCCCCTTGGTGCTGTTCTCCTGATAGAGAGTTATCCCAAGATCTGGTTGTTTAAAAAGCGTGTGGCACCTCACCTCTCTGTTTTCCTCCTGCTCTGCCCATGTAGGACACGCCTGCTTCCTGTTTGCCTTCCATCATAATTGTAAGTTTTCTGAAGCTTTCCCAGCCATGCCTCCTATAAAGCCTGTGGAACGCTGAGCCAATTAAATTTTTGTTTAAATAAATTACCCAGTCTCAGGTATTTCTTTATAGCAGTGCAAGAACAGACTAATAAGAAATGCCTAATAAAAACATAAAGCTTGTATTAATAAAAACTGCCTTAGTATTTGTAGACAATTTTGTAAACTCCTATTCCACTCAACATTATTACTTTAAGAATTATTGGTGTTGATCAAGTAAGCCTAATTCATTCATTTTTATTACCGTATATACCTATAACACAATTAATTTACCATTTCTCTATTGACAGACATTTTAGATTGCTCCCTTTATTTGGATATTGTAGTAGATGTGGAATGAAATCCTTATATATGTCTTAAATGTAAACGCAAGACTTTCTCTGTGACATATATCCAAGAATATAATTGCTGAAAGGAGAGCATAGGCTTCTGCAAGTATAACTAGATTTCAGCAAAGTGTTCTCTAGAGTTATTATATCAATATACAGCCTCATTAAAATGTGCATTTTATTCATTAAAATGTTTTTATTTCCTCACATTTCTATCATCAACTGTTATTTTGAGACCTTTTAATTTTTGCCAACCCAATGGGTGTGAAATTACGTCTTAGTATTGTTTCATTTGTATTTTTCTGAATAGTAAGTCTTTGAAAATGATTTCATTTTTAATGGCTATTCCGAATTCTTCTGTTACTTTTCTAATAGTTGTTTTTATCATTTGCGAATATAATCTCTTCATCTGTGGTTTGTTATTTTGTTATGACATCTTTTGCATGAACAAGTCTCATATTTTAATATAGTGTAATTTATTAATTTTTCTTTTTACAACTTGTGTTCTTAGTTTCTTGTTTAATAAATTCTTCTGTACTGTGAGGCAATAAAGATAGTATCCTATATTTTTTTACCTAAGAGTTTGTGAACTGAAAATAATTTTTGGGTCCCCAAATCACCCAGCTAACGGGAAAAGTCAGGCTGGGGATTGCTTAGGGCAAGCCTGCCTCCCATTCTATTCAAAGTCATTCCTCTGCTCACTGAGAATAAATGCATATCTGATTGCCTCCTTTGGAGAGGCTAATCAGAAACTCAAAAGAATGCAATCATTTGTCTCTCCTCTACTTATAACCTGGAAGGCCATCCCAGCTTCAAGTTGACCTGTTTTTCCAAACCGAACCAGCATTCAGCTTATTTTGATTGATGACCCATGTCTCCTTAAAATGTAGAAAACCAAGTTGTGCTTTAACCACCACGTTGGGCACATGTCATCAGGACCTCTGGAGGCTGTGTCATGGGCGTGTGTCCTTAAATTTGGCAAAATAAACTTCCTAAATTGACTGAGACCTGTCTCAGATTTTGGGGGATCACAAGTTCCACAGTATTCTTTTTCTTATTTGTCTTTAATTCATTCAGAATTTATCTTCGTATACAGTATGGAACAGTGACTCAACTAATATTTGCTTCTCAAATATAGGTAGCCAATTATCAAAAACCCATTATCGAATGATCCTTGCTTTTATTGTTGATTTGAAGGATATAATAACATATAAATTTCCAAGTATATATGTAGATCTATTTCTGTAGGTACCATTTCCTACCATTTATCTCTTTTCCCTATTTTTGAATGAGTATCTCATTGTATAAATGCTATAGCTTTCTAATAAGTCCGAATTTCAGTTGGAAAAGCATCCCATTTCCTTACTTGAATTTGTCTAGACCATTTTTGGCCTTTACTATTTTAATGAATTGCAAAAGATTTCAACTGCAGGTGTCAAAAGACTCAAGTGTATAAGATTTAAGCACACTTTTCACATAAAACAAGAATTCTGTTTATGCTGCATGTAGATAGCTGCTTGCATTGTTTCAACATCACAGTAATGTCAGGACTGGTGTCCGTTTAATTTACTTGGTCTTTGCCTCAATAGTGGAAGTTGTCTGCCACACCTTTAAGTAACTAGTTCACTTTGAAGGCACTGTAGGGGAAATGGGTGGCTCCAACCCAGTGTCTTATTAGGAAATAGAAGGCCTTTGAGAAGCCCCTGGCAGATCTTTATGTATCACTGGGCAAAACAGGATCTCATATTTAAATCTTGTAGCAAAGGAGTCAAGAAGAGGTGTAGGTTATGGTTTGAATGTTTGTGTCGCCTCCAAAGTTCATGTTGAAACTTAATCCCCTGTATGGTAGTATTTAAAAGTGGGGTCTTTGAGAGGGAGAGGATCAGGAAAAATAACTAATGGATACTTGGCTTAATACCTGGGTGATGTAATAATCTGTACAACAAACCCCATGAAACAGGGTCACCTATGTAACAAACCTGCACATCCTGCACATGTTCCCTGATCTTAAAAGTTAAACACACACACACACACACACACACACACACACACACGTCATTAAGTTACAAGGGCTTTGCCTTCATGAATGCAAATTAGTAACCCTATAAAAGGTCTGGAGGGAACTAATTAGATCCCTTTGCTCTTTCATCCTTTCTGCCATGGGAGGACACAGCGTTTGTCTCGTGTAAATGAGGCAGCAAAGAGGGGCCATCTTGGAAGCAAAGATTGGGCCCTCACTAGTCATCAATCCTAGAATTGTAAGTAATAAATTTCTGTTGCTTATGAATTACCCAGTCTCAAGTATTTGTTATCACAGTACAAGTGGACTAGGACAGATTTTCCAATCTATACTGAGAAAGCTGACAAGGGAGCAGATAGAATTGAGAATACATGTGAGTAATGCCATGAATAATCCACCCTACTCTTCCACGTGAAAGAGTGGATCAGCTTTTCCATCTGTGAGAAAACCTGGTGGGTTTTCGACTGGGAATTAGAGATTGAATATATGGTTTAATTTAAGGAGAATTGGCATGTATATAATATTTAGTCTTTTCATCCTAGAACTTGAGTATTGTACTTATTCTTGTCTTCTCATGTTTTTCAACAAACTGTAATTTTCTCCATAAGGGACTTCAACTTTTATTTTAAAATATTAATTCCTAGATATCTCATTGTCTTGCTGTTACTGTAGTGGTATATTTGAAATATATTTATACACTCATATCTATCTGTATTTATTTCCTTTCACTGATATATATGTATATTCTTGGGATCTCTGTTGAAAATGAGTTCACTTTAGGCATGTGGATTAGGATTTGTTTCTGGGATCTCTATTCTGTTCCATTGGTCTGTGTCTGGGTTTTGTTTTGTTTTGTTTTATTGGTTTTGTTGTGGTTGTTGTTTTGGTTTGGTTTTTCGTGTGTGTGTGTGTGTGTGTGTGTGTGTGTGTGTGTGTGTGTGTGTGTTTGTCAGTACCATGCTGTTTTGGTGACCTTAGCTCTGTAGTTTAATTTGAAGTCACATAAAATGATTCCTCTGAGTTTGCTCTTTTTGCTTAAGATAGCTTTGGTTATTCTGGGCCTTTTGTGGTTCCACATAAATTTTAATTTTTTTTTTTATTTCTGTGAAGAATGTCATTGGTATTTTGACAGGAATACATTGAATATGTAGATTACTCTGGGTAGTATGGACATTTTAACAATATTGATTCTTCCAGTCCATGAACATGAAATACAATTTTATTTTTTGATGTTCTCTTCAATTTCTCTCATCAATGTTCTATAGTTTTCATTATAGAGATATTTCACTTTTTAAAGTTAATTTCTAGGTATTTAATTTTATTTGGGACTACATTAAATGGGATTACTTTTTAAATTATTTTTCAGATTGTTAACTGCTGGCATATAGAAATGCTCTTGATTTTTGTATGTTGATTTAATATCCTGCAATTTTACTGAATTTGTCAGTTCTAATGGATTTTTGGTAAAGTCTTTAGGATTTTTCAAATATAAAATTGTATCATCTACGAACAGAATTATTTGACTTCTTCCCTTCCTATTTGGATAATATTTATTTCTTTCTCTATCTCATTGCTCTAGCTAGGACTTCCAGTACTTATGTAGAATATCAAGGGTGAAAGTGGGCATCCTTGTCACATTCTAGAAAGACATTGAGCTTTTCCCCATTCATAGCACATAGTTTCCCCTTTATAGCACACATTTTTATTGGAAACCTTATAGGCCAGGATAGAGAGGTGTAATATATTTAAAGTAATGAAAAAACCTTTTACTTTAACATGGTATGTACAGTGAAAATATCCTTCAAACTAACTGTGGGTCTGCTATCTAAGATCCAAGATGTGGAAGTGGAGACCTCAAGAGCCTACTAGGTACTATATTCCCCTGAGGCCGAGCTGGTACCTAAGGTGCAAGACAAAGTCCTCTGCAATTTTTCCTCCACTCTTGGTTGTGTGTGTGTGTTTTTTTTTTTTTTTGTTGTTGTTGTTTTAAACAAAGTTTTGCTCTGTCAGCCTGGCCAGAGTATAGTGGTAAGTGGTATCATCTCGGCTCACTGAAACCTCTGTCTCCTGTGTTCAAGCAATTCTCCTGCTTCAGCCTCCTGAGTAACTGGAATTACAGGTGTGCACCACCACATCCAGCTAATTTTTGTATTTTTAGTAGAGATGGGGTTTCACCATGTTGGTCAGGCTGGTCTTGAACTCCTGAGCTCAGATGATCCACCTCTTTGGCCTTCCAAAGTGCTGGGATTACTGGCGTGAGCCACTCCACCTGACATTTTCCTCCACTCCTTTGAAGCAGAAGTAGTCTTGCCTTGTAGCTACCACAGCTGAAAATGTGCTTAGTATCACCTGAAGCCAGCAATCTCATTGTCTGACCCAAGACCCTCATCGTAGTACTGGGTATCACTGCTGGTTATTCAGGACCCAAGGACCTTAGTTAGCAGGTGATGTTTCCAGGATTATTTTTTCTCCTTCAAGGCATCTGTAGGTAACCAGCCCCCACATCACCCGTGGGTACCCCAAGTTCAGTGGTGACAAAGGAATGAGAAAAAGACAGATTAAAAATGCAAAAAGTGGGACCAGGGGGCAATCACTTGTAGTGGAGGCAGTGAAGCCCCGAGCTCTGATCTCTCACACAATTTATTGGTTACAATCACTTTGATCTATAGGGTAGAGGTGGAGTGATGGTGGGGGAGACGGTGATGTGATGATGGAGTGAATCGGTGAGCCGGAACTGGTGTGTCATTCTAAACATTGATAACAGCGGCGGTTTGGGAGTTTCACAAAACAAGATCATGTGGTTATCTTTAGCCTATTATCTATGTGCAGCTGGTGGAACGCAGGCCTTACAAAGAGCCTACAAGTCTGGTTACGTCTTACTGCTATGAAGGGGTTTTACGTCCTTGAGCACAATGTTTATGGTAACAGAGCCTAGGTCACCCTGTGCCAGAGCATGAGGCATGGAGAAGTTTGCCACCTCAGAGGCCTCCCGCAGTTTGCTGCAGTTTGTTGTTCTCAGTTTATACGTTACTCATAACCAATTTATGTAGGCACTCTATAAGTCCTTTCTCCTTTGCTGCTTCCCCCAACAGTCATCAGGTTCCCTTCTGGCCCACAGTATGTCTAGAAATGTCGTCTGGAAACTAGGACCTGAAAAGGGGGCCTTGTGACTCTGTTCTGTGCCCTAGCCTGCTGGGCCTAAGCTAGTAACCAAGAGACAAAACACATTACTCATCACTCTTCACTCACCTCTCCTCAATCAGGGGGAAAGGGTATCTTGAAACCAGGATCTGTGCAGCCTGTGGTTAGGGGTGGCCTGATGCCAGGATTCCCTTAGCCTCTCTGCTGGTGTCCCAGTAGATTATGTGCCACCCAAAGCCACTGGCCCTGGGACTATCTCACCACTAGAATTCACCTAAATGTTGCGGTCTTTGTGGCATCAGCTGCCTATCGAGTTTATTTAAAACCCCAAAAGCGCTTTAGCTAACGGTGACAAGGCTTCCAGGAACTCAAGTTCTGATCGCTGGAATGAGCAATTCTTTTTTGGCTAGGGCTGGATTAAATATTCCCTCTGTGAGCAGACGTCAGCTGAGTTTGACTCGGTTTGACTCAGGGGCAGCACCGAGTTCAGTGTCTCATAATTGCCGCACTCTTCCTCTCCCCCAAAGCACAGAAAGGATCTCTACACTCCTCTGCTGCTGCTGAGGCATGGAAGAGGGAGGGTGCCAGCAATTCAAGACTGTTTTTTCTACCACTTATCCATCTCTGTTTGATGAGTTTTTAATCTTATTATCTATTACGTTTCATTTGTAAAAGATTACTTTGGTTGGTTTTCCTACCTGCCTGTTTCTCTTTGGAGAGAATCTTTATTATGGTAAGACACAAATTCTGGAGCCAATTTGCCTGGTATAGAATATGTTCCCACCATGTACTAACTATGAGAACTCAGGCAATTCACTTTTCTTCTTGATGCCTCCATTCTCTCAGCCATAAAGTTAGGGTGCAAGTGGTTTTCTGTTGTAGCTAATCTCTTGGCCTACTCACTGTTCCCCACTTGTCTTGTAACTCTTTCATCCCTGATTTTACAAATATTCTTATTAAATTACCTTTATTTTAAATAGTAGTTTCTATTTTCTTGAATGTACTCCATTTCTCCCTTCTGTTTTCCCCCTCCCTGATTTATTGACATATAATTGACAAATACAGATTGTTTTTTCACGATAACAGCATGATGACTTGAATATATATATATATACCAAAACTTGATTTTAATTACCAAAATCAAATTAGCACATTCATCACAGTCCATAATTAACATTTTGTGTGTGTGTGGTCGAGCGTGAGGTCCCTTAAAATCTGCTTCTTCTTGTAACCAGTCTCAAGTTTAGCTGCTCACTTCTCAAAAGCAAAATTAGAGAGGCAAGCATTGGTGGGTGGGGAGAAATGTAGGTTTATTAAGGAGCCGGCATCCCAAAGAGATGGTGGACTTGCTTTGCAAAGATATTTCAATTTTCTCCGATTTGCAAAAAGGGATTTAAAGGGGAAGAGGCTTGGTAAACTATGTGTAGGAGTTAGCTATGCAGTTCAGTATGTCTGGTTCTGATGATTATCTTGAGGAATGGGCTATCTAGATGTCTAGCTGGTGTCATCTAAACTGAAACAAGATTGAAGATGAACTGTTCAGCTTTTTTTTTTTTCTGGGGGAGAATGTTTCACAGTCTTGGTTTTATCTCACAATTAGTTCCTAGAATTCTTAAACAAGGACAGTAAGGCAATATAAAAGAAAGCATAGCAATTTCCTTTCAAAATGGAGTGAGTGCTTCAGTTACACGATCAAATTTCAAGTAAACAATGCAATATAATTAATTATAGTCACCATGCTCGGCATTAGATCCCCACATCTTATTCTCTTACAATGGAAAGTTGGTACTCATTGACTAACATCTCCCCATTATTTCTTCATCTCCAGACCCTGGCAACCATGATTCTATTCTTTGCTTCTTAGTTCAAAGTTTTTAGATTCCACATATGAGTGAGATCACATAGTATCTGTCTTTCTGTGGTTGACTTATTTCAATTAACATAATATTGCCTGGGTTCATTGATGTTATTACAATTTACAGAATTTCTTTTTTATTGGTTGAATAATATTCATCTGTATCTCTGTCTATCTATATCTCTAATATTTTCTTTATTCATTCACCTATTGAGGGACACTTACATTGTTTACATTTTATATCTTAGATCATTGGAGTGCAAATATCTCTTCAGGATGCTGATCTCATTTCCTTTGGAAATATTCCCAGATGTGGGACTTTTCGATTTTATGGTAGGTCTATTTTTATTTTTTTGAGAACCTCCATACTGTTTTCCATACTGGTTGTACTAATTTACATTCTAATTAACAGTGTACAAGGGTTTCCTTTTCTCCACACCCTCACCATCACTTGTTATCTCAGGTGTTTGATAATTGCCATCCTAAAAGGTATGATTTTGATTTGCATTGCCCTGATGATAAATAATGTTAAGCATCTTTTCACATACCTGTTGGCCATTGCAAGTTTTCTTTGGTAAAATTTCCAACTGAATCTTTTACTTATTTTTAATTGGGTCATTTGGTGCTTTTTTTTTTTTTTTTGATTTTAAGGGATTTCTTTTGCCATTTAGTTCCCCTATATATTTTAAATTTTAACCCTTCATCAGATATAAGGTTTGCAACTATTTTCTCCCATTTCATGGGATGCGTTTTATTTTGTTGATTGCTTCCTTTGTTAGGCAGAGGTATTTAGTTTGACATAGTTCTACTTGTTTTATTGCCCGTGTTTTTGGTGTAACATATAAAAAATAATTGCCAAGACCAATGTTAGGAGATTTTCCACCAAATTTTCTTCTAAGAAGTTTATGGATTCAGCTCTTACATCTAAATTTTTAAATTATTTCAAGTTAACTTTTTCTGCTTCCCTCTTTCAATTTTAAGGACACTTAAAACTCTGTTGGAATTATAATTACAATGGAATCGAATTTATACATCATTTTAGGATGTATTTTTTTTATTATCTGCCCCACCTGGACAATCTAGGATTATCTCTCTATTTTAAAAAGGCCACTGACTAACCATCTTAATTTTTTCTGCAACCTTAATTTTCCTTTGCTGTGTAATATAACATATTCACAAATTCTGGTAATGAGGGTGTGAACCTTTTGTGGGGTGCTGTTCTCCCTACCACAAGGTGCAATTAATAATCACATCACGACCCAGGTATTAACATATTTTTTCATGCAACTAATTCCATATGATCATCCTAATTATGTGTGATATCAAGTGCATTTTTCTTTCAAGATAGACTTTATCAAGTGGAAAAGCACGCTTATAATCCAGTTTGGTAAATCTTACATCAATACATTTAATGTTAAAATCATCTCTGTATAATTCTATTAATAAATCTACTTTATAGATGGGGGTATGTGTGGGTGTGAATTTGATTTGTTTATATTATTTAGGGATTTTGTATCTACATTCAGAAGTGTCATTGGTTTTTATTTTATTTGGCAATTCTTCTCTGATAATAAAAGTTATGCTACCTTGTAAATTTTATTCAGGATATTACAACTTTTCTATTCTTTGAAGGAACTTTAAGTTAATTCAGATATTTCGTCTAATCTTGAATAAGTCTTGGAAAATTCTAATTTTCTCAAAAAGAAATTCCATTTTATCCAACTTTACAAATGTATTGGCATACAATTGTTTAAAATAAATTTTATGTATTTTTTTCAAATGCTTGCCCTGTTTTAATTTTCATCTTATTTTTGATTCACAATGTTGCTTTCCGTACTTCCTTTTTCATCCCTTTTGACTGAGTTATCTATTTTAATATTATTTTGAGAGAAAACCCTTTGGCTTATTTGATTCTTACTATTGCACATTTTTTTTCTATTTTATTTCTGCTCTTTCATTAATCATTTTGGGGCTGGGCACGGTGGCTCATGCCTGTAATCCCAGCACTTTGGGAGGCTGATGTGGGCAGATCACCTGAGGTCAGGAGTTCCAGACCAGCCTGACCAACGTAGAGAAACCCCCTCTCTACTAAAAAATACAAAATTAGCCAGGCATGGTGGCGAATGCCTGTAATTTCACAACTACTCGGGAGGCTGAGACAGGACAATCTCTTGAACCCAGGAGGCGGAGGTTGTGGTGAGCCAAGATCATGCGTTACACTCCAACCTGGGTGGAGAAAAGAACAAACGTAGTCTGAAAAAAAAATGAAATGACAAAGGGGATGTTACCACTGAACCCACAGAAATAAAAATAACCATTAGAAAGTGCTACAAACACATTTATGCATAAGAACTGAGAAAATCTATAAGAGGCAGATGAATTCCTGGACGCATTCACCCTTCCAAGACTGAACCAGGGAAGAAGTTGATTCCCTGAACAGAACAATAATGAGCTTTGAAATTGAATAGGTAATTTTGCTAAAATTCAACATTGTTTTTTAAAAAAACTTTCAACAAACTAGGTTTTAAAGGAGCATACCTCAAAATAATAAGAGCTATCTATGACAAACTCACAGCCAACTGTGAGCTTCCATACTGAAAGAAAAAAAGCTGGAAACATTCCCCTAGAAGACTGTTATGAGACAAGGATACCCTCTCTCATCACTCCTATTCAATATAGTATTGGAGTAACTTGCCAGGCCAATGAGGGCAAGAGAAAGAAAGAAAGGGCATCCAAATAGAAAAGGGAGGACATCAAACCATCCCTGTTAGAAGATGGCATGATTCTATTATCTTTAGAAAACCTCATAGTCTCAACCCAAAAGCTCTTTAATTGATCAACAACTTCATTAATATTTAGGGTACAAAATCTATGTACAAAAATCAATAACTTTCATACACACCAACGACAGTTAAGCTGAGAGCCAAATTAGGAATGTAATCCCATTCACAATTGTCACAAAATGAAAAAAAAAAAAAGACCTAGAATACAGCTAACATGGGGAATAAAAGAATTTCTACAATGAGATTACAAACACTGCTCAAGGTAATCCCAGATTTTTTAAACAAATAGAAAAACATTTCGTGCTTATGGATAGGAAGAAACAATATCATTAGAATGGCCATACTGCCCAAAGCAATTTACAGATTAGATGTTATTTGTACAAAGCTAGAAATGATATTTTTACCAAACTACAAAAAACTATTTTAAAATTTATATGAAGCCCCAAAACAGCTCAAAATTCTAAGCAAAAAGAAAAAAGTGAAAGGCTTCAAACTATACTAGCGCTATGATAACCAAAACAGTATAGTAATAGTACAAAAACAATAAAACAGAAAATAGAGCACAAAAATAATGTCACACAGCTACAACCATCTGATATTTGACAAAGCTGACAAAAACAAGCCGTGGGAAAAGGACTCTCTATTCAATAAATGGTGCTGAGTTAACCAGACTATTCATATGCAGAAGACTGAAACTGGACCTCTTCCTTACACCATACGCAAAAATCAACTAAGATAAATTAAAGACTTTAAAGGTTAAACCCCAAACTACAGTAACTTAGAAGGCAACCTAGACAATACCATTATCTATTTCCAGTCTAAGGACTGGCAAAGATTTTCATAATGCAGATGCCAAAAGCAATTGTAACAGAAGCAAAAATTGACAAATGGGATGTAATTAAAGAGCTTCTGAACAACAACAAAAAAACTATCGACAAAGTAAAACAGACAACCTGCAGAATGAGAAAACATTGTGACAAGCTGTGAATCTAACAAAGGTCGAAATATCCATCGTCTATAAGGAACTCAAACAAATGTACAATAAAAAAAAAAAAAAACGTCGGCAAAGGACCCCAACAGACACTTCTCAAAAGAAGACATGCATGCAACCAACAAAGACATGAAAAAAAGCTCAGCATCACTGATCATTAGAGAAGTGCGAATGAAAACCACGACGAGATGCAATGTCACATCAAGTCAAAACGGCTATTATTAAAATATCAAAAAATAACAGATGCTGGTGAAGTTGTGCAGAAAAGGAATGCTTATACACTGTTCTTGGGATTGTAAATTAGTTTAACCATTGTGGAAAGTAGTATAGTGATTCCTAGAAAGAACTAAAAACAAAACTACCATTTGACCCAGCAATCCCATTACTGGACATATACCCAGAGGAATATAAATCATTCTACCCTAAAGACACATGCACAGGTATGTTCATCACAGCACTACTCACAATCGCAAAGACATGTATTGAACCTAAACGCCCATCAATGGTAGATTGGATTTTAAAAATGTGGTACGCATACACCATGAAATATGATGCAGCCATAAGAAAAAAATGAGAACATGCCCTTTGCAGGAATGTGGATGGTGCTGGAAGCCATTATCCTCAGTGAACTAATGCAGGAAGAGAAAAACAAAATTTCATCTTCTCACTTCTAGGTGGGGACTAAATGATGATATCATATGGACACACAGAGGCAAACAAGACACCTGGGGCCACTTGAGAGTGGAGGGTGGGAGGAGAAAGAGTAACAAAAATGTAATTTTTCTTTACTAGTCTTAGTACCTGGGTGACAAAATAATCTGTACAATAAACCCCTTGTGACACAAGTTTACCTACAAAACAAACCTGCCCATGTACCCCTGAACATAAAATAAAAGTTAAAAAGACAGTTACAATAAAAAGGGCTTTATTTAATTCAAGAACAAGATGAAATGACTAGGCTACTAGCTTGTGGCATGTGGCATAACGTCAACATATACTTAAGATAAAAAATAATGATCCAAGTACTATTGTACTTCCCTCTACACTGACAAAGTAAAAATCTTCTAATACTGACAGGAGAATAACAAGTTTCTTTTAGTGGCAAGCACAGGAGGAGCTAATTCTAGTGTTTTAGCAGATCGTCAAGTACACTGAAAGGGTACTGTTGTTCTCACAGTTTTGAAGAATGATTTTATAGCCAAGACTCAGGAAAGGCTGCAATTATGGTGGCTGTGGGATTCCGGCAGCAGAAAATTGTGAATGTTCTGCCTCAAATTTTGACATTGACATGATTTGGCTCTGAATACTCTCAGTCTTAGTTTAAAGGTCTTTAAATATCATGAAGAGAATTGTATTTGGTCTATGGATCAGTCAGCTATGGTTACATATTAGTTCACCTAATTACTTGTACTGATTTTCTTTCTGTTATGAGGTTGTTTCAGGGAAAAGGAGAATTATAAATTAGATGGCTACCCCAAGAAGAGTTTACTGTAGGTTGATAGTAAGAGTCTATAATTTCGGTGAAGTTCAAGAGAAGTGGGAGATGATAAAGAGTAATTTAAACCATTTCACCGTCCATTGAGACTCCATTTTTCTTAAAATGCCTTATGCTGGAAATAAGTGATATAAAGAAGAGTACACCCAAGGCCCAATTTGCCCTTCTGCTCTCCCTTGCCACCAGGCCTAATGCTACATTTGTACATATCTGTACAACATCTGTAAGGCATACTTCCAGAGTGCCTGCTTTTGATAATCATCAAATTTAGGCAAGCCAGTATCTGCAGATCAGGAATAGAAAGTGTGTTGGGAAGGTATATGAATAAAACAGTATGGTGATTCATGCAAAAGAGAAAGGGAACTAAGAGAAGAAATCATGAACGAAGTAATACTGTAGCATTTTGATAGATGGCGTACAGACATTATTGGCCATTTACCATAAATCGTTCTTATTGTTTTGGGCATATAACTAATTTCTCAGTGTCCTTTGCAGTTTGATATGGTTATTTGACAGAGTTAGAGCCAAGGAACATGAGAGAAAATGTTGCACCATACTACTAACATTTTTAGATAAGCTCCTTCTTTTTATTTTTTCATGTAACACATTCTTATGGCAACCACCAAGCTGTACGTGGAAGATGTATGTTGACTATGGTAGAGCTGCTATCATCCTGGGTCCCTGAATGACTGTGAAGCAGAGTATTCCAGCAACCCAGACCCACTCTAAACTGTTAAATCCATGGTGTATTAGTCTGTTATCACGCTGCTATAAAAAAACTGCCTGAGACTGGGTAGTTTATAAAGGAAAGAAGCTTAATTAACCCACAGTTCCACATTGCTGGGAAGGCCTCAGGAAACTACACAATCATGGTGGAAGGCAAAGGAAAAGCAGGCACCTTCTTCACAGGACAGCAGGACAGAGTGAGTACAAGCAGGAGAAATGTCAGATGCTTATAAAACCATCATATCTCATGAGAACTCACTCATTAACATGAGACGGCATGGCGGAAACTGCCCCCATGATCCAATTACCTCCACCTGGTACTGACCTTGACAAGTGGGGAATATAACAATTCAGGGTGAGATCTGGCTGGGGCACACAAAGCCCAACCATATCATATGGGAAATTAACTTTTCATATGTTGGGTGGTTATATATATATTTTAGTCTATTTGTTAACACACACTACTTTCCCTTATGTCGAAATTAGTACCAGAAAAATGAAATTACTATAAGAAAAGTCTAAAGCATGCATCACTGGCTTAATGGCTATGAAAATACTAAGCAGACTGGGAAAAATAGACTCCCAAGTTTTATATGGTTAAAACATTTGACAAAGCCATCTTTCAGTATTTTTGAAGCTAAAACAAAGGTATATGAGCCTATATCTCTAGCAGAACTGATTATAAAGAGACAAAATATTAGTTCTAGTGTGTCACTATGGGTTGACAATTACTTGCTACCATTAGCAAGAGGGAAGCCTTAGTTACTGAATGATCTTGCGGAACAGAGCTATGAGACAATTCTGGTCCACTTAGGCAAGGACTGATATGCAAGAGCTAAAAAAAAAAAAAAAAAAAAAAAGCTTTTTCTCTCATGTAGACTGCTGTATTTTAGTAATCTATTGGCTATATTAGCATAGCCTTTATGTTAACCAACCAGGTATAATAGTAAAGAGTATCAACAAAAGCATAGAACTGACTTAGAAGCCCCAGAAAATATCAAGGCATTTTGTTTTATCTAGACCAGAGTTAGGCAAACTATGGCTTAGGGCCAACTGAAGCCTTTGGCCTGTTGTTTTTTTAAATAAAGTTTTTCTGGAATCCAGCCATGGACATTCATTAATTGATTATCTGTTATATAGGTATTGTCTGTTGTATTATATTGTATTGTATTGTATTGTATATGACATATTGAGTGAGTTGCAACAGAGACTATATAGTCTGCAAAGCAAAAGAAATTTACTATCTGACCCTTTACAGAAAAAGTTTGCTGACCCCTGATCTAGTATGTGTATTCTAAATATGAGAGGGAATGGGAGATAATGCCCAAGAATATTTGCAAAAGTCAGTGTTGAAGCTCTTAAAAATCAGAATGAATAGGGCAATGGGGAATTATCTACAAGTAATTGGAAAAGCAAGTGATGCCCTTAAATATTTCCAGAAATTACGCTGTAAGATGACATTGACAAACTAGAGTGGTCAAGGATATTAGGATTTAAACGACGTATCGAAAATTAGCTCATAAGTGAGAATGGTTGGAGACGCTATAAATATTTAGTCTATAGAAGGGAATATTTAAGGATGTACAATATTTAAATATTTAAAAGCTTGACTGGCGGAAAATACTTCAACTTATTTACAAATATTCGATTAATCACAAGGCAGTTCTCCTCTAAAACAGAACTCTTGAAATAAGAGCCAAATTTGGATTCTTTTAAGTGATCAAAATCAGGTAAGTCGGAATAAGATTCTAAAAATGTCCATCACGAAGAACCATGTCGTCTATTTTTTATGTTGAAATTCCTTGTTATATTTTCTCATTAATCCACTGCGATCGTATTCTCATTATCACTACCACTTCACTGAATTTGCCTCTTCCAAGGTCACTAGTAGCAGTTTTATTAAAAAATTCAATGAATACTTTTCAGGCATTTACAAGTATTTCATAGACCTGCTTTTAAAAAATTTCCTTTTACTTTGATTTGTAACACTAATCTTACTGATTTTTTTTCTCTGTGTACACTGCATGTTGATCTTCTTCAGAGGAGTCTATTTTGTTGATCTTCCATTCTGTTAGCTTTATTCTCTTCATTCTACCCCATCTCACTGGCTAATGCTGCTTATTCTTGAGAAGGGGAGATGCTAAAGCCATAGTGCCTGATGTTTTAAAAGTTGTAAAATAATTCATGATTTTCAATTATTTTAAGATTAAGTTTAAAGAAGAAGCTGTCCCTGTCAATGACTTTAAATTTATTCATTTAAAACTTACGTGTCCAATTGGCACTTTCCTTAGTGGTCAAGATGTAATAGCAGGTAAGTAAGAATATGTAAATTTCTGACTCTTAGAGAATTTTCATTCTAATTGAAAGGAAAGAACGGAAGTAAACAAAAATTTGGATATCATGAATATTTCACAAAGAGCTAAGTACTACAAAGAAAGTAGACTGTAGTAATTAAACAGGGGATAGCTGGGAAAATGACTAATTTAGCTAAGATGATCAGATATGATTTCTAGGAGACCTGAATAATGAGAACCTGGAACTTTTGACCTGAGGTCTCCATAATGAAAGGAGCTAGTCGTGTTAAGAAGTGGGTGAGTAGTACTTGTTAGTGGGATTCAATAGTGGGTCCAAAGACCTGAAGGTAGGAGTGAGATTGGCATGTTGAAGGAACAAACAGAAAGAACAGAGTGTAGTTCACAACAGGGAGAGTAATAGTTGGTGAAGGCAGAAAAATTACGGAAGCCAGATTATGTTGGACCTTGTAGGCTAGAATGTAAAGTTTGAAGTATCTATAAATGCAATAAAAAGAGCCATTGGAAGAGTTTTTTTTTAACATGGTGTAACATTATATTACATTACCTGATTTGTTTTCTATTTCTCAGATGATACAATTTATGTAACTCTTTTTGACTTTGTTGTAATGAAATTTAGATCTTACAAATTAGCTGGGTGTAGTGAGATATATCTATGGTCCCAGCTACTTGGGAGGCCAGGTGGCAGGATCACTTCAGCCCAGGAGGTAGAGGTTGCAGTGAGCCAAGATTGTACCATTGCACTCCAGCGTGGGTGATGGAGTGAGACCCTGTCTCGATAAAAGAAAAATAGATCCACAGTAAATGCTTGTCCACAGGATACAGATTAACTTATGACTTCATGCATATTTATTATATTATTGGTATTTATTTCTGGAATGAAGATTTTCATTTATATGTAGCTTCTGTTGTAAAGTGTTTCAAAGTATTTTCAATCATATACTACATCCTTATTGTACATAAGAGCATTGGATGTGGATTGAATAACCTACATGCAATGCTGGTTCTAACAGTGAGTTATTCATATACATATAAGATAATCATCCAAACTCTTTGGTCTTAATTCCTTCTCAAATTGAGGAAATTAGCAATAATTATTTCTGTACCTCTCAGGAATATCGTGTGGAGAAAAACAGACATACATGTATATGGGCAAATAGTCATAAGCTTATACATATTTATATATATATTTCTTGAGTTCCTTTATGGGAAAAATGTACATACTAAAGTTTGGAGATTTAAGATGTAGTTTTAGAAAAATGATCTGGATTAATTTTTGTTCTAAACATGCTACCAAACATTTTACGTTCATGTACATTTCATACAGAGAAGGAAATACGGGATGTCTTCTCAACTGTGTGAATCTTCCTAAGATTTTTTAATGTGGTATCTGAATCTCCTGATAAACATATGAAATTTGCATCATTCAGAGTTCAAGTTCAAAGTTAAAATTAGGAGCAAAGTTTGAAGGTCTCTGTAAGCACCCTCATTAGAGTTACTGCTAATGGCTATGTGTAAATTTACTTAATAAATTATTCAGTTTGATATCAATCTTGTCTGTTGTCATACACTTTTGAAACAAAGAATGCATTGCAACTCTCAAGAATATACCTTTAGGCAACAATGGAAAAGTCACTTGACACCCATAGACTTCATGCTTTTAAAAATATTTAAACTTTAGGTAAATTGCATAAGAAATTTTCAATTTTTATAACTTTTCAATAATTTATCTTATTTTTATCAAGTTATTGTATATGTTTTTGCTATGAAACACTGTCAACCCCATGTATACATTATTTTAATCCTAGATGGGAGTATCTTTGTAAAGATTAATATTTCAGTGGTGGCCGGTGAGAGATTCCTTAGAACTCAAGTTCCCTGTGAGCCGCATTTTGGAAACCCTACTGACTTATAGAAAATGACCACCTAAGCACTGATCGCAGTCTTCAGAACTATAACATGTACATTGATTAATGTCTCTGTATTTGGTAAATGTCAAAATTTAGGTGCCTTTTCACACCATTCCAAAATTTAAAAACCTTATTTCATAACACTTCATGCTTTGTATATTGCTTTGGTTTTTTTTTTTTTTTTTATCTATAATTCCCTCCAATAACCACTTCTTGCCAATGTTAATGCTACTTGTAATTGAAGGCTTAGCCATTTCTACCAGTATTTTGTATGTGTGGAATAGTTATAAGTAGAGCTTTCTCTTCACAGATGTAGGTCTTTTCCTCGTGGTTGTTTATTGCTTGCTGTCGCCAAAGCTTAACATTTAGCAGTGGTTGGGGCCTGAAGAAAACAAAACTGGGGAGAGCTGGTTAGTAAAATAATCCCACAGAAGGAAGCCACTGTATAGGTTTGAAGTCAGAGACCCCCAGGAATATTGACAGAAAGATATTAGGGTACAACATGCATGCTGTCACCCTAAATAAATAGAACATAGTATAGCCACATTGCTGCCCTGTCCCAAAAATGGCCTGTTTCAATTACTGTAAACTCTTGAAGATAGATACTGTATTATATATATTCATACCTCAGGCTGTCTGCTATTTATATGGTAAATATGAGGCCTTCCTACATACATGTTGAAATCAAGTATAATAGCATTCTGAGACATTGCATACCACGTGTATGCATTCTTTTCGTAACATCACTGCTCATTTTCTTCATAGAAATAAACCCCAAAATAAAGTTTTTCTACCTAAGTTATAAGCTTCTCAAGGGCAGAAATTGCAGATTGGTTTTCTTAGAAAGTAGATTTTGAGGTGGAGACCTGTATGCAATAAGTTTATTAGAGGATGTTTTCACACCTGTGAAGAAGTGAAAGAAGTAGGAATAATAGGAGGGAAGAGTTTTCAGAGAGAGTCTTGGCTGCTAAATAGCAGTTGCCAATACTATAATAGCAACTGGAACAATGAAGTTTTTCAGTCCTAAAGTTGGTCTGAAAGTCTAGGCGGTATACCATAGAATTCATTACAGCAGAGCTGAATGACTCACTTACCTCTGTAACTCCCGTAAAATTTGCTGAATTGCTGGCACATTGTAGGCACCCAAATAGTCATTGAATGAGTAAGTTAATATAATAATGTGATGTTAAACATAAACTAGATATACAGACACATACTAAGCAGTGATAAATGGTAATTGTTATATTACTATTATTTTTGTTAATATCCATACTTGGAAAACAAAATAATTTCTTTTTTCTTTATTCTAAGAATATTTTTATACAGGTCCAAATAATTCAAGTAAGCCATTTATTATCATTTGGATCTTACTTATTAGATATATTAGTCAGGTTATGGAAAAAACAGATAATATACTGAAACAAGGAAATGAAGACAATTAACAGCAACCAACTTGATACAATAATACATCATAAGGCTTGAAACAGCAGGAAGCCATTATTACCCCTAGGCCTGAAAGGCAGGCAGAGAGAGTAATTATTATAATGCAGAGATAGCAGCAACTGGATTTCTAAGAGAGGTCTGTGGCTTTTTTGTAGAGGGGCAGTCACTATCAATACAAAGCCCATCAAAGAGAGAACCTAGGGAATGAATCCCCCAAACCTCATTCTATATCCACTACTTGATCTTTTGCAATGAAATCTTGATGGTAAGAGCTCCGATTGGAGCACCCTGGTTACTTTGTGAAGAGGGAGAGGGGAACTGAGGTGAGAAACATATAGATTAATGGGCAGTGGTCAATGGCCTGGCCTTCTAATCTGGGGCCTGGAAAGACAAGCACTAGAAAACTGAAGACAGTGAGGTCTATAGAAGTAGCATGTGGATAGTCGTATGGGAGCGGATAAAGTATGAAAATATTTTAATGTTCACCAGAAATCATTTACTACAGATAGGTACTGCAAACCAAGTTGACGAAATGACTTGAGCAGTTCACCTTACTGGCCTTTCTTCATTAGCCACATCAGAGGTATCATAATGGGCATGTGAATGGAGTGGTCATGGTAGCAGAGATGGAGGCTGTATGTATGTCCCGACAGCATAAACTTCCACAAACCTAGCTATTATTGTCTCTGAATGTCCAACTTGTCAGCAACATAGACCAATGCTGAGCCCCCCACTATGACACCGTTATTCAAGGAGACAAAATGACTTTGAGGTGGCAAGCGTTGACCACATTGGGCCCCTCTATTTTGGAAAGGCCAGCAATTGATTCTCACAAACATACATACTTACCTAGCCGTAAGTTTGCCTTCTGCTTGTAGAGCCTTAGCCAGCACTTAACATCTGTGAGCTTATAAAATTTCTGATCCATAGACTGGGTATCTCACACAGCACAGCATCGACCACACTGCCCACTTCACAGAAAATGAGGTCCAGGAGTGGGCTCATGACCATAGGTTCCACTGACCATGTCACATAACACACCATCCAGAAACAGCTCACCTCAGAGAACACTGGAACTACTTTCTAAAGATGCAACTGAAATGCCGGGTCAGGAGAAACAGTCTGATTGATTGGGATGTCATCCTTTTAAATGCAATGTATTTTAGTGTATTTAATTAAATCAGCAGCCTCTATATGACACTGTGTCTCCCTTGTGAAAGCTTATGTGCTAGAAACAAAGTTTGTCAGCAGAATTGGCCCCCACGCCACCTTTCCCTATGATCCACTGGGAAATCATGTGCTTCATATACTCATAATTTTAAGCTCTAGAGTTTGGAGGGCCTTGTTCACAAAGAGGACACATTCTTGCCAGGAGAAACAAATAACAGCAATTTATGGCTGCCATAAGGGCACTTTGTATTCCTGTGCCCGAGGAGAAGCAGATGAGGAAATTACCATATGGGAAATGTATAACTGATTCTGATCATCAGGATGAGGCAGGGCTGCTTTTCCCTTTGGAGCCGAAAGGGATTATATGTGAAACACAAGTGATCCACTTGGATACTTCCTTGTATTCTCTTGCCCCATTGTAACTATGAATGGACAACTGCAACGAACCCAGACCAAGAAGCTCTCAGAGCACTCAGCAATGAAGGTTTGGGTCATACCAGGTAAACCATCAAAACCTGCTGAGGAAATAGCTGAGGGCATCTTGTCCTTCCCTTCCTTCATCCCCCAACCCGGCTCCAACAACTTTAGCCATTAACAAGCCCTATTGGATCTCACTCCAAAATATATCTTAAATCCATCTAATTTTTCTCATCTCCACTCCTAGACCTACCTCTTAGCCATGATTATATCACACTTGCATTACTTCAAGTCTCCTAAACAGTTTCTTCTCTCTCTCTTCTGCTGCCATCCACGACCCCAACACCTATTTAAAACATTTCAGTGACTTCCACTAATTTTAACATAAAACTTCAATTTCTAACATGGACTACAAATCTCTGCATGATCTCATTGTTTCCAGTTTCCATCCACATCTTGTACTGTCCCCCGCCATAGTTCACTAACCATTCAGGTCTTTACTGACTTCCTCGACGGTGTGAGGCTATGCACACTTTTCTTGCCTCAGGGTCTTTGCACCAGCTGTCTTCTTTTGCCTGCAACTTTTTCTTGTAGAATCTTTGTATAGCAGGCTTTCATTTACCATTTAGTGCTCAGTAAAATGTCATCTATTTACTAATGCGTTTCCTACCTATGCAGTGTAAAGTATTAAAGGAGGTTTCTTTTTTCCTCACAACTCATGGTTATTTTTTCTCAATAACCTGTTTTTATTATCTGTGTATTTTTTTGAGATTTTAAAATTACCACCTCAAATAGACTTTAAGATTGATGACTTCAAGAATTGTTTTCCTTGTTTGTCATTAAACGCTCAGTGTCAAACACCACAAGATATAAGGTAGGTGCTCAAAAAAAATCTGTTTAGTAAATGAATTTGGTCACTGTGTAATAGAA
Source organism: Ateles fusciceps (assembly GCA_036589455.1). Lineage (NCBI taxonomy): Eukaryota > Metazoa > Chordata > Mammalia > Primates > Atelidae > Ateles > Ateles fusciceps. The sequence continues at coordinate 256,647 of JAZHEH010002546.1, read as the reverse complement.
GACACTTTTGTATGCCCAAACCATTTTTCCTAAAAAAATGATATTTTGTTTTTCAATGTAATTTTGATAGAAATAATTGGAGAATATTATAGATAGTAGTTCAATTTTGGCTTTATAAGGGAGATGCTATTTTATCCTCCATAGAGGGAGTAAATCACAATTCACAAGGACATTTTTATGGGTAAAATTACAGCAGGGTATATGGAGAGAATAAAGACAGAGGTATAATAATCCTGGAATGCATTTCTTTATGAGAAGTCAATTATGTATCACTTACATTTTTACTCTGAAAATTTAACCAGCTCATTGTTGAAACTTTGGAATATATATTTATACAATTTAGAGATAATAAACATTTCCACCTAAATTTACTGTTCTCCAGTTTTTCTTTTGGAGTAAATAATTCTGTATTTTGCTTTATTCCCTTTTTTGTCATATCATTTCCCCATATTTTCTCAATAAAATTTAAAGGTCTGTCTTTTAAGTGATCATGTGAATGTGCCATATTTATTTTAACCTATTTCTTTATACTCAAATGTTTAAATTATTCTCAGTTTTTTTAATACAATTTTGAACTTTTATATTTTCATCATGATTTTGAATTTATGAAACAGTGCTGGGAGGAACATCTTCATTAATTAACATATATACATATTTCTGATTACTTCCTTATTGTGTAGTCCTCAACGTGTAATTTCAACGTCATAATGCTTGAAGATATTTGAAGGCCGCTATAGATTGATATTTATTTTCATAAATTCATAAATTTTGTACAAATTTACAGTCTCACCAGCATTATTTGGTACACTTTTCATAATACCTATCCATCATTAAGCATCATTATCATTTCATATCCTTCGTAATTTAATAGATGACATATGGCATATCATACTATTTAGTTTTATATTTATGTGATTACAATTTCAATGGTTTATTTTATACTTTAAAATTCTGTTTGTCATGCATATGGCAGTGACTTTAGTTTACTTTCTACTTTTTAAGTCAGAATCTCATTTTTTTCTTATTCATATTTAGTTTCGATTTTAAAATAAATGCTTCTTATTTTTGCAAGCAAGTAGTATATAAAGTGAAAATCCTCTTTCCCCACATATATATATTTCTTTAACATTTTCTTGATGTTAATATTTTATTTTATTTTGTATGACATGTTTGAGAATTTACCAATATTGAATTGACAGGCCAGGTTTCTTATTGTAGACACACCATATCTTTTGTGTGACCTTGAAAAATAGAGAACAGATTTTATTCTAATACAGAGACTTGTATGTGTCCACCCATTCATCCATTTGTTCATTTATTCATTCATAAATCTATTATTTTCATGAGTACCTCATGGGAAGACCTTGAAAATTTTCCATCTCTGTCTCTCTCCCAAAGCTGCTGGATGCCTGAAATTGAACCATTAGTGAATCATTTTAGAGATGATTGGTCTGGGGGAAAAAAAAGGCTATGAAAATGTTCAACAGTAAAGAGTCAAGCAACAGGCACGTATCTATCTCCCTCTGTCTTTTCCATCTGTTCTTTCACTCCTTCTCCACACACCAAGAAAGGCCTTGGGAAATTTTGTCCCAGGACTCCTCATTCTTTCCTCTTATTTCACAGCCTTTTGATTTATATTGGGAGCACCATGGTGAGGTTTCATGTTTATTTGAGGGGTTGGGGACAGTTGTTTTCTCACCAGTTATAGGCAAGAAACACAGGGTACAATTAATTCCATTCTTAGCCATCTCATGATGAATTAGGTAGAAGGAGTCCTACTATCTTTCTCTTGAATGAGAGCACTTTCTTCTTCTCAGTTGCATGTGTTTCTGGGGCCTGGATGAGTTTTTACCAGGGCTGGGACTAGGGTGACAGAGTCTCATAGACCCAGGTTAGGGTGAGGCAAGCGAGTGAATTGTGAAAGTGCTGGATGTATTTAAATTTTTGTCTATGATGGATTTTTTCATTGATTTAGAATTTTTAAAATATTTCATTGATTACTGAGTTGTTCTGAGGGTCCGCTACGTTTTGTGCCCACGTTGAGCGCCTGGGTTGCCTCATCCTAATCCTAGTATAAGCTTTGTTCTCTAGAGATGGAGGACGCTTAGCATCATCTGTGGGCTTCTCTGGTTCCTCCATTATTAACCAAAGCTAGATGATCCCAAAATCCACTCTTAACTGTCACATTTGGAGAAAGTGTTGGGCTTCCTTCCATATCCATCTGTTTTAGCACTGGGTATATTCCACCGGTGTGAGTGAATGTCCTGTTCTGTCTGGATTCTATGACCACTCAGTGGTTGTCATCCATTTGCAGTGGAGGCAGAATAGTAAAACAATAGTGAAAGGAACCATGTGCTTCAGACCTCCATGGGCTTATTTAGTTTAGGAATTGTGGCAGGTGTGGTTGCAGGTAATGGGAAACAGGACACATTCTTCCAAGGCTCTGAAGCTACAGAGTCCTGCAAAAGGTACACTATTACAGGGATCTCTAACATTCGTTACACATTCCAGTCACTTGGAGAGCTTTTAAAAAAAGGTGGGCAAGGCTAGGTGCGGTGACTCATGTCTGTAATCCCAGCTTTTGGAGGCCAAGGCTGGAGTATTGTCCCCTACTCTGACATTTATTAAATGTAGTTCTCTTCTGTTGAGATGTTTGGAAGGTGATGGGATATGGATGCCAGGGCAGTTTCTTTTTTCTACATTTTGGAATTATCGATAAAATAATATTTCTGAAACACAGCACTAGGTCCAAAAGATTACCACTGGGAGATTTTGAGTCAAGATGATTACCTAGGGATATGTTGATGAAGAATATTTTTGTTGTATTTCACTGTGATACAGTGGGAATTTACCTGGCATTTCCACTAAATTGCTGCAGGAACTTGGGGAGGTCCCATCCCTTCTTGGGCCTGAGTTTTAAAGTCAACATACTGGAATTGAACCAGATAATCTCAAAACTTCCATTCAACTCAGAGCTATGGTTTGTTGATTTATTACTAAGATTATATGAATTAATGCATGCAGGTGTTGCTTTATATCTAAGGAAAATAACTTTTGACAACAAATTCAGCATATCAATACTATAATGTTAATATCTTTATATTTTTAAAACTGTATTTCTTCTAAATAACTTAATGCTCTCTGAAATTTAGACTTATCTCAGAAGCATAGTCTAACTTTTTATTTTTTTTTTTGAGAAGGAGTCTCGCTCTTGTCACCCAGGCTGGAGTGCAGTGGCGCAATCTCAGCTCACTGCAGCCTCTGCCTCCAAGGTTCAAGCGATTCTCCTGCCTCAGCCTCCCCAAGTAGCTGGGATTACAGGTGTCCACCACCATGCCCAGCTAAATTTTTGTAGTTTTTAGTAGAGACGCGGTTTTGCCATGTGAGGCAGGCTGGTCTCAAGCTCCTAACCTCAGGTGATCCATCCGCATCAGTCTCTCAAAGTGCTGGGATTACAGGCATGAGCCACTGTGCCTGGCCGTCTCTATTTTATCTCAGTTTCACCATATGTGACCAGTGGTTATAGAAAAGTTATTTTTCTTGTTTTACAGATTTTTTTGAAAAGGAAATTAAATCACATTCTTCCAGGCATTAAGGGATAAAAAATGGAATTAAGTACTAGGATTTGGTCACCATGGTGGAGGGGGAAGAATGAGACACATAGAGGCTGCTGGAAGCTAGAGTTGGGTATGGCGTATGTGGACATCACATATGCAGGGTTGGTTGTGAGAGAGCTACTTGAAAGGGAAGGGAGAGATTGTAGGCAGCAGCATTCAGGATGGTCATGATTGTGTCTGCCCAGCCCAGACTGTAAGAACTTGTGTAAGAATTAGCTGCTAAGTGTGTAGATGGGCCTAATAAGTCTTCAAACTTAACTTTTTATCCGGTATCTAATTTGTTACAAAAATCTTACAGCAATAATTGTAGCTCAGACTTAGCAAGAACCTATGTCAAAAACTGCGTTTCATATTTTATATATATTATCTTGGTTAAATACTAGAAGGTAGGTACTATAATTATGTTTATTTTACATCTAAGAAAGCTAGGGTTCATAGAAATTAAATGTCTTGGACCAGGTCACACAGCCTGTAAGTGGTGAAGCTGGCAACTCAATCTAGATCTGTTTCAACTCAAATCTTCCCTTTACAAAATTTCTCTAGTAACTGGTATTCAAACAAGTATATAGTACTATCATTTTTTGCCTGCATATTTTATTGCTTTTTAGAAAATTTCAATTTCTTTATGAGAATTTTGAGAACTCTGTCCCTTGACATTGTGTCCATGTCAATAATAACTGATACTATCACTAGAGCCATGATTCTTCAAAAGGTAAAGAGATATATGTGCCTTTTTGTCCTATGTATACAGGGAACTTATTTTCACAACTCAAAATTGTTACATGAGGTCTATGGCAGCAGACAGTTTGTGATGGTTAATATTGAGCATCAACTTGATTGGATTGACAGATGCAAAGTATTGATCCTAGGTGTGTCTGTGAGAGTGTTGCCTAAGAAAATTAACATTTGAGTCAGTGAGCTGGGAAAGGCAGGCCCATCCTTAATCTGGGTGGGCACCATCTAATCAGCTGCCAGCTTGGCTAGAGTTATTAAGCAGGCAAGAGAAATGTGAAAAAGAGAGACTAGGGTAGCCTCCCAGCCTACATCTTTCTCCCGTGCTGGATGCTTCCTTCCCTCAAACATCGGACTCCAAGTTCTTCAGTTTTGGAACTTGGACTGGCTCTCCTTGCTCCTCAGCCCACAGACAGCCTATTGTGGGACCTTGTGAGTTAATACTTAACTCATATATATATATATATATATATATATATACATATATATAAGATATAACACCAAGAAAAATGTTAAAGAAAGATACATATGGGGGAAAGAGGATTTTTGCTTTATATACTACTTGGTTGTAAAGTGAAGAAGCATTTATTTTACAATTAAAACTAAATATGAATAAGAAGAAAACTGAGATTCTGACTTAAAAAGTAGAAAGTAAACCAAAGTCATTGCCATATGCATGACTGAGTTTAAAGCATAAAATAATCTTTGAAATTGTAATCAATTTCTACTAATTTTGAGGTTGGCTTAGTCTTGCTTTTCTGGTTCTTTAACATGCATCATTAGGTTGTTTGTTTGAAGGCTTTGTTTCTGATGTATTCACGTATAGCTATAATCTTCCCTGTTAGAACTGCATTCATAGTATCCCACTATATTGTGTTTTTGTGACCATTTGTTTTAAGAAATTTTTCAATTTCCTTCCTAATTTCTTTATTTATCCACTGATCATTCAGGAGAGTAATGTTTAATTTTTATTTGTTTATACAGTTTCCAGAATTATTCTTGTTTTTGATTTCTAATTTTGTTTTATTTTTGAGCAGAGAAGATGCTTGATGTTATTTCAATTTTTCGAAATGTTTTAAGACTAGTTTGTGACCTAACGTATGCTCTATCCTTGAAAATGATCCATGTGCTGATAAAAATAACTTGTATTCTCTAGCTGTTGGATGAAATGTTGTGTAAATATCTAATAGGTACTATATAGTGCAGATTAAGTCTGATGTTTCTCTGCTAATTTTCTATCTGGTAGGTCTATCCATTGCTGAGAGTGGGGTGTTAAAGTCTGTAATTATTATTGTATTGGGGTCTATCTCTCTCTTCTTCTCTAATAATATCTGCTTATATATGTGGGTGTGCCAGTATTGGGTATATTAATATTTACAGCTTTTATGTCCTCTTATTAATTGAACTTGACCACTATATCATTATATAGTGATCTTTTTTTCTCCTTATGGTTTTTGTCTTGACATCTATTTTCTCTGCTATAAGTATAGCTATTCTTGCTCTTTTTTTATGGCTATTCTCTCTCTTTTCCATTGGCACGCAGTATCTTTTTTTTATCCCTAATATCTCTACAGGTGAAGTGTGGCAGCAGATCATTGCATCTTGTTTTTCTTACCTATTCAGCCAATCCATGTCTTTTTATTGGAGAGTTTAATCCATTGACATTTAATGTTATTATTGATAGGTTAGGACTTACTCCTGATGTTCTGTTGTGCTCTTTTTGATTTTTGGTCTTCTGTTTCCTTGTTTCGTCCATCCTGTATTCCTCTTAATGAACATAGTTATCTTTCATGGTATGATTTAATGTATTGCTTTTTATTTTTTGTCTTGATCCATTATATGATTTTTGATTTGAGGTTATCATGAGGCTTACAAGATACTATCTTGTAACTAATTGTTTTAAGCTGATACCAACACTATTTGCACAAAAGAAACAAACAAGAAAAACAAACTAACTTAAATCTCTACACTTTAACTTCATCCCTCTGCTTTTCAGCTTTTTGTTATTTTTCTTTATATCTTATGGTACTATCTACATCTTGAAAAGTTGTGTTAATATAACTATAGTAGTTACTATTTTCAATTAGTTCATAATTTAATCTTTCTACTTAAGAGTAGTTTATACAGCACAGTTACAGTGTCATAATATTCTGTGTTTTTGTGTTCTACTATTAGTTGTCAGTTTTGTACCTTGAGACGATTTCTTATTACTCATCAATATCATTTTTATTCTAACTGAAGTACTCCTTTTAGCATTTATTATAGAATAGATCTGATGTTGATGAAATCTCTCAGGTTTTGTTTGTTTGGAAAACTCTTTATTTCTCCTTCATGTGTGAAGGTTATGATTGCTGGATATACTATTCTAGGGTAATGAGTTTTTTTTTCCTTCAGCACTTTAAATATGTCATGGCATTCTCTCCTGGCCTGTAAGGCTTCTACTGAGAAGTCTGTTTCCAGGCATATTGAATCTCCATTGTATGTTATTTCCTTTCTCTTGTTGCTTTAGGATCCCTTCTTTGATTTTGACTTTGAGAGTTTGCTTAATAAAGGCCTTGAGTAGTATCCTTTTGAATAAACTATCTACCCCTATCTCTTTCTCTACCTCTTCTTTAAGGTCAATAAGTCTTAGATGTGCCCTTTTGATTCTACTGCCTAGATCCTGTATGTGTGCTTCATTGTTTTTTATTGTTTTTCCTTTGTCTCCTCTGACTTTGTCCTTTCAAATAGCCTGTCTTCAAACTCACTAATTTTTTCTTCCATTTGATCAATTCTGCTATTAAGAGACTATGATGCAGTCTTCAGAATGTTGATTGCACTTTTGAAGTACAGAAATTCTACTCGATTCTTTTTAATTGTTGCAATCTCTTTGTTACATTTATCAGATAGAATTCTGAATTACTTCTCTGTGGGTTGTCTTTCATTTCTTAAAATTTCCTCAGAAGAGCTATTTCAAATTTTCTGTCTGAAAAGTCATGTATCTCTCTTCTACAGGATTGGCCCCTGGTGTCTTCTTCAGTTCCTTTTTGTGAGGTAATGTTTTTCTTAATGATCTTGAGTGCTTTTAGATGTTTGTCTGGGTCTGAGCATTGAAGAGTTGGTTATTTATTGTAGTCACGGCAGTCTGGCTTGTTTGTACTTGTCCTTCTTGGGAAGACTTTTCAAGTATTTGAAAAGATTTGGGTGTTGTGATATACTTAAGTTAATTTCTCATACATAGATAAACAAATGTATATATGGGCAAGGGAATAATATTAAGATAATTAAAACAAAACTATAAACAGAAAGAATTTTAACAGCACTATCAATTTGTACAATACATATTAAAATAAAATAAAGTTAAATTTTCACACAGAACTGGGAAAATTAAATACAGCATGAAAACCTAAGTTTAAAATAGTAGTTATATATCACAACTTACACTGATGCAATCCTTTCAGGAAACAATTTATATTACAATGCATTACAAGAGAATAACTGAAAGCAGGTGTACACAGCTCTATGTGGTTTATAAAATTAAATCCTGAAGAATACTCAATTATACAACATTAAATTTTAAAACAAAACATGGTGTATTCACTGCAGAATGATATAAATTTGTTCAGTTTTTCATTATTAAGAAAAACAAAACAAAAACAAATTGTTCATGAAATAATATTCTCAATATATTTGTCTTGCTACATTGTCATGCAAGTGTGGAAGCATATATATAGCATAAGGGTGAAAAATAGATGCAAGGTCAAAAAAATAAAAATTGTTGTATTGTAATGGAAGCATTATAATTCCATTAGAGGAGATTGTCAGTTTATTTAATAATAAGTGTTGCCTTAGTTAAGTTTTGGGCTATTAGCCAACTAAGAAGTTAGAATTTAATCTTGTCTTCCTTGAGCCTCTAAAAGTTTCAGGTTAAAGTTTCAGAAACTTCAGCTTCTATTTTAAAATAATTCTATATTTGTAAGAAATCACATCACTGCACTCTTTTCAGTAACAACAACCTGTCAGTGTGTGCTTGAGCCAGTAACATATTACTTTAATTTCTGCAGATTTGTACTAAAGCTGAATATCTGGCAAGGCTGATATGCTTGATCACTCTCCATTTTCAGAATTTTCCTAGATAACCTCTAATGTTTATTTTCTTACGCAAATTTTACTCTCACGTTGTCAAGTTTCCAAATTGTTTACATTTCAATGCTAGTGCATAAAATTTACAGTTTAATTGGCACTATTACTATGTTGTACCTCTCTATTCAAAAATAAAATATACATCTCTATTTGATCATGTTCTATTTATGTTCCTTACCTGAGCTTTATAAGTTTCTTTGTATAATACTGGATGAATTCCTTATTACATTTATGTCTATGTGTTTCACATTTTGTGGCTATTGGAAAATTGAAAGGTTTCTTTAATTATATTTTAAGCTGGTTATCTCTTATCTATGGAAAAACTACTGATTTCTATATATTAGTTATGAGGAGACAGTCACCTCACTGACCATTTTTGCTACTTCTTCATAGTTTTTTACTTTATCGTTTGGGTTTACAGAAGACAAATTATATCATCTGCAAGTAATATTAATTTTAATTTATTCTTTTTAACATTCGGTTTACATGGCTTCAGTCGTAATGAATTATTGATCTTTTGTTCTAGAAAAAATTCTTTTGATCACTATACTTACTGAATTGTAAAACAAATGTTATTTGAATCATCATAGAATAGCCATTAATTAAGTAGGTCCTATGGTGTGCTAGAGAAAGCCAGACAAGCATGAGTTAATGGCTAGGGAATTCTGAAACCCTGCCCTGCACACAAACACTAAAATGAATCTCATTTTTATTGTTCAACAGAGGTGAAAAGTACACTGACAATGTGAATTTATCACTTAATTGTTCTCATTTTTCAATACCGTAAAAAACAAATATCTAGTGAAATATTACTGGGTTAAAAATGTGCACTAAGACTTGGATATGACAACAAAAGCACAGGGAGCAAAAGTAAAAGTAGGCAAAGAGACTACATCAAACTTAAAAACATTTTCTCAGCATACGGGAGAATGAACAGAGTGAAAAAGAGAAAATGTTTCCAAACCATATATCAGATAAACAATTAATATCCAGAATATATAAAAACTCTTACAACTCAATAATAAAAAAAACAGATTTTAAAATGAACAAAAAACTTGAATAGACATTTCTCCAAAGAAGATATACAAATGGCCAATAATTGTATAAAAAGATGCCCCAAATTACTAATTATAATGGAAATGTGAAACAAAACCAAAATGGGATATCACTTCACACCTGTTAGAATGACTGTAGAATGTCTACTGTTAAAAACAAACAAGCAAACAGAAAATAACAAGTTTTGGTGAGGATGTGGAGAAATATGCAGTAGAATATTATTCAGCCTTAAAAATTTATTTCTGTTTTGTTATAAAACAGTTTGTTAAGAAGGAAATTATGTCATATGCTACAAATGTTTTTAATATCATGCTTTTTAACTGCCCTGTATCAGTAGCCATGCTCCATCATTATTCTCTATCACTGGAATCCATTTTTTATAGCAATTAGTTTATTTTTCTCACTGGATTATAAATTTTTTGTGTATAGGAGCAACATATGTTCTGCTCAGCATTATCACCTCAACATCTAGTATTGTATCTGGCTCATAGTAAGTCTTCACTAACTGATTGTTAAATAAAACAATAAATATTTAGAGCACTTACAATATTCAACAATTATTGGTGGTACTTCATATATGCTATCTTATTTAACCTTCACCATAATGTTACAAAGTAGTTGCCTTTCTTTTTCTTTTCTGTCTTTCTTTCCATTTGTTACAAATGAGTGAACCAAAATTAATATCCTGCCCATAACTAAATGACTACAAAATGTAATGTTGGAATTGAGACTTATTTCTGAATGATTGCAAAGCGGTTTGTAGAGAATGAATACACAGGATAAAACCAAAGTTTTAGTTTTACATTCGCTATTATATTACTTGTGTGGTCTTGGGCAAGATGGATATTGTTTCAGGATTTCATTTTCTCAAGTGCTATCTCATTAGTCTGTGGACAATTATAAAGTAGTAAAATTTCATACAAATTATATCATTCGTGCTCTGAATACTGTTATTGATAGTGAAGGAATGATGCTTTCTCAACTTCATTTCATGATTCTATCACTCAGTAGTAACGTCACTTGCTCCTAGAATTTTCAGACGTGTGCCTCAGTCACTTTGTCCTTACAACTAATGATTATTTCAGCTTCATTTTCCCAAATAATATGAAGCAATACTTGCTGATTTTTTCTACATTAAATTTCTCTCCAAGTACTTCTAGGAAAATTACTAACAAGAAAAGGTTGAATACCTAATGCCTTCTCTATTTGTGATGCTTCTTCCACTATTTAGGGGAAATTGGACATCAGATAGGCAACTACTTATGTTTATGATCCTGTCAATTCTTTCCCTCTTTGGAAGTTCAGGGCTTCATTTGGAACGTAAAGAGAATGTTTTTTTTTCTTCTTCACATGCAACTTTTTAACCATTGTACCCAGAGGCAAAATGTATTCATATGAACAGAACATACCCATTAACACAAATTATGTTGGAAAATAGTATAGATTGGTTTATGTAAATCACTTAACCAAACACAAATGACAGCATATTCTAAATGATTTTCTGTAATTAATGACTTTAGTGTGGTCATGAAAGTGTAGTTGCAGTCCCCAGTGAAGTTCCTCATTAGATCAGTGCTGCTGACTGCTTCTCTCTGAGGCAGAGATCAGGAAAGTACTGCTAACAGGGCTGTTTTCCACAGCAGAACATAGAAAACGGAGGCCACAACCTAGATTAGAAAATTATGGCCTAAGTAAGCCACTCTAAAAATGGCATAAATAATTAGAACACTAAGGGTTAGTATTTCTTGGTTTTAAAAAGTTTTATTGAACATCTAATGTTCTAGTTACTATAGGAATATAGTTAAAATGGCAGATTAAACAACCACACTTTAACTTTACTCCTTTTCACAGTCTATTAAAATGAGTAAAGGAACAAAAAAATTCAAATCCATAATAATAGAGAATATGGATGAGACAATGATACCAAAAATGAATTGTTAAAAATGTTGTGAAATGGAGAGATAAGCGTTTATTGAATTAGCATATTGCAGATAGATGAAAACCACTTCCAACAGCAGGAACTGTAAACCAGGTATCATTTTTCTCAGGTTTGTCAGTTTCCTCAGAGAAGGATGCCCCAACCTCCTGTTTGAGAGATAGAAAACGGGCTGCTGTTGTTCTGGCATTCAGGTGGGAAATAGGGTTAGAATGTCATTGATAACTATGCCAATTTTCATTTAATTTTCTTGTTTTCAATCTGTGTAAAGCTGACTTGCACTGTACTATTCCATCTTGGAAATGCTCAGAAATTAGAGGTACCAAGTACCTCTCGAAGCAGAAATGCGGTCAAGGTGAATTACAAATAGTAGTAGTGATAAATCGTGTGTATTCAGGAGCTACCAAATCCTCTTCAAAACCCACAAACAGAAGATTGTGGTTTCCATCTCTGGAGAGATTGAGGAAGTTGGACTCAAACTCTGGACTTGTGGAAATTAGATGCAGTTCAGGGTGAAGTACCAGATTTAACATAGGGTAAATAAGTAAAAATCAACCTAGTTGACCGTGAGATTCTACTTCCATTTTCCAGCTTGGATGTCAGAACACTGGCAGTCAAATTTCTGTACTCTAATCAGGAGGTAGGAGCTTTATTCTCTGGGGAAACTGGCAGACTTAAGAAATAAGATACCTTAACGAAAGACAGGATTTTTACCTCATTGCACTGCAAAGCCCACCAGTCTAATTCCTCTACTCTTAAACCCCACATAACTTCTAGTACATATTTTAGTGGTTCATTTACCCTTAAATGTTAACTGACAGCCACGTATCAGTAGACATCAAACAAAACATTTGACCTAAAAGATAAGATGAAAATTAAAAAATTGGGAGAGAGTTGGAGGAGATAATATATAAAGGAGAAGGGAAGAGAGAAGAACCTACTGATAAAACAAGGAGAGTATGCTATTAAAACAAATATTCAAAGAGTAAGAGTTATTTGACAAAATTTTAAAAAGTGATAGCAGAATCAAACTGGCAATTGAAGGGTAGGAGGGGTCATAAATGTAAGGAAGCCTTTCTAAAAGACAAACAAATAGTGAAAGATTCAATAAATGTAAAGAGATGGAAAAATAGGAGAGAAAATATAAGAAACTTAGAGAATCAATTCAAGAAGTTTAATATCAGCTAATTGGAGAAAACACAACGAGAGAAGTGTCGGGACCACACAAGCTTTTAGAGATAAAACACTTAAAAATAAGTCAGGTCATATCCCAAGGAATGTGAATCAGAATGACATCAGAAATCTTAACAAAACTGGAATCGAAAAGCAATAGAGAAAAGGAGGACATTTTTTCCAATCTAAATTCCAAACCAAGCCAAACTGTTATTCAAATGTGACAGATTATAGATATTTTAGACATACAGGATCTCAAAAAAAAATCTACCTCTTAAACATTCTTTCTTAGAATTTGCTACACTAAAGCAAGGGATTCCACCACTAATGAGACAGACTTGGGATCAAGAAAACAGAAGGTTCCACATGGGAGAGGAGGAAATGATTCATTCAGATTATGATATGAGGAAATTCCATGATGATAGTTCTGCATCAGGCAGAGAGGGCAAAGAAGGAAATCAGTCCTGATTGAAACTGGTTAACTGAGGATACTAAGAAAGTGTCATTATAGGTGAAAAAATTGAACTAACAAGCAACCTTATTTGTTTGACAATAATAAAAGAGTTTAATCTCTGGCAGAGATTTTGGGATGAGATTAGAAAGAGGCCTATGCTTGTTCGTGTGCAGGTATATGTATATATAATATTATTTATAATATATTATATATCATATACAGTTGGCCCTCTGTGTCTGTGGGTTCTGCATTCTTGGAGTCAACCAACCGCCAAGCAAAAATATTTTTAAAATTTTTCACAAAGTTCCAAAAAGCAAAACTTAAATATTATAAGTAAACTAGAGATTATCTAAAGTATACGGGAGAACAGAGGGTATATGCAAATTCATCCTGAAACCAATTCCCATGGATACATAAGGACAACTTTTTATGTATGTATGCATGTATGTATATTATATATGATATTATAATAAAATTATATTAAAATATATATAGGAGCAAGGTCATTATTGATTCCTTCAAAACAAAAACAGTTTGAAGGAACATAAATGTAATCACAGTATATATGGTAGCTCATATCTGATTAATATGTATGTAGTTGTCATAATGTAAACACTGACAAGTCATGTAGCTAAAACTTAAAATTAGTAGGGAACTCTATTTAGAAGATGGCTAGAAAAATGCATTTAAGTGTGAAGGTGAAAAAATGGTGATAGAAATAGCCAAATTTCCTCCTCTTCTTAGTTGGAATTTTATAGTGTATACAATTGAAAATTTTGGAAATAGCAATAAAATACATTATTTAGAAATGTGGAGGCAACACTGGAAAAAACTTTAAACACAGTTTAAAATTTTAAACTGGTTACTCACCATGGCAAGGGGAGTGAAGTTACTGTACCACAGAGCACACCAATGATTTCTATAAGTTTTGTGATAGTATTTGATTATTCAAATTGTATTCATCCTTTACTTTGTTTAAAATAAAATTTCTTTAAAACTGGGTATTTTGTGATGCAGAATATGCCATAAAAAAAAACTACATTACTTCCAATTTACCACCGCAAAAAATCTGTCTCCCCTCTTCTATATCAATCAAATAGTTTGTATTTGTTTTCTGTTATGAAATCACATAAAAATGGCTAATATTTCTTTCACCAAACTTTCAGAGTATGTTTGTGATGTACTGTTTTAACACTAGGGTATGTAAACAAGAAAATTCACTTGAGGACCCAGAGATGAACACTTCGAAGAGCCAGACAGATAGCTTATTAACACACGAAAAGTTGTTCAACATCATTAGTTGTTGGGGGAAATGCAAATAGAAACCACAATGAGCTATTATTTCACACCCATAATGATGAATATAATAAACATCAGACAATAATAAGTGTTGACAAGGATATTGCAAATTCGAGCACTCAGACATTGCTGATAGTGTAAAATAGTGCAAGACCTTTGAAATAGGTTAGCAGCTCTTCAAAAAGTTAAACATAGATTAACCACATGACTTAGCAATTCTACCCCTGGTTATATACACGGTAGAATTAACAACAAATAGGCCCGGTGCAGTGACTCTTACCTGTAATCCCAGCACTTTGGAAGGCCAAGGTAAAAGAATCACTTGAGTCCAGGTGTTCCAGATCAACCTGGTCAAAATAATGAGACTTCATCTACACACACAAAAAAATTTAAATTTAAAAAAATACATATAAAACTACCAATGTTCACAGAAGCATTATTCATAATAGCCAAACATAGAAGTGTTTTGTGTTTAAGATGCTTGTCTTTTATTCTGGTACTTTATTGCTGTTCTGACTTTCTATTTAGCAGTAGTCAACACATATGAGATTTATTGTAAAAAAAATGATCAGGTGGAAACCTTACTTAACTTTAACACAGTTAGCTAATTTTTCTAATACCTGCAATCAGCCATTTTTCTAGAAACTATGGAAACTTAGTTTTTATTCACTCTTTCGTCTCATAGTATTGGTTTTATATGTACACCGTTATATAATTGGCAAATAAGGACAATTTAGTTTCTTCCTTTCTATTTATTTGTACCTCTTTTTATAGCAAACTTGTCTAATGAATTGCCTTATTCTTTTGTCTAGTGAATTGCCATATTCTTTTTCCACTTATTTTATTGTGGACTAGGTTTGTTTCTGGATTTTCTAGTGTCAGTTTTTTGTCTGAACACTTTCATATCTAAACACATATGCATATGTATATGTGTGTATGTGTGTGTTTTTATCTAGAAGAACGAGCTAATGTAATTAGACAAAACTCTAAAACAGGAGTGTCCAATCTTTTGGTTTCCATTTGTCATATGCATATGTATATGCGTGTATGTGTGTGTGTTTATCTAGAAGAACAAGCTAATGTAATTAGGCAAGACTCTAAAACGGGTGTCCAATCTTTTGGCTTCCCTTTGTCACATTGGAAGAATTGTCTTGGGCCACATATAAAATACACTAACACTAATAATAGCTGATGCACTAAAAAATGCAAAAAAATCTCATAAAGTTTTAGGAAATTTTATGAATTTGCATTGGGCTGCTTTCAAAGTCATTCTGGGCTGCATGTGGCCCACAGACTGTGGATTAGACAAGTTTGCTCTAAAATAAGAGGTACAAATAAATAGGAAGAAACTAAATTGTCCTTATTTGCCAATTATATAACAATGTACATATAAAACCAAGACTATGAGACTAAAGGGTGAATAAAAGCTAAGTTTCCATAGTTCCTAGAAAAATGGCTGATTGCAGGGATGAAACAGGGAAAATATAAGATGGTCCAGGGCATTTTGTAGTGCCAGAAAGTGATAAATATAACTGAGGGTGTGACAAATTGGCACAGGAACAAACTGAAAGAGCTCCCAATGTCAAAACCAGAACAATTTCTGCAAAAAATTAAATTAATTAAATAAAGTAGTATTGGATTATAACCCAAAATATAAAATAAGTAGCCATAAGTTCATACTGATACATATTAATTTTTGAAGGAAGGAAGGAAGAAAGGAAGGAGGGAGGGAGGGAGGGAGGGAAGGAGGAAGGAAAAATCTTCTGTGAAAATAAATTTAAATAATTTAGGTAGATACTCCCCACTCCAGTGAAGGAAATCAGCATGAATTCTCACCCTTAACTGTGGACTGTGCAAAGTTACTTCCTTCTAAAAAGTATAACATGCAAAGGAGGGGGGGGAAAAGAGTGGGGTAACCTGACAAACAGCTATCTCAGCCAGGTGATTAATATCAACTTCAATAATGATATTACATTCTTAGCGTGTATGTACCTTTGATACAATGTAATGTTAGTGGCATTTTGCCTCTGTATCTCTTCCTCCTCAAACTCATAGGGACGGTCTAATATGATAATAACATCAGAAAAACTTCAGTTGAGGGACATTCTGCAAAATACCTGACCACTACTTCTCAAAACTGTCAAGGTCTTCAAATACAAGAGAACTCTCAGAAACCATCAGAGCCGAGAGGAGTTTCAGGAGACATTATGAGTAAATGTAATGTTGTATCCTGTATGGGATCCTAAAACATAAAAAGTACATTAGATAAAAACTAAGAAAATATGAATAAAGTATGTGCTGTAGTTAATATATCAATATTGGTCCATTGGGTGTGACAAATTTATCATACTAATGTGAGATGTTAGGAATAATGGAAACTGGGTATGATGTGTACAGGGACTCTGTATTACCTTCGCGACTTTTCTGTAACTTTAAAACACTAAAAATGTTTCTTATAGCTTTTTAATAGTAAATTTTCTGTCAACAGAAAGAAATAGGGGAAAAGGAGAAAATATTAAAGAACAAGAAGAAAAAGAAATGAATAAAATAAAATGAAACACTGTTGGTAAGAATGTAAAATGATGCAACTTCTGTGGAAACAGGATGGGCATTGCTCTAAAAAACAGAATTATCATATGATCCAGAAATTCCACATTTAAATATAAAGAGAGTTGAAAGCAAAATCTTGAAGAGATATTTGCACATCCACATTCAAAACAGTATTATTCAAAATAGGCAATATGAAACAATCCAAATGTCTGTCAACAGATGAATGAATAAATGAAATATGTCATGTACATATACATACATTGAATATTATTCAGCATTAACAACAAAAGGAATTCCTGTCGCATGCTACAACATGGATGAATCTTGCGAAACTTATTCTAAGTAAAATAAGTCAGGCACAAAAAGAAAAATGTTTCATGATGCCCCTTTAAATGGGGTATCTAAAGTAGTCAAATTTATAGAGACTGAAAGTAGAATGGTGGCTGCCAGAGGGTAACCCAGGAGGGGAGTATAATGGACGCATGTTTCAGTTTTGCAAGATAAAAAAGTTCTGGAGATCCGCTGCACAACAAAATAAATACAATCAACACCACCAAACTCTACATTTAAACGATGATTAAGAGTGTACATTTTATGCTACGTGGTTTTTTTATCATAATTTTAAAGACATTTAAAAACTAAACTAAAATCGATAACTGCAAGGACAAGTGCTATGACCAAATGTTATGAAAGGAAATTATAAAAAGTCTTCTGAGTGACATAAACAATAAATATAAAAGGGAGAAATACTCTGTGGACTTGACTGGGAAATTTCAATATTGTTAAAGTGTGTTTTCTTCAAAAATAATGTAAACAATAAAAGTATGAAAATCAAAATTTATTCTGTTTTATGGGGGAGAAAAAGGACAAATTATCCTAAAATTCATTTGAAATGATAAAGATTGAAGGATATGTAGAAAGAACTAAAAAACGAACAGTGAGGAGACATATATTTTAATGCATATGTTTGGGTGCGTATATGTGTGTGTGAATATGTATATATGTGAATATGTATATGTGTAAATACATGAGAAAATGTGATTTACTGTCTGGCTACTGACTTATTTTTCATACTGTGCTGATTTTAACAGGAATACTTATACAGGCATTGTAATAAGAGATGTGTACTTTTTGCTCTATTAAGTAGTCATTCATCTACTTTTTGTTAAGAATTTAAAAGTAAGAAATTTTGAATTTTATTGCAAATGCCTTTGGCATCTATAAAGATGACCATATGCTTACAAATTATCATGATTATCTCCGTGATTTTTGGTTTCTTAATCCAAATATAGTATAGCTGGATTTTCTTTATTTCTTGATTCTATCTGCTACTTATCTACTTTTATTTTTTAACATCAGGGTATGAATTCTTGTATATTTTCATCTTTATTACTTTTAAAAATTAATAGTTCCTACTTGTATGTTGATTAAAGCAAGGTGGTCTTCTGTTTCCTTGAGTTAGTATATTTTTATTTTTCTAACTTCTTAAAATAAATGTATAGTTTATTCCTCTTCATATTTTTAATTGGAAATCTTTGAAACTATTTTTCCAAGATGGTCTTTGCAGCTCATATTATATACAATGTGTTGTTTTTATTGCTATTATTTTCTAGCCATTTATCAACTGCAGTTTTGAATTTCTTCAAATGCACAGTTGGCAAATATTTTCTCCCATTCTGTAAGTCATCTGTTTACTCTGTCAATAATTTCTTTTGCTGTGAAGAAGCACTTTAGTTCAAATAGGTACTACTTGTCAATTTTTGTTTTCATTGCAATTGCTTTTCAAGACTTTGTCATAAATTACTTCCTAAGGTTGATGTACAGAGCTATGTTCCTAGGTTTTCTTCTGGGATCCTTATATTTTAAGGTCTTACATTTAAATCTTTAAGCCATCTTGAGTTGATTTTTGTATATGGTGAAAGGTAGTAGTCCAGTTTCATTTTAGTATATAGCTAGCCAGCTATACCAGCATCATTTATTTATGAGGAAGTCCTTTCCTCATTTCTTGTTTTTGTCAGCTTTGTTGAAGATCAGATGGCTGTAGGTGTGTGGCTTTATTTCTAGGTTCTCTACTCTGTTATTTTTGTCTATGTGTCTGTTTTCATAGTAGTACCATGCTGTTTTGGATACTGTAGCCTTGTAGTATAGTTTGAAGTCAGGTAATGTGATGCCTCTGTCTTTGCACTTTTTGCTTAGGATTGCTTTGGCTATTCTGTCTCTTTTTGGTTCCTAAGAATTTAAAAAGAGTTTTTTTTTCTAGTTCTGTTAAAGATGACATTGGCAGTTTGATAGGAAGGGTGGTGAAACTATAGATTGCTTTGGGTGTTATGGCCATTTGAATAATACTGATTTTTCTAATCCATGAGTATGGGATATTTTTTGTTTGTTTGTTTGTGTCATGTATGACTTTTTAAATAATGTTTTGTAGTTCCCCTTTTAGAGATCTTTTACCTCCTTGGCTATATGCATTTTTTCTTAGTCGCTGTTGTGAATGACATTGTATTCTTGATTTGGCTCTCAGATTAAACGTACTTGGTATAGAAAAGTGCTACTGATTATTGTACATTGATTTTGCATCCTGAAAGTTTACTGAAGTAATTGGTGAGTTAGACCAATTTTGGCAAGTTGTTTTTTTTTTTCTTTTTCTTTTTTGGCAACAGGGTCTTGCTCTGTCTCCTAGGCTGGAGTACAGTGGCATGATCGTGGTTTGCTGCAACATCTGCCTCCCAGGTTCAAGTGATTCTCATACCTCAGCCTCCCGAATAGCTAGGACTACAAGTGCGTACCACTACGCCTGGCTAATTTTTGCATTTTTAGTAGAGACAGGGATTTGCCATGTTGGCCAGGCTAGTCTCGAACTCCTGACCTTAAGTGATCCACCTGCCTTGGCCTCTCAAAGTGTTGGCAGAGTCTTTATGGTTTTCTAGGTGTAGAATCATATGGTTCATGAAGAAGAGCAGTTTACTTCTTCTTTTCCTGTTTGAAATGTGTTTCATTTCTTTTCCCTTGCCTGATTTCTATAGCTAGCATTTTCAATACCATCTTCAATAGAAGTGGTGAGCATGGGCATCCTTGTCTTGTTCAAGTTTTCAAGGGAAATGCATAGATTTTGCTCATTCAATATGAGGTCGGGTGTGGATTTGTCATCAATGGTATTATTTCGAGTTATGTTTCTTCTATGCCTAAATTCTTGAGGGTTTTTATCATGAAGGAATATTGAATTTTATTAAAAACTTTCTGTGATTCTATTGAGATTATCATATGATTTTTGTTTTTAATTCTGCTTTTGTGGTGAATCACATTTATTCATTGGTGTATGTTGAACCATGCTTGCATCCCAGGAATAAAGCCTACTTGATGATTGTGGTGAATTAACTTTAATGTGTTGTTGGATTCAGTTTGCTGGTAGTTTTTTTGAGGATATTCATGTCTATGATCAACAGGGGTAGTGGCCAGTATTTTTCTTTTTTCATTGTATATTCACCAGGTTTTGGTAGCAAGGTGATGCTGACTTCTAGAATGAGTTAGGAAGGATTCTCTCCTTCTTGATTTTTTTGAAGTTTCAGTAAAAGTGGCGACAGTTCTTCTTTGTATATCTGGAGGAATTCAGCTGTGAATCTATCCGGTCCTTGACTGTGTTTGATTGGCAGAGTTGTTTTTTTTTTTGTTTCGTTTTTTTTTTTGTTTTTGTTTTAACTAATTTAATTTCAGAGCTCAATATTGGTCTGTTCATGGTCTTGATTTCTTGGTAATTCAATCTTGGAATATTGTGTGTTTCCAGGAATTCAGCCATTTTCTCTAGATTTTCTAGTTTGTGTGTTTAGAGATGTTCATAGTACTCTCTGAGGATCTTTTGTATTTCTGTGGGATCAGTTACAATGTCACCTTTGTCAACACGGGTAGTGGCCAGTATTTTGCAAAATTGTGCTAATTTGGATCTCCTCTCTTTTGGTTTTTAAAAATAGCTAGTGGTCTACCAATCTTGTTTATATTTTAAAAGAACCAACTTTTGTTTTTCTTGATTCTTTGCATGGATTTCCGGATCTCAGTGTCATTCAGTTCCACTCTGATATTAATTATTTATTTTCCTTTTTAAGATCTGGAGGTAATTTGGTTCTTTTTTTTTTAGTTTATCTAGGTTTTATATTAAATTTTTAATTTGAAACATTTTTGACTTTTTGAGGTAAGCATTTAGCTGTATACACTTTCCTGCTGATACTGCTTTTACTGCATGTCAGAGGTTGGTATGTTGTGTTTCTGCCTTCATTTATTTCAAAGAATTTTTTTTTATTTCTGCCTTCATTTCATTTTTTACCCAAAAATCATTCCAGAGCAAGTTGTTTAATTTCTATGTAATTGTGTGGTTTTGAGATATCTTCTTGATATTTATTTCTATTTTATTCCACTGTCATCTGAGAGCGTAGTTGGTTTGATTTTGAGTTTTCTTTATTTTTAAATTTATTAAGACTTGCTTTATGACCAAGCATGTGACCAGTCTTGGAGTATGTTCTGTATGGAGGTAAATAGAATGTATAATCTACAAATGAAGAATAAAGTATTCTGTAGGTATCTATTAGGTCCAATTGGTCAAGTGTTGGATTTAAGTTCAGAATTTCTTTGTTAGTTTTCTGCCTCAGTAGTTTTATAAATGTTGACAGTGGGATGTTGAAGTCCATCACTATTATTGTGTGGCTGTCTAGTTCTATTCTTACAGGTAGAAGTACTTGTTTAATGAATCTGGGTGCTCCAATGTTGAGTGCATATATATTTAATATAGGTAAATCTTTTTGTTTAATTGAATTACTTATCACTTTGTAATGCCCTGTTTGTCCTTTCTTACTGTTGTCGGTTTAAAGACTGCTTTATCTGATATGAGAATAAAAACCTCTGCTCTTTTTTGAAATTTTCCATTTGCATGGTCGCTCATTCTCCAACTTTTTATTTTGATCCTGTGGGTGTCATTGTGTGTGAGATGTGTCCCTTAAAGACAGCAGATGGATGGGTTTTGTTTTCCTATCCAACTTGCCACACTGCACCTTTTAAGAGGGTAGTTTAGACCGTTAAACATTAAAGGTCGATGTTGATATGTGAAGTTTTGATCCTGTCATAAAGTTGTTAGCTGGTTGTTTTGTGGTTTCTACTATGTGCTTGTTTAATAGGGTCTTTGAGCTATGTACTTAAGTGTGTTTTTGTGGTTTCAAGTATCATTATTTCATTTATATGTTTAGAACTCCCATGAGGATCTCTTGTAAAGCTGGCATAGTGGTAATAAATGCTCTTAGTGCTTGTTTGCCTGGAAAAGATTTTATTTCTCCTTTATTTATGAAACTTAGCTTTGCAGGAAATGGAATTCTTGGGGTGCAATTTTTTTTTTTAAGAAGGCTGAAAATAGGCCCCCAGTCACTGCTGGCTTAAAAAGTTTATACTGAAAAATCTGCTGTTAGCCTGATGGAGTTCCCTTTGTACATGATATGTCCTTTTTCTATAGCTGGCTTTAAGATTTTTTCTTTAGTGTTGACTTTTAACAGTCTAGTGACTATACACTTTGGTGATTTTCATTTTGTGTAGTAATTCACAGGTGTTTTCTGGATTTCTTGTATCTAAGTATCTACCTCTCTAGCAAAATTAGGAAAATTTTTTTGAATTAGTCCCTTAAGTATGTTCTGCTGGTTATTTGCTTTTTCTCCTTCTCTCAAGAATGGCAATAATGCCCAAGCTTGGTGGCTTTATATAATGTCATATATCTCAAAGTCTTTGTTCAATTAAAAAAAAATTCTGTTTTCTTTATTTTGTCTGATTAGGTTTTTTTGAAAAACTGGTCTTCTGACTCCAACATTCTTCCTTCTGCTTGATTCACTGTATTGAAAAATCTTTTTAAATTATATTTTAAAATTTATTGAGTGTTTTAATTCCAGAAGCTCTGACTGATTTCTTTTTTGAGATGTTTATCTCTTCCTTTATTGTTTGTGTTGCTTTAGAAGTTTCTTTGTGTTGATTTTCCACCTTCTCTTGGACCTTGTTGAGCTTCCTTATGGTCCTTGCTTTGAATTCTTTATCTGTCAGTCATTTCTGAATTATCTGTCATTTTCACTTTAGTTAGAGATTATTGCTGGAGAGCTGGTGGTATTCTTTGGTGGTGTCACTACATTTAAATATTTCATGCTGCCAGAAATCTTCTGTTGGTTCTTCCTCATCTAAAGATGCTGGCTTTTCTAATTTTATAAATTTTGTAATTATTTTATGTTGGTGAAATTTTTTCTTTTCCTTTCTTTCTCTATAATATTGTTGCGTTTTTTTCTTTCTCTTTCCCTCCATCCCTAGGGAGTATGACTGTAAAGTATGCTGAGGAGAGTGCTTTAGCTTTGCTTCTATAGTCCTATGCACTTCTTTCAGCAGGTTTTATATTTGGCTTCGTAGTTCAGCCTACAAGTCAGTAGATGGTGCTTGTAGTAAGAGTCAATGCAACTGAGTATACAAGTGATCTTTGTTTACCGGAGGAAGCCCTCTGATGCCTCAGACAATGGGATGACTCTTGGAGTGCACACTGGTCTGAGCTCCCTGCTTAGCCCCAGGGGGTGGGAGTGATGATGAATGGGCTAAGACTGGGCAGCTAGCCTACAGGTCCCCCAATGGCAGGCATAAGCACCTGCACTGAAGGAGAATTTAGTGGATGGCCAAAAAGCAGCCAAAATTGTGCCTAGTCATGGAGCTAGAAAACCTCCTCATCTTTAAATTCTCTACATGGGCTTGGGATTCAGCCCAAACTCCTCATCCAGGAGAGTGGGTGCTTCAAATGCCGGGAGGTCTGCCTGGATGTGGAGTGGAGATGGCCCCTCTGCCCCAAGATTTTTGCACAGACCAAAATTTTGCCTGCATGGCCACGCTGCCAGGTTGTGAAATAATGACTAAATTTGTATTTGCCAAGATTAAAAGTGGAATCCTGCTCTCTGTCTCTGGTATGAAAAATGTCTGCAGCTCTTTCCAGGATTTTTCCCTCACAGCATCTCCAAGTCTCTTCTCAAGTTTGCTTCAGAGCTTGTGAAACACAATATGCTCTCCCTTAGCCTGTGTTGCTGGGATCTCCAGTAGAAAAGTGAGTCATAGAGGTAGGGTGTCCATTTCTTTCAGGTACTGGGGTTTCACTCACTTTTATCAGTCACATGCTGTCACAAGGGCTATTAGCTGGCATTCTTCTCCACAGGATCTGGGATATTCTTCACAATTCTGATGGATTCCTATTTTCTTCTTGAATTGAACCTCACAGAGTTGGTCTTAATGCACTATCTTGCTATTTATAAGTGGCCGAGGCATGCTAATAGCCTCTAATCTGCCATCTTCGAATTAAAAAAAAAATTACATTTTCATCTCAAATTGTATCTAGTCTTAAAGCTTTATTTCAAACTTTTTGTTGACATTTTCAGATCACTGACACTTTTGGGGAGGACCTGTCATGATCTGAACAAATTTAAATAGGTGTATATTTTACAGACAACACATAAATGGGTATTTAACAAATCTTTGTTTCAATAAATCTTTGTTATTTGACCCAAGCTGATAGTCCTTTCTTTTAACCTTAATACAGATCTTTTCTCTACCTGCATTTATTGTTACACTAGGTTATGCTTACTATATTTTCTATCTTTTACTATACCATCTGTGATAGCTTCATATAATCTGTAGCTATTCTAATGGTTACCATTCATATATCATATTAAAAAAGAGTGTATATATATGTGTGTATATATATATATACTCATATATATATAAGCTTATGACTGAAGAAATATCCATTCATTTCCAATCTCATCCCATGAAAGACCCACTTGTTCCACACATTCTTCTACCTCCTCTGCTACATTTGAGTTTGATCTTGGGGTTTTATTATCTAGTGTTAAATTATCATTATTTTCTACTCAATCATCCTACAAATGTTTGAATCTCATAGTATATGCCAAGAACTGTTATAGGCACTTGAGTTACATCTACATCAAATTGGACAAAGCTCCCTGTCTCTTGGGGGTTTACATTCTAGTGAAGGTAGACAGAAAAACAGTAGTCATAATAATTAATATCTATGGCATGTTAGAAGGTTATAATGTGCTATGGAAAAAGGAATAAATAAGAGCAAAGTAAGAGGGTTTGGGAATGTATAGGGCCTTGTTGAGGGCATTAATTCATTGTTAGATAGGGTGGTCAAGTAATCATGGAGAAAGTGGCAGTTGAACAAATATTTGAAGGATGTGATAGAAGTGATCATGCAGAAATCTGGGACAGAAGCAATTGAGGTGGATGAACCGCATGTGCAAATAACATAAAGGCAAGAGTGTGCATGGCAGGACACAGAACCAGTAGCAAGGCCAGTGGGGCTAGTGCAGAGGGAACAAAAAAATCATAATAGAGTAAATGTAGAAGGTTATGGAGCAGTTTTGTAAGCTATTGTATAAAACCTTCTTTTTAACTCAACATGAGATGGGGAGTCAGGAGAGAAGGAGGGTTTTCAGTAGATTCGAAAGGTAACTTGACTCATGTTTAAAAATCACTCTAACTGCTTTATTGAGAATAGAATGTAAGGAGGAAAGGATGGAATTAATGAAACCAAGTATTTACTGCATTAAGTAAATTGTTCTTACAAGTTGATAGCACTTACATTTAAATAAAAGTAAGTCAAATTTTAGAATTAGTTCTATGTTTAAATAAGATTGAGTGCTCCTTACCAATTTTCCTATATCATTACATTTTTATGCAAGCATTGTTTCTTAGTAATCTATCAGGTTGCTAAATTACATCCTCTGGTTAATGTTTCTCATTAACGGCACAGTGATAATATATATCTTGAGTCCTTGCATGTCTTCATACATAAGCCTTTGCATATGAGCCCAATTACCAGTAGGTTATAGCACTCAAAACAATGTAGATTGCATTCCACTACCTTTTAGCATATAAGGTTGCTCCAGGAAAGTCTAAAGTCAGCGTATTTTCTTTCCTTAGGTAAACGTGAATTTGACTGTTTCAATATTTGTAGAATTATTTCTTTGAACTTGCACTTAAGTAATAGCACACATGTGAATTCTTGGTCAACCTGTATTATGTTTACTTGGAATACTCTCTCTCTCTCTCTCTCTCTGTGTGTGTGTGTGTGTGTGTGTGTGTGTGTGTATACATGAAGAATCTTAGGGACAGATTGCCAAGTGAAAGAAGCCAGTCCGAAAAGGCTGTGGAGCATATGGCAACATTCGTATGACATTCCGTAAGAGGTAAAGCTACACAGAGAGTAAAAAAGATCAGTAGTTGCCAGGACTTTTGGAAGGGGGAAATGGTTGAATAGATGAAGAACAGGAGAATTTTTTAGAGTGAAGATACTATTATGTATAATACTGAAATACTGAATACATAACACTATGCATTTGTCAAAACTCATAAAATTTTATATAATGGAGAGTAAATCTTCATGTACGCAAATTAGAAAAATCATCTGGGAGGCTGGGGGAGCCTAAGGTGAAATGCAGACTGTGATAAAATTATTTAACTCTATTAGAAATATATAGAATGACCTAACTGAAGGAAGTGGGAGAAAAGGCATTGATCTAAGTAATTTTGGCAAGGTGTGGAGGTTGTAAGATTAAAAGCAAAAGAAACTATACATAATCGCTCTGTTCTAGTTGATAAAATTGTATCCCATAGTAATGCAGGTTAACAATTATGAAACCAGTTCACATACTGGAATTTAGCAATTAAGTAAATAGATGGCAAGTGTTATATTAGGAACTAGGTTTCTCAATATTGAAGTGGGAGGTTGGTTACAGACAAACAAGAAGAGAAAGCTAGAATAACCTATGTGATGATATTGGACTAGAGTTGGACATCATTACTAACTGAGAGTCAGCTTAATCTAGATACAGATGGATACAGAAGAATATATTTTTATAAATGTGTGTATCATGGGTTACTACACATATGCATAGGTTTTTCACTCTGTCAACTGAGAAGGCCTAGAAGCAATGACACCCAAGTAGCAAGGAAGAAACCCAATGCCCCAGATTGTGATTTCTACTAGGATTCTCCAATAAACAAACCAGGGCTCTTGGGAGAAATGGTTGAGTCCAGGGCTGAGGCAGGAAATATACAGCCTGATCCTTGAGCATCTTGTAGTAGCACAAAGTAAGACAGTACTTAAAAATGAAACAAACAAAAAATGAGAATGTTTCAAAAGGACACAGTAGTCAACAGAAAGAGCTCTCAGAAATCAAAGCTGAAGTAATCTGAGCAAAAAAAGTAACATATATTGGATTATAACACAAAGTAAAATAGGTATCCAGAGTCCATACTGATATGAATGAATGAATGAATGAATGAATGAGGGAAGAATACAGAATTCTCTCATGCAGAAGAATTCTAGAATAATTTATGTTAATATGCTCCTCTCAAGGAGATGGAGCATAACTCCACACTGTGTGTTTACTGCACATAGTGACTCCCTTTCCCAAGAGTATAACATGGAAAGAAGGGGAGAAAGAGTCCCTTACAGTGGTGAAAGGTGACAAACACTACCTCAGCCAGGCGATGAAGGTCAGCTCAACAGTGACAGGTTATGTTGCTATGATGTCATGAGAATGGTAGTTCATTTTTGTGGCCTTCCTCATCAGAAAAACCTCACTTGAAGACCATTCTGAGAAATGCCTCAACAGAATTAGTCCAAACTATGTAGGTCATCAAAATCAAAGGAAGTCTGAAGAACTGTAATTAATTAAGGTACATTGATTTTAGACATAATGCTATTGCACACTTTGTAAACTACAGTATAGTGTAAACGTAACTTTTACATGCACTGGGAAACCAAAATAAATATTGTGACTTGCTTTACAAAGATATTTGTTTTACTGTGGCAATCTGGAACCAAACCTACAATATCTCTGGAGTATAACTGTATAGATTGTGTTTCTTTAAATTTGTTTTGTTGTAGTTCAGGAAGATTTGGGAAAGAATTGAAAATGTGTTCACACCACAGTCATCTCCAGTTTAATGACTGCATGCCATACTGTTTTGCTGTATTGCAATATATTTAAACATTCATTTAATTATAGACATTGAGACTATAAGGTTTTAAATGTTATATTTTAAATACTATGACAAGAATGTATAAGGAATATAAGAAGTCCTTGAAAACAAACACTTGATGGTATTTTAAGTTATTGTTTAGGGTAAAGATGGAAACTACTCTTTTTTAACGCAACAGTTATGCACATTTTGACGCATTTATTTTCCTTCCCTTTATTGCCATATTACTTCCAAAATGTTGTATTGCTTTAAACTCTTATTATCAGTATTTTGAAAGTGAGTACTTTATTTATTATTAATGTTATGAAAGCAAGTTTCTTAGTTTGAATGTTCCATCACTGAATTGACATCCTGTAGGGTCTTCTTTGCTCTTTATGGCTTAGATGCAAATGTTTATACTCTTTTAATATCTTTTATGCTTTCCCTTTAGTGCTCTGAACATTGAAGTAAGTGACTCCTCAACCTTAATCTTTTAAGGTTTTATTGCATTTATCTCTTGAATTTTGAAGTTTATTCTCCCCCTCAATTTTAAATAATTCTACAAAGCAAGTGATTTCTAAAATTTCCTTATTAGGTAGACTCAGTATTTTTCACATGTGGGTGTGTTTTGTTTATTTCTTGACCATGAAGTCTTTTCAAAGGTCCCAGATTGTTGTTTATTTCCATTTCACTAATTTTGAAATAAACAAGTATTCCATTCAGATCTACAGTTTTGCATTAGACAATGTAGATAGTTTCTCTTTGATTATTCCACAGGTTCTACCCGGGTTCTCTTAGCATCCTTTCTATTTGATGTTATGTTGGGTTTTTGCTTGATGTACTTTGCCATTTACATTGTTTCCGAAGTCTACTGTACTTAATAATACAGTACTACTAGACTAGGAAGAGGTATTTTATTTCTCTCTAGTGCCTATTTATCTGATCCTACAAAGCAATATTAACTTCTATGGCCCAGCTATCTGTTTGTACGAGAATGATTTTAGTATCTGGATGCTTTCAAAGAGTCTATAATATTTTCCCTCAAAGAAAACCATGTAAGACATACTACAACACACAGATTGCCCCTGTTTCAGAATTTTTTTCAGTGTCAACACATTTGCAGGACAAACTTTTAACTTGAGAATGCTGTGAGACATGTTTTTCTATGTTCTGCTTTCCTAACTCACTGCTTTTCAAAGCATAAGAAGAGATAGGAAAATATTAATGGGCATCATGGAGGCTAGGAGAAAATACAGCCTTACAGCTCCTAACAAAGCAGTTCTGACATTGTGGACTTACTGTAGCCAAGTTGCCTACTTCATTATTTGCAGAGATCCCTAGTCAACGGAATATGTATTCAATGGAATGTAATTGGAAATGTCTTTCTACCTTCTGTTACATTGTCTTATAATTATATCTCAGTCCCCCATGCTTACGTTGTGGAATTATTTTCTGGCTTCTGTCAGGACCTGAATTAATCTTCCTGATTTGCATTTCTAATGTAACTTTAGATAGTTCTATGTGCTTCTATAAATATTTCATTTGAGATTCAGGGATCTACGTGTCACCTTTATGTGGAAGTGAAAGAAAATTATTTTAAAGTCAACACACAATGCATCAGATGAGGTCATTGCACATGGCACCACTGTTATAAGTATTTGCTGGACAAGAGGAAGAGAAAGTAAGTCTATGAAGAAACAAGTTTAACACTATAGCTTTATATATAATCTTAGACTATCTAAATACATTTTTGTTGGAACCTGGAAAAACAGAGACAAGTTTGCCTTGGTCCCATCCAAGAACTATAATGGCCCATTCTGGACCATTCAGTCATTTTTTAAGTCAATATATGTGTATCAGGATTTTACATATTGTAGCTATTAACTTGTCAAAATATACTTTTATTCTCAATTGTCATATGAAGTATCTGCTCACCAAAAAACGCAGTCTGTATTCTGGTAAAAAAAAAAAAAAAAAATTTGCAGGACTGGGCACAGTGGCTTGTAATAGTGAGACTATATCTCAAAAAAAAGGAAGGAAGGAAGGGAAGGAAGGAAATGGAAGGAAGGAAGGAAGGAAGGAGAAGGGGAAGGGAAGGAGGAAAGAAAACCAGAAAGAGAAAATTACAGTTCATCTAAAAGCAAAGTTGTAGGTAGTATGAAAATTCTACTATTTCATGTAAACTGAAATATGTGGCTTGCAAAATTTGGTTTGGAAATGTAATTTCATATGATTGAGGAAAACTCTTAGAGGAGATTACCTCAACAAGGAAAGGAAATGGATTGCATTTTCATTACAGGAGAAATTTTTTATTTTACTCCAGGCTGACCTCATGTTCTCCTCCTTGCCTTGAAAAGAACATTCACTCTTTATTTCTCTATTGGAAAGGATTGAAATGTTTCTGATTTTATAGTTCTCCTTAGAGAATGGTATCATGATACTTTAACTATCAAAGTGTATGTGAATTTTGAAAACAATTTGGAAATTAAGAAAATATGAATTTGGCTGTTCTGCCTACTAGCTATATTTTAGAGACATCCCACAGCATTTTATTTTAAATCACAGTATAAATCAAGCCCTAGATTTCATTTCTGATATTACAATAATGAAGCACATACTGGGCTTATAGGTATAGTACAATTATACATTCAGGTTTTATAAACACTATCTATTAAAGAGGGCACACACTCTGAATGCTTTCAAAATATACAAGGGAGTAACTAATTCACTTTGTCAAACATGGCAAAGTAGTTAAGATAGGCGCATATGTCACTCATTAAACTGCAAATATTGGCACCAGAGAACACCTTATGGAAGTATAAACAGGTATAATCAGCAGTATATTCCACAGGTGAGTTTTATTGTACTCAATCTAAGCATCAGACTTTAGTGATGCTGCCAACTTCTCCAGCCCGAACTTTCAGCTATGGAAATTATGGCTTTTACAGCAAGCTGGTACCAGTGGCTCTCTGCAATTGTCAATGAACACAGTAACTATAAGGTAATTATTACTCTAGGCAGGTAGAATATTTTCCCTTTGATAATGCTAAATATGAATCAGTCCAGCTAGCTAGCTAGCTCTCCAGCAATACTTATAAATGAAGATCAAATATGTGGTTTTGAAAAATAATAAAATTATAACGGCAACTAGTTCCATAGTACTTCAAGCACTATTCTAAGAAGTTTGAAAACACTAGCATTTATTCTTTATAATAATGCTATGTGGTAAAGACTATTTTTATCTCTGTTACTACAGATGAGGAAACTGAGTCATGGAGCAATTAATTAATTGAGTGATGGTGATAAGATTTAAGCCCAAGCTCAATGGCTTCGGTTTATACTTAACCATTTCATTTGGTTGCCTCTCAAATTCTCAACTGAAATCCAGTGAAATAAATCATTGTCTAATTATGTTACCCTATCATTATTATTAACTATTGATATGATTTGGCTGTGTCCCCACCCAAATGGCACCTTGAATTCCCAGGTGTTGTGGGAGGGACCTGGTGGGAGTTAATTGAATCACGGGGGCACGTCTTCTCGTGTTTCTCCTGGTAAGTAAGTCTCACGAGATCTGATCATTATAAGGGGGGAGTTTTCCTCGACAAGCTCTCTTCTTCTCATGTCTGCTGCCATGTGAGACATGTCTTTCATCTTCCGATGATTGTAAGGTCTCCCCCAGCCACATGAAACCGTAAGTCAATTAAACCTCTTTCTTTTGTAAATTGCCCAGTCTCGGGTATGTCTTTATCAGCAGGGTAGAAACGGACTAATACATTATAATCAAACAAATCAGATTTCTATTTCATGCAACATTTTTCATATTATTTGCACATATCATCATTTGTCACTAAGCCTACAAATTAGGTAAGATAGGTGCTATTTGAAATGCGTCGCCTCCAAAATCCAGGTGTTGCCAATGTGACAGTATTAAGAGGTGGGCTCTTTAAGAGGTAATTAAGCCATGGACTCTCCTCCCTCATGAATACAATTAAGGTTCTTATAGAAGAGGATTCATGCAGCATTGGGATTTCTTGCTCACTGCCTTCTGCCGTGTGAGGACACATCATTTCTTCCCTTCAGAGGATGCAGCATGAACATTTTCTCTTGGAAGCAGAGAGCAGCCCTCATCAGACAACCAAACGTGTGGGCAGCTTGATCTTAGAATTTCTCCACCAATGTGAAAAATGAATTTCTGTTCTTTATAAATTACTTAGTCTGTAGTATTTTGTTTTAGTAGCACAAACAGATTAGGAAAGGAGACATTATCTCCATTTATAGATGAGAATATAGAGAGTCTAAACCTCAAAATCATAAGCCATAACTTTGATTCCATGGCACTAGAATATTTGACACTGAAAGTAGAAATACCCCATAAAAAGGAAATCAAGAAAGAAGATACGTTTTATTATTCTCCTTTAATATTCTTTTGTTTGACAAATATACTTACAGGGTACAATGTGATGTTTTGTTATATGTATACATCGTGAAACAATTAAATGAATTAACATTTCTATCACATTCAATATTATTTTTTGTTTTGTGGATATTTAAGATCTACTCTCTTAGCAATTTTTTTTTTTTTTTTTTTTTTTGAGACGGAGTCTTGCTCTGTCACCCAGCCTAGAGTGAAGTGGCATGATCTCGGCTCACTGCAACCTCTGCCTCTGGTGTTCAAGTGATTCTCCTGCCTCAGCCTCTTGAGTAGCCAGGATTACAGGCACCCCCACTGCGCCCAGTTAATTTTTGTATTTTTAGTAGAAACGGGGTTTCACGATCTTAGACTGGTCTCAAACTCCTGACCTCATGATCCACCCACCTTGGCCTCCCAAAGTGCTGGGATTACAAGCGTGAGCCACCATGTCTGGCCTCTCTTAGCAACTGTCAAGTATACAATACATAATTATAAACTACAGTCAACATACTGTACAGTAGATCCCAGAATTTATTCATACCAATTAAAACTTTGTACCCATTGACCCATGCTCCAGCCTCTTTTAAAAATATTAAGATATCAGAATAATAACATATCCCATATATATTTGGAATTTAATGCCTAACAATCAAAAGTACCACTTGTTAATAAAAAAGATCTATCCGTTTATTATCATTTATGGAATGCTTTTCATCCCACATTGTTTTCACTTTGTTCTTCATAACAACCTTATTGTGATAGGCAGGACAGATATGATGCCTTATCTTAGGTGAAGGCAACTGAGTTAGCCAGAATTTGAACCAAGGGTTGGACATTTCACTTGCCCTGTCCTTACCGTAATACCTGGGTGCCTCTCTGTTCACTGCTTTCTTTCGAATTTTCCCTCATGGAATGGAATGATGTAGCCTTTTTTACTTTGGATATTAGTATTTGAATAACTCTGGGAGAAGTTATCCTGGAATTTCTGATGTTAACTTTACATGTTAAACTATATTATTTATAGCATATTATTTGCTCATTTATCGAAGTATCTTGTGGGTAGGTAGTGTTCATTAAATGTTTCAATATATGAATGAGTGAATGATAGTTCAATTTGTTATTGTACGTGCTTTTAGGCTTACACTAAGTTTTGACAGAGCTCAAGTAAACATTTTACTTCTTTATGTGTTAAGTCTTAATCACTTGGCCAACTTTCTCAGTTATTTCCAAGTTTGTGAATTACCTTTGTTTCTTCTCTGCAACATGCTCTGTATTTTAAAAATTGCAGTGTGCAAAATATAAATATATCTACAGTATCACAAAATGTCAACTACATGCGCTACACATCATTTACTCAACTGATCTGCTTGTTTTTATTAGTGTATATAATCTCACTAAAATTAAGTTGGAAATAATGCCCATTGTTCTCAGAAATTTTGTGTGTGTGTGTGTGTGTATTGAGTTTCATTCTTGTCTCCCAGGCTGCAGTGTAATGGCGCAGTCTCTGCTCACTGCAACCTCCACCTCCAGGGTTCAAGTGATTCTTCTGCCTCAGCCTCCCAAGTAGCTGGGATTGCAGGTGCCCGCCACCACACCCAGCTAATTTTTGTATTTTTGTAGTAGAGACAGGGTTTCCCCATGTTGGCCAGGCTGGCCTCGAACTTGACCTCAGGTGATCCTCCCACCTCGGCCTCCCAAAGTGCTGGGATTACAGGCACGAGCCACCGTGCCCAATCTTCTCATGAATTTTTAGAACACTTCAAAGTGTGGAAAGTATAAATACTAGCAAAGTGAAATATATGTGTTTCTAACCATTGTTTGTTAATATTTATCTGTAAAAAAATGACTACACCATGGCTTAAAATGAAATGCAAAAGTACTTAAAATTTTATTTATTGATTGATTGATTGAGACAGAGTCTCACTCTGTCACACAGGCTGGAGTGCAATGGCGCAATCTCGGCTCACTGCATCCTCTGCCTCCCTGGTTCAAGTGTTCTCCTGCCTCAGCCTCCCAAGTAGTTGTGACTACAGGTGCATGCCACCACGCCTGGCTAATTTTTGTATTTTTAGTAGAGACGGGGTTTCACCATGTTGGCCAGGCTGGTCTCAAACTCTTGACCTCAGTTGATCCACCTGCCTTGGCCTCCCAAAGTGCTGAGAAAATACCAAAATTTTAAATAAGGTCCTTTACGGCCTGCATTTGAGGCAGAGGGCAATGTAGATTTAAATCCAATTTCCAAGAGCTTTCTGGAGAACAAATCTGAGAAACTGTAGCTTTATATATGCTTTAGAGGTAAATTTCTCAATGGAATATTATTCTTGATTAGATACAAAACATGGAAAATGCTTAACCTTTAGTTATATAGAAGTTTAACAAATAAAAGAGAATTTAATTTCTCCATGTTTAGTTATTGTTAGAATTAAATTAGTGAGTTTGCTGGATGCCAGATTTGCTATTTGTTCTATTGCATATAAGAGATGATTAAATTTTCCATATTACTACAATTTTTATATTCTTTTCCATATTTTTTTCATCAAATACTTGTTATGATTGATGGTATTCAGGTTCTTACATCATGGCAACCTAAATGAAACACTAATTTATTATCGTGTACAATGTGTGTGCTAAGTACCCTTTTAGCCTATGTACAACCAAGCCGTTTAGCATTACGTTGAATGATTCTCCTACTCTATTCTGGATTTGTTATTTATGAATTTAAAATAAATTTCAGTTACAGGTTGGATGCAGTGGCTCACCCCGTAATCCCAGCACTTTGGGAGGCCGAGGCGGGTGGATCACTTAAGGTCAGAAGTTCTAGACTAGCCTGGCAAACATGGCAAAACCTCATCTCCACAAAATAATTTTTAAAAAAATGAGCCGGGCTTGGTGGAGCATTTCTGTAGTCCAGGCTACTCGGGAGACTGAGGCAGGAATTGATTGTACCTGGAAGGTGGAGATTTCAGTGAGCTGAGATCATGCCACTGCACTCCAGCCTGGGCAACTGTGCAAGACTGCCTCAAAAAAAAAAAAATTATATGTAATCTCTAGCATTTTTTTTTTTTTTTTGAGGTGGAGTCTTGCTCTGTCACCAGGCTGGAGTGCAGTGGTGCAATCTCAGCTCACTGCAACCTCTGCCTCCTGGGTTCAAGCAATTCTTCTGCCTCAGCCTCCCGAGTAGCTGGGACCACAGGCGCATGCCACCATGCCCAGCTAATTTTTTTTGTGTGTTTAGTAGAGACGGGGTTTCACCATGTTGGCCAAGATGGTCTCCATCTCTTGATCTTGTGATCTGCCCACTTCAGTTTCCCAAAGTGCTGGGATTACAGGTTCTCTAGCATTTTTAACAACCGTTAACTATAGTAATTTACAAACTTACATACAAGTAGAAAGTACAATAAATGACTATCAACACATCACCTAACCATCAGCTTTTATATATCTTAATCCTTTTTTTCATTATTGAAACAAGAAATTCACACCGTTAGCAGTCACTCCCAATACCCCACTCTCCCAGCCCCTAGCAAAAATTAATCTACTTTCTGTTGATATAGATTTGCCAATCTAAACATTGTATATAAATGGAATAATATAATATAGTACCTTTTTCTCCTTTATGTAGCATAATCTTTTCAAGTTTCATCCATATTATAGCATTCATTGATACTTCATTTTTATGACCAAATAATATTTATTGCTTTTATGTATAATATTTTTATCCATTCATCATTTGATGGGCATATGAATTGTTTCAACTTTTTGACTATTGTGAAAAATGTTTCTATAAACATTCATGTACAAGTTTTTCTATAGCTTGATGTTTTCATTTCCCTTAGGTATATACTAAGAATAGAATTATTAGGGCACACAATAACTCTGTGTTTAGGTATTTGAGAAATTACAACACTGTGTTACAAAGTGGCTGTATAATTTTACATTCCCAACAGAAATACATGAGAGTTCCAATTTCCCCATATTTTAACTAATACATTATTGTACATCATTTTGTTTATAATCAACATAGTGGGTGTGAAGTGATTTCTCATTGTGGTTTTAATTTTCTTTTTCTTTCTTTTTTTTTTTTTTTTTGCTGAAACATAGCCTTGCTATGTCACCCAGGCCGGAGTGCAGGGGCACAATCTTAGCTCACTGCAACTTTTGCCTCCCAGGTTCAAGTGATTCTCCCTGTCTCAGCCTCCCGAGTAGCTGGGATTACAGGCACCTGGCTAATTTTTGTATTTTTACTAGAGACGAGGTTTCGCCATGTTTGTCAGGCTGGTCTTGAACTCCTGACCTCAGGTGATCGACCTGCCTCAGCCTCCCAAAGTGCCGGGATTACAGGTGTGGACCACCCCACCCAGCCGATTTTTCATTTCATTAATGACTAATGGCATTTAGCATCTTTCCACATGCTTATTGTCCATTGTGTTTATACTAATAGTATTGCTACTCGATATAGTTTGGATATGTGTACCCTTTAAATCTCATATCAATTGTAATCCTCAGTGTTAGAGGGCCTGGTAGGAGGTGATTGGATAGATGGGGACAGTTTCTCATGAATGACTTATCATGATCACCTTGGTGTGTCTTCATAATAGTGAGTTCTTTTGAGATCTGGTTGTTTAAAAGTGTGTGACACCTTCCCCCACTCTCTTGTTCCAGTCCTCTGCATGTGAGACATCCATCTGCTCCCCACTTTGCCTTTCACAATGAGTAAAAGCTTCCTGAGGCCCCACCAGAAGCCAAGAAGATGTCAGTGTGATGCTTCCTATACAACCTGCAGAACTGTGAGCCAATTAAATCTATTTTCTTTATAAATTACTCAGTAGTGCATGTTTCTTTATAGCAGCACAAGAACAACCTAACATACCTTTCTATCTCTCTTTTTGGTTGTTTGCATTATGTATCTTTTTTCATTCTTTCAAACTTTTTGTCCTTGAATCTAATATGTGTCTCTTATGGACATTATATATTTGGATCATGTATTTTTATCCATTTTGACAATACTTTCCTTCTAAATGTACTGTTTAATCCACTTATATCTAATGTAAATACTAATAAAGTAGATTTTAGGTTTTTGTTTTACTAATTATTTTCTATATCTTATGTCATATTTATTCCTCTATTTTCCTTTAGTGCCTTCATTTGTGTTACGTAGACATTTACTAGTATATCATTTGAATTACTTTATCCTTTGTTTTACTCTATTTATTGAGTTATGTGGTAAGTGGTTCCCTTGGGCATTAGAGATAATAGATTAATTGCACAACTAGTAACAACAAATAATG
The DNA here is from genome assembly GCA_036589455.1 of Ateles fusciceps. Lineage (NCBI taxonomy): Eukaryota > Metazoa > Chordata > Mammalia > Primates > Atelidae > Ateles > Ateles fusciceps. Next base: position 218,972 of record JAZHEH010002546.1, on the reverse strand, counting down.
TTCTTGTAGGATTAATTACGATTCATACAAAAACTTAGCTCCATACTCTTCCTTCTCCTTGTCCTGTCAGTGTCAGATAAATTACATTTTTAAACATTATAATCCCATCAACTCATTTGTAAAATTATTGCTTTATGCAATTGTATCTTGGATTATAGAAGAGAAAAAGGTTCACAAATAAAAAATGTGTTTCTACTGCCTTTTATATTTACTTGTTACTTACCTATATTAGTGTTCCTTATTTCTTCATGTGGATTCCAATTACTATATAGTGGCCATTAATTTAGGACCAAAATGACTCCCTTTAGCACTTAGGAAAGGCAAGATTGCCAGTGATTAACTATCTAGTTTTGTTGATCTTGGAATGTTTTAATTTCTCCCTCCTTTTTTGAGAAACCAGTATTGCCAGATATAATATTTTTCATTGACAGTATTTTTTTTCCTTCAGAACTTTGTCATCTCACTACTTTCTTAGCTTCCATGGAATCTGATGAGGTTCTCTTGGTGAGACATAATGTCGATACTTTTCTTTAGTTTTAGACATGTTTTTCTTTATTTTAAAACATATATATAAAATGTCTGGTTTTAAGATTTCATCTTAAAGTCCTTAAGAACTTTCTTTCTTGGGGTATTGTGTTTATTGACAGCTTTCATGTCCTTCTCTATTTATTGATCACATTTTCTAGTTTGTTTATGTATCTCTTTTATTATTATGAGGAGATGATGAGGGAAAACAAAAACAACTTACTCAATTTCTTGAAGGAATGAAATATAGTCTTTTAATTTGTATTTGATAAACATGAAGAATTATTCAATAAATTAGTTATCTCAACAGTATTTGTAGTCTGCTGTGTGCCATGGGTAACTATACATACTGGAGATGTAGACAAAACAAATCCCTATCTTCAAATAACTTACATTCTAGTGGTGAGACACAGCCAAGTAACTAGGTAAATATATATTGTAAGCCAGGTGGTGTAACTACTAGAGAGGAAAATTAAGCAGGGTAAGGAGATGATGGAAATCTTGGTATTGGGAGAGGTTAGTGAATGCTTGGCCATTTATTTAAAATCACACCCAGTGCACACCTCACTGGTAAGGTGAAATTTTAGCAGAGTCCAAAAGGAAGTGAGAATGCATAAAGGAAAGAGTACTTCATTTAGCCAAAACAACAAGTGCAAAGTGATATAGTTTGGATATTTGTCTCCTCCAAATTTTATATTAAAATTTGACCCTTTGTGTTGAAGGTAGAGCCTTGTGGAATGTGTTTCAGTTACGGGGTTGATCCCTCATGAATGGTTGGTTGCCATTCTTGCAGCATTGAATGAGTTCTGACTTTTAGTTCCCATGAGATATAGTTATTAAAAAATAGTCTGGGACTTCCCTCTCTCTCTCTCACCATATGACATACCTGCTCCCTCTTCACCTTCCTCTGTGATTGGAAGCTTCCTGAGGTCCTTACCAGCAGTGCAGTGCTTCTTTTACAGCTTGCAGAATGGTGAGCCAAATACATCTCTTTAAAATAAATTACCCAGACTCAGGTATTTATTTATAGCAATGCAAAATGGCCTACTGTCAAAAGGTTCTGTGTTGAGAGCATTCTCGGAAAATTAGAGGAACAAGAAGGTCACTGGTGAGTCTGGAATAAACTGAGCAAAAGGTAAGGAAATCTTAGCAAGTGACTCCAAAGAGATCCAAGTATAGACAATACTTTTCACAAGGGTTTTTCACAAAAGGGAGCAGAGAAGTGATTCAGTAGCTGCTGGGAAAGTGATGTCAAAGAGAGTTTATATTTAAGTTATTATGGTGTAAATATCTGAAATGTTGTGAGCTAGTGGGAATGCTTGATGGGAGAGGAAAACTGAATGATGTGGAAGACAAAAAATGTAACAAGTGAGGTTGATTATTAAGTAAGTGAAGATAGGGTATAGTGTACAAGGTGAGAAAGTATTATGTAAGCAAAGACATTTAGAAGTATCAAATATCTCTAAGAGTGGATATGGAAAAGGTCACATGTATTTATTAATTTTTAAATTCGTCTAATTGCGGGCATTGGAGCATGTAGTCTGTGTTCTGAAAGATGAATAGGAATTTATCATGTGGAGAAACCTTGGAAAGAGTGTCCCAAGCAAAATGGACACCATGAGAAAGACGTAGAGACATGAATAAGCCTTGTGTTTTGGAGAAACTGCCATATTTGAAGCATTTAAAGCACATGCTATGAATGAGAAAGTACAGGAGTAAGAGTAGGCAAGGTCACTCATCAAGGGGTTTGGACACTTAGGAATTTTAAAAAGTATACTCTACTTGTCTTGCAGCAAAATAATATATTAATATATGTTTCTATTTGCAACCTTATGTTCTTGAACTCATCACATTTTTTCCTTTATCATTGCGTGATTCTCATAGCATAACATTTAAGAGTATAAGTCTTGAGAAGCTATAAATACAAGTTTGAGTCCAAGTTCTATTACTGGCTACCAGAGAGAGCTGTGTGTCTCTATTTCCGCATCTGTAAAATGAAAAAAGTTATAATTCCAGGACAAGCTACATCAGAGACTTATGTGGAGTCAATGAACTTATGCAGATAAAGACTTAGGCATCACCTGGCCAATAGGAAGTGATAAATAAAAAGTCTTACTATTTCTATATTTGTATTTCAGTAGCAGTAAATACATCAGTTGCATACTTAGCTTTGACACAGGCTCTTTAGTGCATTCATTTCACTGGGAATCACTATTTTGTTGATTACAGAGGAAGATATTACCACCTAAAGACCAGTAAAGCCAAGGTGCAGTTCTGCAATACACAAAGTGAATGGTACTTAATGTCTTCTGTTATTCGTTTAGCTCTCAGTTTGTTCATGAGTCAGGGACTCACGGAGTGTAGTGCTTTTTTACTGGAGTTGTAAACGGATTAATAAAATAGACGTTTCAAGAAACCTGAGGAAGGACAAAGCTTTATTGTTACCAAAAAATTACTGTGACAGTAATATTTGTAATAACTTTCTAGATGCAAAATTTTCAGCAAGCTTGATAGCATCAATTGTATTTATCCCCAATACAAACATCAATGATATATGCTATGCTACTAAAGCGGCAAATGTGTGAAACTAAACACAAAAGCTAGGATTAAGTATTTTGATAATTTGTGTATCAAAATAAAGTGCAACTATGGTTAACCTATTAATCTAGGATATAACATTTACTTTAGTATCCCAACAGAATAATAAATGACTGAGACATAGTCAATTTGGAATTATCAACAAAAAATGCTTTTATTTTTACATATATTTGCGTTCTCATTTTAACCATATTATATTTACTCATGTGACTTTGAATCTTTGGGTTATAATTATCTTAATATTTGTCTTCTCAGTTTGCATTGAGGCAAACAAAAATGTTGTCTGACATTGTAATATGGCTAGTTTTTCATCAAAAGTGATCTGAAGGCTGGGTACGGTAGCTCACACCTGTAATTTCAGCACTTTTGGAGTCTGAGGCAGGCCAATCGATTGAGGCCAGGAGTTCAAGACCATCTTGGCCAACGTGGTGAAATTTCACATCTACTAAAAATACAAAAATTAGCCGGGTGTAGTGGCACATGCATACCTGTAATCTAAGCTACTCGGGAGGCTGAGACATGAGAATCTCTTGAACCCAGGAGGCAGAGGTTGCAGTGAGCCGAGATCGCGCCACTGCACTCCAGCCTGGGTGAGCAGAGAAGTCTGCCTCATAAAAAAAAGGGATCTTAAACCAGCAATAATATATTACTATCAGATTGGGTGCAAAAGTGACTGCAGTTTTAACTTATTTAAATTAATATCATAACATTGCACACATTTCAAATGCCTGCTCTGCTCAGAAGGAGAATATTATCTTTGAAGGTACTTCTGAATAAAATATCAATTTTATATGGTTAATTTTAATTTTATTCATTAAATGGAGCATCATATACAATGTTAAGGACAGTACTTAACATGAGTAAAATATTTATTGACTCTAATGCTCAATATGAAATTCTCTGTTCATTTATAATACTTTGGCAATCATGTGCTGTCTTTTAAATAAATAATTTCACAATCTTGAGAATAACTGGTATCAAGATAACTAAGCTAAATTTGATAGAAATCACATTCTTCCTCTGGAAAATTAGAATATCATGTCTGTCTCTAACCTTCTAAAATCTCGCTTGTTTTTCTTGATTACTCAAATATCACTGTCAATTGTTAAGCAAACCCTTGCATATGTTTTTCCAGTCCCTTGAGATATGATTTAGTTTGGCTAAAAGATACATTTAGAACAGCGCTTGTACTAACTTATAATCTTTTTACTTATTATTTTCTGTAATTGGTTTTCTGTACAAGCAACGCTATCTCGATAGAGAATACAACATTAAAATAGAAATTAATGAGTGTAGAAGCAGCAGGCTTGAACTACTTTACTACTTCTTTGCCATGCATCCAAACAACTGCCAACAGCAAGCAACAGAATCTTCCTTATTTAATGAATGAGATTGTCTTGGTAGATTGTGGAAAGCCAGAGTAAAACAAATGTCAATGTCTGGAAATACAATTTTTAAAAGAAAGGATGAAGGAAGAGCTCACAAATAAGATGGAGAGACATCTTCGAAGTAGTCATTACTGATAAAACTCGATTTCTCACCTGACAAAAGTTGCTTTTTTGTTTTTTGTTTTTTTTTCTGTAAAAGGCCAAATAGTGGGCCAGATGCAGCGGCTCATGCCTGTAATCCCAGCATTTTGGGAGGCTGAGGCGGGCAGATCACCTGAGGTCAGGAGTCTGAGACCACCCTGGCCAACATGGTGAAACCCCATCTCTACTAAAAATACAAATTAACTGGGTGCGATGGCGCTTGCTTTTAATCTCAGCTAATCGGGAGGCTGAGACAGGAGAATCACTTGAACCTAGGAGGCGCAAGCCAAGATCATACCATTGCACTCCGACCTGGACAACAAGAGTGAAACTTCATCTCAAAAAAATTTCTTTAAAAAGGCCAAATAGTGGATACTTTATGCTTTATAAGCTTGATGATCTCTACCACACCTATTCAACTCTGCCATTGTAGCCTAAATAAAGTCATATATAATACAGTAAAAAAATAATGGGCATGGCTGTGGAAATAAAATTTTATATACGAGAATAGGTATAAGGCTTAATTTGGACCCTGGCAGCAGTTTGTTGACCCTTATGGTAAACCATGAATTTGTAGTGACGTAGTAGAGAAAATGCTAGCTATATCTAAATGCCTCTTCTTACTTCCTTTTTAGCAAAAGCTAGTCATGTAGTTACCCAGAATAATTACTACATTTCTCAGGCTAATTTGCAATTACGTGTGCACATGGCATGAAGCTCTTGCTTGTAGGATGTAAGTAGAGATTTCATAAGCAACCTTCTAGACATGTCAGTAAATGGACAAGCCACACCGTTACTTGCCCTACCTTCTTCCTGCTAACTGAAATGTTGGGACGTGCTGGCTGGAGTTAAGTGACTATCTTGAATCATGAGATTGAACTCATGGTTTTAGATTGATTTTGTGACTGTTTATCTTCAGACTCATTTATGTGGAACAAAGATAAACTTGTTTATGCCATTTTGTTTTTGTCATTTGAGTCATTGACGTTGAACATAAGGCAAACTAAATCAGGAGCCATTCATTGTATTGTATCATATTGTGAAAGAGAGGGTATGTAGTTGGTTTGATCCAAGGTTTAGCATGTGATTTTTTTTTTGTATTAGATATTTTTTCTGTATGGATATGCTATTGCAAGTCAGAAAAGTTGTCTTACATTGCTTATTGTTCTTTCGTGCAATTTTATTTAGTGCTCTTTGCTTCTCACTCCATTCATTCCTATCTTATATTGATATTATCTGATACTTTTCTTACTTTTTCAGCTTCTTCTTTCCCTTTGTATAAGGGATGAATAGGACCACTTTTCATACTACAGGCATCTCCTACAGGATATCTTCCTGTTAAAGTCTTCCATATAACACTGCATGACGTTTAATACCTACATGTCATAGTATGTGTTTCTTTCTCAGTATATTTCATCTCTTTGTTTTTCTGTGTGCTGTTTTTATAGGGAATTTTTATATTTACGTTAAATCCATACAATATTTTAAACAGAACTTTTAGGGTACACTCCAGATATAAATCTGTGGAATGTCTCAGTCACATATAGACATCTTAAAATCTATATTAAGCGTTAACAAAGAGTATCCAAGTCACAAAAGTAGATTGTGCAAAAGAAGCCATGTTACTGCATATGCAGCAACTTTGCAAAACTATTTTAGCATTTCAAAATAACTAAAAGTGTAAATTTAAAATGTATCACCACAAAAATATGTTAAGTAAGTGAGGTGATGGACAGGTTAATTGGCTTGATTTAATTATCTGCACTGTATACATATATCAAAGCATCACATTGTATTTTATAAATGCAATAAAATTTTGATTTTTCAATTAAAATAATAGCAATAATAAAACTTTAATTATTTGATAATCAGAAAGAAATGTTTTAACCGTTTTACATGCTACATGATAGCTCCTATTTATATATGTGCTCATGAAGTTGATCATGAGTTTGGGTTTGATATTAAATGCATTGTATTTTTCCCATTTAAGATATTGAAAAACTAACTCCTGGTTAGTGTTTTAAGGTAGAATGATTTTCAAGAATGAATTACTGGTATAAAGTTGGAGATGTCTGTTTTTGAAGGCTTTTAACAATCATAATGCTCCCTTTAACCATGATTATATTTAGTATCATCAGTGTTAGATCTTCTTATCTTTCCACTTGTAAACTCACTAGATATTTCAATATTTTATATTCTAAATTTTAGTTAATCTAAATCGTACTACTTCTGCCCTAGTATTACTTCACCTGAAATTATCCTTTGTTTATACAATGTCCATAAAACTAGTTGAAACATGGCAAATTCATTCAAGCTGTGGTGTGTTGGTAGTTATCTGACAAATAGCTGGTCAACTTTATTTACTTACTTTTCAAGGAAATCAGTATGTAAAAAACAAACAAACAAATAAACCTAAATTATTGGTAGTGCTGCCAGTAGAGACCATCTCTACCATAGTTTGAGGTGCTGTGTTGTTCAACACTAACATATTTTTGTGGCCGAGACCAAAGAGAAGAGCTGCTGCTAATATATCTGTCTGAGCATAGGAAATACCGCAGTATTTCTATACAGAACTCGTTTGTTTGAATTACTCAAAACAACTCTAGAAATGGACTGCAAATCTCAACTCCAAATGAAAAATAAAACCAGAAAATAATGTTTCTATTCAATTCTCATTTCTGTTTGTGCTGAATAGCTGATGTGTATACAATCAACTATAATAAATTTCCTAGGGAGAAAATAGTCCTTAAAGTACTACTTTCATTTTAGCTCACCAAATGTCCTTTACTTTCTCAGAGTTCCTTCACACTAGGATCAAATGCAAAATAAAAATTCTGATGTCTAGTTGACTTTGAAGGCAAAAAAGAATGTTCATTCCTAAAAAAATTCACATAAATGCCAAAGCATAGAATCAGTAATGAACATAGTATTTAAAGATGGCCCTATCCCACTTCTGTAAATATGAGACAAAAGTTATCAATTTTCCTGTGGAGACTTCTTGAATAACTAGTTGGGTTGTATAACTGCTGGAAGATTGTTCCCTAAAAGAAAAAAAGGCAATTTCTAGATTAGGGTCAGTGTGCAGGCCAGTCTAAAACACAAATTAAATCATTAGAGAAATTCTTATCTGAGAGTCAGAAAATAATCTTCAAAATCTCACATGGAGAGCAGAGTGGACTTAACGTAAATTTCAATAGAATTTTTATTTTCCCAGGTGAAATTGGCAATCATAATTCTGTCTTTAAAGTTATTATTATTTAAATATGAAACAACAGCAATTCTTTTAAACAATTATGACATTAAGGCTTCTCCTAGAGTGTACAAAAATAAAGATTAACATTTATTAATTTTATTTCTTTATTTCTATTTTCTTACCTTTGAGAATACAGTAGTCTCCAAGGGAATCCTTAGCAGAAGACTGGGACATTGTTGAAAATGTTATTATAAGAGTGATCGTTATTGCGAGGCTGGTATTGTAAGTTATCTATGGTATATCACATTTTAATGACATCTTAATCAGGGTTTTTCCTAAGACATTTTCTTTCACATTTTCTTAGGTTTTAAAAATGGTAGGTCAAATCACTGAAAACATGGTAGACATCCTGAGAGAAAACCAATGTCATGGAGCCACTACCCATGCATTTAAAATAGCATTTTTTTAATAGTTATGCCTATTAGAATAGGAGTATTTGGCAACTGACTAGTCCCTTTAGCAGCCTAAAGAATAACTCTTAAAAAGCCATGCAAATTTGTGATGAATAAGTCGGTGATATTTATTCAGAACTGATTTTGGTCTGAAGTCCATTCTAAATTAATTTGAGGATCATGTGTTTCTCTTCTCTACAGAGATACCCATTTATTGAAAAAGCTACCTTTTCTCCCTTGAAGTACCTTGGAGACTTTATTAAAACACTTGTATATATATATAACTTGCTCTTGTTCAAAAATCCCTATTCTATTTTATTGATTTATTTATTTCTCTCTACACCATTACCTCATTGTCTCATTTACTGTAGCTTCATATCAAGTCTTGAAATGGTAGAACTCACCCAAATTTTTTTTTTTTTTAATATTTGGTTACTTTAGATACATTTTATTCTTATATAGATTTTTGGATCAACTTGTCAATTTCTAAAATAACCACTGCTCTGGTTCTTTTGCAGGGAAAGTTGTGTAAATCAATAGATCAATTTGAAACCAATTGACCTCTTATCTTTTTGAGTTTTCCAATATATGAGCACATTGTATCTTTAAATTTAAGTCTTCTATGATTTCTCTGAGTAATGTTTTGTAGTTTTCATTGGCATCTCTTTTATTAAATTTATCATAAATATCTTATATTTTTAATATTATTGAATAGTAGGCTTTCAAACTTTTATTTTTTATTGTGCATTGCTATTATAGAGAAGAAATGTTTTTGTAAATTGACATTTCATATTGACAGATTACTAAATTCACTTATTCTAGTATCTTTTGATGTAAATAATCAAGTTGCATTCAAATAATATTTTTTTCTTTCTTTGTAATTATGATTAGTTTCTTTATTTTCCTTGTCTTATTACCCTGGCAATACCTCTAGTACAATTTTGAAGAGAAATAATGAAAAAGATATTTTTGGCCTGAAAGATTTTACTGATCTCAGAAAAAAAATCATTCAATGCATATTACCACTTAATATATTAATATGTTATAATATTAATATATTAGCTGTGGATTTTTGTGGGTAAAAGGGTTGGTTAACTATTTTTAAAAAAACAACATATAATAAATATTTTAGTCTCTGTGGGCTATATGGTTTTGTTGTAGCTACCAAACTGCTGTTATAGTGTGAAAACAACCATAGATGATATATATTAAAATGGGTATTTGGGAGGCCGAGGCGGGTGCATCACGAGGTCAAGAGATCGAGACCATCCTGGCCAACATGGTGAAACCCCGTCTCTACTAAAAATACCAAAAAATTATCTGGGCATGGTGGTGCGTGCCTGTAGTCCCAGCTACTCGGGAGGCTGAGGCAGGAGAATTGCTTGAACCCGGGAGGCGGAGGTTGCAGTGAGCCGAGGTTGCGCCACTGCACTCCAGCCTGGTGCCTGGTGACGGAGTGAGACTCTGTCTCAAAAAAAAAAAAAAATGGGTATGACCGTGTTCCAATAATACCATTACGTTTTACAAAAACAACTTTGGAACTGAATTTGGCTAATGGTCCATTGTCTGCCAACTTCTATATTTATTTGAGAAAGTTCTATTCTTATTCATTATAGTCTTATTAAACTTTTAATATCTGTAGAGCCTCTTTTATTCCTGACATTGCTAGTTTAATTTTGTTCTCTTTATTTTTCATAGTTTTACTAGGGTTTTAAAAATTGTATTCATATTTTTAGAAAACCAATGCATCTAATAGTAATTTTTCCCTACTGTTGATCAGTTTTATGTTTTTGGTTTTTGATTGTATCTTTATTTATTTCTTTATTCTGTCTATTTTGACTTTAATTATATCTTTTTTTAGCTTTTAAAAGTGAAAACCTAGATCATTGACTGTATAACTTTCTTTTCTTCTATATGGAGGCTAAAGCAACTCCATGTTGGATGCTAATTCACTACCTTGGTTTTGATTAAATCCTATTTCAAGAAGGCCTCTAAGGTTTCCAGTGTATCTATTGTTCCTTGTGTAAGAGCCCTTACTTTCAGTAAACCCTGCCTTTAGATCAAACAACTTTGATTTTGTCATACTTCATTTGTCCTACATACACTTCTGAACCACCTCTCTCTGATGAGACATAAGGCCTTAGTCTAGGGGAGAAATGGCATAAGAATCCACCACCTTGTCTCACCACCACCTGAGACGCAGATCATGGCTGTCCACAAGTCCTTATTGAATGTTTCTTTCTGAGAAACCTGATTTGTCAGCCCTTTTCTTCAGTCTCTCAGCTCTTCCTACTTCGGGGTAGGTTTCCATAATTCTGTGCACTGTGAAACATTCTGATATAGGTATGTTTAAAGCTACACATTTTCCTTTCAGTGACACAGGTATGTTTAAAGCTACACATTTTCCTTTCAGTGACACAGGTATGTTTAAAGCTACACATTTTCCTTTCAGTGATTTTTTAGCTGTATCTTATATCTTCAGCTGATATGTTGTATTCTAGCATATGTCTTGAAATGTTTTTTAAATTATTTTATGACAATGAAAGGGATATTTTTAAATGTACAGTTCAATGGTATTAAGTATATTCACATTGGTATTCAACCATCACCACTGTTTATCACCAGAATTATTTTCATTATGCAAAACTGGCATCTGTAATCATTAAATAACCTCATTTTCCCCAACCCCTGCCCCCTGGTAACTGTCCTTTTACTTTTTGTCTCTGTAAATGTGACTACCCCAGGTACCTCATACAAATGGAATTATATAGTACTTGTGTTTTTGTCGACTGGCATATTTTGCTTAACATAATGTCCTGAAGGCTTAATCAAGCTGTAGCACATATCAGAAATTTCCTTTCTTTTTAAGGCTGAATGAAATTTCATTGTATCTAGCACGGTTTGTTCATCTGCTTATTCATCAGTGGACATTTGGGTTGCCTCCAGCTTTTGGTTAATGTGAATAATGTTGCTATAAGCATGAATGCTCACATATCTGAGTTCCTACTTTTAATTCTTTTGAGTGTATGTTCATAAGTAGAATTGCAGGATTACATATTGTAATTATATTTTTACTTTTTTGAGGAATGATCATAACATTCTCTATTTTATACCCCCATCAACAGTGTACAGGAGTTTTGAATTTATCCACATCATTAGCAACACTAGTATTTTCTCTTTGTTTTTTTCTTTCTGGTACCAGCCATCCAGATGAGTGTGAAATGCTGTCTCATGGTTTGATTTGCATTTTTCTAATGAGTAGTGATGTCGAGTGTCTTTTCGTGTACTTATTGACCATTTGTATGTCTTCTTTGGGGGAAATGCCTATTCAAGTCGTTTTCCCATTTTAAAATCTGCTTTCCTTGTTAAGCTGTAGTTAATTGTATATTCAGATTAGTAACTCCTTATCAGATATATGACTTAAAGAGGTTTTCTCCCACTGTCCATTGCCTTTTAACATTGTTGATTGTGTCCTTGTCTGCACAGGGTGTTTTTTTTTTATATGTAGTCTAATTTTATCTATATCTTCTTATATTGCTATGCTTTGGGTTGATGTCATTTTTATAATTTTCTTTTGACTTTTCCTTGTCTTTTTGGTTATTTCAAAGTGTGTTGTGTTGGCTGGGTTCACTGGCTTATGTCACCTGAGCTCAGGAATTCAAGGCCAACCTGAACCACATGGTGAGATCCTGTCTCTACAAAAAATTAAAAAAAAAAAAAAAGAGCTGTTCATGGTGGCATGTGCCTGCTACAGTGGAGGCTTAAGAGGAAGATTGCTTACACCCAGGAGGCTGAGGCTGCAGGGACCCATGCTTCTGTCACTGTACTACAGCCTGGGAGACAGAAGGAAAACTTGTATCAAAGAAATTGTGTTGTGCATTCGATTAGGCTGCTATAACAAATTACCATAGCTTGGTGGCATAAGCAAGAATTATTTTTCATAGTTCAGAAGGCCACAACATCCAAGATCAACGTGGCAGCACTGATATTTAATGAGCGTTCTAATGATTTTGTTATCCATATTTTGGTATTACCTTATATCAGTGAGGACTCATGGGTTTCATGGCTTACCTTAAAGTTGAAATTATTCCATATTTACTCAGTGAGTGTCTCTTCAATTTGGCTGTTATTTTTGACATGTCTGTATTTTCAATGGCATGATTTCTGTATTAGTTCATTCTCATGCTGCTAATAAGGACACCAGGTAATTTATAAAGGAAAGAGTTTTAATTGACTCACAGTTCAGCATGACTGGAGAGGCCTCAGGAAATTTACAGGCAAAGTGGAATGTGAAAGGGAAACAAGGCACCTTCTTCAAAGGCGACAAGAAAAAGAAGCACAATCAAGGGAAACGCCAGAGGTTTATAAAACCATCAGATCTCATAGACTCACTTATTATCATCAGAACAGCATAGTGGAATCTGCCCCCATGATTCAATTACCTCCACCTGGTCCCACCCTTGACACATGGGGACTATGGGGGATTACAGTTCAAGTTGAGATTTTGGTGGGAACACAGAGCCAAATCATATGATTCCATTCCTGGCCCCTCCCAAAACTCATGTCCTCACATTTTAAAACCAATCATGCCTTCCCAACAGTCCCTCAAATACTTATTTCAACATTCACCAAAAAGTCCAAGTCCAAAGTCTAATCTGAGACAAAGTAAGTCCCTTCCACCTATGAGCCTCTAAAATCAAAAGCAAGTTAGTTACTTCCTAGATATAGTGGGATTATAGGCATTGGGTAAATATACCCATTATAAATGGGATAAATTGGCCAAAACAAAAGGGCTACAAGCCCAGTTCAAGTGCAGAATCGAATGGGGCAATCATTAAATCTTAAAGTTTGGAAATGATCTCCTTTGACTCCATGTCTTACATCTAGGTCACACTGATGTAACAGGTGTGCTCCCACAGCTTTGGGCAGCTCTGCTGCTGTGGCTTTGCAGTGTACACCCTTCCTCTCAGCTACTTTCATGGGTTGGCATTGAGCATCTGTGGCTTTTCCAGTCCCACTGTGCAAGCTATCGGTGTATCTGCCATTCTGGGGTCTGAAGGATGATAGCCCTCTTTTCACAGCTCCACTAGGCAGTGTCTCAGTGGGGACTCTGTGTGGAGGCTCTAACCCCACATTTTACTTCCACAAGGCCATAGCAGAGGTTCTCCACGAGGGTTCCCCTGCCTGCAAGCAAACTTCTACCTGGACATCCATGTGTTTTCATGCATCCTCTGCAATCTAAGCAGAGGTTCCCAAATCTCAGTTATTTACTTCTGTGCACCCACAGGCTAAAAACCACATGGAAACTGCCAAGGCTTGGGGTTTGCACCCCCTGAAGCAGTGATTTGAGCTATACCTTGGCCCCTTTAGCCACAGCTAGAGCTGAAGCAGCTGGGATGTAGGGCATCATGTCCCAAGGTTACACGGAGCAGGGGAGCTCTGGGGACTGGCCCAGGAAACCATTTTTCTTCCCTACGCCTCCAGGCCTGTGATGGGAGGGGCTGCCGTAAAGGTCTCTGACATGCCCTGGGGACATTTTCCCCATTGCATTGGTGCTTAACATTTGGATCCCCATTACTTATGCAAATTTCTGCAGAGGGCAATTTATCCTCAGAAAATGGGTTTTTCTTTTCTATCTCATCGACAGGCTGCAAATTTTCTGAACTTTTACTGTCTGCTTCCTCTCGAATGCTTTGCCACATAGAAATTTCTTCTGCCAGATACCTTAAATAATCTCTCTCCAAGTTCAAAGTTGCACAGATTTCCAGAGCAGGGGCAAAATCCTGCCAGTGTCTTTGCTAAAGCATAGCAAGAGTGACTTTTTATTCCAGTTCTCAATAAGTTCGTCATTTCCATCTGAGACGACCCTCAGCTTGGACTTTGTTGTGCACATCACTATCAGCATTTTAGTCTAAACCATTCAACAAGTCTCTTGGAAGTTTCGAACTTTCCAATATCTTCCTGTCTTCTTCTGAGCCATCCAAACTATTCCAACCTCTGTCTCAACTTTTGACCTCTGCCTCAGTCAAAGTTCCTCTGACTGGAACTTCTTACCCAGTTTCAAAGTTACTTCCACATCTTTGGGTATCTTCGTAACAGTTCCCCAAACTTCCAGTACCAGTTTACTGTATTATTCTGTTCTCACACTGTTATAGAGAAATACCCAACACCGGGTAATTTATAAAGGAAAGAGATTTAATTGACTTGTAGTTCACATGGTTCAGGAGGCCTCAAGGAACTTACAGTCATGGAGAAAAGGGAAGGAGGAAACTTCTTCATAAAGCAACAGGAGAGAGGAGACAGCACAGAAAAAAACTACCATTTATGGCCAGACACGGTGGCTCAAGCCTGTAATCCCAGCACTTTGGGAGGCCGAGGCGGGCAGATTACGAGGTCAAGAGATCAAGACCATCCTGGCCAACATGGCGAAACGCTGTCTCTACTAAAAATACAAAAATTAGCTGGGCGTGGTGGTGCGTGCTTGTAGTCCCAGCTACTCAGGAGGCTGAGGCAGGAGAATTGCTTGAACCCAGGAGGCAGAAGTTGCAGTGAGCCAAGATTGTACCACTGCACTCCAGCCTGGCACCTGGCGACAGAGTGAGACTCTGTCTCAAAAAAAAAAAAAAAGAAAAGAAAAGAAAAAACTACCATTTATAAAACCATCAACTTGTGAGAATTCACTTACTATCATGAAAACAGCATGGGGGGAATACTGCCCCTGTAATCCAGTCACTTTTCTCTCTACATGTAGGGAATATATTTCAAGATGATATTTGGTTAGGGACACAGAGCCATACCACATCAGTGGCTTTATTTTGTGACTCAGCAAATTGCTGCTAAGGGTAACACTCACAGAGTGTAGTAGAATGAAATTTGGGGAGTCAAAGGATTTTTATGTGAGCCCTATCTGTTTCTTACTAGTTCCATTTATAGACAAGTAATTTAACTTCTTTATTTACTTATTTATAACTATGTCATGATACTGTTCTGTGGACTAATAATATAAAACCCATAAACCACTGTGCACAGGTAAGAGAGATTTGCCCTCATTTATACCGTAACTGGATTTCCTAAGCTAAGGAGCATTTTCATAATATAACATTGCATTTATAACTGCTTTAAAACATGAGATAAGGCTGAGCACAGTGGATCAGACCTGTAATAACACCACTTTGGAATACTAAGGCAGGAAGATCTCTTGAGGCCATGAGTTCAAGACCAGCCTGTGCAACATAGTAAGACTGTTTCTCTATCAAATAAATAGTAATGATATTTTTTAAATTAGATAAATTTATCTTTATGAAACCAAGGATTTCAAGACAAAATGTTAAACTAGTGTGAGCTTCTTCTCCAACCCAACCAAAGAGGCAACAAAGAAGAAGTCAAGATATTGAAAGGTCTCATACCCACAATCCACACCTGAAATAAATGCATGAGAAATCCTTGCAGACATATACAAAGTGCTTGGGTCTCAGCATGAAGAGGAAAAAGAACCCAAGACAGAGGGATAGACTGGGGTAGATGATCCTGTTTATACCCATTATTTTTTGTATTGCCCTAGAGAGCCCCAAGGCAGAGATGTGATCAAGGTGGGATGAGTCAGGCTTAGAACTTGAAGGCACCTCCTCAATTGCACTTACAAACTTAGACTTCTACTGGCTGTCCAGGTACTGGCTTCAGAACTCAGAGCCTTCATAAAACAATTTATGCAGAAAAAAACAAGCAAATAGATAAAGTCACAACTAAAATAGTGCTCAAGCCTGGGCACGTGGATCAGTACCTACAGTATTAATGTGAAGCAATCAAAAGGCAGTGTCTAATGTTGAATAAACAAATAACCTAATAACATTGTTTTTAAAAGATATAACAGTAATACAAAATAGGTGATGGTAAAGGTGTGGGAAAATATATGAGACACAAAATATTCACATCACCCAGAAATATGTTTTTTTAAACATGGTACAACTGGGGCACTTTTTAAACATGAACACAGGATACAGAGACTCCCCCAGTCAGGAGGTGAGCATTATCTCCTGCTCCTTGAATCTGGGTTATCTTGTGTTGGTTTCAACCCATGAAGTATCATGGATTTCACTCTATGTGCCTTCTGAGCACAGGTCAAAAAGGCAAGCAGATTCCATTTAGGTCTCTTAGAATTCTTGCTCTCTGGATGCTACCTCTTGGGATGCTTTCTTTGGAAGCTACCAGGCATAAGCCTAACTATGCATAATTACTATAGTACTATAGTCTACTTTCCAAGCTAAGACCAGCCTTTAGGACATCACAGCCTAAGTACTAGACATATGAGTAAAAAAGCCCTTTAACTGTTTCAGCCCCAGTCATTAAATTCTTCCAATCTGACTCTCTAATAATCACGGAGAAGGGACAAGCCATTCCTACTATGCCCTGTCTAAATTCATGTCCCACAGCATCATTGAACATAATAAATGTTTGTATTTTATGTAGCAATATATAACTAAAATGACAAAAATCTTAGAAAATAATACCTAGGGAAATTTTTAAAATTCTATATATCTGGAGAGGAAAAACACTAAATAATCCGTATGTTAAATATTGAGTTCTAATATAGATTCTGAGATATTTTGAGTTTAATAACAATAAAACTAGCATCCATCAAAATTGACAAATGCATCTAAAATCCATCTTAGAGAGAAATGTATAGGTTTGAATGATAATTGGAATATGTGGGGAAAATTACAGCTTTTCAATGAATTAAGGTTTAAAGAAATAAAAAGAATAAATCAAAAGAATAAAAGGCAAAAATATAATTAAGGGCAAAATAAATGGCATGGAACATAAACATTTGAGGGAATTAACAAAACAAAAGCTGATCCCATAAAAAGATGAAAGATATATGTATACCAGAGCTCATCAATATAGCCAGTATAACCAAAGAACAAGAAAAGAGTCAGTGAACAAATCTGGGATCTCCACAGATGGAGGTAAAGGAGTAGCTCATGTGATTATATTCGTTCTAGCCAGATGATCCACTGATAATATTATTTTATTATTTTAATATTATTTTAATGCCACTGAACCTGAATTACATCTGTAAGGTCCATTTTGACATGTAACATATAACACACTCACGGCAGAGAAAAGACTCAGAGAAGACATGGGAGCCAAAATTCTCCCTACCACACCTCCCTCGTTCATGTGGGCCATCAAACTCTTTAATTACTTCTACTGTCAGTCTTGCAAGCTTCTCATCAAAAACTTCAGATCCTCTCCCATTAAGAGAAAAAGTCTGTGCTATCCCATTAAGAGAGAAATATTGTGATTGTTTTCAATATCCTTAGATCTGAATAAAAGGTTTGTGTTTTGATTTTGTATGACCCTTTGTTTTTCTTGCTTCAGAGGATAGGGACCTTATCTTATTTTTGCAGCATATGAAATACCTGACACTGTGATTTGTGCATTGTGTGTATTTACTGTGTTCGCTTGATAAGGAGAGAGTGCCGCATAATGGGCTTTGGCATAATACGAATTTGCCTTCAAATGACAACGCTGCTGTTTATTAAGCGGATGGATGAGTCTGAAACATGTGTAAGTTATTTAAATGTTCAGAGTCTTACATCCTCACTCATAATATAGGGATAATGGCATCTCTCCATTCTTGTAAAGTAGCTATTACTAAATAAAAAAACATAGGAGTAGTAATTCTGTCCTTCAACAGACATTTTTTACTATCTTATAATTGTCAAGCAGTGTGATTCTCACTGGGCATTTAGTGATAAATAAGACAGCCTCTTTCCTCATGAAATATACATTCAAACTAAATATGTGAATATACATTCAAAGTAAATATTTATGAGTTTCCTTAATGCCTGATATATGAAGCAAACGTCACTGCCTTTAAGAGTTGGTGGATTGTTTGTAACACAAAGGATACATGCTTGAGAGGATGGATACCCCAATTACCATTATGTTATTATTATGCATTGCCTAGCTGTATCAAAGTATCTCATGTGCCCCATAGCTATATACACCTACTGTGTACCCACAAAAATTGAAAATAAAAAAAAAACAATCGGTGGCCTTTTTGTAGAAAATACCAGTGAGCTCCGTATAAAATTTGCAAGCTTCCCCTAACAATATGTACTGCAGATATCTACCATATTCTGTTACGCACGTGATTGTTCTCTGCCCTATCACATGTTTAATCACCTCATACTGGCTATTGACACTCTCTTCTATACTTTTGGACTAATGTTTCTGGTCAAATGTTTTCTGGGTCTTAATTTCAGCTTCAATCCTTAATGCTACTTTTCAAATTAACCATGCTCTTATTCTCTGCATGATAAAGACTGTTTCTGACCCCAAACTATGCCTATCCAATCTGTGGTACCCTCGAGGATAAGAATATGAAGTTTTATGGCGAAATATTGATACTTGGGACAAGAAGTAAAAAGCTTCTAATCTTGTTTTATGCTTCTTAGTGGATTTTTGTTCCCTCCCCAACCCTTCCTTCTTAATTTAACCAAATGAATTCATAGTATAAGCCTAGGGTTCGAATTTGGGAAACCCATACTAAAGGATCTCATGAACTCCCTCCTCCAAGTACTCTCAACTTTAGTCCTCTATTGTGTGACGATTTAGTCTTGCTGAACTAGTTTCCCTTGTTCCCACAGAAATGCCTGTAGGGAAATTTGATTTGATGTGACACTCAGCAGTTTTGGAGAATCTGTTTAAGTATCATCTATTTGAAAAACATTACTGTATTTATTTAGTGACAGAAATTGAACATAAGTTTCCCCCCATATAGCCTTACAATTTAGTGTCAAGGAAACAGTTGTTTTTGGTAGTTTAAATTGTTTGTCTTCCTTTCACCAAAAAAATGACTCTGTATTATCCACTGAATCTCTTTCTTCCTTGGGCTGCTAAGTTAATTTCTTAGTTTGTGTACCTTATTCTTCCTCATGCTCATATTTCTTGAGTAACATATGTTTACTCATATGTATGTAAACATATTCGTATATATGTTTACTCATGTTTTTGCATTTTACATTCACTTATCTAGAAATATTTTCATATTGTGTCTTGGCTTGAATACATTTAGAATTAGACAAGTATTTTCATTTATAGGTAAATACATTAATTCATTTCTAAGTAATGTCTCTTTTTAAAATTAATATATGTATCGTCTTCACGTATACCCTTTCTTTGCGGCAAGAGCAACTAAACTCTATTAATTTAACAGAAATACCTAATACAGTAAAATTCTAACTATGATCTTTACATTGTATGTTAGATCAGTACACTTGTTTTATTCTCTACTTTTACATATTTGACAGTTTTTAGGTTCCACACATAAGTAATCTTGTGCACTTACTTTCTGTGTCTGGCTTATTTCACTAGCGTAATGTCCTCTCGGTTTATCCATGTTGTGACAAATGTCAGGATCTCTTTTCATAAGGCTAAATAATATTTTATTACACACATACACACACACATACATCACGGTTTCTTATCCATTAATATCTTAATTTTTTTCTGGAAGATAAGTTACTGTCATGCTTAGTCCTCGGTTAAATATGCACTAACTCTTCGTCAACTTCACAGGTCATGAGCTACGAATCCCACTTGTTCAATAGTCCAAACTGGCACTGGTTCCCACAAAGAAGTGAGTGATAAGAAGTACTAAGTTCTTTACAGTCAGTCTCACTATGTAAAAAAATACAGGTTCCTGGGTTCATTCTTAAACACAGATCTTTGAAATAGCTTGGCCAACCTAGACAGCCCTATATAATGCAAAAAAAATGTAATGGTGAAAATCAAATGATATTAAAGCAGTTTTTTTTTCTGAATGAATCTGTAATGACTTCTTAGGTCTTTGCTATTTTGAGCCTGTGGTTTCTACACCATGAAAATCTTAGGCTCCACATTAGACTTGGCCTAAAACCATACCCTGAAACCCTATTCAGTGTATATGCAAATACTCCTAATCTCAACCTCTAGGCCCGCTTGCTATTTTTCTGGAGATAAGAAGCATTCATTTTAACCAAAGAAAATTTTATGTAGAGCCCCAATATTTAAAATGGGTAAAAGCAAAGTGACCCCAGTTGAAGCAGAGATAAGGGATCATGAGCCATGTTTTTGCAGATACCTGAATCCTAACCCTCTCTGGTTTTGCAGTCCCTATTTTGATGATTAATTGCTCTTGGTGTATTTGATAGTGCTGAGAGAGACAGATGATCAATTAAGAGCTTAACACAGCAAATATAAATTCATAAATTCACGTGCAGAGACCAATATGTAAGAAAGGGGGGGACACTGAAAAATAAACAAGATATTTGACCTCTCTGAATATTTCAAATAAGTTATATAATAATGACTGCCTTATAAGATTAAATGAAGTACTGTGTATATTGAAACACAGAAGATGCTTTATAGCATTTAGAGAAAGAGATAAAATAAAATCCAGCAAATTGTATCTTCCAATGTAGCTCAAGTCATTAAGTTATAGAAATATGTTAGGGTTTGCCAGGAATGGTGGCTCACACCTGGAACTCCAGCACTTCGGGAGGTCAAGGCAGCAGGATAACTTGAGCCCAAGAACTCAAGATCATCCTGGGCAACCTAGTGAGACTCTGTACAAAAATCAAAACTTAACCAGGGTTAGCGGTGTGCCTGTAGTCCGAGCTACTCAGGAGGCTGAGGTGGGAGGATCACTTGAGGCAGGGAAGCCAAGTCTGCAGCGAGCTGTGATTGCTTCATTACATTCAGCCTGGGTGACAGAGTGAGACTATCTTAATTTGTGAATAAATCATGTGTAAACTTAAAATCACTAAGTATGAGCTGCAAAATATTTTGAGGTGTGTTTTCTACAAGTATAAAGTTGTTTAAATTTGAACGAAACAAAATAAATAATATAATCAGAAAATATTTTCATAGTCCTTGCTAAATAGCATTTCCAAAACATCAGTACTCTAAGGTAAGACCTAAATGGAAGGTTAAAACACTGTTCAAATATCCTCTAAATAGTATATTTTTGCAGATCAACATTTAATTAATTATATAATTA
Source organism: Ateles fusciceps (assembly GCA_036589455.1). NCBI lineage: Eukaryota > Metazoa > Chordata > Mammalia > Primates > Atelidae > Ateles > Ateles fusciceps. The sequence continues at coordinate 197,630 of JAZHEH010002546.1, read as the reverse complement.
CAGAATATGTAGTTATACAGCAATATCTTATCCTTAAATAAAATAAAAATAAAGGAATATGCTGAGGGCAATTTTCCACATCCACTGCCTCACTAATTTAAAGTTAGACTTATATAATTCCAGAGCTCTACAAGCTTATGTGAAATTTAGAGCAGTTACCTAGAAGATTGTATTATAATCTTCCTTACTTAAGATTACTAGTGTATCTCCCACCTTTGGAAGAACATGTTTATTTGTTATATTGAAGGTTTGCCCAGAAATGGCTACATATGATCATCACATTTCCTAGACACGCTGGGCCAGAGAGTAAACCAGGAGACGATGTAGCAGATACCTGATCTGTCATTGCTCCTTTAGCATTCTAGTGTTTCTGAGACATCTATGGAAGCATTATGACATACACAGACTTGCTGTAAGGCAGAGAGACAGTATGGAGTTTATATATAATTATCTACTTCTCAATAAAATGTTAAGCAAAGAGTTGACTGATATGTTGCAAGGCAGGTATATTGCATTAATTGGGTATTTAAGCTCTGCTGCTTATTATAGACAGTTTTTTAAATAATTTATCAAGATCTTTTTTGTGTGGTGGATTATATAAAGTTAGAGACAAAGTTGAATCTCATCCATACCACTTGCTATGCTTAGCAATTTTAACCTCACTTCTGGCTTCATTTTGTTTTATAGTTACCTTTGCTTTCCTCTGTTTTGAAATTTCACTTCTGTGATTTTTTTGCATTTTTATTATATTCTTGTTAAATTATATCTTATACAAAATCAAGACACAAATTAATAAATTAACTTGACAAGCCACTTGATATATTTGATTCTTGTTTTTCATATTTATAAGATGAAGACAGTAAGAATGATGAGATAGTGTTTACCTCAGAATCGGCGGCGGACACATTATGGGATTAAAAACAAGCTATGAACAACACAAGTAGGTTGGTCCTTTCAGAAGTGTTTATCTTATAGTCAAATGGTAAGCAAACTGTAAACAAGAAGATAAATGATTTTAAATTGCTAAATACATGATAAAACTAAACTATAATATAAAAGGTAGAGAACTGATGATCAGGGTTTCGCGTTGCTCCTTTTTTTAACTTTTAAGTTAGGGGGACGTGTGCAGGTTTGTTGTATACGTAAACTAGTGCTATGGGGTTTGTTGTACAGTAGTTTGTCACCCAGGTAATAAGCCCAGTGCCTCTAGTTATATTTCTGCTCCTCTCCCTCCTCCCATTCTCCACACTTTGATAAGCCCCAGTGTCTGTGGTCCTCCTCTTTGTGTCCATGTGTTCTCATCATTTAGCTCCCACTTAGAAGTGAGAACATGCGATATTTGTTTTTCGTTCCTGTATTACTTTGCTAAGGATAATGGCCTCCAGGCTCCGTCCATGGGTCTGCAAAGGACATGATGTCATTCTTTTTATAGCTGCATAATATGCCGTGGTATATATGTATAGCATTTTGTTATCCAATCTGCCATTGATGGGCATTTAGGTGATTACGTTTCTTTGCTATTGTGAACAGTGCTGCAGTGAACATATGCATGCATGTGTATTTTATGATAGAATAGTTTAAATTTTATTGAGTATCTATCAAGTAGTGGGATTGCTGGGTAAATGGTAGGTCTGTTTTTAGCACCTTGAGGAACTGTCACACTGATTTCCACAATGGTGGAGACCAATTTACACTCCCACTAACAGTGTATAAATCTTGCCTTGTCTCTGCAACCTCACCAACATCTATTGTTTTTAACTTCTAATAATGGCCATTTTGGGGAGATGGTATGTATCTCCAGAGATGGTGGGGGATGGTATCTCATTGTGGTTTTGACTTGCATTTTTCTAATGATCAGCGATATTGAGTTGTTTTACATATGCTTCTTTGCTACACATCTGTCCTTGTTTAGAAAAGTATCTATTATATTTTTATGCCCGCTTACAAAATTTTTTTCTTGAAAATTTATTTAAGTTTCTTATAGATGCTAGATATGCAACCCTATGTCAGATGCACAGTTTGCAAAAATTTTCCACAATCTGTAGATTCTCTATTTATCTATATGATTGTTTCATTAGCTATGCAGTATCTCTTGAGTTTAATTAGATCCCATTTGTCAATTTTTGCTTTGTTGCTGTTACTTTTGGCATGTCTGTTATGAATTGTTTGCTAGTTGCTATGTGCAAAATGATATTGCCTAGGTTATCTTTACAGGGTTTTTATAGGTTTAGTTTTACATTTAAGTGTTTAATACATGTTGAGTTGATTTTTGTATATATGGTATAAGGAAGGCGTTCAGTTTCAACGTTCTGCATATGGCTAGCCAAGTTACCCAGCGCCATTTATTGAATAAAGACTCGCTTCCTCATGGCTTGTTTTGTCAGTTTTGTAGAAGATGAGGAAGGTTGTATGTTGTGTTGCCTAATTTCTAGGGTTCTCTATTCTGTTCCACTGGTCTACGTGTCTGTTTATGTGGCAGTATAATAGCACTTTGGTTACTGTAGCCTTGTGTTATAGTTTGAAGTAGGGCGACATGATGTCTCCAGCTTTGTTCTCTTTGCTTAGGATTGCTTTGGCTATTCAGCCTCTTTTTGGTTCCATATGAATTTTAAAACAGGTTCACCTAGTTGTGTGAAAAATGCCATTGGTAGTTTGATAGGAATTGCACTGAATCTGTACATTGCTTTGGGCAGTATGGCCATTTTAATGAGAAAATATTTCTTCCAATCTATGAACATGAAATGTTTTTCTGTTTATTTGTGTCATCTGTGATTTCTTAAGCAGTGTTTTTTAATTATCATTATAGAGATTTTAGAACTCCTTGGTTAACTATATTTCTCAGGTATTTTATTCTTTGGGGCAATGCCCACATCAAAGAGCAGAAAGTATCTTAAATTAACAACCTTATATCACAACTAAAAGAACTAGAGAACCAAAATCAAACCAACCCCAGAAGCAAGCAGAAGACAAGAAATAATCAAGCTGAAACTGAGGAGAGGATCAGACACAAAAAACCATTCAACAGAGCAGCAAGTCCAGAGGTTGTTTTTAACAATTAAATAATATATTGTATTATTTCGTTTGCATACGGCAAATGTTTCAGGACCCAAAATCAACATACAAACTTCACTAGTATTCCTATAGACCAACAACAGCCAAGTCAAAGAGCCAAACCGAGAACACAATCCTACTTCATTTCTTTCTACCCCAGACACCAACACCCCTCCTCTTTCATCTGTGTTGTACTAGCATATTATGGTTTTCATGGTCTGGGAAAAGCTCTGCCTGGAACTTTGTACTTTCTAGCCATTTACCATTCTCTTCCTATGGCGGTTCCTATGACACCAATGATAAGGAATTGCCATTTGTTAATCCACCTGCTAATCAAAGCTGTTCTCAGAAGCATTTAAGATTTTTTCAACAATAAAGGATGGATTTGCATTGTGCTATCCAATGGTATCATCTATTCTCCTACTAACACATTGTGAGATGAGGGAGAGATTTAGTCCTTCATAAAGGTGACAAAGACAGATCTCTTCTTTTTCTTACTTTGTGTGAACCTAAACAGGTAGTATAATGTAGAAGTGAATTTATATTATGTATACATAATATACAACATAATAGAGAATTAATCTTTCCTCTGTTTGAGTGGAAAAGAAAGACGTAATTGTTTTTGTATACCATCAGTATTTATACTATGGGTCTGTTTTGAGTCACTGATATAATTGTGCATTTTATATAAACCCTAGAGAATGGGAGGCCTATTCCTACCACTTTAGCCCCCAAGTTTTCCAAGATTTACATAAAATATACCTAGCACAGTTACCCCTTTCCACAAAGGTATACGAGTAATATTTGAATTAAACATCGGAAACACACGCCCAATGTCTCCAGAGAGTTTAGCAGGAAATTCAAAACAGACAATACTTTGTGTCACCAAGCGATATGGTTTGGTTCTATGTCCCCACCCAAATCTCATCTTGATTTGTAATCTCCATAATCCTCATGTGTCGAGGGAAGTACCAGGTGGAAAGTGATGGGATCATGGAGGCAGTTTCCCCCATGCTGTTCTCATAATAGTGAAGGAGTTCTCATGAGATCTGATGTTTTTATAAGAGGCTCTTCCTCCTTTGCTCTTCACTCTTCTCTCTCCTGCTGCCTTGTGAAGATGGTTTCTCCTTCCCCATCCAACATAATTGTAAGTTTCCTGAGGCTTCCCCAGCCATGTGGAACTGTGAGTCAATTAAACCTCTTTCCTTTATAAATTACCCAGTCTCAGTATTATCTTTATGGCAGTGTAAAATGGACGAATACACTAAGAATGCAACCACTGGGTATCTATCTCATCTGTGCAGCTAAAAGGTCATCTTTCTCTTTTCCATGGTGCTTCCATTTTGTAACATTATTTTTAATTCTTCCAGTATACTTGAACAATTATGTCATCTGTAGAATTACTCAAATATATTCTTGGCCCTTTCTGCTATAGAGACTGTTCATCATGCTTATATCAGGCATGGCCTTGTTTGAGGTGACTGGTAACCACTGAACTGCAGAGTTTGAATAACAGTGAGTGGACATTCACCAAAAAGGGGGATGATGAACAATGCAACTGTTAAGTGAATTCTGATAACATAACCAATGTTAAGGACCCAAGCAGAACATAAAAGATTTGCAAAGGAAATATATAGCAGCAAAAGACACTGTGATAATTGAGTTTCAACTTGTTGGGAAGATGGGAATGTCTCCCTAGTGTTTCTACCCCTTGGTACTAATAAAACAGTCAAAGCAGTAAGCACACCCTGGCCACTCACACTGGAGGATACTTTATGTCAATCCTAGATCGCTTTAGTACTAATTCTGCTTCAGAAAATAAACAAAAACCCAATAAAATGTCCATTTTGCCATTTGTAATCTATATTTCAGTCACCTTTCCCTATCTGTCTGCATCATGTCACATCTATTGCAATGAATGAGATCAGATGCAATAACAAATTGAGAAAAAACTCAATAAAATTCTTAGCATTTGCTTTGGATTGCCTGTACTACGGGCAATAGCAGGTGGCAGCCTCTGCATCTAGATTTTTTCTAACAACTTAAAGAACTCCAGCACAAATGTGGTAGACAAAAACCAGCAGATATTTATCAAGACTTTCATCAGTCTTGCTTTATTTGGTGTACAATGCATATTTGAAGACGTGCAAAGATCCTACTTCTTTTTCCTTTAATCCTAATATGTTGTCAAGTGATTGAAATTACTCCCCTTCTGGTTGTGACCATAAAATCAACAACCCAGGGAGGAGGTTTTCATTTACAACTGCATTACTAAAAGATTTATGAAAAATATTATGAGTAAGTATTTTTATACTTATAACAAGGCAGTGAAGAAAACTAACAAACGTCACTTTTTGCCAAGGGCAGGAAAATATAAGGAGAAACCCAACCACAAACAGCATGCATATCACTACACATTCATGTTTATGCATCATGCAATGAAAATGCCTTCCAGAGATACAAACTATAAATACATTTCAAAGACAAATGGAAATGGAAAAAGCTAAGATATTGTTTTGTATTGGAATCTCACTTTATTCTTACCTTTATCTTATTTCATTCCTACCAAATGAGAACAACCTCAGAGAAACACCATTAAATCTTTTTCAAGGGCTCTAAGTTAATCTAAAAAAATGAGTTTTCTTAGTGGTGAAACATAAGAAATAAGCTGGGGAGCATGACATAGATAAGTTCAAGGGTAAGTCAAACTCTCCAAAAGCAAAATGAATTTGGTGACACAGAGCTGAAAATATCCTGGCTATTGGGCCACTGCTGTTGGCATATCCAAAAAGGCAATTTCAAGGGGTAACTACACGTTTTTCTTATTTTTTTAAAGACTATTACCTTGATTGCAGTGATGGTTTCACAGTTACATCCATACGTCCAGACATTCCAAATTGTACATATTACATATCTGCAATTTTCGGGTATATGCATTATACCTCAGTAAGTATTTTTTAAAAGAAATGATTTTCCATAGGAAATTTATAAAACATAAAAGTAAGAATTATGCCTGCTTGGATGTGTAAGTATCACCAGCCTTTTTAAAATTTAAAGGGTAAGTTAAAGCATGTCTCAATGTGATAACCGGCATATAAAACCCAGATTGGTAATTTAATATACCTGCTTCTGATATTAAGGCAAGTATTTTCAATATATTTCTGGGTAAGTGGCAGTAACATGCCCTTAAAAACCTAAATAAAAACCCATTTTCCTGGTCAAAACTACCACTGAGTAGGATAGGTGATCAAAGTGTATTCTGGCAAATCAACTTACTACTGTTCACATTATAGTGGATATTTAAATCTCACAGAGGATAATTTTTTATCTTGATTTTGAATAAACAAAAACACAACAATTAAAGTTGTCATTTAAAAACAAGTGTTCTTTTGTCATCCTGTTTTTCAACCACTTAAACTTTAAATAATTTTTATGATTTAAAGAGATTATTAGCTCTGTTGTCACCCCATTCCTTAACCTTTTTATTAGCCTCCAGGGCTCAAGGGGGATAGAATGGGAAAACATTCAAGAGAAAATGAGAAGACTCCCTAGAGCTGTCTAAAATTGGACAAGAGTGACTTCTCTTTCTGGGCTCCAATTTACTTCACTGTATCTATAGGTTTATGTTCCTGTTCAGCTCTAGAATGCTGATCATTTTTCTTTTTTTTATTTCTTTTTAAATTGTACTTTAAGTTCTGGGGTACATGTGCAAATCTTGCAGGGTTGTTACATAGGTATACACATGCCATGGTGAGTTTTGCTGCCTCCATCCTCCTGTCACTTTCATTAGGTATTTCTCCTAATGTTATCCCCTCCCCAATCTCCCCAACCCGTACTATGCCTCCCCTTGTCCCCTACCCCCAACAGACCACGTGTGTGATGTTCCCCTCCCTGTGTACATCTGTTCTCATTGTTCAACATCCACTTATGAGTGAGAACATGCCAGTGTTTGGTTTTTTGTTCTTGTGTCAATTTGCTGAGAAGGATGGTTTCCAAGATTCATCCATGTCTTTGCAAAGGACGTGAACTCATGCTTTTTTACAGCTGCATAGTATTCCCTGGTATATATGTGCCACATTTTATCAGTCTATCCTCGATGGGCATTTCAGTTGGTTCCAAGTCTTTGCTATTGTAAACAGTGCCGCAATAAACATATGTGTGCATATGTCTTTATACTAGATCGATTTATAATCCTTTGGGTATATACTCAGTAATGGGATTGCTGAGTCAAATGGTATTTCTATTTGTAGATCCTTGAGGAACTGCCACACTGTCTTCCATAATGGTTGAACTAATTTTACACTCCCACCAACAGTGTAAAAGCGTTCCTATTTCTCCACATCCTCTCTAGCATCTGTTATCTCCAGATTTTTTAATGATCACCATTCTACCTGGCGTGAGATGGTATCTCAATGCTGTTTTGATTTGCATTTCTCTAATGACCAGTGATGATGAGCATTTTTTCATATGTTTGTTGGCCTCATGTATGTCTTCTTTTGAAAACTGTCTGTCTGTATCTCTTCACACACTTTCTGATGGGGTTGTTTGTTTTATTTCTTGTATATTTGTTTTAGTTCTTTGTAGATTCTGGATATTAGCCCTTTGTCAGATGGGTAGCTTGCAAACATTTTTTCCCATTCTGTTGGTTGCCAGTTAAATCTAATGATTGTTTCTTTTGTCGTGCAGAAGCTTTTAAGTTTAATTAGATCCTATTTGTCTATCTTGGCTTTTGTTGCCATTGCTTTTGGTGTTTTAGTCATGAAATCCTTGCCTATGCCTATGTCCTGAATGGTGTTGCCTATGTTTTCATCTAGGGTTTTTATGCTGTTAGGTCTTATGTTTAAATCTTTAATCTATCTGGAGTTAATTTTTGTATAAATTGTAAGGAAGGGGTCTGGTTTCAGTTTTCTGCATATGGCTACCCATTGTTTGCAACACCATTTTTTAAACAGGAATCCTTTCCCCATTTCTTGTTTTTGTCAGGTTTATGAAAGATCAGATGGTTGTAGGTGTGTGGCTTTACCTTCGAGGCCTCTGTTCTGTTCCATTTGTCTGTATCTTCATTTTGGTACGAGTACCATGCTATTTTGATTACTGTAGCCTTGCTGTATAGTTTCAAGTCAGGTAGCATGATGCCTGCAGCTTTTTCTTTTTGCTTAGGATTGTCTTTGCTATGCAGGCTCTTTTTTGTTTCCATATGAAGCTTAAGGTGGTTTTTTCCAGTTCTGTGAAGAACGTCAATAGTAACTTGATGTGGTTAGCATTGAATCTATAAATTACTTTGGGTAGTATATCCGCTTGGTCCATATCTGAGTTCAATCAATATTTTCACAATATTGATTCTTCCTAACCATGAGCATGGAATGTTTTTCCATCTGTTTGTGTTCTCTCTGATTTTCTTGATCAGTGGTTTGTAGTTCTTGAAGAAGTCCTTCACATCCTTTGTTAGTTGTATCCCTAGGTATTTTATTCTCTTTGTAACAATTGTGAATGGGAGTTCACTCATGATTTGGCTCTCTGTTTGTCTGTTGTTGGTGTATAGGAATGCTCGTGATTTTTGCACATCGATTTTGTATCCTGAGACTTTGCTGAAGTTACCTGTCAACTTAAGGAGATTTTGGGCTGAGACGATGGGGTCTTCTAAATATACAATCATGTTGTCTGCAAATAGAGATAATTTGACTTCCTCTTTTCCTTTATTTCCTTTTCTTGCCTTATTGCTCTGGCTAGAACTTCCAATACTATGTTGAATAGGAATGGTGAGAAAGGGCACCATTGTCTAATGCCAGTTATCAAAGGAAATGCTTCCAGTTTTTGCCCTTTCAGTATGATATTTGCTGTGAGACTGTCATAAATATCTTTTATTATTTTGACATACATTCCATTGACACCTAGTTTGAGTTTTTAGCATAAAGTGCTGTTAAATATTGTTGAAGGCCTGCTCTGCATCTGTTGAGATAATCGTGGTTTTTGTCTTTGGTTCTGTTTATGTGATAGATTACATTTATAGCTTTGCATATGTTGAACCAGCCTTGCATCCCCGGAATGAAGCCTACTTGATTGTGATGGATAAGCTTTTTAATATAATGTTGCAATCAGTTTGCCAGTATTTTATTGAAGATTTTTGCATCAGTGTTCATCATGGATATTGGCCTGGAAATTTCTTTTCTAGTTGTATCTCTGCCAGGTTTTGGTATCAAGATGACGTTGGTCTCATACAGTGATTAAGGGAGGATTCCCCTCTTTTGTATTGTTTAGAATAATTTCAGAAGGAATGGTACCAGCTCCTCTTTGTATGTCTGGTAGAATTCGGCTGTGAACCCATCTGGACCTGGACTTTTTTTGGTTGGTAGGCTATTAATTGTTGCCTCTACTTCAGACCTTGTTTATTGGTCTATTCAGGGATTCAACTTCTTTCTGGGTTAGTCTTGGGAGAGTGTAATTGTCCATGAATTTATCCATTTCTTCTAGATTTACTGGTTTATATGCATAGAGGTATTTGTAGTAATCTCTGATGGTAGTTTGTACTTCTGTGGAATTGGTGGTGATATCCCCTTTATCATTTTTATTGCATCTATTCGATGCTTCTCTTTTACTTCTTTATTAGTCTGGCTAGCGGTCTATTTTGTTGATCATATCAAAAAGCCAGCTCTTGGATTTATTGATTTTTGAAGGGTTTTTTGTGCCTTTATCTCCTTCAATTCTGCTCTGATCTTAGTTATTTCTTATCTTCTGCTAGCTTTTGAATTTGTTTGATCTTGCTCCTCTAGCTCTTTCAATTTTGACAATAGAGTATCAATTTTAGACCTTTCCTCACTTCTTATGTGGGCATTTAGTGCTAGAAATTTCCCTCTGTAAACTGCTTTAAATGTGTCCCAGAGATTCTGGTATGTTGTGTCTTCATTCTCATTGATTTCAAAGAACATCTTTATTTCTGCCTTCAGTTCATTATTTATCTAGTAGTCATTCAAGAGCAGGTTGTTCAGTTTCCAAGTAGTTGTGCGGCCTGAGTGAGTTTCTTAATCCTGAATTCTAATTTGATTGCACTGAGGTCTGAGAGACTGGTTGTTATGATTTCTGTTCTTTTGCATTTGCTGAGGAATGATTTACTTCCAATTATGTGGTCCATTTTAGAGTAAGCGTGATGTGGTGCTGAGAAAAATGTATATTCTGTGGATTTGGGGTGGAGAGTTCTGTAGATGTCTATTAGGTCCACGTGGTCCAGATCTGAGTTCAAGTCCTGGATATCCTTGTCAATTTTCTGTCTCATTGATCTGTCTAATATTAACAGTGGAGTGTTAAAATCTCCCATTATTATTGTGTGGGAGTCTAAGTCTCTTTGTAGGTCATTAAGAACTTGCTTTATGTATCTGAGTGTTCCTGTATTGGGTGCATATATATTTAGCATAATTAGCTCTTCATGTTGCATTGATCCTTTTACCATTATGTAATGCCCTTCTTTGTCTCATTTGATCTTTGTTGGTTTAAAGTCAGTTTTAACAGGGACTAGGATTGCAATCCCTGCTCTTTTTTTGCACTCCATTTGCTTGGTAAATCTTCCTCTATCCTTTCATTTTGAGTCTGTGTTTTTGGCACGTGAGATGGGTCTCCTGAATACAGCATACCGATGGCTCTTAACTTTTTATCCAATTTGCCAGTCTGTGTGTTTTGCTATGGGCATTTAGCCCATTTACATTTAAGGTTAATATTGTTATGTGTGAATTTGATCCTGCCATTTTGATACTAGCTGGTTGTTTTGCCCGTTAGTTGATGTAGCTTCTTCATTGTGTCAATGTCTCTTTACCATTTGGTACATTCTTGCAATGGCTGGTACTAGTTGTTCCTTTGCATGTTCAGTGCTTCCTTCAGGAGCTCTTGCAAGACAGGCCTGGTGGTGACAAAATCTCTCAGCAATTGCTTGTCCATAAAGGATTTTATTCCTCCTTCATTTATCAAGTTTAGTTTGGCTGGATATGAAATTCTGGGTTGAAAGTTCTTTTGTTTAAGGATGTTGAATATTGGCCCCCACTCTCTTCTGGCTTGTAGGGTTTCTGCAGAGAGATCTGCTGTGAGTCTAATGTGCTTCCCTTTGTGGGTAACCCAACCTTTCTCTCTGGCTGCCCTTAGCATTTTTTCCTTCAGTTCAACCCTGGTGAATCTGACAATTATGTGCCTTGGGGTCTTGGGGTTGCTCTTCTTGAGGAATATCTTTGTGGTGTTCTCTGTATTCCCGGATTTGAATGTTGGCCTTCCTTGCTAGGTTGGGGAAATTCTCCTGGATAATATCCCGAAGAGTGTTTTCCACCTTGGATTCATTCTTCGCATCACGTCAGGTACACCGATCAAACGTAGATTAGGTCTTTTCACATAATCCCATATTTCTTGGAAGCTTTGTTCATTTCTTTTTACTCTTTTTTCTTCTAATCTTGCCGTCTCATTTTATTTCATTGAGTTGATCTTCAGTCTCTGATATCCTTTCTTCTGCTTGATCAATTCAGCTTTTGAAACTTGTGTATGCTTCGTGAAGTTCTCGTGCTTTATTTTTCAGCTCCATCAAGTCGTTCATGTTCTTCTCTAAGCTGGTTATTCTAATTAGCATTTCATCTAACCATTTTTCAAGGTTCTTAGTTTATTTGCATTAGGTTAGAACTTGTTCCTTTAGGTCAGAGAGGTTTGTTATTACCCACCTTCTGAAGCCTGCATCTGTCATTTCGTCAAACTCATTCTCCATCCAGTTTTGTTCTCTTGTTGGTGAGGAGTTGTGATCCCTTGGAGGAAGAGAGGCGTTTTGGTTTTTGGTGATTTCATCCTTTCTCGCTGGTTTCTTCCCATCTTTGTGGATTTATCTATCTTTGGTCATTGAAGCTGGTGACTTTCAGATGGTGTCTCTGAGTGGACATCCTTTTTGTTGATGTTGAAGCTATTTCTTTCTGTTTTTTAGTTTTCCTTCTAACAGTCAGGCCCCTCTGCTGCAGGACTGCTGGAGGTCCACTCCAGACCCTGCTTGCCTGGGAATCACCCATAGAGGCTGCAGCACAGTAAGGATTGCTGCCTGTTCCTTCTTCTGGTGTCTTCGTCTCAGAAGGGTACCTGCCAGATGTTAGCCAGAGCTCTCCTTTATGAAGTGCCTCTTTGGATATACGGGGTCAGCAAGTTGCTTTGAGGAGTCAATCTGTCCCTTGTCAGAGCCCAAATGCTGTGCTGTGAGCTCTGTTGCTCCCCTTCAAAGCTGCTGGGCAGGGACATTTTAGTCTCCTGCAGCAGAACTCACAACCACCTGTTTTCCCAGGTGCTCTGTCCTGGGAGGGTGTGGCTTTATTTTTAAATCCCTGATATGTTGCTCCCTTTTTTCAAAGATGCCCTGCCCAGCAAGGAGGGAGTCTAGTCACAGTCTGCCTGCAGAGGCATTGCTGAGCTGCCACAGGGTCTGCCTGGCTGCTGTGTTAACTTCCTTGCGGTTTGATTTACACAGGTAAAGTTAGAACTGCCTTGGTAATAGCGGACTGCCTCGAGTCATCCTTTGCTGATGCCCTTTCCCCCCACGGAGCTCAACCATCCTGGGTCAAGCTCAAACTGCTGCATTGGCTGTGAAACTCTCAAGCCAGTGTGTTTCAGTTTGCTGTTCTTTGTGGTGGTGGGACCTGCTGAGTCAGGTCATCTGGCTCCTTGCTTTCAGACCCATCTTTTTCAGGTGAATGGGCATCTCTGTCTCCCAGGCATTTCAGGTGCCAGTTAAAATGGCTGCCCAGATTTGTGTGGGTTTTTGTGTTGGAAACCTGTGGTGCTTATTGGCCAGCGGGCAGGAATCTTCTGGTTCATGGGCCATAAATACCACGGGAGAAGCATAGTATCTGAACTGGAGTCCCAGAGTGGCTAGGAAAGCCCCTGATGGCCTCCATTGGGTAGGAGGGGTGTCCTCTGGTTCATTGCACTTCCCAGGTGAGGCAGCACCGCACCCTGCCTCAGCTCACCCTCCTTGGTCTACACTCACTGTCCAACAAGTCCCATTGAGATGAACCTAGTACCTCAGTTGGGAATGCGGGGATCACTCGCCCTCTGCGTCGCTCTGGCTGGGAAGTACCTCCTGGAGCTGTTTCTATTTGGCCATCTTGGCCACTCCCTCCCAGAATGCTGATTATTGTTCTAATGGGACTATCAAAAATGTACAGTTATTCATTGAAAAAAATCAAATAGCTTCACATAGCTAAATCTTATTAACTGCTTACTATGTGGTTATCACTGAATGAAACTATGCTCTTTCTTGTTTATCATTTAAACCTTGCAACAAATTCACAAGGTATGTGCATTTTCTCCATTTTACATATGACAGCATTGAGGCTAAAAACGTTAAAACGTGTACTATATGGAAATAAAAAGAAACACTGGGATATGTGATGTGAAAGATTAAAATATGTTATAATCGATTGGAGATACAAATATAGGCAAAAGACTTATAGTATAAAGAAATGAAACAATAGTTATACAAATATAAACCAAATACTTCCAGTCCAATTTAGACAGTTGCTCAGTCAGTTGTGTATAGAAACATACACAAACACACTCACATCCTTTATGGAATGAGAGTGGATAAAATAAGTAAATAATTCTAAATGTAGAGGAAAGAGAATGGGAAAATATTAAAGCAAGGAGGTAGATGAGCACACACACACATGGATCCTATGGCACAGGGCAATTGCTGGAGCTGGGCTCAAATTTGCCTCAAATATTACAGTGACCCAAACAAGGTGGCAGTCAATCTAAAAAGAAAACCTACTATTATCAATAGTACTTAGACATTAGCACAATAGACATTGTTGGCAAGACAGTTTTTAGTTGTTCAAGTGTTATTTTGGGCACCTGCAGAACATTTAGCATCCCTGGCCCCTTTCCTATAAATACTGTTTTCCCACTTGAAAACCACTGAGTTTCAAGTTTTACATGGTTCATTTTCTATTTAGAAAATCGTAACCAATTAGAGTAGCTCAGATTCTCAGTGATGATAATTTTTTTAATTAGACTGTTGCTTACATGTGTACAAATATAAAACTAGGTGCAAATTAGTTGTCTTCATTGTCATAACTCTCTAATACTATAAAACAAAAGTATAATTAACAACAAAATCATAATATCTATGAAACAAGAGTACCACATGAAATAAATACGGCACTCACTGCCCTCCATCTTTGGGCGTTGTATGCCTATGATACCAATGACTGTGTGATGTTTCCATCCCTCCCACAATTTTTCTATTGTCCAGACATTTTCAACTCTTAAATTACGCAACATGCCACAGTATCATTTGACCTTTACTTGGTGCAAACATTTCACGTCCATATAATGCCCACACCTACTGTTTCCTCCCTAGTTCAAGGCCAAGTAGTAGCACTTGATGCCAACACAATTATAACACTAAACCTGGGTACTGAAATCATGTGGCAACATTCAATGCGCAGACGGTTAGCCAGGAATTCGAAAGGTCTCCAGACGACATTATTTTCACTGATTTACTCTCTTCTTTAATGGAATTTTTCTAAGCGATCATCAATTATTTTTATCATTTGTCCTATGTATGTACAAGACAAAATACAATTAAGTTCTTTGCAATATGATATAGAAGCTTTTCTATTAAAAAAAAAAGTATAAATGCTAAAAAGCTACATGAGTTTATTTTTCTGATAGGGCATATCTCACCCTAAATACTGTGTTGTCATTTTCATCAAACACGTAGGTAATGTGGTAAGCATTATTTATCTCTTTACGTATCTCTTCAAGTTTTGCAGACAGCAGTGCACAGATAATTTTATGTAAGACTTTTATGTAAAGTGTCATCTCCTCCTTGCTTACAGCCTGACCGTATACTGCCATAGTCTTATTTTAAAAATTTCAGGTAGCAGGAACATTCTTGACTCTAGAATAGAGTTTAGAAACTATAAATAGACTCAGTATATTTTATAAGTGATTACATGAAACTAAATTTTCTGCTTCGTTTCCATATATTAGTGAGTAATTCTCAAAGTATATTCTTGAGTATCTTTTTTGAATAACAATTGTTGTTGTGTGAAAAAAAATAAAGCTCTGTCATCCGTTAAGCTAAGCTGTATCAGAAAAGCAATTAAATTCTTTATTTCAGGACTTCTGAAATTTTTAATGTGCATCCTCAAGAAGATACAGTGTCTCCCCCAAGTTACTTAATCATAACATGGTAAAATGTTTCTATCATTATTTAGTCATAACCTATTTCAAATATCACAGTTCTAAAGCAATGCCACTCTAGTTACTGAAAGCTCAGGTAGTATAGAAAGCAATAAATAGTTTTATTAGATATATAATCTGGCCCAAGCAGCTTAACCACGTTAAGCCTCATATTTATTACTTCTGAAAATATGGATAATAATTGGAATTATCTAATAGGGCTGTTAAGCAGATTAAATCCAGTATGCACAAACAACTAGCAATTAATGTTGCTCCTACTATATCTCATAGCCAATTTTACTGCCTGCCTTTTTCTTTATGGTAGCACTAATGCATCTGTGCAATTGTTGAAAGTCTGCTAAAATTATGAATGATGCCAGTAAAAATGTTCATTTGTGCCCTCATTCATTGAACAAACAATTATTGAAAACCTATACATTAATTACCATGTTAAATTTTGGAGATGAAAAGATGGGTGTGACACAGAGTCCCCTTCCTTGAGATACAGTTCTTCTGAGAGAGAGCCATGGAAACAAATGGGAACACAGTGTCAGAACACAGAATTCCATCATATGCAATGTGTAGATCTTATACAGAGAGAAGTCTGGGTAAGATACCTGAGAGGAGGGAGAGACAGACATGGCTTCTTGGAAGTGGTGATGTCTGACCTCAAGTTGGAAAGATAATTCATGAGGTTAGAGGTGATAAAAGTGGAACAAGGAGGGCCTTCCAGGCCCAGGCATGATACGGCATTGTGTGACCTAGAAATTTTACTTTGTTATTTCTATTGCACAGAGTATAAGAAGGACAATGGTAGATGGAATTGCAGAAAGCACTATTCTTGTATAACAAATACTCGCAATCTCTTTAAAATGTTGCCTTGCTTTTCTTTCATTTCACATTTTCATTTTCAGCTGGCGAATCTGTGCTTGCAAGTTATAATAAAAGCTAATTTTACTATGTGCCCAGCAGCGTTCTGTAGTCTTTCCATTTTATAATTCATTTAATTCTTACAACTTTATCAGGTAGATTCCAGTAAAATCACTTAACAAATAAGAAAGTCCAGCCAGGAAGCTGTAAAATGGCTTGCCCAAGGTTATGAAGCAAGTCAATGACAGAGCGGAGATGGGCCCCAGAGTCTTTGCTCTTGCCAACATGCTATTCTCTTTCCCCTTCCTCTCCTGTTTGTGCTCACTTTTCCTAGTATCTTTATTCACCCACCTGTGGCCCCTAGCAGAATGTAACATGCCAACTTTTCACATGCTCTCTCGATCTTTTGCCTGTTTTCTTCATAGTGTTTATTCCAGCTTGAAATTATTATGGTGTTCTCTTGTTTGATTATTTCTTTGTCTCTCCCACTAGTATGTAAGCTCCATGCCTCTCCGGTTCACTATTGAATCCCAAGTCCTAGCATAGTGGTGAAGATATAGTAGGCTTTCAGTGAACTTCCATTTGAAAAAGAAAGAAATTAGGGGGCAGAGGAGTTGATATTGCTGAAATTTTTATAATTCAAGAGTGCTAAAGATAATTTTAATACATCTTAGATAAACAGAAAGTGCTTTTTTAACCGTAAAATATATCTGTTCCATAGATTTTTGAGGAAACACATTTTGTTTTTTTCTTTTGAGACAGTCTCAGCCTGTTGCCTAAGCTGGAGTATAGTGGTGGGATTGGCTCACCGAAACCTCACCTCCCAGGTTCAAGCAATTCTTGTGCCTCTGACTCCCAAGTAGCTGGGATTACTGGCACGTGCCACTATGCCTGCCTAATTTTTTTTTTATTTTTAGTAGAAACGGGGTTTCTCCCTGTTTTCCAGGCTGGTCTTGAACTCCTGGCCTCATGTGATTCTCCCACCTCGGCCTCCAGACACGTTGAGATCACTGGCGTCTGTCACCATGCTGGCCTAGAAATATATTTTTTGTTGTTTCTTTGGTTTTTGAGACAGAGTTTTGCTCTTGTTGTCCAGGCTGAAGTGCAATGGCACAATCTCAGTTCACTGCAATCTCCACCTCCAGGGTTCAAGTGATTCTCCAGCCTCAGCCTCTCGAGTAGCTAGTAGCTGAGATTATAGGCATGCGCCACCATGCCCGGCTAATTGTGTATTTTTTTTTTTTTTTTTTTTTTTTTTTAGTAGAGACACGGTTTCTCCATGTTGGTCAGGCTAGTCTTGAACTCCCGACCTCAGGTGATTCGCCCCACCCGCCTCGGCCTCCCAAAGTGTTGGGTTTACAGGCATGAGCAGCCACTGCACACAGCTGACAACATATTTTTAATTAAGGTATTGGTTCATCATAAGATCTGAAAAGTCTCTGATACCTAATCTTGCCCCAAATTAAAACAAACATCATAGGTGACTGCCTTAAACATTCTTGCTATCTCTTCATTGTAAAACAAGAAAAGTCTCCATTCACTTAACTATGCAATTTTCTATTCCACAATATATACTCTTTCTACAACAGGGGGTCCCAAACTAGCAGCTCTTGGAGCAAATCCTAAAGATCTATTTTGCTGGTCCAACATTGTCGTCTTGTAAATAATTGAATTTCAAAGTCTTTAGGCATGCAATTCCCAGTTTTCCAGAGGTTAGGCCATTTCCTACTGCCTGACTCCTTGACACATTTACTTTACAAAATAGTTATCAGAAATGCTGGCAGCAAAATAAGATAAACTGCTTCTCTCACATTGCAGATGGTAGTGAATGTCATATAGCTATTTGGGAAACTAATCTGGCATCATCTTTTAAAAGAAAAGAGACACTCACCCTTTGACCCAGTAATCCTCAGTTATTTGACAAATTGGTCATTGTAAAAATTGACTTCTAACAAATGGATTTTTGACTAATTGGTATGCTTCTAGCATTCAGTAAATTTTAGGTATTATTTTTTGTTTTCATTTGAATTTTTAATTACTGGTTGTAGTGAATGGTGTAGTATACTGCCTAGATACCACTTCAGGACTCAGGCACTTAATTCCCCAGCTGCCAGGAGTGTTGGCTGCTAATGGCTCACAGCTGTGATCTTTTCTGGGCATTGCTCTTGGTCTAAAGAAGTTGCTTTGCTCAAGGTTATGTCTCTTCCCCAAGGGCAGCTACATACAATGATTGGTCAGTGCGGGGCTATGAAGGCCCAGCTCCCTTGCCTCAATTCTGGACAACTGTGAAGCTCTGGACAAACTACAGAGCTTCTTGTGGGGATCAGATGGAAATTCTGTGGCATCTCCATCACGGTTAACCTTCTCCCTCTATTCAATCCTTTCCCTCCCTTGCAGGTGTTAATTCTTAATGTATTCTTCAAGAAACCTCCTGAATGAAAGTTTCCCTCTAGAGTCTGGTTCTCAGGAACTCAATTTAAGACTCTAGTGATGTTGAATAACATTTTAAATAAAAATATGCCTTTCTTAGATGTTTTGCAAATTGCAAAAGTAATATATCTGTATCTAGTGAAAAATAAGAAACAAAGATACTCATCACCCTCTTCACATAGAAATAAAAGTCCCAATACCTAAATAAATACACAAACCAGCTCACTAGAGCATGGCACATGGTGTCGCGAAGCTTGGAGACTGTCCATTCCACAAAATGGAGACATAATTAAAATGATTTAGCATACATCAATACCATGGGCTATTATGCAAAATTTTATAAATAATAACTGCAGCTCTACAAGTTGACTCAAGATTTTATGAGGCTTTATTGAGTAAGAAAAACAAAAGATGTAAAGACACATGTAATATGTGATCCAAAGTTGAAAAGCATAAAATGACCCCCAAAACTTTGTATATGACTATTAATATTACATGTGTGTACATGTGCATGTATGTTTATATGAACATGGAGAAAAGTACAGTGGTTAACATGAGTTGTGGGGTGGAGCTATCGGGATGTATTATGTTATTTCACTTGGAACAAAAAGCACATATTTCATTTGCAATTTGAAAAGCATATGATCAAGAAAAAGTTAATTAAAAGAAAATTTAAACTTAAGCGTCACTAAATGTCAATTATTTTTTCAGCTTTACTGAGGTAGAATTGGTAAATAAAACTTGTATACATTCAAGGTGTACAATGTGGTGATGTGATATACATGTAGATTATGAAATGGTTATATGACCATAAAGGGAATTAACACATAAAAATCTCACATAGTTACTGTTTTGTGTGTATGTGTGTGTGTCTGTGTGTGTGTGTGTGTGTTGAAGACACTTAGATTTTACTCTTTGAGAAAAGTTCAAGTAAATAATACAGTGTTAGAACTGTAGTCATGCCGCTGTATATTACATTTCCCGAATATATTCATCTTACAACTGAGTGTTTATGATCTACATGTCCCCCAATTTCCACATCCCAGACCCTGGCAAATACCTTTTTACTTTCTGTTTCTAGGCAAACAATTTTTAATATTCTACATATAAGAAACATCATGCCATGTTTGTATTTCTGTGTCTGGCTTATTTCACTTAGCATAATGTCCTCTGGGTTTATTCATGTTGTCACAAATGGCAGGACCTCCTTCTTATTTATAGCTTAATAATATCCTTTTATATGTACACCTTCAGATAACTTTAGTTTTAATTTGATCTTCTTCTTCTATTTTCTTGAAGTATAAGGTTAGGTGGTTTATTTGATATAATTCTTTTCCTTTATTAGGTATTTATGGCTATAAACGTCCCTCTATGGCTGATCTTGCTGCATCCGATAAGTTTTGATATGTTATGTTTCCATTTTAGTTTGTCTCAGGATACACTTTATTTCCCTTTTGACTTCTTCTTTGAACCATTGGTTGTTCAGGGATGAGTCATTTAATTTCTACATATTTGTAAATTTTCTAAAATTTTTATTGTCTGTTGATTTCTAGTAATGGTTTTTCTGACCATTATGGTCAGAAAAGATACTTAATATGATCTCAAGTTTCTTAAATGTGTTAAGACTTGTTTTGTGGCCCAACATAAGACCTATCCTGGAGAATGTTCCATTTGTGCTTGAGAAGAATATATATTCTACTACTGTTAAATTGAATATTCTGCACATGTCTGTTAGGTCCATTGGCCTATAGTTTCATTCAAGTTTGCTATTTCTTTTTTAATTTTCTTTCTGGGTGATCTAACCACTGTGGGAAGCGGGGTGTTAAAACTCTCTCCTATTATTGTATTGCTGTCTATTTCTCCCTTCACTTACATTAATATTTGTTTTATATATTTAAATATTCCAATGTTAGATACATATACATTTACAATTGTTATATCCTCTTGATGAATTGATCCTTTCATCATTACCTAGTGGACTTTTTTTGTCTCTCAAGACAGATTTTGCATGGTAGTCGATTTTGTCTAAGCATAGCCATACCTGATCTCTTGGTTACCATTTGTGTGAAATATCTTTCTCAGTTGTTTCACTTTCAGCCTGCATTTGTCCTTGAGCATAAGGAGAGTCCTTCGTCAACAGAATATGGTTGGATCTCATAGTTTTATCCATTCAAGCACTCTGTTGATTGAAGAATTCAGCACATTTACATAAATTAATTAGTAATTAGTAAGGACATATTATTGTGATTTTGTAATTTCATGACTATGTTGTAGTTTCTTTCTTTCTCTCTTGCTGACTTCCTTTCCTGATTTATTTTTTGTATTTGTAAACCTTGAATCCTTTTCTCTTTAACTTTTGTGATCTAATGGAGGTTTCTGCTCTGCGGTTATAAGGAGGCTAGGATTAACCATTTTATACTTATTGTATTCTTTTTTATGCTGTTAACAGCTTAGCTTCAATTACATACAAAAATGCTACAATTTTATTTCCACCCAGCCCATATTTTATGCTGTTGAGGTAAAACTTTACATTTTTTATATTATGTATCCACTAACAAAGTATTGTAGCTATATTTGTTTTTAATACTTTTGTCTTTTAACTCTTATTTTAGAGTTAAATGTGATTAACTTTTAAACAATGAGATCTCCTGAGACCTCACTCACCATACAGTAAGTACCAAGGAAGGATGATGCTAAACCATTCATGAGACTCCACCCCCATGATCCATTATCTCCCACCAGGCTTCTCCTCTGATATTGGGGATTACATTTCAACATGATATTTGGGTGGGGGACACAATCCAAACCCTATCTAGCAGCCACGTAACCTGCTTCCAGCCCCACCCAACTGAATTTCAGGAGGCAATTCTATAAGCCAAGGGACCCAAAAGCAGAAATATTTATCTGCTGAAATCAGTCTCTACAGATTGGAATAAATGTTTGCTCCTTCAAATGCACAGGCACATAGATAGCAAAGAATCAGGCAAACATGACAACACCTGAGGAAACTCATAAAGCTCTAGTAAATGACCCTAAAGAAATCAAGGTGTACACATTTCCTGAATGGTAATTCAAAATAACAATTTTAAACAAGATCAATGTGATGCAATAAAACACAGATAGAAAACTAAGTACAATTAGAAAATGCAGAAATAGAAACCATAAAAAAAGACATAAATCTTGGAGCTGAAGAAGATATGAATTAACTAAATAATGTATTACATAGCTTGGACAGCAGACTTGATCATACAGAAGAAAATGAACTTGACAGATCATTTGAAATTAGCCAATTAGAGGAACAAAAATAAGAAAGGATGAAAAAGTGTGAAGAAAGCATAAGGAACTTGTGGGACACTGTCAAACGTAAGAATATATGAATTATGGGAGTCACAAGATAAGAGAGTGTGAAAGTGGATGAAAGCTTATATAAAAAATGCTGGTTGAAAGCTTCTCAAATCTTGGGGTGGATATGTACATCCAGAATCATGAGTTGCAAAGTATCCCAAGCAAGACAAACTAAAGATTACTCTAAGACACATTATAATCAAATTGTCAAATTTGAACACAAGAGAGAATCTAGAAAGTAGCAAGAGAATAGATACTTGTCACTCAAAGTGAACCCACAGAAAGCTATCAGCACACTTCTCAAGGGAAGCCTTGCAAGCATGGGGGAGTGAAATAATATAATCAAAGTATTAAAAGAAAAACACTGCCAGCCAGGAATGCTACACCTGGCAAAAATGTCTTTCAGAAATGAATGACAGATAAGATATTCACAGAAAAATAAAAACAGGAAAATTCATCACCACTATATCTTCCTTACAAGAAATGCTAAAGGCAGTTCTTTAAGTTGAAATGAAAGAATGCCAACTAACAATAATGGAAACATATAAAAGCATAAAACTCACTGGTGATGATAAATACATAAATCAAATTTAGAATATGCTAGTATTGTAATATTGTAGTACAATTTCATGAGAAGCATCTGAAACAGGGCAAGAGACCAAATTTGTGGCACTGAAGCCAGCACTGTTTCCAGTTAAGCATTTTGTAGAGAGTGAACTTTCTATGCCAGGTTTTAGGAAACATTATTTAAATAACTAAAATAAAAATAAAGGGCTTCTAATTCAAAATGACTTCCAAGGGGCTCATTTTTCTGTACAAACTTATAAATTTCATTATCTTGGCCTCCTATATTCCTGTTATAAATCTCAAAGATTATGCCATTTTTGCAAGTTATAGTCTACAGGAATAGAAATCAACATATGTCCAACCCATACCACCTATACTGGGAGAATTTTTATTACCGCTTTAATCTCATTACTTGTTATTGGTTAGCTCAGGTTTTAGATTTCTTCCTGGTTCAATCTTGGCAGGTTGTATGTACATAAGAATTTGTCCATTTCTTCTAGATTTTCCAATTTATTGGCATATAGTCTACTCATAGTAGCCACTAATGATCCCAGTATTTGAATGCACCTTTCACATCACCTTCTAATCCTATTGTCAAAATAAAAGCTACTATAAATAGAAAAGAGACTTCTCTAAGAAATGTGTGAGAATAATTCCGAATATTTATGTCACTCAAACCTATTATCTTGTAAAGTCTTACAACTACTCAGGTTCCTATAGTGTATGTTTGGACCAACAACTTTTATAGTTGTAAGCTATTTTCCTGTAAAATTACAGATTTCATGCCTTATAGTTGTAAGCTATTTTCCTGTAAAATTACAGATTTCATGCCGTTTTCCTTATCCACGAAAAAAATACCTTCTCAGGCACATAGATCTGAGAAAAGAAAAACAGCCCGAAGCAATCTGAGCTATGTGGGGTATGCAAAATTTATCAGGCCCAGAAAGATACATGAGTATGACACTTGAGTTTTTCCCCCAACACCCATGCCTGGGGGCAATTGTTTAAAGGCATTTTGTTCTTGGACTAGCTGCCTCATTCATTAACTTCATGTTCCTGAAATTGATGATACAAAGAACAATGTTTAGCCAATCAATAACTTATGCTATTTTAATGTAAATTCTTGGTAAACAATTTAGGGACCACCCTTACTTCCCACCCCATGCACTTTGTTTTTAAACCCCACTTCTAACTGCAGTTTATGGAAGTATATATTTAGGGCAACTTGAATCTATGCTCCTCCTGTGTTATAATCCTCAACTTTAGCACAAATTGTTACGGTAGGCAGCTAGTCAGGCATGAGTGGGGCAGGAGAGGGCTCCTCCTACCCCACCAGTAATGTCAGGCAACTATCAGGTTATGGTCCGGCAGTTGTCACACTGCCTCTCTGAAATAGTGATTGCTCACAGCCAGCGCCAGGGAAAGGCAGTTTCCCAAAAGATAAAAACACCTGAAACTAGTGATCAGCATCTTCCCAGTAAGAGCTTGGGAACTGGGCAAGTGGGCTTCCGCATACACATTAAGAGGCAACATGGTGGAGTTTAACTGGTATATGACTGTCCAAGGGCATTCCATCAGAAAGAGAAGAATGCCTCAGGTGAGCATGTGTGCAACTCCAGTAAACACACTGTGCATGCTCACCTCCCAAGTGCTAGCAGGCCACCGCACATGTGGGAAGCTCACTGTAAGGGAAGAATCAAGGGAAATGGGATGCAAGATGCTAGAAGTGTGCCAGCATTTAAAACTTTAAGTCCAAGGTCAAACAGAGCACTTGTCCTTCAAGTCGCCGCTTGTATCTTTCAAGTGTACTTTCATTCCTTTTGTTCCTGCTCTAAAGCCTTTTAATAAACTTCCGCTTCTGCCCTAAAACTTGCCTCAGTCTCTTCTTCTGCCTTATACCCCTCAGTCAAATTCTTTTTTCTGAAGAGGCAGGAAGTGAGATTGCTGCAGACCCATACAGATTCACTGCCAGTAACTCAGGTAACTTTCACTGCTAACAAAACAAACACTCTATTTATGCTAATTTTACCTTCCAAGGGGCTAATTTAATGAGTTTTAAATACAAATGAGTTTTTTTAAATACAATGAGTTTTTTTTTTCCTTACAGTTGACAGATCACTCTAGGAAACACCTGGGTGTCAAAGTATTCCCAGTGGTTTCCCAGATGATAACTGAATTCTCCAATTAAAGTGTGTGGATGTTCTTAGAAACATTGACAGCCATTGACAGACAAAACTTTAGAATGCCAGTGCCATCGAGGATTCCATAGTGCATGAAGAACAGACATGTGAAGATTTCTTAAAGTCAAATTTCTATAACAGGAATTACACATGTTCCTCTTCCTCAAGTTTCCTTCCTACTAATAAAAACATAGGTTATTGCATATGTATTAACTTTTTAGATTTTCAAGATACTTTTGCATATCAGTTCATGTACTAAATTTAGGAGATGAGCCTGTCTTATCATTTCTACATTTAGATGAGGAACTTAGGTTCAGAGAGAGAAGATGACTTGCTCAAGGCCATAACAGAAATACAATTAAAATAGTCTTCTAAGACTTTGTTCTCTCTTAAATAAAAGAAAGGATATACTTCAAGAAGACAAATACATTTGATAATTGAGGAGATCAGAACATATATCAATCTTATCTGTTTAGTGGTGAAATCTATTAATTTCACAACTATTAGACATCCCTCGATAATGTCTCAGATCTCTAAAACTCAGTATTATAATTAGCATTACTGTCTGTGTTTTCAATATTGTTATTCACAAAGCCAAAAATTTTCATAAATCCTTACTCTGTAGTCCTTATCACATCAAATGGCATGCCTATTTAGCTTGCCTACCAATGGATAATTCCCAGCTCCTCTTTCTCCTTCACCCACTATATTCAGTCATTCACAAATTCCTGCACATTCTGTCTCTTCAATAGCGCTTATCTATGTTCTTGTCTTCATCCTGATATACAATGTCCTAGCTTTGTCCTATATTAACTCCTACCAGGAATAGTAAACAGACCCTTAACTACTCTCCTTGAGCTTTAGTTTCTCCTTCCTGTAACTGTCCTTTAAATTGCTGCCAGAGTGATCTTTCTAAACTCTGACCTCCTCCCACAAAAAATAAACACTACAATAACACTCAAGTGCCTTTGATCACCTACAGGACAAAGTCCATATTTCTTAGTGTGAGCTAAACAAGACCTTCAAATGTTAACCCAACGTCTCACTGAGGATTTCTATATTTTTTTCGGTACAGTGCAAGGATAGGAGTAAATGATTTCTAAAATTTCCATCAAGCATTGGCATTTTGTGATTCTGTAATTTGCTAAGGGAAATCATGCTTGAGAATTTAACAAAAAACCCTGTGTTTTAACTTTCAGAAATATTCGTCTCAGAGTAGAGGAATGAGTTTTAAATACAAATCAGGGAAGTATTGCCATTCAAGAGAGAAGGCCAGCTATTCACTCAAGTGGAGCAAACCAATCTAAAGAGAATTTCATTTTCTCTCCAAGCTGCAAGCTCCAAATCAGCATTAATATTATTTCTTACAAAGAAGCACTGCATATTCAGGGCCATTAGGCTAGGTGATCTAAGGGCCTGAATTGAGAGGTGAAGCTATAACTTGCATTAAAAATTAATTAGTTGTGGTAGAAAAAAAAGAAGAATGTGACACAGTACATATGCAGAAAGTAGCTTGAGAAGGCTATTAACTGGCAGAACTGCCATGGAAAAGACAGAGCCTCCCAGATTCTCCTCTCTCATCCATCCTTCACAGAGCAGCTTGAAGACCTTCTTTTCAAATTCCATTTCCCTTAAGATAACCTGCAATGGGTCTGAATTAGACACATTTGAATAGTGACTGAATGATATCTATTTCACGGCTAATGTGATTGGCCAGGCAAAAACCGATGACTATTTCAGATTAATCAGCTTTTCAGTGAATTCTGTGACCACATGTAGACACAGTAGGCTAGTGTAACTGATCAAACTGGACTCCCTTTTAAATTAAAGATGGATTCTCCTCTTCCTTGGCTTCTCTAGGTCTTCGTTTCAAAGACAGCCTTGGGCCCTCAGCCCCTTAGGCACTCTGCCAGGCTGAAGTACGCATTGTAACCAAGCTCTGAGAACTCTGGGAATCTCTGCATTCTATGCTCAGAGAAATCCAGCAACATTTTCCCAAGCTTATGTATCATTCACAGAGAAACAAAGAGGAATAGAACACAATTCAAGTTCGTGAAAAAGGTCATTCAAAATAGCCAAACCTTTCTGGGATAGAAAATCATAGGTTCTGCCTACATGAAGTAAGAGGAGGAAATGTAGATATTTTAAATAAGTAGGTTACTGAGGAAATTTGTTAAACATGTAAAACAACCACCTTCAATTTATTAGATGAAGAGTAAACATGAGCTGCATTTGCTAACCAGCTCAACAGAAAGGCAAAGCTATAAGTTCCAGATTTGGATATTTTTTTCTGTCTATAACTGCAGACATTTAGGCAACTTTGACAATGAATAAAGATTAATTGCTATAAGCTTTACTTAAAATTCTTTTTCAAAGGTCATCTTACAGCTAAAAATTTGAAATACAACTTGATATTAAGTACCAATACTTATTACAGAATATGATTTAGTTGGTCAGGACAGAGCAATTGGAGTAATGAAAGAAATTCTATAAAACTGACTCGAGACTCATTGTTTTCTAAATTTTCATTGTTTTTTAAATCTCACCCTGAGTAAAGAACATTATTTTGTTCTGGAAAAGCTAATCAAAATCCACTTACTGAACTGTCAACATGAGCAATGAGGAATGTGAATCATTTAAAATCCCTTGTAGATTTAGGAAAACTAGAAACTATGCTTGTTATCATAAGAAAGCTATTTTTTTACCCGTAGGATGTTTTCTGACATGGGATGACTGACAGAAAGAGAAACTTTACCTTTAATAATTGAACTTCAAGAATTTGATCCACATCTTAGAACCAAGAAAATCAAGAGTTTAAAAAACATGAGTTATGAGGATTCTCACTTTTCGTAGTTTCAAGAAGTTGGAGAGCCCTTTATATGTCCTTCTTTATTGTCGTCTGGTTTTCAACTATGGATAAGTCTAACTCTGAATTTAATATACCAAGGATGTTTGTGTTTTTTTGTTAGTTGAAAATCGTTTATAAAAACTAGATTGATAATACATAAGACTTTTTAAAACATATTTAGTTATAACTTACAGACTATAAAATTCACTGTTTTAAGACTCACAGTTTCTTTTCGTTTTAACTAGATTGAAAATGTTGTGAAATCATCACCACAATCTAAGAATATTTTCTTTGTTTTTCCCCTACCTTTATTAGGGTGTAATTGAAAGATAAAAATTATATATATTTATGGTATACAATATGATGTTTTGACATATGTACACATTGTGAAATGATTAAAACAATCTAATTAAAATATCCATCATCTCACTTACTTATTTTTTGTGGTGAGAACATTTAAGATCTATTATCTTAGCAGTTATGATGTATACACTACATTATTATTAACTATAGTCATTGTACTGGAACATAGATCTCCAGAATTATTCATTCTGCTAACTAAAACTGTTTCTTTTTTTCTTTTCTTTTTTTTTTTTTTTGAGACAGAGTCTCTCTGTCACCCAGGCTGGGGTGTAGTGGCGTGATCTCAGCTCATTGCAGCTACTGCATCCCAACTTCAGGTGATTCTCATGCCTCAGCCTACCGAGTAGCTGGGATTACAGGTGTGCACCACCACATCTGGCTATTTTTTTGTAGAGATGGGTTTCACTACATTACCAAAGCTGGTCTCAGTCTCCTGGCCTCAAGTGATCTGCCTGCCTCGGCCTCCCAAAGTGCTGGGACTACAGACATGAGCCATGGTGCCTGGCCATAAAACAGTGTTTCTTTTTCTTTTTCTTTTTTTTTTTTTTGAGACAGAGTTTTGCTCTTGTTGCCCAGGCTGGAGTGCAATGGCGTGATCTCGGCTCACCGCAACCCCCGCCTCCCAGGTTCAAGGGATTCTTCTGTCTCAGCTTCCCGAGTAGCTGGGATTACAGGCATCCACCACCATGCCCAGCTAATTTTGTAATTTTTTTTTAATAGAGACAGGGTTTCTCTATATTGTTCAGGCTGGTCTTGAACTCCCAACCTCAGGTGATCTGCCCGCCTTGGCCTCCCAAAGTGTTGGGATTACAGGCATGAGCCACTGCGCCTGGCCTCGTGTTTCTTTTTAACCACCATCTGCCCATTCTTCCCAATCCTCAGCCCCCGGCAAGCAGTATTCTGCCTTCTGCTTCTATGAGTTCAACTTCTTTAGATTCCACATATAAGGTAGATCATGTACTATTTGTCTTTCTGTGCTTTACTTACTTAACTTAGCATGATGTACTCCAGGTTCTTCAATGCTGTAAAAAATAACAGGCTTACTTTTTTTGAGCCTGAATAGTATACCATTGTGTGTGTGTGTGTGTGTGCGTGTGTGTGTGTCACATTTTCTTTTAATTCATCTGTCGATGGGCATGTAGATTGATTCTATACCTTGAATATTGTGAACGGTATTGCAATGAATATGGGAGTGTAGCTAGTTCTTTAACATAGTAATTACATTTCCATTGAACGTGTACTCAGAAGTGAAATTGCTGGACTATATAGTCATCTTATTTTTAAATTTTTTGAGGAACTTCCACACCGTTTTCCACAATGGTTGTACTGAACATACATTCTCATTGACATCAGACAAGGGTTCCCTTTATTCCACATACTTGCCAACGTTTTTTATCTTTTGTCTTGTTGATATAGCCATTCTAGCAGGTATGAAGTCATAATTTATTGTGGTTTTAATTTTCTTTCTTTCTTTTTTTTTTTTTTGAGATGGAGTCTTGCTCTGTTGCCCAGGCTGGAGTGCAGTGGTGCGATCTCGGCTCACTGCAACTTTTGGCTCCCAGGTTCAAGTGATTCTCCTGTCTCAGCCTCCCGAGTAGCTGGGATTACAAGCGCCTGCCACCACACCCAGCTAATTTTTTTTACAGTGACACAGGGTTTCACCATGTTGGTCAGGCTGGTGTCGAACTCCTGACCTCGTGACTCACCCATCTCGGCCTCCCAAAGTGCTGGGATTACAGGTGTGAGCCACTGTGCCCGGCCGTGGTTTTAGTTTTCATTTCCCTAATAATTAATGGTGTTGGACTTTTTAGAAATATACCTGTTTGCCATTTGTATGTTTTCTTTTGAGGAAAGTCTATTCAGGTTCTTTGCCTATTTTTAAACTTGGTTATTTATTTTCTTACTACTGAGTTGTTTGGATTTTTTATATATTTTGGATACTAACCCCTTATCAGATGTACAGTTTGCAAAAATGTCTTCCAGTTCCATAGCTTGTCTCTTCATTCTGTTGATTGTTTTCTTTGCTGTGCAGAAGCATGTTTGTTTGATGGAATCCCATTTTCTAATTCTACTGTTGTAACCTGTGCGTTGGTATCACATCTAAAAATTCAGTGCCAAGACAAATGTCAAGGAGCTTTTTCTCTGTGTTTCCTTCCAATAGTTTTACACTTC
The DNA here is from genome assembly GCA_036589455.1 of Ateles fusciceps. NCBI lineage: Eukaryota > Metazoa > Chordata > Mammalia > Primates > Atelidae > Ateles > Ateles fusciceps. The sequence goes on along the minus strand of JAZHEH010002546.1, from coordinate 167,612 downwards.
AGGTCTAAAATTTAGGTAAAACATTAACCTAATGTTAACATTTTGAGTTAATTAACCTAAAATTAACATTTTGAGTTAATTTTTGTATGTGGTGTGAGATAATGGTCAATGTCTCTTTTATTGTGTGAGACTAGTCAGTTTTCCCAACACCCTTTATTGAAGTCTGCCCTTTCTCCATTATCTGTTATTGGTACCTATGTTGAAGACCAATTGACTTGAAATGCATGGCTTTATTTTTGCCCTCCCTATTCTGTTGCATTAATTTCTGTGTCTGTTTTTATGCTAGTACCATGCTATTTTGATTATTATAGACTTGAAGTATACTTGAAATATATTTTGAAATCAATCATCAATTCAAAAGGAAACCTTGTAGACATTGGTAGTAATTCAGAAATTACTTTCAAAATATCTTGCAAGTACTCAGAGCTTCCAACTATGTGCCTTCTGAATGCATGCCATTAAAGTAAATAGCTGAGGCAATTAATTTAGGAAATTTGATTTAAAAAAATAATCTGAACATTTTAGGGAAAATCAAATATTAGCTAATATTATTTGTGAATTGTATCAATTTTTATGAATAAGCTAAAGAGAAAAAATTTGCATTTAAAATATTTGAAGATACTTGAGGAAATTCTTATTAATATGGTAGTACAGGCTCCTTTTTGCATTTAGTAACAAAATGAAAAAAAGAACCAATTGCAAAATGCTGAAAAAAATATTTAATGTTCCTTTTCTTCCACCCGAGTGTTATAGATTTTTGTGTTCATTTGACCAAAAAACCAGAATACAGAATTTTCAATGCAGGCATGGTGTCAAAACTGAATAAAACAAAGACAGCTGCTGTTATGAACTGAATCGTGTACTCTTAAATCTGTATGCTGAATCTCTAACCCCAATGTGGTTGTATTTGGAGATTAACTGAGTTGTTTGCTAGATACATAGAACAACAAGTAGGAAGCAAAAATAAATGGACATAATGTATACATGGGTTTTCTGAAGAAGCAGTTAGAGATAAATGAGTTCGTAGGGATGTGGCCCTAATCCAATATGACTGGTGTTCTCATAGGAAGAGGAAGAGATAACAAGGGTGCATGAACACAGAGAAAGCCATGTGAGGACACAGTATGAAGAAAGTTATCTGCAAAGCAAGGAGAGAGATCTCAGAAGAAACCAATTCTGCCAACACTTTGATTTTAGATTTTCACACTCCAGAACTTTAAGAAATACATTTCTGTTGTTTAATCTACCACTTTGTGATATTTTGTTATGGCAAGCCTAGAAAACTAGCACAGCCACTAAGACAGAACTATTTAGAGTTCTTGAATATGATGTCTTTAGCATGGACATGGTGCAGTTTTTTTCAGTTGCTCTAGTATTACTGATGCTCTAAACCTCAAATAGTGGCATTTTTTATAAGAAAAGACATGAAACCGTGTGAAGTAATGTTTAACTAAGTTTTCTGCTGGATACATGAAACAAGTAGGCAGCAAAAATATGGAAACATGATAACAAATAAATTTGAGAGTCTTGGACACTATTAAACTGAGTTTTCTTCTCTTTAAGTCACAATCTGCATTCATTAAATAGATGTTTATTGAGAGCCTACTATGTGTTTAGGTGCTACTTGCAAGAAATACAGAAATAAACACAACCAATTTAGTTACTAACCTCATGGAACATGTAATACAGTGAGAGAGGTAAAAAATATATAAGCACACAGATAACAATTAAAATTTATGTTAAGGCTATATAAATCAAATAGAGGTGTTGACATGAGTATAATGTAATGGACTGATCTAAATTAAGCATTCAAGGTATACTTTTTTTTGAGGAATTTCAAGTGAAAGATGAATATATATGGCATTGTGAAGAATGGACAGAAAGTGTTTCATATGTGATGAGGGTTCCAGAGTGGGCCAGGGATGAAGCATACACTATATGAGTATCTAAGCATGGTATAACCAAAAGAGTATGAATATTGACTACATACACACTTTCACACGGTAGGACACCTGTTTGGCAGATCTTTCGGCTAGTACAGAGTGGCATGAGTTGCCACACCTGCGGGAATTGTGGCTATTAGATGTTGAATCCAGTAGTCATCTCTTAGGTAATCTCAGACACTGGTAGGATTTGGCTCTGTTTCCCTACCCAAATATCACCTTGAATTATAATCCCCCCTGGTCCCCAAGTATCAAAGGCAGGACCAAGTAGAGGTAGTTTAATCATGGGGGCAGTTTCCTCCATGCTGTTCTCATGATAATGAGTGAGTCTCACAAGATCTGATGGTTTTATAAGCATCTGGCATTTCTCCTGCTTGCACTTTTCCTTCCTGTCACCTTATGAAGAAGGTGCCTTGTTTTCCCTTTGCCTTCCACCATGATTGTACATTTCCTGAGGCCTCCCCAACCATGCTGAACTGTGAATCAGTTAAATTTCTTTCTTTTATAAATTACTTCATCTCGGGTATAACTTTATTAGCAGTGTGAGAATGGATTAATACAGTAAATTGGTACTGAGGCAGTGGGGTCCTGCTATAGAGCTCTCTGAAAATGGGGAAGCAACTTTGGAACTAGGTAATGGGCAGAAGTTAGAACTGTTCCGAGGGCTCAGAAGAAGAGAGGAAGATGTGGGAAAGTTTGGAACTTCCTAGAGACTTGATGGATGGTTTTGACCAAAATGCTGATAGTGATATGGTAGAATAATATTGTAAAAATGACTTTACTGCCAAAAGCTATCTAACAATTCAATGAAATTTCCATTAAAATACCATCATGACTCTTCACAGAACTAGAAATAACAATCCTAAAATTCACATGGAACCAATAAGGAGCCTGCATAGCCAAAACAAGACTAAGCAAAAAGAACAAATCTGGAGACATCACTTTACCCGACTTCAAACTATACTATAAGGCCATAGTCACAAAATCAGTATGTTACTGATATAAAAATCGGCACATAGACTAATGGAACACAATAGAGAACCCAGAAATAAAGCCAAATACTTACAACCAACTGATCTTCGACAAAGCAAACAAAAACATAAAGCGGGGAAAAAGCACCCTCTTCTACAAATGGTGCTGGAATAATTGGCAAGTCACATGTAGAAGAATGAAACTGGATTCTCATCTCTCTTATACAAAAATCAACTCAAGATGGATTAAAGACTTAAATCTATTACCTAAAACCGCAAAGATTCTAAAACATGACAATGGAAAAACCCCTTCTAGGCATCGTCTTAGGCAAAGTCATGTAAGATGTGCCTTGCTTCTCCTTCACCTTTGATCATAATTGTAATTTTCTTGAGGCCTCCCCAGCCATGGGGAACTGTGAGTCAATAAAAGCTTTTTTTTAAAAAAATTAATTACCCAGTCTCAGGTATTTTTATGGCAGTGTAAAAATAGACTAATTCAGGAACTATGAGAAATGAATTAACTTTAAGAACATAAATGATTGGATTGAGAATATAGATGAAAATTAATTCAAGCATTGGCACATTGAAAAGATAATTGAAATAGACAATTTTGGAAAATCTAATTATGAATCAGAAACAAAATAAAATATATGCTGTCACAAATTAGAAAGGAAATAAAATTACTAATAATGATAGTGCTTAGTTGTTCATTTTCTGTCTTACCATTTGCCTCTAGGACAATTAGGTTATTTGTCTGGAGATTAAAATTAAGTGACAAGATTCAATGTCATGTAGTAGAAAGATGATTTCCTTATAATTCTGTCATTAAATGACAATGTAAGCAGCTGGCTGACTCTCAGATAGAGGAGAATAAAATAACAGAGAGATGGGAAAGTAGGAATCAAAGATCAGGTGCATGGGAAGTCCTTAGGAATGTGACAATATTTGGAATAGAAGCTTGGATTTGGTAAGTTTGGCCAAGTGTTCTTACTTACTCTTATGTACCGCTCCTCTGTCTTTCCCTAATTGTCAATATTACTTTTGAAAAATCGATTCTGGTTCAGCTAGATTAAGGAAAGCAAAGGATCATGGTTGGCCCAGGGCCTGAGAGAAGTGGTATCACAATTTTGAGTTCTGGTTATGATGGCAACTTTAAAGAACACTAAGAGTGTAGGTGAAATTGACAGGGTCTTGGAAAACACAATTTCTTTTAAATTAGGACATTATATAATAGTCATTTCCATAGTGTAATTGTTTTCAGCACCCAGAAGTGTGCTTTCTACATAGTAAATGCTAAATACATTTCTGCTGAATGACTGAGATCTTTCTTATAAAGGCAAACCAGGTAATTCTTTCATCTTACCCTAGTAAAGGTCTCATAGTGAAGATAACTTGATGGCAGAAGTGAGGCAAAGGTGTTTCCAGGTTGCTGTTGTTTCTAGCAAGGTTGCCCTACTCAGTCCATTCAGTATTTCTGCTCTCAACATCCAGTGGTCTTTTGCCTTTGGTGATAATTATCAGGCACATGTCTGCAAATAGAATTATAAGTAATTAACTAGAACTTTATTTACCAAACACATCAGAGTCTCTGGCTGTGGCAATCAGTAAAAAGTATCATCCTCCTGTGATTTTTCCAGACAACAATAACAACAGCAGTAATAGCTCATAGTTATTACTGCATCCACCAGCACTGAGAGTAGCAATTTCAAACCAAGTGTGATGGAAAAGGGACATTGCAGGTTGTGCTAATATTTTCACTAATAGCCCATGATTAAAAGTTCATTCAGGCCTGTAACTTTGCCTGCTCTTGAGATTACTAGGCAATATTTCTGGCCAAAAATTAAAATGTGCATTTGGAATTCTTATAAATATTTGGGAAATATGATTTATTTTAAAAGACATGGTCTTAAGAACCAAGTAGTCCTGGTTCAAATACTTTCTGTGCCACTTAGTAGGTATTTGACTTTTGGAAAGTTTTTTTTTTCTCTCTGAACTTCTTAATTCAAAACATCACTGAATAAGGAAAATAATAGTATCTATTCTGAGAAGCAATAGAACATAGTGGTTCAAAGTATAGGTTCCTTACCTGCCTCATTGATTGCAACCAGTGCACACATGTACCATCAGGGGCCTTAAGGACAGGGTCACTATGATAATCACCACCAGTATCCACATGTGTTATTCAGGGTTCTGGGGATAAATTTGTTCTGTTTTCTGGTGCCAGTGCACACCATCCAAAGAGCAGAGGATGTGTCCACTCTGCCCATATTGATGCCTATATGTATGTTGTAGGGGCCTGAAGACCGGCCTGCCCAGCTTGCCACTAATACCACCACTGGCACCCATCTTCATGCACCACCCAGGGGCCAGTAGACTGGGATTTCCATCCACTGCTGCCATTGCTAGTGTCCATGTGCAGCACTAAAGGGCTTACATGTTGGCCTGCCACTGCTTCTGCCATCATCAATGCCACATATGCCACCCAGGGGCTCAAGGACCCTTCCACATACCCAGCCTGCAAGTGTCACTGCTGGCACATAAGCAAGTTTTCTTGTGGCTCAAGGACCAGCCTTCCTAGCCTGCCTGGCTTTACAATCCCTAGGAAAGCCTCACCATAGCCTCCAAAAACAACTGCAGCCTAAGCCGCTGAGAAACAGACACCACTGACAACGATTGTAGCTGAAGAAGTCATGCAGAAACTATATTACTGTACCTATCTAGAATCAAAGCCAAAGTAGTCTACCAAACCAACACTATAAATAGATATATAGAAAAATGTATTTTCTTATGGAAACCATTGCATAAAATTGGAAAAAGTGACTATTACACCAGATGCACATATATGAACCTAAGAACACAAGAAACATGAAAAAATAAGGAAACATGTAACTTCTAGAAGAACACAGTATTTTTCCTGTAACAAATCATAATGAAAATAAAATCTATTAAATGACTGAAAAAGAATTCAAAATAATAATTTTAAAGAAATTCAGTGAGATATAACAAGATGCACATAACAATATAGTTTCCCTTTAACAACACGGGTTTGAACCATGTGGGTACACTTATACATGGATTTTTATTCAATAAATGAAGTCAATCCTCCATATCTGAGGTTTTGCTTCTACAATCAAACGGAGATTAAAAATGCAGTATTTTGTGGTTGCAAAACCAACATATATGGAAGGCAGATTTTTCATATATATGAGTTCTGTAATGCTGACTACAGGATTTGATTATGTGTGGATATTCGTATATGTTGGAGATCCTGAAACCGAACCCACATATATACTGAAGGACAAGTAAACAAAGAAATAATAATAAATTTATGAACAAGATGACAAATTCAACAAATAAATAGATGGCATAAAGAAAAACCCAGAAATCCTAGAATTGAGAAATTCAATGAGTAAAATAATAAATAAAATCCAGAATAGACTACCTCAAGCAGGAGAAATAATTTCTAAACTCTTAGACCTTTTGAAATAACTCAATCAGACCAAAAGAAAAAAAGAAAAGAAAGCCCACATGACATATTTGACACTATAAAGCAAACAAATGTTTAAATTTCAGGAGTTCCAGAAGGACAAGAGACGTGCAAAATCATTGAAAACTTATTTAATAAAATAATAGGTAAAAATTTCCAAGTCTTGTAAGAGACATATACATCCTGATACAGGAAGTTCCAAATCCACCAAGTATATTCAATTCAAAAAGGTCTCTCCAAGGAACATTATAGTAAAAATCAAAGACAAAGAAATAATTTTAAGAACAGCCAAAGAAAACCATCATGTCACATATAAGGGAATCTTCACAGACTAATAGAGTATTTATCATCAGAAAACGTCACAGGCCAGGAAAGAACAAAATGATATATTCAAAATGCTGGGAAAAAAAATAAAAACTGCTAGCCAAGTATACTGTACCAAGTAAAGCTATACTACAGAAATAAAGGAGAAATCAAACCTTTCCTAGACAAGCAAAAACTGAGGGAATTTATCACCAGTAGACAAACTCTCTAATAAATGCTTAAGGGAGCCCTACATGTAAAAGTTAAATTATGGTATCTACCATCATGAAAACATATAAGAGTATAAAACTCACTAGTAGAGGAGATACACAAATGACAAAGAGAAAAGAGTCAAATATTACCACTATAGAAGACCACCAATAAACACTAAGAAAGGAAAAAATAAACAAGGATACACAAAATAACCTTCTGGGTTATATAATATATAATATCAGAAAAACTATTAAGAAATCATCAAGAATAAGTCCTCAGTTTTCATTAATAACCTTGCATTTTGTAACAGGATTAAATTCTCTACTTAAAAGGTATAGACTGCCTGAATGAATTTTTTTTAAACACCTAACTACATGTGGCCTACATGAAACTCACCTCATCTGTGAAGGCACATATACATTGAAAGTGAAAGGATGAAAAAAATATTCCACACAAATGGAAACCAAAAGTTAGCAAGAATAAGTATACTTATTTCAGATAAAACAAACTTTAAGTCACAAAATGTAAAAGAGACACAAAAGGTCATTATATAATAATAAAAGGATTATTTCACCAAATTGATATAACAATTCTAAATACATATGCACCCAACACTGGAGTACCCAGGTATAAAAAGTGAACATTATTAGATCTAAAGGGAGAAATAGACTACAACACAATATAGTTGGGGAGTTCACCACTTTGCTCTCAGTATTGGAAAATCATCTTGACAGAAAATCATTATAGAAACATTGGGATTTATACTGCACTTTAGACAAAATAGACCTAACACACATATGCAGAACGTATCATCCAACAGCTGCAAAAGTGCACATTCTTCTCATCAAAACATGGAACATTCTCCAAGAGAAACTACACATTAAGCCAAAAAACAAGTCTCAACAAAAATTTTTAAAATGGAAATTATACCATTTATCTTCTTAAACCACAGTAGAATAAAACTAGAAAAACCAAAAGGAACTTTGGAAAATGTACAAATGCATAAAAATTAAACAACTTGCTCCAAAATGACCTGTAGGTCAATTAGAAAACCAAAAATAAAGTCAAGCAAATTGTGAAAGCAAAAGAAAATAGAACCACAATATATTAAAACATGTATGATACAACAATAGCAGTGCTAAGAAGGAGGTATAGAGTAATATATATATATATATATATCAAAAAAGTGTAAAGATTTTGAATAAATCACTTAAGGATACACATCAAGGAACTAACCAAACACAAGATTATTAAGTATACATATCAAGAGCAAACCAAACCCCAAATTATTAAAAAGAAAGAAGTAATAAAGATCAGAACAGAAATAAATGAAATAGAAAACTTTTAGAAATACAAAAAAATCAATGTAACAAATAGAATTGAAAAAAAAAAAAAAAAAAAAAAACCAAAAATTAATGGACCACTAACTAGATTAACCAAGAAAAGGGGAATAAGATCCAAATAAATGAAATCAGAAATGAAAAATGAGACATTTCTACTGGTAAACACAGAACCATAAGGATTATTACAGAGTATTATTAATAACTATATGCTAACAAATTGGAAAGCCTAGAGAAAGTAAGTTTCTGGACACTTACAATCTACCAGGTATGAACAGAAAGAAATAGAAAAACTGAAGCTAAAAATAATGAGTTACAAAATTTAATCATTATAAAATGTCTTATAAAAAAATAAACTCAGAATCAGATGGTTTTATTGTGAAATTATCCCAAACTTATAAGGAAATAATATCAATTGCTCTCAAACTATTCCATAAAACTGAAGTGAAGGAAATTAGACTAGAATTACCATGATACTAAAACCAGTCAAGAACGTAACAATAACAACAAATAGACAAAGAAGCATTAAAAAAAAAAAAAAAAAAAAAAAAAACCACTACAGGCCAATATTCCTGATGATTTCTGATGAACACAAATGCATTTTTGTTTCTTTACTAAATACTAACAAACTAAATCCAGCAACACATCAAGAAGATAATACACCATTATAAGGCAGAATTAAACGCAGTTATGTAAAATGGTTCTATATATGCAAATCAATAAATGAGATACATCATACCAACAGAATGAACAAAACCAATACCATTATCTCAATAAATGCAAAAAACATTTGATGAAATTCAACATCCCTTCTTGATAAAAACTTTCAACAAATAAGGCATAGAAGGAATATGCTACACCATAATAAAGGTCATATAAGAAAAACCCACAGCTACCATCACACTAATGGTAGAAAGCCAAAAGCCTTTCTTTTAATAATTGAAACAAGACAAAAATGTCAGTTTTTACTAGTCTTACTTAATATGGTATTGGACGTCTTAGAGAATCAGTCAAGAGAAGAAAAAAGAAATGCATCCAAATTGTAAAAGAACAAATCAAAAGTCTTTCTTTTCCAAGACATGCTCTTATATATAGAAAAATCTTAAGTCCCAATCAAAAAACTCTATAACTGATAAACAAATTCAGTAAAAGTTGCCACATACAAAAAGCAACATACTAAAAGCCAATAGTTTATACATCAGTAATCACATTAGCTGAAAAAGAAATAATGGAAACAATCTCATTTACAATAGCTACCAAAAAAAAAAACCCCACTGAGAAATAAATTAAACCAAAAGGTGAAAGACTGCTACAACAAAAACCACAAGTCACTAATAGAAGAAACTGAAGAGATCACAAACAAATGGAAAGACATCTCATGCTAACGGATCAAAGTAATATTGTTAAGATGGCTGTACCACCTGATATGGTTTTGCTATGATTCTACCCAAATCTTACCTTGTAGTTACCATACCACAATGAGAAGGACCTGGTGGAAGGTAACTGAATGACTGAGGCAGGTTTTCTCATGCTGTTCTAATGATAGTGAATAAGTCTCATGAGATCCGACGGTTTTATAAAAGTCAATTCCCCTGTACATGCTCTTTTGCGTGTCACCATATGTGCCTTTGCTCCTCTTTTGCCTTCTGCCACGATCTGTGAGGCCTCCCCAGCCGTGTGGAACTGTGAGTCCATTAAACTTCTTTTTGTTTATAAATTACCCAGTCTCCAGGTATTTCTTCATAGCAGTATGAAAAACAAACTAGTAAAGTGAATTGGGACTGGTAGGGTGGGGTACTACTATTGTGATACCCAAAAAATGTAAAAGTGACATTTGAACTGGGTAACAGGCAGAAATTGCAACAGTTTGGAGGGCTCAGAAGAAGACAGAAAAAATGTGGGAAAGTTTGGAACTTCCTAGAAACTCAGAGGACTCAGAAGACAAAAGATGTGGAAATGTTGGAGACTTCCTAGAGACTTGTTGAATGGCTTTGACCAAAATGCTGATAGTGATATGGACAATAAAGTTCAGGCTGAGGTGGTCTCAGATGGAGATGAGGAACTTGTTTAGAAACTGAAGCCAAGGTGACCCTTGTTATGCTTTAGCAAAGAGACTGGCGGCTTTTTGCCTCTGTGCGAGAAATCTGTGAAACTTTGAACTTGAGAGAGATTATTTAGAGTATTTGGCAAAAGAAATTTATAAGCAGCAAAGCATTCATGAAAAAGCTGAGCATGACAGTCTGGAAAATTTGTAGCCCAACGATGCAAGAGAAAAGAAAAATCCATTTTCTGGGAAGAAATTCAAGCCAGCTCAAAAATTTGCATAAGTAAAGAGGTACAGAATGCTAATCACCGAGACAATGAGAAAATGTCTCCAGGGCATGTCAGAGACCTACATGGCAGCCCCTTCCATCTCAGGCCCAGAGACCTAGTAGGGAAATATGATTTCATGGGCGGCTTCAGGGCCCCTGTGCTGTGTGCCCTGCATCCCCTTGGGACTTGGTGCCCTTCATCCTAGCTGCATGGCTAAAAGGGGTCAATGTACAGTTCAATTCATTGCTTCAGAGTGTCCAAGACCCAAGCCTTGGCAGCTTCCACATGGTGTTGGGGCTGTGGGTACACAGAAATCAAGAATTGAGGTTTGGGAACCTCTGTCTAGATTTCTGAGGAAGTATGAAAATGCCTGGATGTCCAGGCAGAAGTCTGCTGCAGGGATAGAGCCCTCATGGAGAATCTCAGGTAGGGCAGTTCAGAAGGGAAATGTGGGTTGGAACCTCCACACAGAGTCTGCACTGGGGCATTGCCTAGTGGAGCTGTCAGAAGAGGGCCACTGTCCTCCAGATGCCAAACTTGTAGATCCACTGACAGCTTGCACCATGTGCCTGGAAAAGCTGCAGACACTCAATGCCAGCCTGTGAAAGCAGCCAGGATGTGGGCTGTACCCTGCAAAGCCACAGGGGCAAAGCTGCCCAAGACCTATGGGAACCCAATTCTTGCATCAGCATGACCTGGATGTGAGACACGGAGTTAAGGGGATCATTTTGGAACTTTAAGATTTGACTCCCCAACTAAATTTTGTACTTGCATGGGGCCTGTAGCCCCTTTGTTTTGGCCAATTTCTTTCATTTGGAATGGTGTGTTTACCCCATGCCTGTATGTCCAATTGTATCTAGAAAGTAACTAACTTGCGCTAGGTGCAGTGGCTCACACCTGTAATCCAACACTTTGGGAGGCAGAAGAGGGTGGATCACCTGAGGTCTGCAGTTTGAGACCACCCCTGGTCAACATGGCAAAACCCTGTCTCTACTGAAAACACAAAATATTAGCTGGGTGTTGTGGCATGTGCCTGTAATCTCAGCTACTCAGGAGGCTGAGGATGGAGAATCACTGTAACCTGAGAGGCAGAGGTTGCAGTGAGCCAAGATTGTGCCACTGCACTCCAGCCTGGGTGACAGGGCAAGACTCTGTCTCGAAAAAAAGAAACTAACTAACTTGCTTCTGATTTTATAGGCTCATAGGTGGAAAGGCTTGCCTTGTCTCAGATGAGACTTTGGACTGTTGACTTATGAGTTAATGCTGGAATAAGTTAAGACTTTGGGGGACTGTTGGGGAAGGCAATATTGGTTTTGAAATGTGAGGACATGAGATTTGAGAGGGACTGAGGTTGAATGATATGGTTTGGCTGTGTTCCCACCCAAATCTCATCTTGAATTTTAGTTCCCATAATCCCCACTTGTAATGGGAGGCACCCGGTGGGAGGTAATTGAATAATGGGGGCTAGTTTTCCCATGCTGTTCTCATGGTAGTGAATAAGTCTCATGAGATCTGATGATTTTATAAAGGACAGTTTCCCCTGCACACCCTATCTTGCCTGCTTCCATGTAAGATGTGCCTTTTCTCTTCTTTTGCTTTTTACCATGATTGTGAGGCCTTCTCAGTCATGTGGAACTGTGAGTCCATTAAACCTTTTTTTCTTTATAAATTACCCAATCTTGAGTATTTCTTCATAGCAGTGTGAAAATGGACTAATACCCAAAGCAATTTACAGATTCAATTCATTCCCTAATGAAGTACCATCACAAAAATAGGAAAAACAATTACAAAATTCATAGGGAACCACCAAAGACCCCAAATAGTCAAAGTAATACTGAGCAAAAAGAAAAAAACTGGAGGCATAAAACTACCAGACTTCAAAATAGGCTTCAAAGGTATAGTAAGCAAAACAGAATGGTAACTAGAACTCTTAGTCTCACCATATACAAAAGTCAACTTAAAATGGATTAGAAACTTAAATATAAGACCCCAAATTACATAATTAGTAGAAAAAAAATCATAGGAAAACATTTCAGGGCATTGGTCTATATAAATATTTTGTAGCTAAGACCTAAAAATGATAGGCACCTACCAACCTATCATCTAGGTATTAAGCCCAGTATGCATTAACTATTTTTCCTCATGCTCTCCCCCTCTCACTCTCCACCAACAGGCCCCAGTGTGTGTTGTCCCCTGTCCCCATGTGTGATGCTCACGTGTTGTCATTGTCTCGGCTCCCACTTATAAGTGAGAACATGTGGTATTTGGTTTTCTGTTTCTGCGTAAGTTTGCTGAGGATAATGGCTTCTAGCTTCATCCATGTCCCTGTAAAGGGCATGATCTCATTCCTTTTTATGGCCACATAGTATTCCATGGTGTATATGTACCATATTTTCTTTATGCAGTCTATCAGTAATTGACATTTGGGTTGATCCCATGTCTTCACTATTGTGAATAGTGCTGCAATGAACATACACATGTATGTAGATTTATAAATAGAATGACTTACATTTCTTTGGGTATATACCCAGTAATGGGATTCCTGGGTCAAATGAATGGCACGTGTTTACCTATGTAACAAACCTGCATATCTTGCACATGTACCCTGGAACTTAAAAAAATAAAATAATTTAAAAATAAAAAGATAGGCAACAAAAATAATAAAGAGTTTTTTTTCAAAAACCTAAAAATAGAGCTACCATATGATCCAGCATTCTCACTACTGGGTATTTATTTCAGGGAAAGGAGTTAAATATATCAAAGAGATACGTGGGAGGGAAAAATTTATATCATTGAGATAAAAAGTAGAATAATAGCTACCAGAGCCTAGAAAGGGTAGAGGGTTAAAGAGAGTTTATTTAATGTCAACAAATGTAAAGTTACATAGGAAGAAATAAGTTATAATGTTAAGAAGCACAGTATTATCGTGTATTTCAAAACAGGTAAAAGAGAAGAGTTAAAATGTTACCAACACAAAAAAATTATAAATGAGATTTTGGATAGCCTAAATATCCTGATTTGACCACTTTACATTGTATGCATGTAAAAAATATCACATGTACTTCATAAATATGTACAAATATTATGTATCAATAAATATAGACACTGTTTTCCACTTCTGCTTAAGGCAGAGGAGATTGAATTAGCACACATATTAATGATAATAAAGATTCAGATAAACTGCAAAGTTATACCTTTTCTTGAGCCCATCAGAGAGCTGATATTGCAAACAAAAAGAGATGCTTCTTTCTTTCCAAGGAGAGATGGACACACAGACTGTCTCATCCACGACAGAGCAACAGAAGAATATAACACTTTCATTAAAGTAGGTAAGAAAAAATCAGGAACATTCTGAATGAATTAATAAAGGCTGAGTGTATGTTATGAGTGTCAATAAGGACTGTGACAGTAACAAACCCCTGGGACAAACAGACACGAGATGAATTAATATTAGCTTACAGGCTCTTTTTTCATGGATCCCCATATTTTCTCAAGAAAAAGACTGGAGGCAGGGCAGGGGACCAGAGAGAGCCTCACTTGTTGATGCAAGCATACAACGAGGGGTCAGATGCCACTACAGGAAAGATACGAAGCCCTGCACCAACCACTGCTTGAATCTTGTTTCAAAATGCTTAACCTGCTGGTTCAAGGGCAGCAAATGGTGTCATCCCCAGGGCACAGGTAAAGACAGATTGTTACTGGAGGGAGGGCAGAGGAAAAGTAAAACTCTTCATGTCTAGAGGAAGGGTAAGTAAAGTTTAGGGCCTACCTGAACAATAGAAATAAACAAATAAATAGAAGTTCTAGAGAAAAAGAGGATGATATAAAAGATAAGGAATTATTTCGAGAGGTTTATAAGTGGACATTACATACCCAAAGAAATAATCATGGAACATAAAATAGATGAATAGAAATTATCCAAATTGCATGTAAATATAAAAAGAAGCATGTAAAAAGGAGGAGAACAGAATATCCAAGAGCTCTGGGGAAATATCAAAGGATCTAAAATACACATTATAAATATAGGTGTAATTCCAGGAGGAGAAAAAAGGAACAATGCAAATGAAATATTTGAAGAGACAATGGTCAAGAATTTTCCAGAAATAAAGGAAGACATTCAATTCACAAATGCAAGCAAGATACATAACTCCATCTCTCTGTTTCTTTTTCTCTCATTTCCCCCACATGTTTCTCTCTGTCTGCTACAAACCAGAGAGAAAAATCAAATTACACTGAGAGTAACAAATATGAGAATTATTAGAGACTTCTCTCCAGAGACAATGAAAAAAAATTGTCATTTTTGATGAATAAATATAATAAAACTGTCAATCCAGAATTCTATGCTTATTGTACATTTTTGAATAAGGAAGATTAAATCAAATATACTTTTAGACAAAAACAGCTAAGAGATTTTCCTCCAGGGGATGCACTACAAGAAATGATAAAGGAAGTTCTTAAGCAGAAGGAGCATAATATATAGCAGGAATTTGAATCTACACAAAGAAATGAAAAGCTCCAGAGAAGATAAAAATAAATATCATTATACAAAACATTATTTCCTATATTTAACATTACTAAAAATAATTGACTTTCTAAAGTAAAAGTTGTAACAATATAGTGTTGTACAAATAAAACAAATAAGTAATTGCACAAACAATAACGGAAAAATCGGACCTATATTTCTTTATCGTTAATACATATGAAGTAGAATACCATTTGAATATACACTATGATATATTAATTGTGTGTATTGTAAACCTTAGGAAAATGGCTAAAAACAGGTATAAAAAATAAGCTAATAGTGTAGCTAAAGCAGAATCACGAAGAACATTCATTTAGTCTAGGCAGAAATGGTAATATAGAATAAGTAGCAAATGGAACAAGTGGAAAACAATTAGTAAGTTGGTAGAAGTACATTCAACTATATCAATAATTGGATTAGATATAAATTGTTAAAAATGTCCCAATTTAAATGAAAGAGGCTTCCAAATGGGACACAGACTAAGACATAACTAAAGGGGATATGGAAGAATGTTCTTTTAAATATAAAGATGGAGATAGTTTAAAATTAAAAGATGGAAACATATTTACCATAAAACCTCAAGTTAAAAAATAACTGGATTGGCCACATTATATAAGACAAAGTAGAATATATATATATATGTATATATATTGCTAGGGAGAAAGATAGGTATTATATAGGAATAAAACCCATCGGTTTACCCAGAAAACATAATGATCATAAACACTTAGGCACCTACCAACAACACTTAAACATACATGAATGAAAAAACTGATAGAACTGAAGAAGAAATAGACAAATCCACAATGGCAGGTGAAGATCTCAAGACTCTTCCCTCAGTTACTGCTAAAAACAAGTAGGAAGTGCATAAGTAAGGATATATAAGTCTAACAACCTTGCTAATGGATCTTTCCTTTTTGGCATTTGTAGACCAAGCTACACAATAGCAGTAGAATACACATTCTCTTTAAGTGCACATGTAACATTCACAAAGGTAAACCATAATATGGGCCACAAAGCAAAAATTTACAAAAATTGAAAATATAAAAATCACAACTGAGTAACATTTTGGAATGCTAAAAAACAAACCTATGAACAATGACAAAAAAGAAAACTAACAAACAAGAAAACACTGACTCTACAAATGCTGATGAAGGTGTGGAGCAACATGGTAGATGGAATTGTGAAATGCTACATGTACTCTGGAAAAAAAGTTTAGCATTTCTTATCAAGTTGAATATATAGTTATTATGAATTCTATAACTCACTCCTGGATGATGAAGAGAAATAAAAATGTAAATAGACACAAAAATCTGTACAAGAATGTTTGTTTTATCTTTGTTATACTTTCCAAAGCTTAGGAGAAAACTGAAGTTTGTCAATTAGTGATTGGATTTTTAAAAATTCTGATAAATCCCTACAGTGGAATACTACTTAGCAGTGAATGGTAATGAAGAAGTCTGGTTCTTGGCCAGAAGATAATAATGTAAAAATATCTGTACATAACATGCAAGCACAGACGGATTTTGAAATGTGGAAAGAAGAATGTGGCAAAAGACCAAGGGGACTTTGGGGTTTCAGGAACTACATGACACTTATTTCCCTGAGTTTTCTAATAAGCTTTCATACATCTTAAAAGAGTCCTACAGCAGTCTCCAATCTGGTACCAGCAACAGGCACAGACAGAAAGAAAAATCTTGAAGAAAAACCTATTTTCCGTAACCAAAAGACCCAAAAAGAAGGGCCAAACATGGCAGAAAAACATTCTGCAACACCCATGCTATTCCCACCAAACACCAAAGAAAAAGATTCTCTTCCAGACACACAATTTCAGTGAGGCCGAGAAGGCAGCTAATCTTGCACCCACCCCCTGGGCCCCACTAATATAGTTTGGATATTGGTTCCACCAAAATATAACGTTGAGATGTAATCCTAACTCTCGGAGGTGGGGCCCAGTGGGAGCATGTGAGACATGGGGCCAGATTTCTCATGGTTTGATGCTGTCCTCCTGAGAGTGAGTGAGTTTGCATGAGATTAGATAGTTTAAAAGTATGGAGTACCTCCCACCTCCTCTCTTGCTCCTGCTTTCACCATGTGATGTGCCTGCTTTTGCTTCATTTTTTACCATTAGTAAAAGCTTCCTGAGAACTCCCAAGAAGCCAAACAGATGTCAGCACCATGCTTCCCCTACTGCCTGCAGAATTATGAGCCAATCAAACCTCTTTTTAACATAAATTGCTCACCTTCAGGTATTTCTTCATAGCAATTCAGGAATGGCCCAATATACCCACCAAATCAACAGGTGATATTTCTTTGTCTTGGCAGTGTTACTGAAACTCAGGGACAGTTGAACTTGCACCTCTGCCTGGTAGGAGTAGGTTCTACTACAATACGCTCAACAACAGAGTTGTGTAGGTAGTGGCAATAGTATTCAGAGGCTAGAGAAGATTCTAATCTCATAATGTAGCAATCAGCTTTCGTGAAGCTGTGCAAGGCAGTGTTATTCACCAGTATGCTTTGCCACCACTCATTTTTGTTAGTGAGAGCTAGTGGAGAACTGAGCTTCTACTCCCACCAGACATCAATGAGACTGAACAAAGCAGTTGACTTGTTCACTTTCTAATCATCCCTGGTCTTAGTGGAACCCACTGGGGAGCTGAACTGCTATACCTGCCTGATATCCGTGAGGCAGAATGGGGTGTAAAATATGCGGTTTATTAGCACTCCAATTTCTTCCTTCCCCTCCCCTGTGATCAGCTGTATTCTCTAGGGTGTTTAGCTTCCACACCCCAAAAAGCAGCAACAAAGCAGTGAGAGTCAGCCCTCCACTTACCTGTTTCTTGGGGACAGAAGGACACATCAGGGGAGCTGAACTTACACTCCTATTTGGAGGCAAGGTGGTGGTATGAATTAGTGATCCATTTTCACTGAGAAGATATCAACGAGGCTGAGCAGAGAGTTGAGCCTTTCCTCCATCTCTCTTTAATAAGACAGTGTGAATCAGCATTCAAATTTGGTCAGAGTGGTATTGGTAGGGACCATCCAATAACTGAACATGCACAAAATCAATAGATGCTAACGTAAGATGAATCATATGTTGAGGGTAACTGCCAAAAACTTTAAATCAGCCATCACAAAAATACTTCAACAAGCAACTAGTAAATTTAAAAAACTCAGCAAAAAAGATGTTACAAAAAATAAATAAAAATTATAGAAGTGAAAAATGCAGTAATTGAAATTTTAAAAAATATCTCACTAAATGGGCTCCTCCAGAGTCAAGATGACAAGAAAAGAACCAGTAAATTACAATTAGTAAAAGCATAGAGAGCTTTATATGGTTGTACAAGTATCAATCCACCACAAATATATGTCTATACTGAATATGTATCAACCAAACAATACAGCTTTCAAATACATGAAGCAAAAACTAATAGAGATGATTGGAGAAATAGAATTATTTATAATTATAGTTGGACTTAAACACTCAGCAACTGACAAAACTTCTAGACATGATATCCACAATAATAGAATAACTGACCAGTGGAACGATCAACAGTATCTAATTGACACATATAGAATAGTTCATTGAACAACGGCACAATATATATTTGTTTTATGTGCCCACAGAACATGTACCAAGGTAGACCATGTGATGCACTATAAAAAAAACCTTGCCAAACTTACAATAATTGAAATCCTTCACAACACATTCTATGACCAAAATGAAATCAAAATAGAAACTATAACATGCAAAAAACTAAACAATTGGAAATTAAATTATGCACTTCTAAATAATTCATGGGTGAAGAAGTACTCTCAAAGGAAATAAAAAATATGTGAACTAAATAAAAATGAAAATATACATGTTAAAAATGTGTAATATAGCTGAAGTTCTATGGAGAAAGAAGTTTATATCATTAAATGCTTACATTAGAAACAAGGAAATGTCTCAAGTTGGAGACCTAAGTTCTTACCTACAGGATATAGAAAAGAAAGAGAAAAATAAACCCAGAGCAAACAGAAGGAAGTAAACCATGAAGATAAAAACAAAAATCAGTGAAACTAAAGGCAGGAATAAAATAGGAAAATCAATTCAACCAAAAGCTCTTTCTTTTCAACTGTGAACAAAATTGATAAAACTTGGGAACAATTGAGAGATTAAAGGAAAAAGAAGGCAATAAATAAACAATATCAGGGGTCTCAAACAGGAAATAGCATTACAGATTCTGCAGGCATTAAATGGAAATAAAAGAATACTGTGAACAACTGTTTGCTCACAAATTCAAGAATGTAGACAAAATCAATTCTTTAAAAAAAAACACAAACTACCAAAAATAAATTTAATAAAATTATATCAATGATATGATTATTCCTCTAATCAACAAAGAGAATGAATTTGTAATTTAGTAAGTCTGTTCTTATTTATTCATTTATTTTTGAGACGGAGTCTCACTCTGTTGCTTAGGTTGGAGTGCAGTTGTGCCGTCTCAGCTCACTGCTACCTCAGCCCTCCCGAGTTCAAGAGATTCTCCTGCCTCAGCCTCCTGAGCAGCTAGGACTACAGGTGTGTGTCACCATACCTGGCTAATTTTTGAATTTTCAGTAGAGATGAGGTTTCACTATGTTGGCCAGGCTGGTCTTGAACTCCTGACCTCCAGTAATCCATGCACCTCGGCCTCCCAAAGTGCTGGGACTATAGGCGTGAGCCACTGCACCTGACCTGGAGCTTTCCATTTCTTTGTGTAGATTCGAATTCCTGCTATATATCATGCTCCTTCTGCTTTAAGAACTTCCTTTATCATTTCTTGTAGTGCACCTCCTGGAGGAAAATCTCTCAGCTGTTTTTGTCTAAAAGTATATTTGATTGTATCTTACTTATTACAATGTTCAATAAGCATAGAATTCTGGATTGAGAGTTTTACTATATTTATACATAAAAAATGTCAAAATTCCTGTTTTCTTCTTTTCATTGTTTCTGGGGGAGAAGTCTGTAATAATTCTCATTTGTTACTCTATGTAATTTGATTTTTCTTTCTGCCCCTTGGCCTCCCAAAGTGCTGGGATTACAGGTGTGAGCCACCTCACCCAGACTTACATACTCCTTTTTATACTTACATGGCAGTTTGGATCATTTCTCTATTCGTCTATTTTTATGTTTCTATGCATTACTTCTTTGGCTATGTAATACTTATAAACCTCTCAAAATAACTCCTTATCTCTCATATCATGCATATATATATGTAAGTATGAAGGTCACTATTTGAACACTTGGTAAAATTTGAATAGAAACTTGAGTTAGATAAAGGGTTAGCAAACTTTTATTGTAACAGGATCAGGCAGTAAGATTTTCAGCTTTATGGATTTTAGAGACCCTCATCCAATTTCTCAAGTCTATTGTTGCAGCTCAAAAGCAGTCACAGAAAAAAATGTGGTTATATGTCAATAAATCTTTATTTGCAACACAAGCCACAGAGGGCTGTATTTGGCCAGAGGCTATAGGTGGCAAACACTATGTTAGAAAATAATATTGCATCAATATTTAATTTCCTGATTTTGGCCATTTTACTGCATTTTTTTTCTTCTAGAGATGTACCTCCTGTGGTATTTAGTGTAACTCTAATGTGGTTCAAGGGAAAAAAGAAATGTATATGTAGATATGGATTGGCTCCATGTCCCCACCCCAAATCTCATGTCAAATTGTAATTCCCATGTGTGAGGAGAAAAACCAGTTTGGAAGTGATTGGATCATGGGAGCAGTTTCCCTCATGCTGTTCTCATGATGGTGAGTGAGTTCTCACAAAATCTGATGGTTTAAAAGTATGTGGCAGTTCCCCGCTTGCTCTCTCTTTCCTGCTCTGCCATATCCCCTTTGCCTTTTGCCATGCTTATAACATTCCTGAGACCTCCTAGCCATGTTTCCTGTTAAGCTTGAAGAACTGTGGGTCAATTAAGCTCTTTTCTTAATAAATTACCCAATCTCAGGCAGTTTTTTTATAGCAAGGTGAGAACAGACTGATACATATATGTATATTTTATATATATTTATATATATATTATTTATATATTTATATAATATATATTATATATCATTAAAATATATATTTGTCCATTAAATATATTTCTATATATTTATATACTAATATATAAAAGTATTTTTATATATTTATACATCTATATTTCCATATGTGCACATATAAGTACACATATGCAAAAATTTTGGTGAATCTGCAGAAAGAGTAAAGGCAGTTTTTAGTACTATACTTCCAACTTTCCAAAACTTTGAGATTATATCAAAATTAGAAATTTACCAAAATTAAAATATAAACATATACACGAGATGAATATTTATTTTGTCATTGAATTTAAACTTCCATAACTAAGTCATTATTTTAAAATGCTCTTTTCTCTGTCTCATAATAACTATATGTACATTAAATATTGTATTTATTTAATGAAATTTTTACACTAAATATTTTAAATTTTTCATGATTAAAATATCTTAACTTCATATGTACTTTATTAATGGCTGTATTAGCCTGTTTTCACACTACTATAAATACTTGACTGTATAAATTATAAAGAAAAGAGGCTCAATTTACCTCATAATTCCACAGGAAACTTACAATCATAATGGACAGGGAAGTAGGACCTTTTTCCAAAGGCAACAGGAGTGAGGAGAGAGCACAAGAAAAACTACCATTTATAAAAATCATCAGATATAATGAGATTTTACTATCAGGGGGACAGCATGGGGGAAACTGCTACCATAATCTAATCATTTCCCTCCCTCCACACATGGGAATTACAGATCCCCTCCCTCTACACGTGGGGGATTACAATTAGAGATGACATTGTGGTGGGGACACAGAACCAAACCATATCATTCAGCCCCTGGCCCTTTCAAAATCTCATATCCTTTATACATTTCAAAACCACTCATGTCTTCCCAACAATTTCTCAAAAGTATTAACTCATTCCAGCATTAACTCAAAAGTCTATCTCCAAAGTCTCATCTGAGACAAGTTTAAATCCCTTCACCTATGAGCCTGTAAAATCAAAAGCATATTAGTTACTTCCAAGATATAATGGGGGTACAGGCATTGGTAAATGTTCCCATTCAAAATGGAAGAAATTGGCCAAACAAAAGGGGCTACAGGGCCCAGGCAATTCCAAAATCCAACAAGGCAGTCATTAAATCTTAAAGCTCCATAATGATCTTCATTAGTTTTATGTCTCACATTCAGAGCACACTGATGCAGAGGAGTGGGACTTCCACAGCTTTGGGCCACTCCTTCACAGACTGGCATTGAGTCCCTACACCTTTTCCAGGTACACAGTGCAAGTTGTCAATCAGTCTACCATTCTGGGGTCTGGAGGATGGTAGCCCTCTTCTCACAACTCCACTAAGCAGTGACCCAGTGGGGACTCTGTGTGGGGGCTCCAACCCACAGGTAAAACTTTAAACATCAAATCATGTGATCAATCTATGATATAATTATGCAAACAATGGGCTGAAGACTCAAATGGTGATGTAGTATTCAAATAGTAAAGAAATGCAGAAAATACACAATTCTAATTTTGATCCAAAAGGTAAAATTCAGAAGTAATCCAGATTCCAGTCAGAAAGATCAATCAGTGAATTCATATCTGGCATGTGCACAGGTTGAAAATATATGATGCATATTTATCTCAGCATGGTGTTTTGTACGCAAAAGTTTGCATAACTGTGAGCATAGTATCTTTTTTCACGAAAAGAAATTCAACCTACTCAATTGGGTATAAAATTCAATATGGATCTTAAATGCTTGCATGTATATGATAAATAAAATCATCATCAGGTGACTAAAATTAATTTTTGTAGCAAAAAGATCTATATAGATTATTAAATATTTCCCCTTAAAATTAATAGTTTACTGAGCATTTACTACATTTGATCTAAAAATTAAATAGAACACTTTAAGTAACTTGCTACAAGATGTTAGGGAAATCATTTAAGATGGGAAAATTTCCACAATTTTCACAGATAATTAAAGGATTTACTCATAGCATGAGTAATACAGGTAGTATTAAGAACAATATTAATAATAGCCTTAATGAGGATTAGGATAATAAAAATATAAAAATAATAAACAATGGCTCCTTGGCTTGCATGTAAAATACTTAGAGACTTTATGTAAAGTGGCTCATTTCACCATCACAACAAACATGTGGTATAAAACTACTATAAATTAATGCTGCAGAATTGTAATGCAAATCAAATGAGGTGACATATTAAAATACCTTTGGAATCTGAAAAGAAAAAGGGCAGCAGGAGCCATTATATTATTACTACATAGGAAAACAAAACAGATATAGTATGGTATGTCGATTTTCTGTTTACAACCTACTACCAAAAGTAAGTAGGTTCTATGAATAATTCCTGTTAGCTAAAATTAATTACACTATGAAATTATCTTTTTCTAACCACGGACACACACACAGAAATTAGCATGCACATACTAACTTTTTTACACACAAAAATATTTAACATCTTCTATTGAGATTTTATATGTGTTTGTTAAACTATGTGGAAGATTTTAATATTAGGGTACAGTGAAGTTAATTTTGTTACTAGGGAGCTGCGGAAAATAGAGTGGTTTCCATATATTCATAAAGAATAACATATATTTCCTAAATTTTTTCTATATAGTTCTGTTTTCTGGAAACAACTATAGAATTTTAACTAGCAATTGATTGTAAAACAACATTTAAAAATATAGCAAACAAATTTATTATACTCACAGTGTGCATAATGTAAAAATTAAAGGCAGTGATTCTACATTTGCCAAAATTTCCCTTCAGTTAAATAATGATTAGAAATACACAATATCATAATAATATTAAACAGTCATTATTGGCATTTATTTAATGCTTATTAACCTGTCAGTTTTGATAGTTCAGTAGCCAGTGGTGGATTATTTTGTCTAATCTCCACAAATCTCTAAAAATATAAGTATATTAATTTTATATTATCTTGTTTTGAATACTGAATTAGGTATAATATTTAAAATAATTCTATAAACTTAGAAGTGAGATATATACTTATGCTGGTAAATTACGTTTGTTTGTATACCTACTAAATCAAAATAATGAAAATCAAATTGTGATTTCCTTTTCAAAGGCTCTTAACCAATGCCCCAAATACTAGATTTTCAATACTCTTTCCTATCAATTAAGGCAAATTCCCACTATTCAGTTTTCTAAGCTTGATGCCCAGTGGTTGACTGGAATTCAGATGGCTGCCAAGTCCCAACTCTATCAGCTGGAGGCAGTTGCTCCTGTCCTTGGGTAATTTTTACTTAGCTGTCACATAGAGTCTGAATGAAAACCTAATAGATTTACTGTTAAATATACTGATAAAAGGTTTGGCAACAGACAGAAGTAAAGTATATCATGGATCTGTAATATACACATTTTAAAATGTGTCAGATAAAATTGTAATAGTTACGACAAAACAGAATGAGTAGATAAAATGCCATGGAATAAATATGAATTTCACATTGAAAGATCAAGATTTCATTTAGCAACAATTAACTCTTCCCATAAGAAATTGCTTATGGTTTCCAGAGGTTAATTTTAAAATCTACTTTGAATAAAATTCATGAGGTAGATACTTGGAATCAAAATGGAATGTGAAGAGAAAGCTGTGTGCATAATGAGAAAGTATTAAGTATTGCTTTATAAACCACTGTTGCATTTCAATGCTTTGTCAAATATTAATTTTTATACAAAAATAGAAATAGAAAAATATATTTTTTCTC
Organism: Ateles fusciceps; assembly: GCA_036589455.1. Lineage (NCBI taxonomy): Eukaryota > Metazoa > Chordata > Mammalia > Primates > Atelidae > Ateles > Ateles fusciceps. The sequence continues at coordinate 142,720 of JAZHEH010002546.1, read as the reverse complement.
AATCACTTTCTGTGGAATATAAACAACTCTTTTAGGCTCTAGAAATCCTAAAATTCTCCACCCATGAATATTCCATGAGTAGAACCTAATCTTTTTATCTTTGACTATAGTAATGCCAGTGATAGCGGCTGGAAGTAGACAAATCCTGGGAAGACAGGGGCAGGTCCCAGGTGAAACATAACCTTCAAGATGAAAACAGTTTCAAGGATTAGCTGCAAGTCCCAGATGAATCCATGGACTGGATTTAGAACCTCTCTTCCCATTTGGCATGCTTTCCTTTGATTCATCCCCCACCCTTTACCTATTTTACATATACATATCCTTCCCTAATTGATTTTTTACAGTCATGCCCATCTTTAAGTGGTGCCTTTGTTTAGCCACTTTTGCATACTCACAAACCAATCAGCACACACTCCCCCATTCTGAGCCCATAAAATCCCCAGATCCAGACACACTAGGAGAGAGACCACAGATGCTGTGCCACCATCACATTCTCCCTCTGCTGAGAGCTGTTTCATCACTCAATAAAACTCTTCTCCACCCTCCTCACCCTCCAGTTGTCAGCATGATCTCATTCTTCTTGGACAAGGGACAAGAGCTCAGGACCCTGCCAAAATTGGGTACAAAGAAGACAGTAACACCATAGACCTCCACTCCCCTGTTAGTACCCAATAGCCGCCCATGTGACAGGAAGCAGTGGAAAGGCAGAGCCAGTTCCAAAGCTGTGGGCTGGAATGGGGTAATAGGACTGACAGAACTGTTAACATGCTCCCATTCAATGGGCTGCAGACAGCAAGACTACAAGAGCTCTTAGTACACTGTTACACCCTGGCTGGGGCTTTGGGGTTACAAGCATTCCGGTTTGGGTAACACCATGTTCCCCTTGTTTGGGACCTGTAGTTCACCACAAGAATTACTTGCAAAAGGACTCATTCAGCCATAAGCCCTGCACAGAGCCCACTCCTGTGCCACACTTGGAGCAGCCATCTGGGCCCCGCACTCACTCACTTACATACCCCCTCCTGCTGGGGGCTGAGTGTGCAGTTACGGTGGCTGTGGAATCCACACAGAAGTACAAGCCAGGTGCAGCCCAGTGGGGGGAAGTGGGCAGGGTGCCTCCTGTGCAGAGCCCATGCCTGAGTGTGGCCCAGACAGGAGTGTTGCCAGCCATAGATGTCTCTGGCTGGAAAAGCAACAATGAAAAAAATCCTGCATCATTAGCATATTTCAAAGTGTTCTTTCCCTTCTTTAGTTCTCTGTTTCTTCTAATTTTTAAAAAAATTTTTAATTCAATCAGGTCCCATTTGTCAATTTTTGTTCTTGTTGTGATTGCTTTTGAGGACTTAGCCATAAATTCTTAGCCAAAGCTGATGTCAAGAAGGGTAATTCCTAGGTTTTCTTCTGGGATTTGTATGGTTTGAGGTCGTACATTTAATTCTTTAATTCATCTTGATTTAATTTTTGTATATGATGAAAGGTAGGGTCCAGGTTCATTCTTGTGTATATGGTTAGCCAGTTATCCCAGCACCAATTATTGGATAGGGAGTCCTTTCCCCATTGGTTATTTTTCTCGAGGTGTTAAAGATCAGATGCTTGAAATTATAAAAATAAATAAGTAAATAAGTAAAATAAAATTTATTTTATTTTAAATTGACAGATAATAGGTTTGTATATTTATAGGGAGCACAATGTGATGTTTTGATCTAAGTGGTGTATACACTGTAGAAAAATACAATCAAGCTAATTAACATTTTCATCACTTCACCAACTTATCATTTCTTTGTGATGAGAACATTAAAAATCTTTTTTTTTTGGCAAATCAATACATTATTATTAACTGTGATCACCATGCTGTGCTATAGATTACTAGAACTTATTCCTCTAGTCTAACTGAAATTTTGTACCTCTTTGACCAACATCTCTCCTTCCCCTATTTCTCCTTTGACAAGCCATTTCTACTCTCTATTTCTATGAAGTAGACTTTTTTAGAGTCCATATATAAGTGAGATCATACAGTGTGTGTGTATATATATATGTGTAAATATATACATACATGTATATAAATCTTATATATGTATATATGTAAATGTATACATACATATACATAAATATTATATGTGTATATATATTAATATATTATCATATATGTACATTCTTTTGTGTCTCCTATGTTCTCCATTTTCCTTAGTGGAAGTTCTTCTAGATGTCTAGTAATCCTTGATTGTTTGCTCATGATTAAAGTTTAAGGATTGGGGAATAAAATAATGTTTGAAAGTTCTGAGTTTGTAGCCTGATTGGTCAAACTTTTAAATTTTACTGTAAAATTATCTGGATTTTTTATTGAGAAATGCTATATTTTAATATCTTCACATCATTATTTTTCATCTGAGCACATTACACTAAGAAGAGTTTTCTAATCTTCTGTTTGAATGATAAAGATCTAGCTGGCTGCTAAAGATGTGGAAGCAGAACTGGGTGAGGATTAAAAAATAAGAGAGCCAGAGAGTCTTAGCATTCAGCATTCAGTATGCACATGGCCCATAGTCATTTAACAATCCCTCAACTATGCCTGCATTTCCCACTTCAGAGACTTTCTAATTTACTTTACCCAAAGAAAAAAGCCTCTAGGTTATCTTCTCTGGTGGAGAGAGACAGACTCCTAGGGATATATACTGGATAAGGGAATTGGAGGTCTAAGATTTTTCAACAGTTGTGTTTTCTTTTCTTTACTCCTTATTTCAGCCCCTTTCTTTTATACCCGATTCTACATGTACCCGGGGGTAACATTTCCTCACTCCTTGGGGATTCTGTAATATAAATCTGGTTGTTTCTCAGCTTTTCCCAAGGCCTGCCTGAGATTCAGTTCTCTTAGTTCTGCTAAGTTAATTATCACTGGTTCATTTGCTTTCCAGCTACTAAAATGTTGCTGTTTTATTCTCTTGTTCTCTCTGTCCTTGTGGATCCTAGTGGAGTTTTCAGATGAAGTGAAATTAGATGTGTATACTCAATCTACTATCTTATTTTCTGCCTCTTGGAGTAAAGTACTAGGAATTTATACATTTAGGAAACATAGAGTAGTCTCATGGCACAAATTCAAATACATAGACCACAGTTAATTTGGAAATGAGATACTTCTGAATTCTTCAAAGAATTGAATCAAATATAGACACAATGAAAGAAAATAAATAGTTTCTATTTATCTCAGTTTCTCATTTATTCTTTAATAAAAAATTGTGAAGGCCTAAAACATTTATTTTCTATATAGTCTATATTTCTGATGTTCATAAAATAACTGAAAAACCTTTAGTTCCTGTGATGGTTAATACTGAATGTCAACTTGAATGGATTGAAGGATGCAATCTATCGATCCTGGGTGTGTCTGTGAGGATGTTGCCAAGGAGAATACCATTTGAATCAGTGGGCTGGGGAAGGCAGACCCACCCTTAACCTGGGGTGGGCACCACCTACTCAGCTGCCAGCGAATATAAAGCAGGCAGAAAAAACGTGAAAAGGCTAGACTGGCTCAGCTTTCACACTACATCTTTCTCCTATGCTAGATGCTTCCTGCCCTCGAACACTGGACTCCAGGTTCTTCAGCTTTGGGACTTGCCCTGGCTTCCTTGCTCCCCCAGGTTGCAGATGGCCTATTGTGGGACCTGGTGATCATGTGGGATAATGCTACTTAATAAACTCCCCTTTATTAGTTCTGTCCTTCTAGAGAACCCTGGCTAATACACTAATACAGTTCCTCTTCTGGCAATAGGCTTGTCCCTCCAAATAATTCCAAGTGAGGCAGCTTTGAAGATTACTAGATATCAACGGCACATTTTGGCATAAATTGTGGCATAAATTGAGATTATTGGCTTTGTTTGAAACCAAGAGAACAGAGCTAAAGGACCCTGACTTTCAGGTGTGACTGAACAAGCCCAGAAGCACGCAAAGTATAGTATCCAAAGAAATGAAGTAAGATAGAAAGTACATTATGAATTCTAAAAGAGTAATAAGAAAATTTTTGCCACCCATGTGCTCATTTTCTCTAGTAATTTACTGTTGTTTGAATGTTGCTAGTATGTACGGCATCAAAATAGTATTTCAACCTTATATGCTCTCAATGAATTACATGTGACACAACATTAAACATAAATAAAAATACTTGCCAGCATGAATAGCTCATTTCTAAAGTCCATGAACATGTTTTGTGTACATTCTGTAAACAGACGTCCTTTAGAAGAAATAGAAATAAAAATGGGAACTAAAATTACAGTTTCAGATCTGGAAATGCTTAAAATATAGGTTAGGTCCAGGGGGCATAGCCAGAGGAAATATATGTATCTCAAATGGAAGAGGAAGCTCTGAGGAAGAGTATAGGAAACTTAAAGTAACTAGAATGATAGTGGATCAATTTAAGAATGACTGAGGTCAAAATCAACCTTGTTTTCTGCAGTTTCACTCATTCATTTAATCAACATTTAGTGAGTGCTTGCTCATGCTACACTCTGTGCTTGGTGTCTGGCATACAGAGGTGAAAATCATCATTACTATTTTCTACTGAATGTATATTATGTAACAGGAATTGTGGTAGACAGGTTATGAATATGTCCCTTCTCATGTATTCCTCACAAGAACTTTTGAGTGGGAGTCCTTATTATCCCCAATGACTTCTCCAGTATTGATCAGCTGGAGTCCCCATAAAAAGAAAAAAAAAACAGAACCCATTACAATTAGGAAAATTCATGGAGGAGAGTGGGTGTTTAAAATGGAACCACTTGTAAAATTATATCATTAATTATATAACTAATTATAAATTATAGAAAAGAAGCCACATGGAACACTGGCGGAATCCTGGTGTTACTAGTGGCAAAACTGTCAACATCTCAAATATGTAAAGACCTGGGAGAGCAATTGTATAAAGTTAAACTCATTGAAGGGAGCATTAGTAAACTGTTGGGGGACACGGCAAGCCTGGTATTGACTACTTTACAAAAAGATAGCCAAGAGAATAAATACTTTGATCTTACTTCCTCCCTCCTCCAAATCTCATTCTTGGGATTTGGCATTAACCAAACACAACCAAAAACCAGATGTGCCTGTTGATGTAATTCGTACCAGTCCGTCAATCTAACAGATAGTGTGATGGGGAGAGATGTAGAATAGATACGGAGAGACCTACAAAATCTATCCAGGACACAAGGTTATGCAGTAAAGGGCAGAAGAGAGCTTCAGTGTAGATCTAAATTGTTCCAATGCCTATGGTTTTTCATTGAGCATTTCAATTTTACACATTTCTGCCTCGATAATTTCGTGGGATAGACAATTTTGACAACTACAATACTTCTACAAATAAAATGAGCAAGATTAAGAAAATAAATTGGTAATGTGACACGCCTATCAGTAGTTTATAAACTTTCAGTTTTAGGTCTTGCTGTGGTTTACATCTTATCAGGATACTGGAGTCACCTTTAGTCTGAAGCTGCTATGTCACAATGACCCAAAGATGAATCAAACAACTCAAGGAGCTCACAACTGAGTGTGAGAGATATATATTGAAAACAACTAACTACAGTACAAGTCTCCAGGTCTCTAGAAGTTGTAGGTCCACTGCCTTGTGATATTATAGAAGAGTAAACAATTCAAGTGACTGAAGTTTGGTGGAATAAGGAAAGGTTTCATAGAAGTGATATTAAAATAACCCAAGCATAATCAACAGAGTGCTCAAAGCCTAATGGACCTGAAGTTCTAGAAATTTTGTTAGGAAGATGTCAACTCTCGAGTTCATGCCTAATACCAACCAAACCTACCTTATACCTTTCAATTCTCAGACTAAAATCTGATCTCCAAGCAGTTGGTCCATGGAGGAATAGATGAAATAATTCTGAGAATTGCCTGTGCATTAGGCTACATCTAAAGTAAAACAGAATTATAGTAGCAGCTTTTTTTTTTGCCTTTGGCAACACATTTTCATCTTTAATTAAAAACATTAATATGTTTTTCTCCCTGATAAAGACCACTTGTCACCAAGATAAAATTTTTGTTTCACAAAACTCATTTGAGTGTTAGGGAACTTCTTAAGAACTCAAATGAAAGCCGGAGCGGAAATGCAATCCCTCATTCAAGAAAGAGTACAGTCTGTCTCTCATCAAATTTCATTATTTATACAGAACCTCACATTAATTGTTCCTCAATACTTTCTGGAATTTATCCAAAAAGCAAGACTTTCATACAGATATTAGCCGAAACAATACTTGCTGAATCAAGTGGAAAAGGAATTCTATTGTTTTTTTTAGACAGGAATTTTGCTCTGTCACCCCAGACTGGAGTGCAATGGTGCAATCTCGGCTCACTGCAACCTCCACCTCCCAGGTTCAAGTGATTCTTCAGCCTCAGCCTCCTGAGTAGCTGGGATTACAGGTGTGTGCCACTATGCTAGTATAATTTTTTTATTTTTAGTAGAGACGGGGTTTCACCATGTTGGCCAGGTTGGTCTCGAACTCCTAACCTCAAGTAATCCACCTTCCTCTGACTGGGATTACAGGCATGAGCCACCGCACCCAGCCAAGTAATTCTAATTTTGACTCCCTTCTAAGTTTTAGCATACCAGTTAGCACATCTTAATTATGGCAGAGTAAGTCTAAAAGCATATAAGCATCACTCATGTTAAAAATTCAAAGATCTATCACTTAGTAAATATTTCATTCAATTGTTCTTTGAGAATAGGTTTTTCAACAATGAGAATATTTTTCTCATTCCTTTCCAATGACTACTATAGTTTACATTAGTGGAAACACATCTGCAGCCTTGGTAAAAGCATTTAAAGAAATATCAAAATTCCCGTTTGATGAGAATATTTTTTAAATGAAGTTAAATTATTTTCCATACCCCTTTAGAGATGGGCACTTCTTTAGTATGACTGGTTCAATACTTAAGCAGTTATTGCTGAGTAAATTGAATTCCTATGAAGGGAAATGACTTTCACAAGATCATCTTTCTTATTATGTTGCTTTGTTCCTAACTTTAATATAGAGTTCTCTCTAGCCACCCTTATTAATAATTATGCAGCCAGTTTCGAATTCTCCTCCTCTATCATGTCTACTCTATCACCTCCATATCAAAATATGTTGACTCCACATCAGAAATATACTTTAAATTTGGCACCTGATTGCCTTTCCCTCTGTTCCTACTATAGTTCAAGCTGCTATCATCTATCATACAGTTTTGATGGATCCCTTTCAGCCATGAGGAAGAGTCAAAATTTTCAAAAGAAAATACAAAACCTTCTTAACCCCCGCTTGAACTATCCAAGCTTCTTTTCAGCCATTCACTTACCAATCACCCATTCCAGGTAAATGTCCAGCTCGTTAGCAACATGGGATCTTTCTTTTCCCAAAAATATCAGTCGTACACACTTTCAGGACATAACATTCTTCTGCCCAGAAGGAAATGTAATACTCATTCAAGAAAGAGTATAATCTCTATTACATTTTATTATTCAAACAGAGCCTCACATTAATTGTTCCTTAATACATTTTTGGAGTTCCTCCAAATAGGAAGACTTTAATACAGATATTAGTAGAATCACAACTTATGAATCAAGTAGAAATGGAATTCTATTGTTGATGCATTTCTAAGATTTTGACAAACTAGCATATCCGAATTATGACAGAGCAAATCTTGGTTGCCTATTGACTATTTGTTCCATCTTTTGAGATACTAGTCAAATGTCATTTCTTTTAGAAAATCTTCTCTTCTCTACTCTCCAGGACAATGAAGCCCAGACTACCCTGTGCCCTCACAGCATGATGCACAAAGTTGTGCCACAAGCTTTTTCTTTGGTTGCAATATCCTTGAAGGCAGAAAACAAATATTATTCAACTTTGCGAGTTTCTCATATTTACTACTGGCTGGAACATAAGCTTTATATTCGTAAAATAAATTGTTTAATGCATTAGTTGTCATCAGGGTCTGGTTGTAAAGATCAATGTGTATGGATATATTAATAAATGATAGGTAATTCCGCAGAGAGATGGTTCTCTGTTCTCATTCCCCTTGGTATTGTAGGGTATGACACAAATGAATTAACTGGGGATTGGTAGGATGGGAGTTAATATTTAGGTATAGCTTTGCGAGGGCATCCCTACATTCAACACTGTTTTTCATAGGGAGTTGCCAATTGACACTTGCCAATGGAGTCATGGAACAAATGTTTTTCTAGTAAGATGAGTCTTTGGTATAGAAGGCGTGGAAATAGCTGACTACATTATTCCAAACTTCACCTTTGACCAATGTAAGAAATAAAGAGTTGAGGAATTTCTTCTGGATCCATTTGAGGTTTCATATTTCAGTCTTTTAATCCCAGGACCATTAAGAGATATTAAGATTAAAAAGTACTTAAAGTTGAACTGTGAATGGACTTGAAAAAGTTGAAATAAATCACCTGTAAATTAGCAAGGTTCCAACAATGAGCAATCCAAAGAGGGTGCACACCTGTTAGCCTACTCAATTTTCTTCTGAAAGGTATTAATGAGAAGGGCATATTTGAAATTTGCAGCAGTTCTGATTTACAGCATAGGCCTATTTCATTTTCATAGCGTGTTGGAAAAAGCTCACTCTAGAGACAATAGCTAGATTCTCTTTATGTGAAGAGTTCACTTCTGTCAATAAATGTGTCCACTCGATAGTACGAAGAATCTACAAAGGGAAATCACTGGGCTCTATGTGTTTAACTAGAGCTGCCATGTTTCCCTATTTGCTGCAGTTCTCCTATTCTAGTAAACAACATTTACCTCTTCCCACTCTCCAAAACTTTGGACTCTAATTGGATTTTGACCCAGAGATGTTCTAGAAAAAGCCAGGTTTCTCTTTTGGGTCTGTGGTGGCCTGGGCCCTAGTATGTGCCTCTCTCTCCCACAGTTCTCTGGCCCTTCATTATTTGTCTATGTAACTTTGAACATGACAGATTTATTGGGGTAAAAAAGAGGATCTTGATAGCTTCCAAATCACTTTGTGGTTGACTTTATGATATATCAGTTCCTACTAAATAGAAAATTGTGATGCTGTCAGTCTGACAAAGAAAACTAAATTTTGCTTCAGTCTGGATAATGTCAGTGAATAATGAATGGCTTTCTTTTGTCTTTTAAGTGTCTTATCCAAAGACAAAAAGCAATTTGTTTTTGTAACACTTAGACTCTAAATCAAATGGCAATGTCTTCTTTACTGTGTAAATATCATGACATTGTTAAATTGAAGTGCTTTGTGAAGAAACGTCTTTTAGTTAATTCGTTCATCTAAAAGGCTTTATATGTGTGTTTATTTCTATTTTAATAATTAATTTGGAGTTAGAGATTGGAAAACAAGATTTTGTTACAGATTTTGTTAACTTTCTGAGCACATAACAAAAATGACATTAGTCAAAATTCATAGAAACATAGCCTATGAAACGTGCACGAAAAGAAAGGTTTTCTTAAGTAAATAGAGCACTCAAATTCTGAGGGATATACATTGAATTTGATAACAAAAAATGATGTTCAATTAAAAATATTAGTAAATTTTTATTCTTCAGCTTTGTTGCAAAACATTTTAATCCAGCAATTAAAGCTGAAGGTATTATTACCAATTATATATAAAAGAGCAACACAAACTGTTTCTCATCTTAACATTTAGTAATGTAAGAAACACTTCTTGTATTAGAGATAAATGAAATCATGTCTAGACCCTGTAAGGTTAAGGTGAGCAGGAATGAACTGAGGCATGCTAATATTATCACTAATATTATACTTGTATGAAGATTGCACACAACTTGAAAGGTACAAAAATGAGCAATTTGGTTTCAAACATGACTAAGAAAAAGCGAAGAGACTGTAAGAACTAGGAATTTTCTAAAAGTTTAAAAATGCAGCATATGTCTTTCAAAACAGAAAGCTCAATAACCCTGAAAATGTCATATTTTGCCACTTTATTTTTATTCCTGGAATTGTACTTGAGAAATGACTAGTGTGATCCCACAGTTAATTAGCAGACATGGAACAGGGTTATAAGGAACACTCAGACCACAGTCATGACATCCTAAAGATTCTTCCACAGTCTAGGCTAAGCAAATTCCAAGGCTTATCAAACAGAGAAACCAACTAATGACGTGTATATATATGTGACAGAATTTAGAAATGTCTAAATAATGTCAAAGTCATCTGGTCGACCTCACTTTATACATGAGGAAACTGCCCAAGGAATTGAAGATGATTTGCCCAAGGTTACCCTGTAAGTTAGTGTCAAATCTGAGGCTAATTTAAACTTAGTGGCTCCCAACACCGAGGTCTTTCAAAGAGCATTTGTGCTTTTTCAGGTGACTTTTTGTAGTCAGTATTTCCCATCTGCTTGTGGCAATGCTGTTTCTTTCCTAGTCAGCTTTTAGACATTCATCTCGATAAGGTACCTAAAATTTTTCACTATGCGATTAACCAACATTGGTCCATAGAGGCTTTAAATATTGACATCAAGATACAATATTTCTATAATCATGAATACAGCTGTTTTCCTAGTCCCATTTCCCACGGCCTTCACTTACACTACACTCCAGACATGCCAGTCAAACTTGACAGTTCTTGAGTTTACCATGTACTTTCATAGCACTTTGTCCTTTTTTTTTTTTTTTTGAGACAGAGTCTCGCTGTGTCGCCAGGCACCAGGCTGGAGTGCAGTGGCGCAATCTTGGCTCACTGCAACCTCCGCCTCCCGGGTTCAAGCAATTCTCCTGCCTCAGCCTCCCGAGTAGCTGGGACTACAGGTGCGCGCCACCACGCCCAGCTAATTTTTGTATTTTTAGTAGAGACAGGGTTTCACCATGTTGGCCAGGATGGTCTCGATTTCTTGATGTCGTGATCCGCCCAACCTCCGCCTCCCAAAGTGCTGGGATTACAGGCGTGAGCCACCGCGCCCGGCCAGCACTTTGTCTTTGTTTCAGCAGTTTTTAGCCTGGAATTCCTTCTACTTAATTACTTTTCTGTCTTCTAAAGTCCTTCTCACTGAAAATAAAGAAAAGCAATACAAATGACCCAGCAACAAAATGCACAGAGAATGTAGACAGTCCATATAGAGAAACAGAGATACATGTAGTCAATAATTATATAAAAACTACTCAGCCTCACTAATAAAAAAGTGCAAATTCAAATGAAATGTTATTTTTTATCTTGGAGGTTGCCAATAAAGTTTGCTAATTCACACTATGAATGGAAATATAGGGAAATAAGAAAACTTCATAAACTTTATGGCCAAATGTGTGGTAGGTGTTTCCATTTGTTTGTGTCATCTCTGATTATTAACAGTGCTTTGTAATTCTCATTATAGACCTCTTTCATCTCCATGGTTAGCTTGGTTCTTAAACATTTTGTTATTTTGTGGCTATTGTGAATGGGATTGCATTTGTTATTTCACGCTCACTTTGAATGTTATTTGTCTACAGAAATGCTACTGAGTGTTGAATATTGATTTTGTAACCTGAAACTGCTGAAGTTGTTTATCAGACCTCAGAGCCTTTGGGCAGAGACTGTGGGGATTTTTTTTTTGTTTGTTTGTTTGTTTGTTTCTAGGCATTGAATCATATTGACTGTGAAAGACACGTTTGACTTTCTCTTTCTATTGGGATACCTTTTATTTCTTTTTCTCGTCTGACTGTTCTGGCTAAGATTTCCAGTACAATTGCGAATGAGAGTAATGCGAGTGGGCATTCTTGTCTTGTTCTGGTTCTCACAGGGAATGCTGCCAGCTTTTGCCCACTCAGTATGATGTTGGCTGTGGGTCTGTCATAGATGGTTGTTATTATTTTGAGGTATGTACCTTTGATTCCTGGTTTGTTGAGGGTTTTTAACATAAAGCGATATTGAATTTTATCAAAAACCTTTTCTGCATCTATTGAGATGATCATTTGGTTTTTGGTTTTAGTCCTGTTTATATGATGAATCACATACATTATTTCATGTATGTTGAGCCAACTTTATAGCCCAGGAATGAAGTGTATTTGCTCATGATGGATTAGCTTTTTTAATGTACTAAAGGATTCAATTTGCTAGTATTTTGTTGAGGATTTTAGCACCTATGTTAATCAGAAAATTGGTCTGAAGTTTTCTTCTTTCATTGTGTCTCTGCCAGGTTTTGGTATCAGAATAATGCTGGCCTCATAAAATGAGTTAGGGTGGAGTCCCTCCTCTGTGATGTTTTGAAATAGTATCAGTAGTATTGGTGCCAGCTCTTCTTTATACATCTCATAAATTTGGCTGTGAATCTGTCTGATCCAGGGTATTTTCTGATTGGTAAAATTTGTATTACTGATTCAATTTCAGAACTCACTATTGGTCTTTTCAAGCTTTCTATTTCTGCCTGGTTCAGTCTTGGGAGATTGTATGTTACCAGGAATTTCTCCATTTACTCTAGGTTGTCTAGCTTGTGTGCATAGAGGGGTTCATAATAGTCTCTGAGACTTTGCATTTCTGTGGAGTTGGTGCTAAGGTCTATGTTATCATTGCTGATGACTGGGTTTATTTGGATCCTCTTCCTTTTTTTCTCTATTAGTCTAGCTAGTGGTCTATCTTATGTATTCTGTCAAAGAACCAACTTTTGGTTTCATTGATTTTTTGTGTGGTTTTTCTCATCTCTATTTTGTTCAGTTAGCTCTGATTTTGATTATTTCTTGACTTCTGCTGCATTTAGGGTTGGTTGATTTTGCTTTTCAGGTTACTGTAGGTTTGATGTTAGATTGTTAATCTGAGATCTTTTTAACTTTTTGATGTGGGTGTTTAGTACTATAAACGTCTCTCTTAACACTGTCTTAGTTGTGTTGCAGAGATCTGGTACATAGTATCTTTGTTTTATTACTTTCAGAGAATTTCTTGATTTCTGCCTTAATTTCATTGTTTACCCCAAAGTCATTCAGGAGCATTTTCTTTAATTTCCTTGGAATTGTATGGTTTTGAGAGATGTTCTTGGTGTTGATTTCCACTTTTATTGTGCTGTGATCCAAGAGCGTGGTTGGTATGATTTCAGTAGGATTTCATTGTTTGCCCCAAAATCATTCAGGAGCATTTTAATTTTCATGTAATTGTATGTTTTAAGAGATATTCTTGGTATTGATTTTTAGTTTTATTGCACTGTGATCCAAGCGTGTGGCTGGTAATTCAGTTTTTTAAAAACGTTTGCTGAGAATTCCTTTATGGCCTAGTATGTGGATAGGAACAATCAATATTGTTAAAATGGCCATACTGCCCAAAGCTATTTACAAATTAAATTTTATTCCTATCAAGATACCAATGACATTTTCCACAGATTTAGAAAAAATTCTAAAATTTTTTTGGAACCCCAAAAAAAGCCATATAGCCAAAGCAATTCTAAGCAAAAAGAAAAAAGCTGGAATTATCTCACTACCTGACTTCAAACTATAGTACAAGCCTGCAGTATCTAAAACAGCATGGCAATGGTACAAAAACACACACATAGATCCATGGGAAAGATCAAAGAACTCAGGAATAAAGCCATATTCCTCGAACCATCTGATATTTAACAAAGCTCATAAAAGCAAACAATGGGGAAAATACTCACCACTCAGTACATGCTGCTGGGCTAACTGACTATCCATATGCCAAATATAAAACTGGACTGCTAACTTTCACCATATTAAAAAATCAACTCAAGATGGAATAAAGATTTTAGTTTAAAACCTAAAAATATAAAAATCCTAGAAGAAAATCCAGAACATATCATTCAGAACATCATCCCAGGTAAAGACTTCATGATTAAAGACTTCAGAAACATTTGCAACAAAACCAAAAAACTGACAAGTGAGACCTAATTAAACTAAAGAACTCCTGTATGGTAGAAGAAACTATCAACAGAGTAAACAGACAGCCTACAGTATGGGAGAAAATGTTTGCAAACTGTACATCTGACAAATACCTAATATCCAGAATCTATAAGGAACTGAAACAAATAAACAATAAAAAAACAAATAATGCCATTTAAAAATTGGCAAAGGACATAAACAGACACTTTTCAAAAGAAGACATTCACTCAGCCAACAAGCATATGAAAAACTGTTCAATGTTACTAATTACTGGGGGAAATCCAAACCAAAACTAAAATGAGATACCATCTCACACCAGTCAGAATGGCTACTATTAAAAATCCAATAAATAACATATGCTGATGAGGCTGTAGAGAAAGGGAATTACTTATCTACTGCTGGTTTGGATTAAATTTGTTCAGCCACTGTGGAAAGCATACCCAGGTAACAAATCTGAATGTGTACTTTTTGAACCTAAAATAGAAGTTGGAATAAACAAAAGAAATCTCATAAACCATTGCTAAGTATGTGTAACTATATATTCACATGTACATTAAAGGGCTGGGCAAGAACATATATATTATATATATATTTATGCAAATATGTATATATGTATATGGATGTGGCTTAGTTCTATATGTGTTAACTACACACTGGACAAATTCACCTTTTGTTTGGTAATAACAATTGCTTACATTTATGTGGTGCCTTATAGTATCCCAAACACATTCATATTTATTTTTTCATTGGAAACCTAGGAATTGGTACTAAGAATTTTTTAAATGAAGTAAGTTTATGTTCTACAGCATTCATATGAAGTTATTTGTTCAAGGAAATAGAACTGGTTAGGAGAACCCAAAGAAATTTTGCATTTTCTACCCTCGTTGTAACTCTTCACACAAGTGGGGGTGAGGGAGGATGGTGGAGGATGCAAGACAGAGATGGGCTGGAGAAAAAGCTATGAATAAACAAGACAGAAAATGGCCAAAAAGAGTAAGAACCTTGGAATTACCACCTTCTTTGCCAGACATTTTTTTTATTCCAAAGGAAATCTTTCATCTGCCTGTTTAGTTGGAAAAAAGGTTTACCTCCCACGTACCCCTCCTAAAACCCAAGGAGCTAGATATCTACAGTGTACCTTAAAATCAGTACCCATTCCAAAGACAGGATGTATATATTCTGAATAATTCTGCACATTAAATGTGGAATTGTGTCATTTTATTTCATTTCAGTTCACTTCTTTTTGTTTCATTTTTTAATCTGTCTCCAACTGATCAAAATAAATCAACATTCAGGGAATGCGTTAAATTGAGAAGTTTATGCTTGATAAAATATTCAATATGTCAGTATGAGTTTTCTTGCCTGAGCTTGAAGCAGTGCTGTGAAGTCATCCTTCCATCTTTTCTAAATATCTTATTCCAAAGGAACTCTTGCCAAAACACACAACCACCAACGTTCCTCTAATTAGCCCTTAAGGAATTGTTTTTAAAGTCTTAATTTTCAGGAAACAGATGTAAATCTACCTTTCTAATTATGAAAGACATAGGCTTCTTTTTCTGTTTTTTAATTTTTATTTCATTTGCTAACAAATGAGACAACTCACTGTGTTTTCTTCGAGGATAATTTTCCAAAGGCAAAGGAGGGGTTGGAAAGCAATTGAGCTCTTTCATGAATGGAGATTGTGAAAAACACAAATACAGAGCATTTAGTCTTGCCTCAGGAAATAATGGAATACTTATACCTCAAATTATGCATGTACTCAGAGCAGTAAGAAACATATGCATGCAGGTACATAGTGTGTGGACACATGAGCACATGTTAACACTAGTGGTGGATAGAAAGAGAGGATTAATGAAAACCTACTGTGATGAAGAGAGTAAAATAGCTCACTAATATAATGCTCTTATATCAAACACATAGGATGAACTGTAGAATTAGATTATGGTAGAGCACTTGCATTTTTAGAGGCAGAAAGGAAAAGACTCTACAGACGTGGGTATCTGCTTCGGAATAGATCTCAGATACAGAAGTGATTCTTAATAGCATTTACAATGTGCATTCTCTACTTATATTTTTCCTATGACACATTATATATTCTTTCCATTTTCCTTACTATATTTTTAGATAGCAGTATGGCCAAATGAAAATATATATTTCCCATTCTCTTTTGCAAGTAGGCTGTGATTTGGCAGGCAGTTCTGGCCAATGAGTATTAAGTAAAAGTCACTGGGTGAGATTTCTAAACAAAATTGTCAGAGGGATCTGAGTCCAGTGATACACAGGTTTTGGACCTTCCCTGTTGTCTTTCCTTCTTCATTTTAGTGGGAAAAAAACAGGATGGCCAGCACCATAGTAACCATCATGAGATAATTGATGGTGACTCTGAGGATAGAAGGCACAGACTATGGAAAGCAGAACAGAAAGAAAGAAGCTTGGAGAACTGATGGCTTCATAGAGCTTCTGTACATGCTTCAGACTTCCCGCTTTGCAGACTGTGGTAAAAGAAATATAACATCCCACTGGTTTAATCCATTGTTTTCCAGTTTTCTATTAGTAGCAACTGACTATGAGAGGGAATATTTTAACCAAATAAAGTTTGTACACTGAAGGCTCTTCTACACCTGATAATGAAGGGCTTTGAAATGGTCCTTCTACTTTTACTAAAAACTGTTAAGTGATATCTTTCAGAATTCAGGGAGGCAGGGAAGTTCTCTACGTTTATCAGGAGAAAGTCAACAGCAGCCATATCTAACAGCAAAACTTCCCAGAAAGAAATGGCCATGTGGACATGCCAGCAGCCGTCATCTCTCAAAATTGCCCAGGACAACATAATTTATTTCGATCTATATTTACAAGACTAGTTTCCAAATGAAGTGATGTGGAGTGAAGTGTTCCAGGATTGCTCCGAACAGTAGCACAGAGAAAATGATGGCAAAGCAAAAAACAAAATTAACTCAGAGTTGGATAGTCCTCAAATGAACTTTCCCCCCAGCCTCAGTTGGTTCTGGTCCTGCACATCTCTCCAACATAAAATTTCATCTTACCCTCTTTCTCCTCCCCTAACACCATACCTTTGTCTCTAGTCACATGTAACTCCATGTAATTGATAAACACATCATGCTATTTCTCACCGCTAGCTTTTGACTCATGCTAGTTTCTCTGCTTGCGTGCTCTTTTTGGCCCTGCCTTTTCTTCTAAATAACTCGTATTTGTTCTGCAGAACTCAGCTTCTAATTCTTGTCCTTCCTGAAAGGCTTCTGTTCCTATTCTTTCCATGTTTCCATCACATACAATGTGGACTAAGTACCTCCCCACCATTTGCGACCTGGGCTTACCGCCACCGCAGGGCTTAGCACAGTGTGATATCACCACACTGATTGTTTTATTTCTTCTCAGAGTTCTGGGTTGGGAGCAGGAACTACATATGACCCATTTCTGATTTCCAAGCCCTAACACAGCACCTAGTACTTAGTATTCATTAAATATTTGTTGAATGAATGGATGTCATACATTATTTAAAAATGCTTTTGGTATTTTTCCACATTTGCAATGCTTCTGTAAAATTCATATTGAGTAAAATATGTCCTTAGAGCGATTTGCTGACATAAAGCCCAAAATGAACCAAGCTTCACTATAATGCCGAATAAACTCTAAGATGATTTTAGGTAAAACACATACAGAAAAATAACTTAATATAGAACTTTCTTCTACATTGTAATATCCATGGCAAATTAGTCTATAATCTAGTGGTTTATAAAATCATCCTCTTTCTTTTTCTTTTTTTTGAGACGGAATCTTGCTCTGTTGCCCAGCCTGGAGTGCAATGGCATGATCTCTGCTCACCACCACCTCCACCTCTTGGGTTCAAGCAATTCTCCTGCCTCAACCTCCAGAGCAGCTGGGATTACAGGCACGCACTACCACACCCAGCTAATTTTTTGTATGTTTAGCAGAGATCGGGTTTCACTATGTTGGCCAGGCTGGTCTCAATCTCTTGACTTCATGATCCACCTGTCTCGGCCTCCCAAAGTGCTGGGATTACAGGTGTGAGCCACCACACCAACATTCCTCTCTACTTTTCATATGTGTTGGCTGTAAATATTATAGGCCAAGTGGGCACTATGCATGAAGGAACTTATGACTGGGGTTGGAGGAAGATGCCAAAGTCAACATGAAGGGGTGATCATATATATTTTTATTTATAAGAAGTACATTGAGAAGGCTGGGCTTGTCTCCCTGTAGGAAATTGGCCAATGTGGTGTAACACCCTGGAGGGATGAGGAAGGAGTGTTGACATGGTGGACCTGATGAATCACAGTATTATTTCAGACAGCCCCCTCAATGTTTCTCCAGAAACATTTCTCACATCCATCTTCAACCAGATTAACAATTAACCAGAGGATAGATATATGGTAGACAGGCTTATCTATGTCAGATTAAGACATCTATTTTCAGAGTTGAGTATATATCGGAGTCACTGGGAGAGCTTGTTAAACCACAGATTGCTGTTAAATTCCCAGAGATTTTAACTTTGCAGGTCTGAGGAGGAGCCAAAAATTTGCATTTCTAATAAATTCCCAGGGAATGTTGATTCTGTCCCTACAAGCAACAGGCTTTTAGAATCACTACCATAGCTAATTAAGGTATTTATATTCCATAATTAGAAAAATAGAAATACAAGGAATTCCCTGTCCCTCAGACGATGAAGAGTGTCCTTGGGTTATCTAAGAGACTGGAATTCTGAAGCTAGGACTAAATTCTAAAGTAGAAAAAAAAAAAAGAAAAGAGAAAAGAAAACACTGATTAATTTGTTTGTCAAGAGCATAGGAGCAACTGGTATTGCCATCTGGATAGGAAACTGTGAACTTCTACTAACCCAAACTGTAAGGCCAGTTGCCTCGCCGGGAGCTCGGACACGCCCATCCCTCCCCGCGCCTGGAAACTCATGTCACCCACCTCTGCAATCGACACCCACCTCTGCACTCAACACTAAACTTGACCCGGCACCTAGCCTGCCGTTGGAAACCCCGCCAAAATTTAAAAGAAGCCCCGCCAAAACCTGCCCAATAGCATTCTGCTCTGTCCAGGTCCCAATCCCCCGGGGCGGCTAGCTCACCAGAAATCCCACCTACCTACCAATAGCAGCTTGTGCCGTCCACACAAAACGCCTTCACTCCCTATAAACCCCACGCCCAGGAGGAGTCAAGCGTGACTTCTCTGGCCCCGCTTCCCGGACCACAGAACCTCGCCTGGGAGCTTAATAAATTGGCATTTAATTTTCCTAGGCTGGTCTCAGTTTCCTCATTTTAAACTCGGCAATAACCCTTACACAAACCATCTCCTCTTCTTTCCCTTCTATTCCAGAAAAATCTGTCAAGATATGGTAAGGTATCTTTTGTTTCCTTTAGAAAGAGAACCACAGCAAGTATGCCCTGGACAAATGAATTCACTCTTAAATATAATTACTTAATGCAAACCACCTTGCTTTAGAAGGTGGTTTAGATTGCTCCAATCTCCCAGTACTGCTTCTTTTTTTGTGAAAAGTATCTGCATTCTCTCATTCTCTTTCTCTCTCTCCCTGGATTATATCAATAGAATATTTATTAGCTTTTTGTAGTAAATTCTGAGTATCAGCTTTGGATACCTTGTCACATTTGTGCCTTCTAACTGACATCTACCTGTATGAGTTATTTCTGCAAACCCATGATTTTCATTTCTATTAAGCCCTGGATTGTACTAAGCATAGGATTCTCTGGTAATGGCACCACATCTACGTGGTCACCTAACCAGGAAACTTTACTCCTCCCTCTCTTTAGCCCTTTCATCTAATCAGATCACAAGATTCAGTAATATTTATGACCCTTCTTCTTTCCTCTATTTCTACTATAATTATTATATCTCTGACTTTCTTAGTATTTCTTGGCTGCAGTCTCTTTCCAATCAAAAATTGTGCTAATCAAACCCTCCAGTTTCTTTCAAACTATTCAATAACTCTTCGTTACCTATAGGACTGTTCTACAAATTTTCTTTTTGAAGGGCCTATAGTTACACAGAGGAGATGACATTTATTCTGGCTCGTAGTGTGTGAGTTTCTAAAGGCATGGAAGATAAAATATTTTATTCTAAGGCAAGCAAAATGGATGGGGTTGGGTGGGAGAAAATATTCAAACTTCTAATAAAGTGGTGCCACAGGTGCCCATGTCTTCACTTCAGCCAGAGTTGCTTCTTTGATACATTTTATATATTCAGCCCTGTATAAGATTTCCCTTGGAAATAGGTTTTTAAGAAAAAAATCTGAATACCTTTGAGATGTAAGATAAAATCTCTAAATATGTTGGATATTCAAGGTTCTCAATGATCTAGTCTGCACCTATCTTTCCAGCCTCTTATCTTACTATATTATCTCATGTCCCCTTGAAAATAAATATAGATCCTCCCCCAAAACTCCTCGCCATGTCTCTGCCTTTGCACGTGTTTTCCTCTATACTTGGGGAACTATTTTTCATCTCTCCATACCAGTGAACTCACTCATTATGACCCATTATGACTCAAAGCAAATCTCAATTTCTTTCCAGAGTCACACTTACAACTTAAATTATCTGTGCTCTCACAGTACGCTGAAAATACATTACAAACACCTCCTTAATTCAGTCACTTAATTTCCTTGATGAGGTATCATCTTCGCCCCAAATCCCACTACCTTGCCAGACACAAAGTAGCTATTGCTACTTGTGTTAAAATGAATGAACATAAAGGTAAAATTTTCCCAAACATGTAATAAATAACACTGATTTACATTTATATAATTTGATGTTTGATGCATTAGATTTCTGTTCCATGCAGTGGTAAACTACAGATGTAGTACCAGACTAAATGGATTTAAATCCTGATTATACACTTTACTGGCTTTGTGGCTTTAGGCATATTACCTAACCTATTTATGTTTCAGTTTCTTTATGAGTAGCAGATAGGCACAGCTACATCAAAGAACTGAATTAGTTGATATGTGTAAATCACTTAGCATAGCACTCAGCTCATTATGACATTTATTCTGGCTCATAATGCGTGAGTTCCTTAAGGCATGGATGATAAATTATTTTATTCCAAGGCAAGCAAAATGGATGGGGTTGGGTGGGGGAAAATATTCAAACTTCTAATAAAGTGGTGCTACAGGTGACCATGTCTTCTCTTCAGCCAGAGTTGCTTCTTCGATATATTTTACATATTCAGCCTTGTATAACTTTTCCATTAGAAAACAGGCTTTTAAAAAAACCCATTAGTTTCTTAAAAACCTATTTTCTTAAAGAAAAATATCTATTTTCTCATTGTAAGCACACAGTGTATGTTAGCTACTACCACTCTGTTGTTTCATAAATTGACTAAACACTCATTGAGTGTATTTTAGTCCATGCTTCAACAACTGAGATTCTTCAGGACTTACCCAACATCCTCAGCTTTAAACTTACATAATTCTATGTTGCTCAAGAAAATAGAGAATGAAATGTATTAATTTGTAGGCAACGTATAGACCTTTTTGAGCAATGAAAATATTTGCCAAAATAAATCAAGTTTTAAAAGCTTCTTTTGTAGTATATTCTATACCTCAACTCATAGGACAATCGTAAAAAATCTAGTATGAACAAAAAGGCATTATACCTAATTATTAATTTTATTTTTTGAATAGCCTCAGCTAATACAATGCATAAATCTTAAGTGTTCAGAACAATGACTTTTGATCATTTTTTGTTCCTCTGTAACTCCCATCAAAACAAAGATACAGAGCATTTCCATTACCTCAAGAAGTTTCCTCCTGCCTCCGCCAAGCTGATCTAAACAGCCACTTTTAGAGGTAATCATTGACTAGCTTATTTCAACAAAGATTAGTTTTCACTGTTTTGCATTAGATATAAATTGAATCATGCAGTCACAATTGTTTCTAGCTTCTTCCATACAAGATTGGGCTTTTCAGATTCATCTATATTGTTGCATTCATCTCTCTTTCATTCCTTTTGATGGCTGAGGAGTATTCCATTGGAATAGTCAGTCTTATTACTCATGCTTCTGTTGATGAGCCTGTAGGTGGCTTTCAGTTTGGGGCTATCATAGACAGGGTTGTTATGAATAAATAGTCTTTTAAACGTCAATTGTAGACATTAGTTTTCATGTACTTTCAAATAAAAACCTAGAAATGCAATTGGAAGATAATGTGTGACCCTTGTAAACCTCATGTTGAAATTTGTTCCTAATATTCCCCTTACATAAGGTCCCCCTCTTTATGACAGTAAGATGCAGTAACTGAGATTAATTGTTTTGTCCCCCACCTTACCTAGATTTTGCTCCCCTAACCCTTACACACATGCACACATCCTGTTCTCATTCTGGCTACAGAAGAGCTGCTTTTTTGCCTTCTTTAATCAGAGTCTTGCATTAAGGAGGAAAATGTTTAAGCACCAATCTGTAGCATATGCCATCACAGGATTATTGCTATTAGAACACCAAGTACAGATCACACTCAGAAACCACTACAGGAAAAGTTGATACAGTAAAATTTTTAAATGATTTTTGAAAATACCAGCTCGATGTATTGGTATTGCACTCTTTCCAACTTAACATTGATTTTGAAACAATATAGACAATAACTTCACTCCTACAGTAAACTCACGCTTATCTCAGCACCAAGTCCATGACCTGGCACCCCTCTGGAACAGCTCCAATTAGCATCAAGCTCATGACTACTTTTAGCACTGTTTCAACAACCTTTGTGTTGGTCTCAGGGGGAAGCAGACCACTCTAGGGTATGTGGAGACCCATGATTGAAACTTCAGAACTAAACTTTCATTTTGCTTTTCATCTTCCTTTATAAAAGTTGTAGAGCACTGCATGTTGACCACTGATAAAAAAGGAAGTTAAAAATAGAATTTTGTCAGTGAAAGGCATCTGAGGATAAGAAAGAACTCCGTCACAACAAGGAATAAAAAATATACAACAGCAGATTAATGTTTTAATTCCAAGGGGCCAGAGGGCTTACCACATTTTAATTGACGTATTCTCAAATTAGATGTCTTTGCTGTATTATGTAACTGCATTAATTCACCACTTCATCTTAAAATGAGTTCATTTTTGGTGAAAGATTCACGAAGGGATTAAATGGAAGTGACAATAAGAAACTGAGTAAAGCTCACAGTACCAATTGCAAAGCGCTAAACTAGGCCAAAGGGAGAAATATCATGTGGTTAGTACCACCTAAAGGCTCCCTTAATTGACAAGAGTTTTTTGAAAGAAAGTAACTTTGTGCTTGGCTAGATGTTTTTATTTCTCTGTGTCCTCCTAGGAGATTTAGGAGGAGGTAAACAATAATTAGGGTCCTTAGCACATTTTAAATATGTCAGCAGCCATCCTCTACCTATGGCTTAGCCTGGGAAAAGAAGAATCCAAGAAATTTAAAAAGATTTTATGAGAAATCTTTTTATCATCCCTCTTGGAGATCGTCTTCAAATGTGTCTTCTTTGAATCACTGGTAAGACAAGATGCTTTTTTGTATTTAAAGCAGGCATGATTCAAATTAAGAGCAGGAGAAGTATGTTCAGTTTCAAGTATACAAGAAGGCAACAGGATCAGGCTTTTAGTAAATGTTTGAAAGGACGGCCATTCTACTAGAATTTTAACGTAAATAGAACTTGAAATTGAGTGATAACTTTCTGACCCTCCTATGTTGTGGAGCTAGTAGAGACTGTTACATGGTGTTCTCATATAGCTCTGAAAACAGAAAAAAATTTCTGAAGGGCTGGCAACAGTATTATCTACTGCCATAAACTTCAGTGTGCGTTCCAGTTAACAGCAACAGGGCAATACATAGTCAAGATATTTAGCTTCTCGTCACTCTTATTTGAGGTACATGTGACTTAAGGTACTTGCAGTTTTCATCCATGTTTGCAGTCTTCATATCGCGGACTGCTAAGAGTACTATCAGAAACCTATTACAGAGCTGAGGATGGTTTCATATTCAGTTGCAGCATTCTAAGAGATGTAACACCACTTGTACGTTTTGCCATCTCAATTCAAAATACTCTAGTGACAAAGTGTCAGTAATACACATTCCCATTGAAAACATGGCTTGAAAATAGATTTTTGGTAAAAACAGCAGAGATAGATTAAGTGTACATTTAAAATTGTCAAGGTGCTGGTGATTATCAATCAATTTTTGTTTAGATAGGTAATTACTAGTCCTTCCAATTACAGTTAAACATTAAAATATTATAATCCTCCCTTCTATATATATTATAGAAGCTGGTTTTATAAACCTATGTAAATGGGAAAATATTACTAAAGCAAAAGTAAATAAAATGAAGTTAAAATAATTTGGGGAAAATCTTTTGAGTTTAGAATTTCGAGTATATACAAAAGGGACTGAAAAATTTGGAAAAAAATTTTCAGAAAAAGACAGGTACTTTTAGCTGACCTTTATCTTAATTAAATATGATTAGTTGCTATAAATAGCTAATTGAACATTTTAAAATCTCCTTCAAATTAGAAATTTGTAAACTAATATTTAGTAACGTTATTTTAAAATTTAAAAATTTCAGTCTCTGTTGTGAACCTCAAATATCTGAGACAAGTCCCAGTCGATTTAGAAAGTTTATTTTGCCACGGTTAAAAATCCACGCCCATGACAAAGCCTCAGGAGGTCCTGACAACATGTGCCTAAGGTGATCAGGGTACAGCTTGGTTTTATACATTTAGAGAGACATGAAACCTCAATCAATACGTGTAAGATGTACATAGGTTCCATCCAGAAAGGTAGGAAAATACAAAAAAGGGAGGAGGCTTCCAAGTAAGAGACATTCTTGTGATCGTCTTTCTAAAGGAAACAATCAGATATGCATTTATCTCAGTGAGCAGAAGGATGCCTTTGAATGGAATGGGAGTGGGAGGCAGGTTTGTCTAAGCAGTTCCCAACTTGACTTTTCCCTTTAGTTTAATGATTTGGGAGTCCCAACATTTATTTTCCTTTCATATTTCCCTGCTTTTCCTTTTAAAATCTTTCAAAGAAAGCATTTGAGAAGAAAATGAGTCTCTGTTCTCAGGTTTCATCTGATCTTTTATGGCTAGGATAGTTTATTTCTAGACAGGTAAGTCCACATATTTAGAAAAGCTCATTTTTAGCAGGTTGTGAAGCCTCACATCCTACAAAAATAAAATAGGGGAAAGAAGAAGAAAAACAGCAACAACAAACAAAAAAGGAACAATTCTGGAAAATCGATATAGGCAATATTACTCTGAAGTCCATACATCAATAGGCAGAAATGAAAGTGGCTTATATTTGTAAATTGGTTGCTGTTAAAATTTTCTTCTGAGGTTTAAGTTGTCTAGCTTTTGTTTGTAGAGCTTTAAGAAAGCACAGCTTAGTTCTCAGTGATTTCAAATTTTTAAAAATGGGGGGATGGGGGAAAAGGAAAAGAAAGAAGGAAAATAAATTAAAAACATTATTTTGGAGGCGTGTACCCAGGAAAAATTTTAGAATTCATTCCAATTGCAGAAAATAATAAAATTTGAAAACATTGGACAAGACTAGAATCTGACAACAAGTGTACTATAGTTTTTGAAACATAGTTTTCTCTCTCCAATTTCCTATTTTAACTAAAGACAAATCTCAGTAGGACCAATTTATTTTATTATAGTTTCCCTGATTATTTGTATAAAGTGCAGCAAGAATAATTATTTTTTAAGTTGGCTTTGATGGAACTTTGTTCCATAGAAGGAATCTCAGATCAGACTTTGTAAAGCTGAACTCAGCCATGGCTTTGTACCACAAAATACCTATGAGTTGGGCAAATTCCTCTTCTCTTAAGGTCCCAAGATAACTTGGGGATCCTGGGCTTGTCAAAAACTGACATTCTTTACATACCAGAAGTCAGTAATCCTGTACAGGGACTGTGCAGACAAATAGAAGGCCAATTTTCCCAAGGGGCTTTTATTGGCTCTATAAGTCAAGTTTGATTCCTGAAAGGAAAGCACACCATTCCAGTCAAAGCCTTGGTAAAATAACCAGTTTCTCCAATGCTGTCCTATTGCAAAAAGAAAACATTCTTATTGCATTATGCAAATAACTATGTTGCCGTAAGTTAAGAATACTCACAGTTTCCAAATTCTGGAGAAATCATGTAGATAGAAACAAATATGCTCCAAATTTTGTTCACAAAAGTATACACTTTACTCAATTGTTAAAAGCTACCAATAGCTCAAAAAAAATTTCTTTGACTCTGAAAAAAAAAAGGATCAGCAATGTTTTATGCAAAAAAGTCAAAAAGATTACTTCAGTCTTTTATTAGTTCAGTCCATGCAGTTAACTATGCTTCTGTTTGATATTCGTAAACATTGCAGTTCTCCACAAGTCCTGAAAGCTTTTCCTCTATTCCAATGTCACAATCTCCAAAGTTATCTGAACCTTACATTCAAGAACACCTGTTAGAGTTTCATAGCTGATTATAAAACCACCTTGTAAAGAAGATCAAATCAAGAAAACAGTTGTCCATGAATCACAAAAAGTTTTAGGGCAGCCATAGTCAAAGTCAAAATTGTCAAGGGAATTTGTGACCTCTATTGCACACAATAATTTAACATAACAATTATATTTATTAATAACATATACTAACATATCAGAATTATAGGAGTTTCCCATAATTTCAGAACACATACAAATAACATTTATGTAAATATAGATCAAAGAAAGCCACACACTATTTCATATTTGACAATACTTCTGGTAAGATTTTTATACCAAATTAAGCTGAGTATGCTCTTTTGGACTTCAGGAGACTAACATCAAAATATTAATGAGAAGCCAATTTGGAATTTGACTTTGGAAAATTTGTCAAATATAAAAAGCTTAAAAGGCTTGATATCATGAAATAGGATCACAGGTCACTGTAAAATATTTATTTAACCAAAGTGAGAATTCAAAGACTTTTTTTTTATTGCATTTTAGGTTTTGGGGTACATGTGAAGAACATGCAAGATTGTTGCATAGGTACACACATGGCAGTGTGATGTGCTGCCTTCCTCCCCATCACCTATATCTGGCATTTCTCAAAGACTTTTTTTTTTTTAAGAAAAAACCTTTATTGTTTGAGAGAGGAGATTTAATTTCCAAAACAATAAGCCCCAATATAAACAGCATGAGGCCAATTAAATTTGTTACCAAAATTTTATCAGCAATCTATAAAATTTTGGTCATTTTGACCTAAGATATACTTTTCATAAGGCTTTTTATAACCTTTACAACCTTTATTAAGGAATGGGTTAATGCTCCAAGGAAACTTTGTTAAACTGACACAGGGGCCTATATGCTGGTCTTTCATCAGTGTGCCATTGACATTAATGGTTAATTTATAGAAAAACGGAACTTATTTTATCTCTCAAAATTGGCCCTCACACTCTCACATGCCCACCTCTTCCACAATAGTCTCTGGGTCTTAAGGCGTTTTAATTTCTGGCCTGTGTCTCATGAACACAGTTAATTTTGATTGGCATCTTCTACCAGGTCCAAAGATGAGGCTTTAACTGTGGTAAGAGTTTAAGATTTAGTAGGACTTAGTGTCCTTTTGAGACCCAGGGGTCAAAGCCTTCTAACTTAATGACACAAAAACTTTAAAAGCACATACAGGAAGTTATCAAAATATAATAAACTTAATTTATTTTTCTAAATCACAGTTTTTTTCCTAAGCAAACCAAACTTACTAATAGTAACAGGAATTTTTTCAATAAATCATAAGATTTGTTTATTATGCCAATTACCCAAAGGAAAAGAGAAAACCTACTGCAGTGCAACCACTGTACCACTGTTCCCTATGGGGACTATTATGTTGGAAAGAAATATGTCCTTTGGACCTCTAAGATGAATCTTTTTTTTTTTTTTCATCAGGCCACAACAGTTAAAAACCAAAGGAAGAAAAAAAATTTATAGAAGCTGAAATGAGCTGAAGGATAGTTATTTTTTTCAGCCCTTTAAAAAAAAGGAGAGAAAGCTAAAAACAGCAAGATGCAATAAAAGTTGAACTTTGTGTAAAAAGAATTCTAATGACTTGCAATGTATTAAGAGGAAAGCAGGTGAGGCGTGGTGGCTCATGCCTATAATACCAGCACTTTGAGAGGCAGAGGCAGGTAGATCATGAGGTCAGCAGTTCAAGACCAGCCTGGCCAAGATGGTAAAACCCTGTCTCTACTAAAAATACAAAAATTAGCTGGACATGGTGGCAGGTGCCTGCAATCCCAGCTACTCAGGAGGCTGAGGCAGAGAATTGTTTGAACCTGGGAGGCAGAGGTTGCAGTGGGGCGAGATCATGCCACTGCATTCCAGCCTGGGCAACAGAGTGAGACTCTGTCTCAAAAAAAAAAAAAAAAAAAAGAGTAAATCAATACCTTAAGAAAAATTGTATCGTTCAAATCAATTCTTTAGTGTATAAGCATTTCTTACATTAAAACCCAATCTCTACCATTTGAATTTCCCTTTAATTGTAGAAAACTTGATAATATAAAAGTTTTGGTTTTTCAAAATAAATTACCTTATTATGACTTACACAGACTATTCATGTCATGCTTCGATATTTTTCTTTGTCCTAAACATTCCTCTTTCTTAACCAGTCATTCTATTCTATGTCAACATTTACCATAGAAGATTCTTTCTCATATAAAATTATTTCTCTTTAAGATTTCTTAGCAAACAATAGCTCTTTATTTCTATAACTTTCTTTACATCTCTCTTATTTTGTAGTTCCTCTTACCTTGTTTTGTATATAACCTTTAAATAAGCTGTGAATTAGACAAAAAATATTTATCTGTTTTAAAAGGACATACTTTTTTTAGAAAGAATGTTTTCCTATGATATTTTTTAATTATAAATACCCAAATAATGAAATATCTATTATTTAATTTAATATAACTTTAGATTCTAAATTTTGACAAATTTGTCTACAAGTATTTATCCCGTTTGCCTAATTATTGTAATAGTTTACCTATATTCTTTATGAAAACTGTAATAGTCATCATTTAAAGTTATAAAACCACCGTCACAAAATTATAACTGAGAAAGTGAAAAAGATATGACCTAATTGACTCCATCTTGCTTCTAACCTCTAAGCTGTCCTTATTCATTTCTGGGCATAGGTCTAACTTACTTTGCAAGGAACTTAGTTTAACATTTAGCTTTTAAACTAAGATGATAGCAGTCCTTCCACGAAAGAAACCCCCTTTTGGCCTGGGGCTAGACTTTTTAAAGCCACAATATTAGAGGTTATGCTTAGTTTACTAAAAAATTCAAGATTTAGCTATTTTCATTAAACCTTTATTAATGTCTTAATTTGTCAAAAATTACACAAGTAAAGATCATTCTGTTTTGGGCTGGGTTTATAGTTTTATAACACTTATGCCAAATTTTGACACCTAATAGTATTTGGCCTGGGTAAATATGAAATCACTTGATCAATAAATGCAAACAAAAATGTATGCTGGAAATTCTTAGGACATTTCTAATATTACTTTACCAATAATTTTTAAAGCTAGCTTATCTATTAAAGATTTTACTTAAGTGACATAAACTTGAAAAAG
This sequence comes from Ateles fusciceps, assembly GCA_036589455.1. Taxonomy (NCBI): domain Eukaryota; kingdom Metazoa; phylum Chordata; class Mammalia; order Primates; family Atelidae; genus Ateles; species Ateles fusciceps. The sequence goes on along the minus strand of JAZHEH010002546.1, from coordinate 113,295 downwards.
CATTTGACTAATCTTTTTCTGATTTAAGATCTTTTATTTTTCTTAAGACAGTTAATTAGAGCTCTTTTGTATGTATTTAGTCATGAAACATTGCGTACACAACACATAGATACATAGATGTATTAGGCATGCATATAGAAGTACATCGTATAGATTTATAAGACCTCTTTTTTGTTTTCAAATTTCAAATTATTGACAACCTGTCTCATTACCCTTGGCAATTGTCAGCTAAATCACCCTAAATTTGCATATTGAAGGAAATAACTCTTAGGTAAAAAAATCAAATAGCAAAATTTATACCACAAAGTAGAGAAAGAAAAGAGTCTGGTGTGCTAGAGGGAAATTAAAACTGATTTAATTGACAGTTAAAGAAAATTATAGAAATGTATCATAAAGGCCTTTTAATATATATACACACACACATACACACACTCACACACAAAGATCCTATAAGTTATACTTCAGAACCCTAGCCATAAGATAATACAAATTTGGAAAACAAAACAGAAACATAAACAAAAAACAGCTGGATCCAAACAGTGTTTTTATCTCAGTAGAAAAGTAACATCACCTTCAAAGCAGGCAGAAAATAAAACTAAGGAAAAAAGATAACTGTGGAACTCTATAGTTTGCAGGCTGACATCAGGGCTCTTTTCTTTGATGTAAATGTGCAACAAAGACCATAATATTTCCATTTTACACAAACTCTAGGAAGTAGAGGCAACATAAAAGTAGCAGAGTGCCCCAAAGGGGGACATTCTCCTTGCTTTCTCCTCATTCTTGATTGCCCTTTCTCTTTGGAACTGAGGAAACTCAGTCTCATTTACCTGCGAAAACAACAGGTTAGTTCTTCACACAAATGTGCACATACAAGCCAAATGGAGATTAATTTGGGGAGAAAAAAAAAAACAATGGAGAAGTCACTTTAGAAAGCATCTCTGAACTAGAAGTAGGATCCTTAACAACTTTCTGAGTAAAAAAGGAAAAAAAAAATCGCCAAGACCACTTCTTGTAAACTATCCTCAGCCACCCCTAACTTTGTAGTCCTTGTCTGCCATTACGTACACCAAGGTCAAATCCTCTCATAGTCCAAGGTAATCTCTGGTACCGCGAAAGCCAAAGAGGTCAGGTAATGCAATACAGGAAAGCGGAGCTCTAGACGTAAGAAGAATCTTCCCATGACTCTTGAAACTCCACAAAACAAAAACAGAACACCCTCAACGGCATTAGTGGTTTTTTGTTCTGTGTTCTATAAGAGCTTTGAGTCATTAGAAGCCTTCTCTGTGTTTTCTTGGTACCGAAGATAGCAAAGGAGGTATAGGGTGGAAGAAAAGAAAACAAAGGAACAATTATTTTTTCAAGACAAGAAGGAAACAAAATAAAGCCCAAGATTTTGTTTTATTTCCCTCTTTTGCAGCTGAGAGGAATTTTAGCTAATTCAGAGAGGCCTTGTTACCAATAATTTGGAATTCTCAGTTGGATTTTGTCAGGTCAGGTAGAGTTGGTCAAATCTGACTGGAGAAAGATCAGAAGAAAAACCAACAACAAATCCCCAACAATATGATCACGGAGCACTTTAGTGGTTTTTAATCTTAACTTTAGCCAAGAGAAAAACCCCAATTCAGTTACCTACTTAGGGATGGGTCTCAGGCTGAAGACTGCTCTCTACCATACTAGAAGCAGGAGAAAATTTAAACCTGCCCCTCCCCGTTGGAAGTGAGCTCAAACTCCAGAAAGGAGTTACCTGCCTTCCATCATCATGAAAGTCGGAAAACTTGCCTTTTGGTTGGAGGCAAATAAAACTCCAAAAAAAGGAGTTGTACAGTAAAATAAACTTTAGATCTCAACTACATTTGGGGAGATCAGGATCTTCTGGAGGGAGGAACTTCCAGGCCTCAGCAAATTGTTTCTATTGGTTTGAGCCATAAAGACAGCTCAAGCTGGTCCCAAACACTAATAAAAGATTTGTCACAGTTCAGGTGCACCTCCACTCCTCCATGATTAACAAATGTGAACCTCAAATACCTGAGACAGGTCTCAGGCAATTTGAGAAAATTAATTTTGCCGAGGTTAAGAAAATGGGCCCATGATACAGCTTCAGGAGGTCCTGATGATGTGTACACAGGGCATAGCTTGGTTTCATACATTTTAGGGAGACATGATATTAATAGTGGAAGGTATGTGAGTTACCAGCAGCAAGTCAGTATGGGTCTGCGGCAACCTCAATTCTTGCCTCCTCAGAAGAAAGAATTTGCCTGAGGAGCATAAATCAGAAAAAGAGACCAAGACAAGATTCAGAACAGGATTGGAAGTTTATTTTAAAAGGCTTTAGAACAGAATAGAAAGAAAAGTATACTTGGAAGAGATCAAGTGGACACTGAGGTCAAGTGCAGTGTTTAACCTTGATTCTAGGACTTTATAGGCTGGCCCTTTCCCATGATTGTTTCCTTAGGGTGGACTGCCTTCATGCAAAGTGCCCTCCTTACCCTTGGAAGGTGAGCACGTACAATGCATTTGGAATGTTGTATACATGACCTTCTGAGACTTTCTTCACTTTTCCAGTGGTGTGCCCCTGGAAGGTCATACTCTGCTATTTTCTTACTTAATGCACATCCCCAGGAAGTTGTGCCTTGCTGGTGCTTGCATTAAATTAACTCTTTAGGACAAGCGGTGTTGAGGGGACTATGTTAACTTCTCTTACTGGGTCCATAAGGGGTGTGGTTTCAAAGGCAAGAACTTCCCAGCGCGATGCCTCCATCCACCTCGATGCCTCCATCCACCTCCCCATCCAGGAACCCAGAGTTCTTTTCTAACTTGCCCAGGCGCAGGCTAGGTAAAATTCCAGGTGAGCTTCCTTTGTTCAGAAAGCCAGCCAAAAGCCCTGGAAGGAGGGGCTCTGTTGTGGGCCCAATCAACCAATCTGGGATCAGAGTCAAAGATCAATCACTCAAGAGGAAGATTTAAAAAAACTCCTCTCATTGGACAAGAATATTAATAGGGCAGGAATAACTTCAAAGATAAAACTCCACTGTACCTTACCTGCACTGGGATCCCCTCCCACGACAGCATGGGAGCTCTCTCTCTCTCTCTCTCTCTCTCCCCCCCCCCCCCTAATAAATTGCTCTCTGCAAAACTCTTTGGGTCCATGATATTTATACGAACAGTAAGCCCACCACACCTCCAGGGCCTCTTCCCCGGTTCCTGGGGCAGGGGGAGGCCAAGAACCTGGGAAACCCGGTTACAGTGTGGACCATCAGGAAATGACTTCTCCCAATTACTCACTTTTAGAGAGGCAAATTATCAAACCATCACCTGGTATAGCTGAAGTAAAACTACAACAGAATTCCCTGGTTCCCATACCGGTAATCAAACCTGGGCTGCCTGAGTGAAAACCAGGGGTCCTAATTAATAGGCCACCAAAGAAGTGGTGTAGCTGCAACTGGAAATTAGGCTTTTGGCCTTCCTAACTCCGAAGAATGGGGAAAGGATCCCTGGAGGTGTGGTGAGTTTTACTGTTCAAATAGAACTTGTGGACCCAAAGAGTGTGTGACAGTGCAATTTATTAGGCAGAGTGAAAGGACAGCTCCCACGCTCTCATGGGAGGGAATCCAGAGAGGATTCCAGCCTAGGCTGTGGCGGTTAGAGTTTTTAACCCTTGAGTTATCCCCTCCCCATTCATTCTCGTCCAATGAGAGGAGTTCTTTCAAACTTACAGAGCCCCCACCTCCAAGAGCCAGAGGCACGAAAATCAGAGACAAAGGCCCTACCTGGCCTGCCAGCGGTGGGAAAGTAAAAACAAAGAACTCTACCTGGCCTGCCAGAGGTGGGAAGACTGAACAAGTCACCCTAGCCAGCCAGAAGCGGAAAATCGGAGAATTCCTGCACTCTAAACAACGCCCCCAAACGACCCTGGGAAGTCCCTCTACACAGTCCCTCACTGGCATGTCTAGTGGCTGAGAGGAGTCCTCTCCTGCCCCCGCTCATGCATTCCTGTCTAACTACTGGTAGCAATTAGATATCAATCAATATATGTAAGATGTACACTGGTTTGGTCTGGAAAGGTAGGACAACTCAAAGCAGGGGAGGGGGGCTTCCAAATAAGAGACAAAGGGTTGCATTCTTTTGAGTTTCCAATTAGCTTTTCCAAAGGAAGCAATCAGATAAGCGTTTATCTCAGTGAGCAGAGAGAGGGATGACTTTGAATAGAATGGGAGGCAGGTTTTTCTAAGCAGTTTACAGCTTGACTTTTCCCTTTAGTTTAGTGATTTGGGGGTCCGAGGATTTATTTTCCTTTCATAGTATTATCCCTCCATGTATGTTGCAAATGCATAAAAATTCCCTAAAAGGCTTTATACCTGAATGAGGAAGAGAGCTTTAACTCCAATTTAAATAAAAAAGCAAGCTTAAGAAACAAATATTCAATAGGAGTATTTTCTAAATTGAAAACTATAAGTCTTTTTGAAACATAAACCCCAAATTCTAAATATTTCTTGGTCTAATCCTTATTCTGTACTATAAATCAAAGCTTTATCCAGGGAACACAAATGCAAATAGAAATGAGTTTATGATTTTGAGATGGTTTAGAGATGAATAAAATCCAGGATAAGTTTAAAAAATATGAGTATATATTTAGATTCTAAAATACTGAAGTCAAGTAGCAGTTTTCTGAGTTAAATTTAAATTTCATCTAAGGGCCCTATCAAATTGCAGCCCTTTCTCCCTCTTTCTCACACTGCAGATACAATCAACTCCTTGCTTTCTGTCCTGTGAAGCAACTCCTCCTGGTGCCTTTCCATGACAGAATGTCCTTTCAATGTAGGAAGCTTTTGTCAGGCAGCATTCTTAGTTAACCCCATTTTGCCCATTCATGTTCTTATTGTGAGTTGACTCAATTTGCTGCTATAGGGGAAGAAAATATTTTTCAGTCCTCATAGATTCTTATTTGGACTTAACCCCTGTAACGAAAGACACATTAACAAGAGAAAAGAATAGTTTGCTAATATGAACATTTCATATATGCATGGGAGACGCCAGGGGAATGAGTAGTTCTCAAAGAGGTGGCTTTGAATTCCAGCTTATGTAGAATCTTCACCAAAGAACAGTAAATTTTTAGAGAAGTGACAAGACACAGGAAAAAGACTTTGCATCTCCATGAGTGTCAGGTTGTGGAAAGGCAAATAACTGGCAGATAAAGGATAGCTAGTAAAGCTTGTTAATATAAATTCCTCTGGTACCATCTCCAGGCAAATAAAGGTCTTATGTTCCCTTCAGTGGTATACCTTTGTTCTCTCTAGGGTGTGTGGAGCTGGGAGTGTGTACCTTTTGTCTTTGTAATTCTGTCTTGCTTTTAGGCAAATAGAAGGAGGGTAGAAAGCTCTTCTGCACCGGCTTCTTGTTAATTGCTGTGAGCTCAAAAGTCCTTCCTATTTTGTGTTGATATATTCTGGTCTCCCACACTCCAAAATGGCTTTTTGTAACACCAGTGTACCTGGTGCCAATTATGTGCAAATTTTTTAAATAGCCTATTAGAACATAAGAAATAATCATCTTTATTCACAATATCCAAATGCCACGTTCTTTATAGAGCTTTCTCTGTTCACCTACTTGGAATTACATTCCACATTTTTCCATCTTTATAGTTACTTTGCAACTTTTGCTAATTAATATTTAATTATGCTATGTGTTGTGGTTGTTTATATGTGTGAGACATATTTCCGGGTTTATATGTACATAGAATTACAATAATAAGAGTAACATATATTTTGCTGATTTGCTCTTTCTTCTACCTGGTAATTCAAATCTCAGGCTTCTACAAAGATCTCATTCTCAATTATATCTGAGAAAACCAGTGGAGTAGTTCATGGATGCTTATAAATGAAATCTGTCTTACTATATGACGGTGACCATGTGACTTCTTATTCTCTGAATTTTCTCCCATTAATCACCACTGATGCCAACAAATTAGAGGTTGGTCTAAGATTTACAAGAGTCCTCAATATTCTTATGTTCTTGTTAATAGCTTTTGTAGTTTCTTCTTGCAGCCTTCTCTAAACTAGAGCTCAGAAATCAATTTAATGAAATAGGCTAGAGAATAAAAATCGGGACAAGCACTCTACTGTTCTCCAGGTTCATTCAAGCACTCACAGGCTTAACATAATTGTGTATATATATTTCTGGCTTTCTGCTCCAACCAGACCAAAATTTAAGCCCAGCCATTTCCAGATTTAGGGAGTGAATGTGGTTGATATGGAAGCCAGGGCCGCTGGTACACAACTGTACCCTAAAGAGCCTTTGAACTCTGTAGACACTGAGGATACTGCCTTCTGCATCTGCATGTCAACCAGCAGTCAGCACAGTGCTTGGCATATAGAATGTGCTCAATATATCTACATTGAATAAATGCATTATCTCCAATGACTAGTAATATAAATTCTATGAGTAATACAGTCTTACTACATTTCTTTAATTTACTCATAGATGAAAAGCTGCCTTTGAGTTAAGAGATTTCAATTTTAAAAGAGGAAATCATAATTTTGTAATAAATGCTAGGGATATAGTCTTCACACTGAAATTTTGAAACCCACATTACTCTCATGTGATTATATTTACTTTACTTTTCTTCATAGTTCAAACTCTTGAAATGTGGCCTATGGTTTTCTTCTCTTACATCCTCAAATCCTATCTTCTCCAAAACCTGCTGCAATTTGGCTTTTACCTTAACTACACACGAAAATTGTGCTTGCCAAGGTCACCAAAGTCACCCTAATTGCTAACTCCAATAAACAGCCCTCATTCCCTGCCTTAGCTGAGCGCTTTACAAAAGTTGATTAAGTGAACAATAACACTACTTTTAAAATTTTCATTTCTTGATTTACATGAGACTATATGATGTGATATACTTACATGATACAGAAAGGTGGCTCAAATAATGACTGAGATAAAATTTCCTGATTGCCAGGCTAGGTGTCTGAAGCAACTTTAATTTGCTTTAGAGAAATTTTAAAATGTAATTTATTGTTTCTCCAAAAAGTTAGTATAATTTATACTAAATATATGATAATTTATATATATTACAAGGCCCATAAGCAAGAGAGAGTATGGCATATGTTGTATACGGGGCATAGTATAATCTTATCTAAGAGCTGGTAAATAATTAGGTAGAAACTTGTGGAAGTAAGGAGGTGGAAAGTTTTCTGAATGAGCATCTCAGTCCTGAGAAACATCATATGAAACATTATTTGGAGAAAAAATATGACATATTTGAGTAACTTCAAGAAATATGTTGTTCATGAACTATTTCTAGTAGCATTTTGATAACAAAATTTGAAACGTAAAAGAGAGAACTGGGTTGGAGACGTGAAAGGAAAATAAATCTTTGGACCCCAAAATCAATAAACTAAAGGCAAAAGTCAAGCTGGGAATTGCTTAGGGCAAACCTACCTCCTTCACAGTTCGCCTACAAGGAAATTACTTGTGGACAAAGCACAAATAGACTCAGAGTCATCCCTCTGAGACTCACCTGAGACAAATGTATATCTGATTGCTTCCTCTGCCCTATTATTTATATAAAAATGCAGAGTCACAGAGCTAGAGTAAACTGTGTATTCATTAGAAGGCTGTTCAAGGACTGAAAAGAATGCAACCTTTTGTGTCTTACCTACTTCTAACCTGGAAGCCCCAAGTTCCAGTTGTCTCACCTTACCAGACTGAACCAACGTATATATTGCACATATTGATTGATGTCTCATGTCCCTCAAAAATGCATAAAAGCAAGCTGTGCCCCAAACACCATGGGCACATGTCACCAGGACTTCCAGAGGCTGTGTCACAGGTGTGTCCTTACTTTTGCAAAATAATATTCGTAAATCAACTGAGACCTGTTTCAGATCTTGGGGGTTCACGGAGAGTTGGTATTTATCAGCTTATATTCATGAAAATATGAGAATATTTACAGAGAAAAGAAAAGTTCTTAGGACAAATGCATCAATACTTAAAGATAGGGTAAGAGCTGAAGGCTGCAAAATGATAAAGAAAGAGACACCAGAGGAAAGAAAACCAAACAGGAGAATATCCTATCATGTAAATCGAGAAATGAATATTTTAAAAATAGTGTTATTGTTCACTTAATCAACTTTTGTAAAGTGCTCAGCTAAGGCATGGAATGAGGGCTGTTTATTGGAGTTAGCAATTAGGGTGACTTTGGTGACCTTGGCAAGCACAATTTTAGTGTGTAGTTAAGGCAAAAGCCAAATTGCAGTAGGTTTTGGAGAGGATAAGATTTGAGGATGTAGAGAAGAAAACCATAGGCCACATTTCAAGAGTTTGAACTAGAAAGAAAAGTAGAGTAAATGCAATCATAGGAGAGTGATGTGGGTTTCAGGATTGCAGTATGGAGACCGTATCTCCCATATTTCCCCTGCTTACGTGGGTTTAAAATAATTCCAGGTTTACATTTTACTAAAAAACAAAACAAAACAAAACAGGGGAGGGGGCCCTGTTTTAGTTATAATGGTCATCCTAGAAATACTTATTATCCAAACTCATGTAATCCATTTAACATGTAAATTACCAATGTTTTTGTGTCACGTATGTGAAACGGGGATCTTCTCTTTAGCTCCCAAGGATACGGGACTTAGTATTAATTCTTGACCACATGCTCAATATGGTTTGACTGTGTTCCCCACCCAAATGTCATCCTAGTTGTGGCTGCCATAATCCCTACATGTCATGGGAGGGACATGGTAGGAGGTAACTGAATTAGGGATCAGGTCTTTCCCATGCTATTCTCCTGATAGTGAATAACTCTTAGGAGATCTGATGGTTTTATAAAGGACAGTTCCCCTGCACACACACATCTTGCCTGCTGCCATGTAAGACATGCCTTTGCTTCTCCTTTGCCTTCCACCATGATTGGGAGGCCTCCAGAGCCATGTAAAACTGTGAGCCCATTAAACCTCTTCCCTTTATAAATGACCCAGTCTTGAGTATGTCTTTTTAGCAGCATGAGAACAGACTAATACAGTAAATTGGTACCAGGTAGTAGGGCACTGCTATAAAGATATTCAAAAATGTGGAAGCAACTTTGGAACTGGGTAACAAACAAAAGTTGGAACAGTTTGGAGGGATCAGAACAATACAGGAATATGTGGGAAATTTTGAAACTTCTTAGAAACTTGAAGAGCTCAGAAGACAGAAAGATGTGGGAAAGTTTGGAACTTCCTAGAGACTTGTTGAATGGCTTTGACCAAAATGCTGATAGTGATATGGACAGTCGAGTCCAGGCTGAGGTGGTCTCAGATGGAGATGAGGACCTTGTTGGGAAGTGGAGCAAAGGGGATTCTTGTTATGCTTTAGCAAAGATACGGGTGCATCTCTGCCCCTGCCCTGGAGATCTGTGGAACTTTGAACTTGAAAGAGGTGATTTAGGGCATCTGGTAGAAGAAATTTCTAAGGAGCAAAGTGTTCTAGAGGAAGGAGAGCATAAAAGTTTGAAAGATTTGCAACCTGAGGATGTCATACAAAGAAAAACCCATTTCCTTGGGAGAAATTCATGCGGCAGAAGAAATTTAGGTAACCAGGCACCAGATGCTAATCACCAAGACAACGAGAAAAGTGTCTCCAGGGCATGTCAGAGAGCTTTGCAGCAGCCCCTGCCCTAACAGGCCCAGAGGCCTAGAAGAGAAAAACTATTCCATGGACTGGGTCCAGGGCCCCCCTGCTGTGTTCAGACTCTGGACTTGGTGCCTACATCCCAGTCACTTCAAGCTCAAGCCATGGCTAAAAGGGGCCAAGGTACAGCTTGGGCTGTGCCTTCAGAGTATGCAAGCCCAAGGTCTTGGCAGCTTTCATGTAGTGTTGAGCCTGTGGGTACACAGAAGTCAAGAACTAATGTCTGAGGACATGTGCCTGGATTTCAGAGGATGTATTGGAAACGCCTGGATGTCCAAGTAGAGGTGTGCTGCAGGGGCAAACCTCATGGAGAACCTATGCCAGGGCAGTGCAGAGTGGAAATGTGGGGTGGAGCCCTCACACAGAGTTCTCACTGGGACACTGCCTAGTGGAGCTCTGATAACAGGGCCACTATCCTCCAGACCCCAGAATGGTAGATCCACTAACAGCTTGTACCATGTACCTGGCAATGCTGCAGATATTCAATGCCGGCCCATGAAAGCAGCTGGGAGTGGGGCTGTACCCTGCAAAGACAAGGGGTGAAGTTTCCCAAGACCATGGGAACCCAGCTCTTGCGTCAGTGTGACCTGGATATAAGACATGAAGTCAAAGGAGATCATTTTGGAACTTTAAGAATTGAATGCCCTGCTGGACTTTGGGCTGGCATGAAGCCAGCAGCCCCTACCTTTTGGCAATTTGTTTTTCTATTTGGAATAGGTATATTTACTCATTGCCTGTACCCCCATTGTATCTAGAAAGTAACTAACTTGCTTTTCATTTTACAGGCTCACATGCGGAAGGAACTTGCCTTGTCTCAGATGAGACTTTGGACTGCGGAGTTTTTTTTTTATTGCATTTTAGGTTTTGGGGTACATGTGAAGAACATGCGAGATTGTTGCATAGGTACACACATGGCAGTGTGATTTGCTGCCTTCCTCCCCCTCACCTATATCTGGCATTTCTCCCCATGCTATCTCTCCTCAACTCCCCACCCACCGCTATCCCTCCCCCTGTTTCCCCCCGACAGACCCTAGCGTGTGATGCTCCCCTCCCTGTGTCCATGTGTTCTCATTGTTCACACCCACCTATGAGTGAGAACATGTGGTGTTTGATTTTCTGCTCTTGTGTCAGTTTGCTGAAAATGATGGTTTCCGGGTTCATCCATGTCCCTACAAAGGACACGAACTCATCGTTTTTGATGGCTGCATAGTATTCCATGGTGTATATGTGCCACATTTTCCCTGTCCACTCTATCATCGATGGGCATTTGGGTTGGTTCAAGGTCTTCGCTATTGTAAACTGTGCTGCAATGAACATTCGTGTACATGTGTCCTTATAGTAGAACGATTTATAATCCTTTGGATATATACCCAGTAATTAGATTGCTGGGTCAAATGGAATTTCTATATCTAGGTCCTTGAGGAATCGCCACACTGTCTTCCACAATGGTTGAACTAATTACACTCCCACCAACAGTGTAAAAGTGTTCCTATTTCTCCACATCCTCTCCAGCATCTGTTGTCTCCAGATTTTTTAATGATCACCATTCTAACTGGTGTGAGGTGGTATCTCAATGTAGTTTTGATTTGCATTTCTCTAATGACCAGTGATGATGAGCATTTTTTCATATGTTTGTTGGCCTCATGTATGTCTTCTTTTGTAAAGTGTCTGTTCATGTCCTTTGCCCACTTTTGAATGGGCTTGTTTTTTTTTTTTTTCTTGTAAATCTGTTTTAGTTCTTTGTAGATTCTGGACATCAGCCCTTTGTCAGATGGGTAGATTGCAAAGATTTTTTCCATTCTGTTGGTTGCTGATTCACTCTAATGACTGTTTCTTTTTGCTGTGCAGAAGCTGTGGAGTTTGATTAGGTCCCATTTGTCTATTTTGGCTTTTGTTGCCAATGCTTTTGGTGTTTTGGTCATGAAGTCCTTGCCTATGCCTATGTCCCAAATGGTATTGCCTAGGTTTTGTTCCAGGATTTTGTGGTGGTCGGTCTTATGTTTAAATTTTTAAGCCATCTGGAGTTAATTTTAGTGTAAGTTGTCAGGAAGGGGTCCAGTGACTTCTAAAGGGTACAGGGTTTCTTTTAGGGTTGATGAAAATATTATGGTATTAGATAGTGATGATAGTTGCACAACTCTAGAATATACTAAAAACTACTAAATTGTGCACATTACATGGGTGACTTATTGCATGTAAATTATGTTTTAATGAATCTGTTTTTTTTTTTGAGTTAAGGCTTTGGTGGACTGGTGGGAAGGCGTAATTGGTTTTGAAAAGTGAGGCCATGAGATTTGGGAGGGAGCCAGTGATGAAATGATATGGTTTGAGTCTGTGTTTCCACCCAAATTTTATCTGTAATGGTAGCTCCCCAAATCCCCACATGTTGTAGGAGGGACCCAGTAGGAGGTAATTGAATCATGGGGACAGGTCTTTCCTGTGCTGTTCTCCTGATAGTGAATAAGTCTTATAAGATCTGATGGTTTTATAAGGTGGAGTCCCCCTGTACATGCTCTCCTGCCTGTTACCATGTAAGACATGCCTTTGCTTCTCCTTTGCTTTCTGCCATGATTGTGAGGCCTCTTGAGCCATATGGAACTGTGTGTCCACTAAACCTCTTTTCTTTGTCAATTACTCAGGCTCAGGTATGTCTTTATTAGCAATGTGAGAACAGACTAATACATTATCCATCCCACTCCATGCATATATACATATATATATATAATATATATTTATACATATATATATTTGTAACAGAGTCTCGCTCTATTGCCTAGGGTGGAGTGCAGTGGCACAGCCTTGGCTCACTGCAACCTCCGCCTCCTGAGTTTAAGTGATTATCCTGCCTCAGCCTCCTGAGTAGCTGGCACTACAGGTGCCCACCACCATGCCTGGCTAATTTTTGTATTTTTAATAGAGACGGGGTTTCACCCTGTTGGCCAGGCTGATCTCAAACTCCTGACCTCAAGTGATCCACCTGCCTTGGCCTCCCAACATGCTGAGATTACAGGTGTGAGCCACCATGCCCGGCCCTATGCATATATTTTTATACCACATATTCAGAGGTTCCCTTATCACTTACGATGCTGTACTATAGTTAAACCTATGTTCCCAAGCATTCTTATAAACCCCAATCTCTGGTTCCACTCAATGTTTCTAGGAAAATTATCATCTCCTCACAATATTCAGACCATTTACCTTTGCTTTATTCAAAGAATGAGCATCCATACTTTTTTATTTTGAAAATATTCACCACAATCTTCTTTAAAGGATTTGACACACAAAGAATTGTAATTTTCCTGCAAACATGTTACTGGAGATACAAGTAGAGATGTAGTGAGCTCACTCCTGTATAAACCAACATGGGCCCTTTTCTTCTATGGTTGGGGGAAGGAAGTGCCTTAATTTTTATTTATTAAGAAATCAAATGCTTATACACTATGGGCAGAAATGTAGATTACCTCAGCTGCTGTGAAAAGCAGTTTGTACAATTCTAAAAAAACTTAACACAGAACTGTCATTCCACCAGCAATCCTATTACTGGGTATATATCCAAAGGAATATAAAATTTCTACCGTAAAGACACATGCACACGTATGTTGATTGCAGCACTATTCACAATCGCAAAGACATGGACCTAACCTAGAAGCCCATCAAGTGTGGACTAGATGAAGACAATGTGCTACATATAGCTATGGAATACTATGCAGCTATACAAAATGAGAACGTAACCGTGGAATACTCTTGCAGCTATACAAAATAATGACTGCAACATGGATGCAGCCGGAGTCCATTATCCTAAGCAAATTAATGCAGAAACAGAAAACCAAATACTCATGTTTTCACTTATACATGGGAGCTAAACACTGGGTACTCATGGACATAAAGATGGGAATAATAGACACTGGGGACTACTAAAGTGGGGGAGAGGAAGAGAGGAGCAAGGACTGGAAAACTATCGGGTACTATACTCACAACTTGTTCAACCGTCATGCAGAGGAAAAACTTTTTTGTCACTTGGCATTTTTGTAGGTCCCAGACCCCATAATCTACCAATTACATGAGCTTATCCCACATGTTTCTTGGAGAGATGTAGCCTTCAATATGTCTTTCACAGTCTTTCAAAAGTTCTAAAGAACTGATATGAATCAGATCAAACCACTCAAAGACTGTTGGTTAACCGTTGCCCTAATATCTAATCTGGGAGTTTACAGACATTTGTTCTATTATTTCTGATGAGGTACACACCAGCTGTGACCTTTAGCAAAGTCAACTGCAATATTTGATACTCATTTTTCTCCTTCATAAGATAAATATAATAATAATATATATGTCAAAGCGTTGCTATGATGATTAAATGTGATTATAAATAAAATGGAGCACTTAGCATAAACATGGTACATAGTAAAGGGCCAATAAAAGGCAGCTATATAGTTATTTACTAAAACTTTATTTTAATGATATAGTCCATAAGTTGCTTTTGAAAATTCTCATAGTTAGTGCTCCATGACTAGAACTTTTAAAACAATGCTGTACTTTATCGTCAGAGGAATGACAGCGAATTCTCCAAAATGTTTTTCCAAAAGCTAGGCTCTGAAAAGAAGGAGGCTCACGTTATTCTTTCTGGCCCAGTCGCGAGTTGTTTGCATAAATTATCTTCAATGCTAATAATGTTACTTTATTCTATGTATTTTTTTACGTTAAGTTAATGTGAATGAACAATAACTTGAAATACGATTAAGCACCGTATCTAAGAAATAAGGAGATGTAGCCAGGCTTAATGGCACAAGCCTGTAATCCTAGAGCTTTGGGAGGTCTAGGCAGGAGGATTGCTTTAGGCCAGGAGTTTGAGACTAGCCTGGGAAACATACCAAGACCCTATCTCTCCAAAAAAAAAAAAAAAAAAATAGTTGGGCATTATAAATAGTCCCAACAACTCAAGAGGCTGAGGCAGGAAGACTGCTTGAGCCCAGGAGTGCAAGGCTGCAGTAATTTAGGGTTTGTCACTTAACTGCAGCCTGGGTAACAGAGTGACATGTTGTCTCTAAAAAACATAATAATAATTAATTAAAGGAAAGGAATAAACAAATCCAGTGAGTAACTTGAGTAATTCCAGTTGGACTGGTTTTACAACCTGATGATAGTGAGATTTAGGAGAAAAATCATAAGTTCTTTTATGAAGAACAAATATGTAGGCTCTACAGTAAATTCTCTCAATTCCAAGTTCCAATGTTTGCAAATATACCCTCACTGTAGCTTATTAGCGTCTGACCATCTGTGATACTTTTTCAGATTCTTAAACAATTGCCACATTTCAAAGGTCATACATGGAACGTGATTAAGAATTCTTAGTCAAGAATCAGCATTGATTTTAATAATATTATTTACGATGGCTATTTTTGTAGAGGGACTTTTATCAGACAAGTATATTACAGTTGGCCCTCCATAGTTGCAGGTTCCATATCTGCAGATTCAGCCAGTCACGCATAGAAAATATTTTGAAAAAAATAAAAAATAAAAATAGAAAATGTAAAACACATTATGCCAACTGTTATAGACTTTACATTGTATTAGGTATCAGTAATCTAGGCAGGATATGCATAGGTGATATACAAATACTATGCCATTTTATGTCAGGGACTTGAGCATCCGCAGATCTTGGTATCTGAAGGGGCCCTGGAAACAATCCCCTGGGGATATCATGGGATGACTGCAAGTGGTCTTTTGTAGAGATTACTTTTAATCCTGTGGTAACTCCATGGTGTATACATAATCACCACCATCTTCAGATGAGGATATAGAAGCTCAAAGAGTTTCATAAAGTTATCAAAGTCACATAACATATGTTACTAACCTATAACTCAGGTCTGTCACAGCTGCCATGTTCTTTCTAATCAGCCGCACTGCTTCTTCCAGAAATCTCCTGTTTTGGGACCATATAGGCCTTATATGATGATGGCTGAAACTGATTCTTCCAATGCAATAAAACTCTTGATGTTTAAAAAATAAGTAAAAATCTAAAAATCAGTAGAAACAAAGGGATTCAAAAATTGTATTTGTTTATATCAGAATTTTATTTTTGCTTTCTTGGGCTATGTATTATTCAACAATGCCCCTCTTTCAGGGTTCATTATGCATTCTCCTCAGTAACGTTTAAGAGATTTTTAAACAAGAGCCTTATCCAAGTTGTCACTGTTAAATTTTAATCCCCTAAAGCAAATGGTCACACCGAAAGGGTGCTGCAGATGACTAAGGTCCCTGCAGCAAATTGCTTCAGGGTCCTAACCAAAGGGACTGAGGCAGGTTTCTAATCTTTCTACACATCAACAGCAGAAGCAGTCTGGCAATCTTGATAATCAAGTGGTATCTCAATACCAGTTTCAAACATTTAAAGGAGACCTTGATGGGAACTTAAAACATAAACATTGCTTGTGCTTTGATTGTATCTATGCTTTCATTTTAACAAGAACACCTAATATTTGGTGGAACTAGATTCCTTATCTCAGGTATTCTCAGCTTCAATGTCAGTCTCTCAGAGGACATCCTGAAACGCAAACCACTACTTCGTTAAAACAGTCTCTTCCTCTGAAATCTTTTTTGGTTTCCATGTGTTTAATTTTACTTTGCTTTTATATTTCCTGTCCACTCCCTAGTAAAACACTAACTCAATCAGAACCATATCTTATTAGTATAATTATTCACTGTATTCCTAGTTCCTAAGGAGTTTCTGGAGCATCATAGGAGCTCAATAAACAAGCCATGAAGGAACCTGTGGCTGTAGAATTTACAGAGTGTAGGCTGTACATGGAGAGTAGAAATGAGGCAGGAAAACAGGGTCTGGAGGCAGATACCATAAGGCCAACTCACACTGACTTGTTAGAACTAAATCAAAAGGAAAACCCCAAACTTTCCACGGCCCAGTAACAAAAAGACCAGAGACTACTTACACGCTTTGCAACCCCCACCCCCTCTTTTCTGCAAGGTAGATGAACAACTGAAAGGACCTCTGATTGCGTACCTCCCATAACCAGTAAGGCTGGTCATGCGCCAAGTCTTTATTTGCATAGGAGTGTAACTTTGTAACTTCACTTCAGCCTCTGGTTGATCACTTTCTGCAACCAATGAGACTGATTGTGGGCTACTACTTCATTTACACAGGGTGTACATCAAGTAACCAATGGGAAACTTCCAGAGGGTATTTAAACCCAAGAAAATTCTGTAACCGGGCTCTTGAACCCCTATGCTCAGGTCCACTCCCAGCCTGTGGAGTGTACTTTTGTTTTTGTAAATCTCTCTTGTTACTTCATTCTCTCCTTGCTTTTTTTTGTGTTTTCTCCAATTATTGGTTGAAGATGCCAAGAACCTGGACACCCTCCACTGGTAACAGAAGAGCTGAGTATAGCATTTCCAGGTTGATTAGTTGTCAAGGTCTTCATTTTTAAAGGGTTTGTTGAAGCAAAACCATCTAAAGTATTTATTCTGGAGCCACCTGAAATTGATTTTTCACACACATCTAAAGCTTGCTCATGGACACTGTATTATTCTGCTTCACACTGCTGAATACAGCATACCTGAGACTGGGTAATTTATAAAGAAGAAGTTTAATGGACTCTCAGTTCCACGTGGCTAGGGAAGCCTTACAATCACATTGGAAAGTGAAAGTCATGTCTTACATGGCAGCAGACAGAGAGAATGAGAGCCAAGGGGGAAACCCCTTATAAAACCATTACATCTCAAGGGACTTATTCACTACCATGAGAACAGTACGGGGGAAAGCCCACCTCTATGATTCAATTACCTCCTAGTGGGTCCCTCCCATGACTCATGACAATTGTAGGAGCTACAATTCAAGATGACAGTTGGGTGGTGACACAGCCAAACCATATGAGCCACCAAGTGAAGAAAGTTTTCTGTGGCCACCACAGCTGTTGAAGCCATGGAATTTGTACTTTCACTTTTTAGAATACAAAAGAAGGCTTGTAGAAGGTGTCAAAGAAACTGTTAGTTAAAAAGGATACAATTCTGCATTTCTCAAGGGGCATAATACATTAATTAAATTAATATTTATTAAAAAATACTGTTTATCATATGTCAGGCACTGTGTTTGAGCACGTTTCTAGACTTGTGTCCATGGTGAGCAAAACCAGATAATTCTCAAAGCTCAAAAGAGTCAAACTCTGTAAAATATTTGAAGAGATTTATTCTGAGCCAAATATGAGTGACCATGACCCGTGACACAGCCTTCAGGAAGTCCTGAGAACATGTGCCCAAGGTGGTCAGAGTGCAGCTTGGTTTTATACATTTTAGGGAGGCATAAGACATCAGTTCAACACATTTAAGAAATGCATTGGTTTGGTTCAGAAATGAGGGACAACTTAAAGCAGCAGGGGAATAGGGAGATGGGCTTCAATTGGTTGAGTTTGTCTAAAGACCTAGGATCAAAAGAAAGGAATGTCTGGATTAAGATAAGAAGTTGTGGAGATCAAAGTGTTATCATGCAGATGAAGCTTTTGGCTAGCAGGCTTCAGAGAGAATAGGTTATAAAATGTTTCTTATCAGACTTAAAGTCTGTGTTGATGTTAATGGCTGCTGGAGAGGTATAATGAGGCAGGTTCACCCCCCACTTCCTATCATGGCCTGAAACAGTCTCTCAGGCTAAATTTTAAAAAAGCCCTGGCTAAGGAGGAAGTCCATCCAGGTGTTTGGAGGGCCTTAGAATTTTATTTTTGATTTACAGTTAAATGCTCTCCAATGACTTTCCAAATATACCTCTTATCCTACCCTTCAAAGCCCTGCTACGATCTGTCTCATTTTCTCTCTGACCGGATCTCCTAGGATACCTTGTCACTTACACTATTCGAATACACACTGATTTCCTTGTTACTCATTGAGAACACCAAGGTTTATTCTAACCTAAGAAAGTTGTATTTTCCCCTATGCTTCAATGTATTCCCCCTGACCTTCACTCTCCTCTATCCACATCGTTCCATAGCTGACTTGTCTATAATTCAGATCTGGAAAGTGGCATTGTTTAATAAGTCAATGTTAAGTAGCCATGTAACAGTACTCTATCATATTACCTATTCTATTTCTCTGAAAAACACATTTCTATTGAAAATTTTATATATACATTTATTTATGTATTTGCCTATTTTCATTTCTCCCTACTCAGAATGTGAGCTTTGTCAGAGAAGGGATCTTTTCTGACTACCAGGGATTCTTATTGGTTTGCTTTTTGCTGCATATACTGTATCTAGAATAGGGTTTGATACATAGTAGATTCTCATATATATTTGTTAAATGAAAAATGAATAGACATTTGTCAAATAAAAGCAATAAATATATAATTGCAAGAGTGCTGAGTACTGTGAAGAAGTTCAGGGGATTTTGATGAAGAAAAATACCGGTAGGATGTAGGGGAGGCTACTTTAGGTAAACACATTAACCAAGTGCTCTCTATGGGGGTGGTAATTTGAGACCTGATAGAAGAGAAGGAGCCGGTGATAGAAAATGTGATAGAAAGGTTCTACTATTTTTTCTGCCACCTATTTTTTACACATTTATTTTAACTTTTTATTTTAAAATAGTTATGGATTCACAGAAAGTTGCTAAGATACTACAGAGATGTTCTGTGTGCTAGTCATCCAACTTTCCTCAAAAAAACTACAGTACAAGGCCAGGCATGGTGGCTCACGCCTGTAATCCCAGCACTTTGGGAGGCCAAAGTGGGCAGATAACGAGGTCAGGAGTTCGAGAACAGCCTGACCAACATAGTGAAACCCAGTCTCTAGTAGAAATACCAAAATTAGCTGGGCGTGGTGGCGTGTGCCTGTAATCCCAGCTACTCAGGAGGCTGAGGCAGAAGAATTGCTTGAACCCGAGAGGCGGAGGTTGCACTGAGCTGAGGTCACACCACTGCACTCCAACCTGGGTGACAGAGCGAGACTCCATTATAAGAAACATTAATAAATTAAAAATAAAAAAAAAACAGAAAAACTATAGTACAATAGCAATATCAGGAAATTGACACTGGTACAATATTTGTGTGTAGTCCTATGCCATTTTATCACACATGTAGGTTGGTGTAAACACTATCACAATCATACTACAAAACTACTTCATCACCGCAAAAGATCACCCTCAAGCTGCTGCTTTATATTTTTCTCAGTTCCTTTGATTTTCTGCAGTTATGTGCTGTGGTGATTTGAGGGTGAGGTCAGTACAAAATTGTTTCTATTCCATAAAGGACTGTTTATAGAGAATGTATCCATCCATCCCCTGTGTAACTACTTCCAGTAAGGCAGGATTTGTCAGGAGATTTTGAAAGCAAGTTATACACTTGGGTCAAATAGTGCCCTGAATCATTTACAACATATTCAAAATTGCATGTGTTAGAGTAATAATTTTATGGTTCACATTCAATTACTGCTGTCCTAAAATCAGCAGGGTCTTGCTCTACTACAAGGTCAGATGCAAATTGTTTCCCCACTGTGCCAAAAAAAAAAAAAAAAATTAGATTTTCATAAAACCTAACCTGAAGTGTGCTGAGGAAATTAATTCCATTAGAGTACTAGCTTCTGCCTTCAGATTACCTGGGCTTTCTGAAAGATCTGTTTTGTAATATTTCTCTTTTTCTACTATAGTCTCATTTGGAGATTAAAATTTTAAAAATACTTTGGGCAAATCTGACTCTTCTTTCTCGATCTTTACTCATTACCTCATTATACAGTCGTGTCTCATTGACAATACTAAGCATTGGGACTAAGACTAGCAAAGAAACGTTTTTCATGAGATGGTTATTAACCTGACAATCCTCATAGATTGTCACCCCATACAGCCTTCTTGTCCCTAAAGAAAATTTGAGCAAAGTTCTCCATGCACAATGCTTCTGAAGCTCTGGGCAGCTGCTCTCTTTCAGAGACTCTAAAAACATGATGAAATTATGTCACCAGAAGCAGTTCAATTGCCAGTGGACCAGCTGCCGTTTTGTGTAGACAGATTTATCAGAGGGTTTAATGCTGAGAATAACCTCAAGTATGGGGACATTGTAATTATGAATTCCAAATGGAAGAATTCACAACCAAAGATATCATCACAACATAATGCATCTGAATCTGTGTCCTCTGCTCCCCCTAGGATTAAATATCACCATAGCACAAATAGGCAATTTATCTGCAGTGTCAGCCTTTAAAAAATTGTATTGAGCATCCTTGAATTTTCGTAAGTTTAAACTAAGAAGGGGAACACACACACACACACACTCACTCACTTTTAGGACTTGAGGACAGATGGAAAATGCATGTAGGAAGAAATTTCTCACCATAAATATTCCAAAATCACTGTATTGATCATTTTATTTAATATGTTACACATTATTAGGAAGTGTCCTAAAATTCTGTGTGTTAGAGAGATTACTGGTTGTCATTTGAAAGGCTATATTAAATGGGGTTTGGCACACAAATCAGTTGAGAGGGAGAAGCAAGGTGGCTAAATAAAAAACTCCACCAATTATTTTCTCCACAAGAACACCAAGGTAACAACCGTCTACACGGAAAAATCATCTTCGTAAGAACCAAAAATTAGGTGAGTACTCATAGTACCTGGTTTTAACCTTGTATCACTGAAAGAGGCACCGAAGAGATAGAACAAACAGCTCTGAATTGTGGAGGCCACCCCTTCCTACCCCCAGCAGCAGCAGTGAGGTGCTGAGACCATCCCTGGACATTATGGGAGGGAGAACACAGCAATTGTCAAGCATTTAACTCGGTGCTGTCCTGTTAAAGCACAAAGACAAACTGGACCAAACTCAGCAGACACTCACCAGCAGAGAGAGCATTTAAGCCAGCCCTAGCCAGAGGGGAACCATCAATCCCATGGCTGGAAACACCAGTTGGAAATTGAGCGCCAGCAAACCTCACCACTCAGGGCTCCAGCACTCTCTGTCTCCACGTAAACCTGAAAGGCGGTACAGGCCATAAGGACTGGAACTCTTAGGTAAGGTCTAGTGGTAAACTAGGCCAAGAGACAGTGGACTGGATGGGCACATGACACACTGAGACACAAGCTGGGGCAGCAAAAGGAGTGCTGGCATCAGCGCTCCCCCAAATCCCACACTGCACAGCTCACAGCTCTAAAGGAGACCTCATTCTTCTACTTGAGGAGAGGAAAGGAAAGAGTGGGGAGGATTTTGTCTTGCATCTTAGATACCAGCTCAGTCACAGAAAGATAGGGCACTGGTCAGAGTCATGATGCCTCAAAGACAAAAAAAAAAGTTCCAGGCTTTAGTGTCCAAAAGACATTTCTAGATGCATTCTGGGCAAGACGAAACTCACTATCTTGAAGGAAAGGACCCAGTCTTTCCAAGGTAAATTACCTGCAAACTAAAGAGCCCTTGGGCTCTGAATACCCAGCAACAACACTGAGGTGACACACTGAGGGATTTGGAAGAGCCTCTGAGAGTTGCTTGCTTCAAGTGAGACTCAATACATTAGGAGCTGGAGTAACTATGAGGTAAAACTCTTTGTGCTTGAGAAAAGCAGAGGGAAAAGGAAAGGGGGCTTTGTCTTGCACCTTAGGTACTAGCAAGGCCACAGAGTGATAGAGCAACAGATGGGCTATTGAGGTCCCTGTATGTACAATTTGATACTTAAACAGCATTTCTGGACCTGCCCTGGACCAGCAGTGAGCCCACTGCCCTGAAGGGTGAGTCTCAGGCCAGGCAGCATTCATCACAAGCTGACTTAAGAGATTTGAGGCCTTAAGGAAACATTGCTGGTAGTCTGGCAATACAACTCCTGGCCTATAGTGGTGGTGGCTGCAGAGCGAGGCTCCTCTACTTTCGGAGAAGGGATGGAAGAGTGAGAAGGACTGCATGTTGTGGTTTGATTTCCCACTCAGCTGCAATATAATAAAACACTACATAGATTTCTAAGGTTTTTGGTTGCAGTCCCTGACTCTTAGAAAACACTTTTCGACCAACTAGAGGACTGGGAAACCTTGCCACCCTGAGGCGAAGGACACAGGAATAGCTGGCACTGCCACCTGCTGATTATAGAGCCCAAGGGCATTGAGCAAACATAAGCAGTAGCCAGGCAGTGGTTACAGCAAGCCTCGGGCAAGAGCCAGCACAATCATAGTGGTGGTGGGCACAGGGCTGTTTCTGTCACTGCATACCCAGTTTTAAGTGACTTAGAAGAGTGAGAGAAGCTCTGTAAGTTTTGGAGAAAATACGAAAAGAGAACAAGAGTCTATGGCTGGTAATCCAGAGGATTCTCCCAGATCTTGTCCAAGATCCTCAAGGTGGTACCTCTATGAATCTGCAAGAACTACAGCATTACTAGGCTTGAGGGTACCCCCAAAGCAGGTACAGCTTAGATCACCAGACCTAAGTGCTTTTAAATATCTGGAAAGGCTTCCCAAGTACAATGGCTGCAGTTAAGCTCAGAAAGTAAAGACTGCAATAAGTACCTAACTCTCCAATACCTGGACACCAAGAGCATCTACTAACATTAACACCATCCAGGAAAACTTGACCTCACCAAATGAAATAAATAAGGCACCAGGCACCAATCTTGGACAAACAGAGATATGTGACCTTTCAGAAACACAGTTCAAAATAGCTGGGTTGAGGAAACTCAAAGAAATTCAAGATAACACCGAGAAAGGAAATTAGAATTCTATCAGATAAATCTAACAAAGAGATTGAAATAATTAAAATGAATTGAGCAGAAATTCTGAAGCTAAAAAATACAATTGTCATACTGAAGAATGCGTGAGAGTCCCCACCCCTTTTTTTTTTTGAGATGGAGTCTTGCTCTCATCGCCAGGCTGGAGTGCAGTGGTGGAATCTCGGCTCACTGCAACCCCCGCCTCCCGAGTTCAAGTGATTCTTCCACCTCAGCCTCCCGAGTAGCTGGGACCACAGGCACATGCCACCACGCCAGGCTAATTTTTGTATTTTTAGTAGAGACAGCGTTTCACCATGTTGGCCAGGCTGGTCTTGAACTCCTGACCTCAGGTGATCAGCCTGCCTCGGCCTCTCAAAGTGCTGGGATTACAGGCATGAGCCACCATGCCCGGCCCCAAAATAAGTTTTTTTTTTCTGACTGCAACATCCGCCTCCTGGGTTCAAGTGATTCTCCTGCCTCAGCCTCCTGAGTAGTTAAGATTACAGGCATGAACCACCACACCCTGCTAATTTATTGTTTTTTTAGTAAAGATGGGGTTTCACCATGTTGGCCAGGCTGGATTTGAACGCGTGTCCTCAAGTGATCCACCCACCTCCGCCTCCCAAAATACTAGGATTCCAGACATGAGCCATTGCACCTGGCCCCAAAATAGGTTTTTAATATCAAAATAATCTTTTAAGAATATGTGAGGTCATGGATATGCTAATTAATTAGCTTGATTGCAGTAATGATTTCACACAGTATAGCAAAACATTGCAAGGTACGATTTACATGTATACAAGCCTACCCCCGAGGTGTATTGTGTGTCACTTTATTGCTCTTTGCATGTATTGTGATTTTTACAAATTAAAGGTTTGTGGCAACCCCATGCACAGCAAGTCTATTGCCACCATTTTTCCAATATCATGTGCTTACTTTGCATCTCTGTTGAATTTTGGTAATTCTCACGGTATTCTAAATGTTTATATTATTATTATATCTGTTATGGTAATCTGTGATCAGCTATCTGGATGTTTTACTATTGTCATTATTTAGGGTCCCACAAACCACGCCTATGTAAGATGGCAAAGTTAATCTATAAACACTGTGTTCTGACTGCTCCAGCCATACTCATTTCTCTCCCTCTTGTTGGGCCTTCCTATTCTCTACAGACACGAGAATATTAAAATTGGCCAATTAATGACCCTACAATGGCCTATAAGTGTTCAAGTGAAAAAAGAGTTGCATATCTATCACTTGAAATCAAAAGCTAGAAATGATGAAGCTTAGTGAAGAAGGTGTGTTGAAAACTGAGATAGATAGCAAGCTAGGCCTCTTGTGCCAAATAGCCATGCTGTGAATGCAAAGGAAAAGTTTTTGGAGAAATTCAAAAAGTACTACTCCAGTGAACACATGAATGATAAGAAAGCAAAACAGCCATATTGATGATATGGGGAAAGTGTTAGGGCTCTTTATAGAAGACAAGACTATCCACAACATTCCCTTAAGCCAAAGCTTATACCAGAGCAAGGTTCTAACTTTTTTCAATTCTTTGAAGGTCAGGAGAGGTGAGGAAGCTATAGAAGAAGAGTTGGAAGCTCATAGAGGTTGGTTCATGAGGTTGAAGGAAGGAAGCCATGTCTTTGTTGAAGAAACAAGTGCTGATGTGGAAGGTGCAGCAAGTTCTCCAGAAGATCTAGCTAAGATAATTGATGAAGGTGGCTATACTCAATAAAAGGTTTTTAATGTAGACAAAACAGCTTTATATTGGAAGAAGATGCCATCTAGGTCTTTCATAGCTAGATAGAAGTCAGTTCCTGGCTTCAAAGCTTCAAGGGACAGGCTGACTCTTGTTAGGGGCTAATGCAGTTGGTGACTTTAAGTTGAAGCCAATGCTTATTGACTATTCCAAAAATCCTAGTGTTATTAAAAATTATGCTAAATTACTTTTTCTTTTTCCTATAAATGGAACAATAAAACTTGGAAGTCAGCACATCTGTTTGCTGCATAGTTTACTGAATATTTTAAGCCCACTGATGGCACTTACTGCTCAGAAAAAAAAAAGATTCCTTTCAAAATAGTACATGTTCACTGAAAATTCACCTGGTCAGCTAAGAGCACAGATGAAGATGTATAAGGAAATTAATATTGTTTTCACACCTGCTAACACAATATCTGTTCTGCAGCCTATGGATCAAGAAGTAACTTTGCCTTTCAAGTCTTATGATTTAAGAAAGACCTTTTGGAAGGTGATAGCTGCCATAGATAGTGATTCCTCTGACAGATCTGAGCGAAGTCGATTGATAGCCTTCTTAAAAGGATTTGTTATTCTAGACGCCATTGAGAACATTCAAGATTCACGAGAAGAGGTCAAAATATCAACATTAAGGATGTTTGGAAGACGTTGATTCCAACCCACATGAATTACTTTGAGAGATTTAAGACTTCAGTAGAAGAAGTAACAGCCAATGTGGTAAAAATAGCAAGAGAATCAGACTTAGAAGTGGAGCCTGAAGATGTGACTGATATGCTGAGTTCTCATGATGAAACATCAATGGATGAGAAGTTGCTTCTTATAGATGAGCAAAGAAAGAGGTTTGTTGAGATGGCATATGCTTCTGGTTAAGATGCTGTGAACATTGTTGAAATGACAACAAAGGATTTAGAATGTTACATAAGCTTAGTTAATAAAGAGGTGGTAGAGTTTGAGAGGATTGACTTCACTTTCAACAGAATTTCTTCTCCGTGTAAGATGCTATCAAACAGCATAGCATGCTACAGAGAAATCTTTCATGAAAAGAAGAATTAATGGATACAACAAATTTCACTCTTGTCTTATTGTAAGAAATTGCCACAGTTACCCCAGACTTCGGCAACCTCCACCATAGTCAGCAGCTATCAACGTGGAGACACAACTCTCTACCAACAAAAAGATTATGACTCGCTGAAGATTCAGAGGACTGTTAATACTTTTTGGTGATAAAGTATTTTAATTAGATATGTACATTGTTTTTTTAGACATAATGTTATTGCACACTTAATAGACTACTATGGTATAAGCATAGCTTTCATATTCACTGGGGAAAAAAACATTTAACTCACTTTATTGTGATACTTGTCTTATTATTGTGGTCTAGAACTGAACCCACAATATATCACCAAGGTATGCCTTTACAATTTCAATCATACCCCAATGAAGCTAGAAAGAAAGAATATATAGAAGACACATTAAAAATGAGATAAAATTTGAAATAATAACTAGAAATGTATAAAACAAATTCATTTTTCTTAGTGGCTCTGTCCAATAACCTTCAGAAACATGTTTGTTTTTTAAAATATTCTCTTCAGTTTATCTCTAAGGTCTCTTGACAATATATCTGCTTTATTTTCAAAGGTTATTAGCATTATCACTGTAGTGTCACTCTAGTAAATGATTAATGCATACCACAAATGTGTAATATATTTTAAATTACAGTGTTTACCCAACTGTCAGTTTTTTTAGTAGGTGATTTAGGCTCAATTTATTTGTAGATTTTTTTTGAGCAAGTTCTCTAGCTACATTCTCTCTCTTTCCAGGCTAAATGATTATAGCAATAGGTGTAGCTAAAAGTCCACAAAAAACAACTGTAGTATTAAATTTATATGAAAAAGCTGTGTGTTGTATTAAGCATAACTCAAATCAGAGTTTGAATCTTTGACATAACTGTGGATATTTGATTTACATGAAATATGAAGCAGAAATAGCCATGTATTAGCAGCCGTAGATGAAAACTTAGAAGATACATTTCTTTTTTTCTAATGAGAATATTATTTTTTTAGTCACTGTTAGAATTTCTCTAATGGATGAGTCATGATTAATTCAATATCTGTACTCATACCCACGCTGCGCATGAAAAAATTGGAGTCAAGAAGAATAAAATGACTCAGAGAATCTTCTTTGTAACCTACCTGTAGGTATTGAAAAATGCATCCTGAGAACAGCTTGATAATATTTTCAATTTGATCAGGTATACAGGCAGGTCAATTTAAAATATTCAGTTTTACCAATTCAATTGATTATTATATAATCAATGCAATTCTTATGCCTAGAGAGACAATGGTTATAAAATGACAATATACAGTTCAAGATATAAGATATTTTTATGATTTTTTAAATTGACACGAAGAGATAAATATAAAATTGTAATGTCTTAAGAGGGGGTAAATCACACATACATTTTATAGTTTCAAACTGTTCACTTTTTATGTTCATAAAGTATGAGAATAGGAATTATCATTCTTTTTTTTTTCACTTTTCTTGTTAGTTCTATTCCTAGATATTTTATTTATTTTTGTGGCAATTATGAATGTGATTGTGTTCCTGATCTGGCTCTCTGCTTAAGTGTTGTTGCTGTATAGGAATGCCAGTGATTTTTCATATTGATTTTTTTTTTTTTTTAGAAAAAGAGAAAAGAGAAGGAAGGAAAAAAAAGAATGAAATAAAGAGAAAAAGAAGAAAAAAAAAAGGGAGAGAGAACGGGAATCTGCTCTATTGCCCAGGCTAGAATGCAGTCTACAAATGGATATAAAAGCTTTTTTTATACTAATACTAATAATTGTGTTATACAATGGAGACAGGAAGGAATAAGGGAGGAAAATAACAAACAAACAGCCAACCAATATTTCATTTAAACCTATGAAATGCTATGCAATTGCTAGGGAGTGATTTACTCCCAACCATGTGGTCACTTTTAGAATAAATGTGATGTGTTACTGAAAAAAAAATGTATATTTTGTGGATTTGGAGTAGAGAGTTCTGTAAATGTTTATTAAGTTTACTTGTTTGAGGTTTAAGTTCAAGTCCCGGGTATCCTTCTTAACCTTCTGTCTCATTAATTTGTCCAATATTGACAATGTAATGTTAAAGTCTCCCACTATTATTGTGTGGGAGTCCAAGTCTCTTTGTAAGTCACCAAGAAGTTGCCCTATGTATCTGGGTGCTCCTATATTGGGTGCGCATAGACTTAGGGTCGTTAGCTCTTCCCGTTACATTGATCACTCTACCATTATACAATGTCCTTCTTATCTCTTTCGGTTTCTATTACTTTAAAGTCTATTTTATCAGAGATGAGAATTGCAGCTGCTGCTTTTTTTTTGCTCTCCATTTGGTTGGCAAATCTTCCTCCATCCCTTTGTTTTGAGTCTCTGTATATCCTTGCATGTAAGATGGATCTGGATGCAGCTTACTGATGGGTCCTTTGAAGTGGCTGATACTGGTTGTTCCCCTCCATACATAGTGCCTCCTTCAGAAGCTCTTGTAAAGCAGGCCTGGTGGTAATGAAATCTCTGAGTACTTGCTTGTTTGCAAAAAATTTTATTTTTCCTTCACTTATGAAACTTAGTTTGGCTGGATATGAAATTCTGGGTTGAAAGTTCTTTTCTTTAAGGATGTTGAATATTGGCCCCCACTCTCTTCTGGCTTGTAGGGTTTCTGCTGAGAGATCAGCTGTGAGTCTGATAGGCTTCCCCTTGTGGGTAACCTGACCTTTCTCTCTGGCCGCCTGTAGTATTTTCTCCTTCGTTTCAACCCTGATGAATCTAATGATTATGTGCTTTGGGGTTGCTCTTTTTGAGGAATATCTTTGTGGTGTTCTCTGTATTACCTGGAGTTGGGTATTGTCTTGCCTTGCTAGGTTAGGAAAGTTTTCCTGGATAATATCCTGAAAAATATTTTCCAGCTTGGATTCATTCTCTTCATCACATTCAGGTACACCTATCAAACATAGATTAGGTCTTTTCACATAGTCCCATATTTCTTGGAGACTTTGCTCATTCCTTTTACCCTTTTTTCTCTAATCTTGTCTTCTCATTTTATTTCGTTAAGTTGGTCTTCAACCTCTGAAATCCTTTCTTCTGCTTGATCAATTCGACTGTTAAAACTTGTGCATACTTCGAAGTTCTCGTATTGTGTTTTTCAGCTCCATTAATTCACTTATATTCCTCTTTAAATTGTCCATTCTACATGAATATTTCGTGAAACCTTTTTTCAAGGTTCTTAGTTTCCTTGCATTGGGCTAGAACATGTTCTTTTAGCTCACAGAAGTTTCTCATTATCCACCTTCTGAAGCCTGATTCTGTTGATTCCTCACATTCGTTCTCAATCAGGCCTTGTTCAATTGGTGATGAGGAACTGCAATCCTCTGTAGGAGGAGAGGCATCCTGATTTCGGTTGTTTTCAGCCTTTTTGCGCTGGTTTCTTCCCATCTTTGTGGATTTATCCACCTGTCGTCTGTGTAATTGCTGACTTTCAGATTAGGTCTCTGAGTGGGACGTCCAGTTTATTGGTGATAAAGTTTTTTCTATTTCTTAATTTTCCTTCGGCGGACGCCCCCCCCCCACAGAGCTGGACCTTCCCGGGTTCAGCTGTTCTTGCTGTGAAACTCTCAATCTTCAGCAGTTCCAACTGCTGTTTTTATTTTTTTCTTTTTGTGGAGGGGGGTACCAGCCTTCCCCTGCAGCGACCCCACTATGCCAGCTGAAACAGCGGCATTAAGATTCGTGGCGCTTTTCTCCCCGGGAATCTCCCGGTCTGGTTCCCCACTTCAGTCTGCTTTTTAATCAGCTGAATGGGAGACTCTGGCCTTCCCGGAGCTCCAACGCCAACCAAAAGGGCACTGAGTCCCGTATACTCCGGACTGAGAACCGCCACGCCGGGGCGCCTGCAAACGGCCACGCCGTCCAAAAGGGTCACGCGTGGCGACCCGTGGGGCTCCTCCACCAAGAATCTCTTGGTCCGTGGGCTATGAAAATTCGTCTGAAAATGTGGCGTCCACTCACTCTCTGCGCTTTCAGTGGGAGCTACAATCCTGAGCTGCTGCTAATCGGCCATCTTGGATCTCTCCAGGAATTGTCATTCATACAAGTAAGAAGGTAGATTGTTTTATCCATGGGCACTAACATGCTAAGTTTTCTTAGATATACAAAATTCCTTCAGCGTTCTGAGAGGGACAGAGTTTCTGGGTCAATTTTGATTTCAAATTGTTCCTTTTTTCAAGACTATTAATATCTAATGAAGGCCTAACTACTACATTGGCAAAGCTAGGAAACATCTCTCTTCCTTATTGGAACTCCTCCTAGTGCCACAAAAGAAGCAACAGTTTATTAATCAATTCAACAAGTTTTTCATCAAGTATCTACAATAAACAAAACAGAGAGAGGTAGTTACGTAAATATAAAATCATAGAGGACTTGAAAGCAGAGGGACAAATAGAAAATAAATAATAATATTGTAATCCAACACAACACAACAATAAGTTTATTACATTTTAATGGTATACACCCATAAATTTAAAGGCTGAGATTATCAGAATTATTGAAATAGTAGAAAGCAACTAAACTCTGTCTACAGGGACATACTCTAATAGAAAGATATGGGAAAGTTGAAAAAATTAGAAGTAAAAATTATGCCATACAAACAGCAATGCAATGAAAGCCGTAATGGCTATGTTAGTATCGGATAGATTTCAAGGAAGAAAAGGATTTTCAGGATAAAAAGAAGCAACAAGTCATGATGATACCAACTTAACTATCATATGTTCTTGTCTAGATAGGACTAGCATTTCCCAAAGTATATTCTGAGGAGCACTAGCCCAAGGAAACCATCAGCAGAAAAAGGTTTGTTGTCCATCAAATATTTGAGATACATTTCTTTTTAAAATCTACTTCAATCCTTCTTAGACATTCATGGTAAGAATTGAAGGGATAGTGGTTTAAGGAACTTAAGACATTCTGCACACAAGAAAATTAATTGCCTCTGTTTAGCCTTCCTTTTTCCAAATCCATTTAACCACGAAGCTTCTTTTTAGTTAATTTGTTTTCACATAATAATCCTAATGTCCTATAGAATACAATGTTTGGTGAAAATTAAGTTTATTGAGAAAGCTCCATTCCAAGCATTCAGCAAAGTGCCTGAAATATTATGGACTATTAGTCAATGTTTGGTGAACAAATGTACTGATATAAACAGAGACAGAGGCAGTATTTTAGAATGGTGGTGACTATTGCATCCAAAAGTTAAAATGCCTCATGAGTGTACTTATATTTTTATAGTGTATACAACTCATTAACAAGATTGATGGAAAGAGCACTACTGTATTAACTTCCCCTCCCAGCTAGTGGTAGTGGCTCACTCCTGTAATCCTAGCACTTTGGGAGGCCAAGGTAGGTGTATTGCTTGAATTCAGCAGTTCAAGACTAGTCTGGGCAATGTGGTGAAACCCCATCTCTACAAAAAAATACAAAAATTAGCTAGGCATGGTGGTGTGCTCATGTAGTCCCAGCTACTAGGAGGCTGAGGTGGGAGGATTCCTTGAGTCTAGGAGGCAGAGGTTGCAGTGAGCCAAGATTGCACCACTGCATTCCAGCCTGGGTGACAGTGAGACCCTTCCAAAAAAAAAAAAAAAAAAAAAAAACCCTCCCATGCTAAGAAATGCTGGTCATTCTAGCTTATAAGGCCAAGATAAAACTTATGATTAGAGGATATTCTGTCAGTGACATGGTGAGAATGGGTGAAAGTGACAAATGCTAAGCAAGACTAATATGTTCAAATGGCGTATAAGAGCAAATGTTGTAAAAAACAATAAAAGAGCAATACAGTCCAGTTGTTACGGTATTCTTAGGTGTCACTTCTCTGGCCTGAAACCTCTGACTCATAGCACCTTTGCCTGAGTTTTCTTGGGCCCACTGGGCTCGTTCTGCCCACTTGGCCTGGCAGGCTGCACTCAGCTCACACTCCTGGCCTGGATCCCACTCCTGCCAAGGGTGAGCCAGGCCTGGAGTGGAGAGGGATTGGTGAGCAAGTGTGGGCTCTGGTCACTGCTCAGACATGCCAGCTTCTGCAGTGGTTGGGCAGTTCCAGGTGTCAGCATGGGTGCCAGCTCTCCGCAAGGCTGCAGCTGTACCAGATGCACTGCAAGCAGCTTCCCCAGCTGGCACCGAGGAACACAGTGGTGCCTTCAAGCTTGGAGACACCAGGCACTGCAGGACCCCAAAGAGGAAGTCACAACTCGGGCATGGGGAGTTCTCAGGTCTGCACTTCCTGAGGGGCTGCAGCTCTCCTCTCCTTCTCTTTGCCCACAAGGTGGTAAGCAAGGGGCATGTTTTGCCTGTGTGTTTAAGCTCCACCATTCAGCAGGTCCCAAGTTCTTGTCCTGTGACCACAAATAATGAAGTACACAGAAAAGTGAAGGGTTAGCAAGATGAAGAGGAGCTTTATTGAACAATAGAACAGCTCACAAGACCTGTGGCACATAGCTCCTTTCCACATTCAGGGTGTCCCAACAAGTGTTCAGCTCCTAGAAGAGAGGAGACCCTGGAGTAGGAAGCTCCTCTCCCCCAACCAAGTCATCCCATTATCTTCCCAGCTCTCAGCAGAGAGGAGGCCCTGAAGTGTGTTGATCCTCTCTGCAGCTGGTAGTCCTGACATCTCTGCAGGTCTCTGCAGCTCTCAGCAGAGAGGAGGCCCTAGAGTGGGTAGCTCCAACTTGCTGCTGGTCATCCCAACCTCTGATGCTATCAGCAGAGAAGATAGGTCCTCTTTGCAGCTGGTCAGTCCTGTCATCTGCTCAGCTCTGGCTGAGCCATGGGCTTTTATGGGCCTCAGAGGGGAGGAAGTACCTGCAGATTGGTCCATGGGTGGCAATGGGAAGCCCAGAAAAGCCACCACAAGTTCCCACTCCAGTCTGTGGGACTGACAGCCTGGCCCCCAGCCATCAGGCCCTCCCTGCCCTGAAGATGGTTCCTCACTAGGGACTTGACCCCTCTGCCCAGAAATCTGTCTACCACCCACTGCCATTCATGGCACTGGGGCTTGGCCCTGACTTCGCTTCAAGATCGAAGTGGGTACCAACACCAGGGAGATGCCAGGCAGTGGCAGCAGCCATATTTGAACCTGCAAGGGCAGGGGGACATTCACAGCCCCCCCCAAGAGTGCAGGGGTGCCTCAGTCTTCTGCAGCAGTGGTTCAGGCAGCTGCCCCTGAGCTACAGGGTAGGGTCTCCTGACTGCTCCGTGGAGTGGGAGGCCCAGGTCTGAAGCCATGGTTTGGGTGGTAGCAGCTGTAACCAGGAGGTCAGGGCTCCTGCCTGCTCCCAGCCCCGAAAGAGCACAGGGAGGCTCAGATCTGCAGTCACAACTTGGGTGGCTGCCAGCCTGCCAGAGAGGGTCAGGCTCTTGCTTTCTCCATGGAGTGGGAGGTCTGGGTCTGCAGCTGTTGGTTATATGACTGAAGCGGCTCCCAGGGAGCTCCCAACCCAACTCAGAAGGGACAGAGCTCCCACTTGTCCCAGTTCCCACTGGCTCCATGGAGCATGCAGCCTCAGCCACACCTCCCTGCTGCAGTCAGCGTGATGGCAGTGGCAGGCCATCTGGAGCACCCACTGCCATCACTGTGAGATTGAGTAGTCAGAAAAGAGAGCAAGAGAAGTAGAACAAGGAATGAAAGTGGAACTGAACAAATTCCAGCAGTGCAGGATCAAAGTCTGTTTATGTCTGAATTTCCATTGCCTGCATGCGGGCACACATAAAATGAGTCATTTAAATGCACCAGGGTGGAATGTGGCATAATCACAGGGCATCTTATACAGTAACAAATTAGGTTATAATCATATATTTTGAAGAGTTTTAAACAACATGGAATGCATGGAACCTCAGTTCCAAGACTTACATATGTACTGGAGAAAATTGGCAGCATGAAATCAAAGTCCATCTAAAAAAATCCTACTAGATTATGCCTAATGGAGGAACTTCTATCAGAGAGAGCTGAGTGCTTTGTCTTTTTAAGATGGCATCTCAACTACAAAGAAAATAAATCTCTGAATAGGAATTATGGATCTTGTTTCCTATTATCTTAGTGTTTAAAAGACAGAATTATAGACCAAAAGTTATACTTAATAAGCTTGTCATTCCTGGTCACAGTAAAGATGATTTCTAATAGGCTGAGGACATCAACAACTAAATTACTATCAGTGATATAAAAAAAAGTTTCATTATTAAAAAATGTAGCAAGTGCAAAGAAAAGAACTGGGTTTCTAGCTTACGAGAGAGAGAGAGAGAGAGAGAGAAATTTAAATGCTATTAGGTCTTGGACTGGGTAGAAGATAGAATGATTGGTAGTGAATGATCTTGTCAAGCCACTGTGTAAGTGAAGAATAGGTTTGTTAGGCAAGGGAGGAAGAATCTCTTGTCAATTTTTGCTGTGTATCAAGAGAAACAACTTTCTGGTGCAAGTTGAGCAGTGCCTCACAGCATAAGTGAAGATGAGAGACCTCTTTGTATTCCCCTTACTACCTTGAAATCAGTTATGCAATAACTAATTGATGTGTTCAAGACTGTCCTTACTGCATTTCACACCAAGAACTAACTGTAAATATTTACTGAGTACCTACTATGTGACTGATATTATTTAGGAGTAGACCTAAGGCATTATTTTATAAAATTCCCTGCTGTTCTGCAAGAACTATACATGGTGATTGTTTCCCTTCAAGAGAATGGGCAGATAAATCTCTGAACAAGACAGCTCATGACAAGGCTTATTGGAGCCTTCCTCATAACCTATCCAAGATAAGTAATCATGGCTACATCAAATTATCCAAAATGTGAGTATTCACTTTTGTTGTAATTATGTTCAAAGCAAGGCAGTGCGGGTATTACAAGATCTTTGCATTTGGTATTAGAAGTCAACTCTTAAAATAACAACAACAAAATCAATATGCAGCCAGTATGTTTTATTTCACTTGTTTGCTAAGGTAGTAAAAATGTGTTTGCTAACAGCTAAAACCTAACTAATATATTCAACAGAAGTTTTAGAAGATATTAATAGTCAGTTTAGGAGGAAACAAAATTCTTTTAACCTTTAATTAATGACAGAATTACTTTATGTAGAACTCCCCATTCACAAAAAAACTATAGTTCAATGAAGTTCCATGACCTCTTACAAATAAAGATAACATAGCAGACACTCTAGTACGGACATATACAAGACATTGCAATGCTGATATAAACTTTAGTTCGCCTCAGGAAAGAATGAGAAAGATATTTTTGGAAGACTATTTTGGAGCTATGTGGATGAATCACACATACGTCACGTCTACCAGAAACAGTCAAGCTGCAGAAAAACTCATACAATTGGTATGATGTTTAAAAACATACAAAAGAACATATTGATTACAAATACCCAAATATGTAGTGAGTGTATAAAAAGTAACAAGAGAATAATAAACACCAAAATTAGTATAATAGTCATTTCTATAAAAGGTGGAGGTAATGGATGCAGGGAAATTAATTGAATTAAGCTTTTTTTCCCCTTCCTTAACTGGATACAGAGGTATTTGTTGTGTTCATAGCTATATTTAGTTAAGCATACTATTATAATTTTTTGAAATATACACACAAGTAGTGGTTTTAGTAACATGAACTCTTGTATACTTATCTTTTTGTATTCAACAATTATGAAAATGTTACTGTATTTATTTTATCAATCTTTGTTCTTATTTATTTATTTATTTATTTATTTTTTGAGATGGAGTTTCGCTCTTGTTGCCTAGGCTGGAGTGCAATGGTGCCATCTTGGCTCACAGCAATCTCCGCCTCCCAGGTTCAAGCAATTCTCTTGGCTCAGCCTACTGAGTAGCTGGGATTACAGGCATGCGCCACCACGCCTGGCTAATGTTGTATTTCTTCTCCATGTTGGTCAGGCTGGTTTCAAACTCCTGACCTGAGATCATCCGCCCACCTCAGCCTCCCAAAATTCTGGGATTATAGGCAGAGCCACCACACCCAGCCCTCTTCTTTACATTTTAAAGGCATGTTTTTAAAAAAATCCGAAACAATGTGTCATCTTATTTCTACATTTTACATACATGCATTCTACATTCTTTATATATTTACTACATATTTATGTATTTCTAATCAATTAGTTTTTCATGTTTTAAAACTTCATAGGAACAATATCCAATTGTATGTGTTTGTATTAGCCCATTCTTACACTGCTATAAAGAACTACCTGAGACTAATTTATAAAGAAAATAGATTTGATTGGCTCACGATTCTGCAGGCTGTACAGGTCGCACAGCTGGTAAGGCCTCAGGAAAGTTTCCATCATGGCCGAAGGTGAAGGGTAAACAAGCATTTCTTACATGGCCAGAGCAGGGGGGAAGAGAAAGAAGGGGGAGGTGCGACACACTTTCTTTTTTTGAGGAGGAGGGATTTCACTCTTGTTGCCCAGGCTGGAGTGCAATGGCACGATCTTAGCTCACTGCAACCTCCGCCTCCCCAGGTTCAAGCAATTCTCCTGCCTCAGCCTCCCGAGTAGGTGGGATTACAGGTGCCTGCCACCACACCCAGCTAATTTTGTATTTTTAGTAGAGGCGGGGTTTCTCTATGTTAACCAGATCTCGGGCCGGGTGCGGTGGCTCACACCAGTAATCCCAGCAATTTGGGAGGCTAAGGCCGGCAGATCACCTGAGGTTGGGAGTTCGAGACCAGCCTGCCAACATGGAGAAACCCCATCTCTACTAAAAATACAAAATTAGCTGGGCATGGTGACACATGCCTGTAGTCCCAGCTACTCAGGAGGCTGAGGCAAGAGAGTTGCTTAAACCTGGGAGGTGGAGGTTGGAAGTTGCCATGAGCCAAGATGGCGACATTGCACTCCAGCCTGGGCAACAAGAGTGAAACTCCATCTCAAAAAAATAAATAAATAAACTTAAATAAATAACCAACCAACCAGAAACTCATGAGAAGTCACTTACTATACAGTACCAAGCGAGGATGGTGCTAAACCATTAAGAACTGCCCCATGATCTAATCACTCCAACCAGGCTCCACTTCCAGCATTGAGGATTACAATTCAACATGAAATTTGTGTAGGAACACAAATTCAAAACATATCAGTGTCCTTCTGCATCTTGACATTTTCTGGTGAATGTGACATATGTATGATTCATCCATATAGTTCCAAAACTGTTTTAAAATATGGGTTTTTAGAAAACATAACAGCAATGCCATCATCACTATTAATTAACATAATAGTAATTCCTTAGTATCCTGTATACCAGAAGCCTATATAAAAAAATCTTCCTCTAGTTGTCCAAAAATCTCCTTTTTCAGTTGATTTGTTCATATCAGGTCCACACTTGATATGTAGTTGTTAGATCTCTAGTCTCTTTAATCTAGGGCGTTGCCTCCCTCCCACTTATCTTTTCATGCTATTGGCTTACTTCAGTTACTAGGTTATTCCCATAGGCTGTTTATTCATTCTTTTTGTATGTCTTGAATATTGCATATGTTTTAAAATATTTAAGATGCTATTATGTTGAAAAGGTTAAGTGTGGCATTCACACAGCTATTGGCCTTTGGAAGCATGATGAGATGATAGAAATAGAGAAAAGTCAATTGTCTGGCACTATGAACTGTATCCTTTTCAGAAGATTTGTCTGGGTATTTTTGACCAAGGAAAGCACTGTGTAGTGAGTGGGCATGTATTTAGACATTAGTAGATAATAAATGTCTTACCTAAGAAGCATCAAATAATTGTAAGAAATGGCACTTTGTGAATTGCAGATTCTCTATCCTTTTTCTAATAATAAATAATCTTTATTCCAGATAAGATTCATTTAATTTAAATTAAGCAAACATTATTTAACACCTAATATATGCAAGTCATTGTTATATACCGCACTGGGGGTTGGATACCAAGAGGAAGATTGTTATTTATTAATAATAACAATAGCTAATATTATATAAAAATAAATACACATCATTAATATCCCCCCAAACAATTCCATAAGGTACCATTGCATTTCCTATTATACAAATGATGCCCAGAAAAATTAAGCAACCTGCTCAGGGTCTCATAGCCAATATAAACTGTTAAAAAATAACTATAGCTGAAATTTGTTTTGTTTGAACTTGATTTGTCTGACCCCAAACAGAGACTTTTAACACTGTTTTATACTATACTGCCTCAAATATAAGTGTAACTATCATGTTGACCCCAACAGCCAGAACATTCCACTTCACAGCAATCTGCTTAATTTGGCCCAAACTTCAATTTAACGCCCAGTGCCAGTAAAAAGTCCATTCCCTACTTCCTCTAATTTCAAAGCCCATTCCACACACCTTCCTCCCCTGCAGGATAGCTTTATTTTTTCACTAAATTATGAATGCTGCTCATGTTTTCATCAGTTTCCCCATGAACTCTGCCATTACCCAGCATGCTTTTGTTTGCTTGTTTGCCGGAAGATGTGAGTTTTCACTCACATGGAGCATTTCCTGGTGGTGGAGTTGGGTCCTCCTGCCTGTCTCCCAGTATCATCCTTACATTATATTCGTACCCAGGTCTTTGGATATCTGGGCTCCTGCCGTTAAGTACCATGATTTTCTTCCCCAGTGAGTACATGTACTATACTAAGAAGAATTCTGCTGACAGCTGTTAGAATAAATATCTTTTTCCACCACAAGAGAAGCCTTTCCCCAGGTTTCTAATCTATGGGAGCGACATATGTGTTGCTGAGTGACTCCACCACACAGCAGACAGTATTAGACAAGGACAATATTAGACAGATTCCCTGAAGTCTGTTTTCACAGACGACAGCCTTGGTGAGAATTCTAATTTTCCTACTTTATTTATAAGAAAATGAAGTAAAATTAGGAGAGATTAATCACTGTAATCAAACCTCCAGAAACTCTTCGTTCACCTGTCTCGATTGGATCCCCTGAGGCTCACTTCCTGTTCATGTCAGTTGGCAGCAGTAAATCAGTACCATTTCTTAGTCCTTTGACTGGGAACAGAGATTTCTGCTTTAAAAGAGCTAGAAATAGGATCATGTAAATACTGTTAGCTTACAGCACTTCTCATTAGCCTCCATACTAGGATTTGCGTATATCTCAGATTCTACATTAATTTTCCCCAATAATATATATTTCCTTGAAAGGATTTTTGCAAGCATAGGAGATATATATGTATTATATATATATATTTATACATATATTATATATATATAATATATATGTATAATATATGTATAAATATATATATATATAAAATCAGGTACATTTAGAAAATATCAAATTAAAAAATAAAATGCTAAAGGAAAGCTTTAGTTGTGGCATTACAAGGCTTTTCTGCATGGTACTGGTACCAAAACAGAGATATAGACCAATGGAATGAGACAGAGGCTTCGGAGGCAACACAACACACCTACAACCATCTGATCTTTGACAAACCTGACAAAAACAAGCAATGGGGAAAGGATTCCCTGTTTAATAAATGGTGTTGGGAAAACTGGCTAGCCATGTGCAGAAAGCAGAAACTGGACCCCTTCCTGGCACCTTACACTAAAATTAACTCCAGTTGGATTAAAGACTTAAACATAAGACCTAACACCATAAAAACCTTAGAAGAAAATCTAGGCAAAACCATTCAGGACATAGGCTTTTCTTTTAAATCAATATTAGTACCTCAATCATAGGCAATAGAAGGTGCCATTATTTTTATCTTAAATTGCCCATAAACAAGGGACTTTCAAGTCTTAGAACAGTATTGCACTAATGTGTTTTTCTTTATTAATTTTATTGGGGGGTGTACAGACATTTTGAGTGTGTATTAACGAGAAAATTTGTCAATACCACTGTGTAACCACCATCACAATCATGACACAGAATATTTCCCATCAGCCTAAAAAAAGTTTCCTCTTGAGCCTTTGCTTTCTGTCACTACAGAATAATTTTGTTTTTGTTTTTTAAGAATTTCATACAAATGAAGTCATAGAGTATGTCATACTCTGTGACTAGCTTTCTGCCCTCAGTGTAAAGTTTTGAGATTCATTCATGTTATTGTGTGTATCAGTATTTTATTTATTTCTACTATTGAATTCTTTTTTTTTTTTTTTTTTATTGCATTTTACGTTTGGGGGTACATGTGAAGAACATGGAAGATTGTTGCATAGGGTACACACATGGAAGTGTGATGGGTTCTATTATTTGTGTTGTTTGAATATTTAACAGTTTTTTTTCTACTCATCTGTTGCTACTACTTTCATTGTTTCTGGTTGTTAAATCTAAAAAGAGAGGCTGACATTCGCATTAATGTACAATGCTCTGTATAGACCTAAAATTTCTTGTCTCTTGGATACATACTTAGGAGTGAAATTGCTGGTTCATGGGGAAGCATGTATTAATCCTTTAAAGAAAATGATAGATCTTTTTAAATTGGTTGTACCAATTTATGCTACCACTAACAATGTATGAGAAATTCTCATCACTGTATGTCTTCATCAATATCTAGTTCTGTTAGTGTTTTAATTTTAGTGAGTGTGTACTGTAGCCCATGGTGGCAATTAATTGTATTTTTTTAATGACGAAGTTGTTTTAGAAACAGTTATTGAGCAGCCTACCTTTTTCCATTTGGTACTTTGCTTGCAAATATCTTGAACATATATGTGTAGGATTATTTTTAAACTTTCTATTCTGTTCATTTAAACTACTTATTTATCCTTACATCACTAATAAACCATCTTGGTGTCTATAATAATGGTTGAAATCAGGCAGAGTAGCCATTCAATTTGCCTTCCCTTTAAAATTTTGTTTGGGATATTCTAGATCCTTCAAATTTTCATATGAGTTTAAGAATCAGCTTGTATATTTCTATAAAAATATTCTGTCCTGGACATTGTAAAATTTATGTAAAGTAATCAATAACTCTCCAGCTGCTTCTGGAATGCCAGAGGTGGCTGAATTCTTTTCCAAGTTAGCATAGGTTAAAGCTATTTTGAGTGTTTCTAAGTATTTTGCAAGTACTTTGTAAAGATAAATGGGAAATTGGGTATGAAAGATTCTTTGAGACATCCAAGATTGTGTGGATTGTGTGTACGTGCGTATGTATTGTATGTGCATGTATGTATATACACATATACAGATAAATGTAAGAGACAGAGTGAGAGACAGAGAAAGAGAGCAGCAAGAGAAGAGTATTTATTATTTTAAAAGAGTACATTTGAATATATTATTGAAAGACCAGGCTTTAGAATTTGCACCAATTAACAAAAGGCCTGTAGAAAATCCACTGAAATGTTGGACATTCGAGATTAGTAACACTTGACAGTAAAGGAAACTGTTATGCCTTTGGGCCAAGTTTGTATTTCTAGGTATGACATAGAGTTAAATTTGTTTATGCTTCATCCTTCAGGAAAACTAACCCTTAGCTTGCTTATTAATTCTTGAAGGAACACTGCTTTACAAATAAATCCTATAGTATTGACTTAATATATTGTTTTAGATGTTCTAATTGTGTTAAATTTGCATTAGGTGTGGATCACTAGTATTTCTCAATATTTAGGTTCGGAATATGCACAGTGGCATGTCTTTATTCTCTTCTTCTACCTGCCCCTCCAATGACAAATTAGCCAAGGAAAGTCCAATTTGTATTTTGTATAGTTCCAGTTCTGTAAGGATGTGTCATAATGTCCTATTAGATAGCAGTAGTGCAGTGACAGGGAAGATAAAGAGGTTCTGGTGTGTCCTCTGAATGCTGAACTTTTTCATAAGAATGTGACAGTTGGATGGACTTCTGAAACCTGAGAAGCTGCTTCTAAAATCTCTGGTTGACCTATTCTCTACAGTACAGGATACGTGTTCAGTGTTTTTGCTCTGAGCAAAGGGACGTAGCAGTATATTACAGAGTAAAGTTAAATTTCCATAACTATAGCCCTTTTGAATTGTATTCATGTGCAATTTGGAGTGAGGCCTCTATGAACGTACCTACCTGTCATCTTTACAGAGCTTGTTCCTGAAGCATGGTGCTAAATCCATATCCAGCACATGGAGCTCATGAAAAAAAGTTGCTCTTGTGATGACCAAAGTTTGGTATGTCACAGCTTTGTTATTTGAATTTGGTCCTTCACAAATTAGAGTTTATGTAGAGGTTATCAAAATGCTCAAAGCCTGTGTACTGTTAGGTGAGCTGTAAGGGTAACTGAGGACATTCAGCATGACTTGTAGACGACATGATGATGGTCTTTATAAATGTTATGTGTTTCCATCAGAATGAACAATTTGTAAGTAAAAGGTGTTAATTTTCAGATAAAATTGGAAACTTAAAAAAGTAATAATTAGCATAATCTCATGAAGTTGTGAGTTAAAATGTTAGAATGCTGAGCTTTTGTTTTTAATTTGACAAAATATAGTATTTGAAGTCAGGTAGAAAGCTGCTATTACATCTGCACCCCATCACTTACTAAGTTTGTGAATTTAGACAAGTTGTTTAGAATTTCTGTTTCTAGTTTTCTTATCTGTAAAGGGCCTAACTCCTAGAGTCATACTGTGAAACTATGTGATACTGTGTAACTATGTGATACTGTGTGTGTGCAGCGCCTAGCACAGTGCTCAGCTGATGCAACATTATTTTGTCTCTGTGACTGAAATATTTCCAGCTGAGCTGAATTTTGCTCATCTGTGGGACTGAGGTAAGAAGACTGTATTAGTCTGTTTCATAGTGCTATAAAGACCTACCCGAGTCTGGGTAATTTTAAAGGAAAGGTGCTTAATTGATTGACAGTTCAGATTAACTAGGGAGAACTCAGTAAACTTAGAATCATGGTGGAAGGTGGAGGTGAATCAAGGCAACTTCTTCACCAAGCAGCAGGAAGGAGAAGTGCCGAGTGAAGAGGGAAGAGACCCTTATAAAACCATCAGATCTTCTGAGAACTCACTCACTATCACTAGAACAGCATGGAGGAAACCACTCCTTTGAGTCAATTACCTCCGTATGGTCTCTCCCTTGACACATGGGAAGTGTGAGGATTATGGGGATTACAATTTGAGATAAGATTTGAGTGGGGACACAAAGCCTACCATATGAAAGGCTTTCCCAGGTTTAGCAAGAAAACAAAACTCAATTATCTTTAAAGTCTCTTCCAACTCTACAATTCTGTGTATTACCTTCTAACTTGTAATTATTTTTGTTTCAAATCAGTGTGATGTAATACAATAAACTTTTTTGTGCAAAAATACTCAACTACTCAAATACTTAATACCTATTAAATGAGTAAGTATAGAAAATCCTTACAATCTCTTCACAAGTTCTGATGATTATAAACAGTAAAATCTGATCACATTTGCTCTGTATATCTATTTTTTAATAACTTACGTTTGACTTATGAGTTTAGAGTGAATGTCAGAT
The DNA here is from genome assembly GCA_036589455.1 of Ateles fusciceps. NCBI lineage: Eukaryota > Metazoa > Chordata > Mammalia > Primates > Atelidae > Ateles > Ateles fusciceps. The sequence goes on along the minus strand of JAZHEH010002546.1, from coordinate 69,744 downwards.
TCCATCTGTATTCAGCACTGCTGCCAATTTTCAGCTTCAGGGAGTCAGAAAGTATAAGGCTTGCAGTATTAGGTCTGCTCAGTTGTCTAGCTGATTCTTCTGACAGCAGCAAAAAGATTTTGTCTGTGAAGGTGCTAGTTGTCCTTATAAGGTTAGGAGCTGAGTTTGAATCTCTTTATTTAGCTATTTTACATCTTACATGAGTAAAATGATCTAAATCTTTGCAAAACACTTTTTTACATATTTAGCTTGTGAAAATTCTTTACTCCTGACACCTCCAGTGTAAAACAGCACTTTCTTTTTTCATCTCCAGCCTCTTTCAGAATATCCCTGGTACTAATATTAGATTAATATGTGGATTTTCATGAAAAAGCTCTCTCCAACTTTTTAAAAAATTTAAATTGTCATGACTATAGATTTCTGTTTGACTTTTAGGACTGAGGACGCTAAACCATTTCCAGTCATCCTACGCTTTCTGCAACTTCACATTATACGTACGGTGTAGATTATCTATGATTTTTCCAACACATAATTTCTCTGCTTTTATAAGCCTCTTTGGATTTCCTGACACTATTCATAACTTTTCTGGCTTCTTTGGCTTGCCTCATTTCTAATCACTTACTCAACATCTCTGCTGGGATGTTCTATATGAACCTCAAATATCAATTTCAGCGTATACAAACTGCACTCATCCCTCCAATGTGCCCAAACTTGCTCCTTTCCCTATATTCCCTTTCTATTCATCCTCATAAAGGAATCCTGGAAGTCATCTTAGACTACTTTACATACATCTCCACAAATTTAGCACTTGTGGCACACTTCATTTCCTTCTGTATATTCACGTTACCACCCAGTGACATTTCATATTTTGCATATATCAGGTGTTGTAACAATGAACTGATTTTTGTCTTCTGTTATCTCAGTTTGACTGTTGAGACTATATATATATAGTGGATTTTTAATTTCTGTCATTGTACCTTTCAAATCTGTCATTTGTATCTGGTTCTTTTAATTTTCTTAATAATTACCAGTATTTATTAGAGCATTTATAAACAGTCTGGGCACTCTTAAGTTGTATTAGTTAGCTATTACTGTGTAACAAATCACCACAAAACCTAGTGGCTGAAAATAACAATAAAAACAACAAAAATATACATATATACATATATATAAGACACATATATATTATATATATTATGTTGTATATTACATATATTTATATATGTAACTATATATATTTTTTTTTCTCACAGTTAAAGCAGGCATATGAGTGTACTTGAAACCACCTCTCAGAGAGGTGGCTCTCTGAAACTGTCTCAAGAGCCAGAAAGTCTCTTTCTCAGAACTATCTGGCAAAACTTTTTCACCTCTCATTGGCTCTAATCATCGTAGGCCAACCACCACTGAATGCTATCATCGGTAAGGGGATTGGTTACCATGATGAACTTTGATTAAACAGTACTCATTCTTAGAGATGAAGACAATTTCCCCAAACTAAATAGCTGCCAGTTAATGCTATATTTGTGTGTGTTTGTGTGTGTGTATTGGGAGAAATAGATTGGATTCTGGTGCTTCTAATATAATGTTCAATAATATATTTTTGAAGAAAAAATGTGTTGGTACTGATTTGGTTTTTGAAATGGTGGCTAGTTTATAGACCTTTCTACTTCATCCTGAGTTAATTTTGGTGGTTTATAATTCTTTAGGAAAATATTCATTTTTTCTAATTCTTAAAAATGTGTTTACAATTTGCTATTCAATAACATCTTCATTTCCTTCCTTCTTCTTTTTGGGAGGGTATTCTCTTGTTCCTGATTTGAACATTAACTTCTATTTTAAAAATGTTACTTAAAAATGAATTCTTTTTTTTTTGTACCCATTAACCATCCCCCACCTCTCTGTTAGCCCCCTTACCCCACCCATCCTCTGGTAGCCATCCTTCTACTCTCTATGCCTATGAGTTCAAGTGTTCTGATTTTTAATTTCCACAAATACATGTAATGTTTTGTCTTTCTGTGCCTGGCTTCTTTCACTTAACATAATGATCTCCAGTTCCATTCATGTGGTTGCAAATGACAGGATTTCATTTTTTTTTTTATGGCTGACTAGTACTCCATTGTGTATATGTACCACATTTTCTGTACCCATTCATCTGTTGATAAATACTTATCTTGCTTTCAAATCTTGGCCATTATGAACAACGTTGCAACAAACATGGGAGTGCAGATACTTCTTTGATATACTGATTTTGTTTCTTGTGGTTATATACCTAGCAGTGGGATTGCTGGATCATATTGTAGCTCTATTTTTTGTTTTAAGGAATCTCTATTCTGTTCTCCATAGTGGTTTTACTAATTTGCATTCCCACCAACAGTGTACGATGGTTCCCATCTTTGCCACATCCTCACCAACATTTGTTATTGTCTTTCTTTTGGATATAAAGTATTTCAATTGGGGTGACATGATATCTTGTAGTTTTGATTTGCATTTATTTGATTATTAATGATACTGAGCACCTTTAATTTAGCACCATTTGGCAAATGGCAAAAATGACTCTTTACCATTTTATGTCTTCATTTGAGAAATGTCTATTAAGATCTTTTTAATATGAAGTTATTAGATTTTTTCCTATAGAGTTGTTTGAGTTCCTTATAAATTATGGTTATTAATTCCTTGTCAGATGGGTAGTTTTTGAATCTATGTAAGGGCAAAGGAAGGAGTACTTCATTTGAAGGAAATAGGGAAAATGAAGGAGAGTTGGAAAATGTGTCTCCTTGCAAGCATGCATAAAGGTTTTTCCAAGACTGAAAGAATTCCATTAGAATTTCGGGGCAAAAGACAAAGAGTGAGCAAAAGCTTATGGAAAATGACAGTATGTCTAACACCAAGAGCTGTAGCCTTGGCTCATGGAATCGTTGTTTGTTTACATTTGCTAGGCATTCCATACTTACATTGAATTTAGTACCTGAAAGATGCCTATCATCCTAAGATCACTGGATCTGAACACTGCCTTGGATCATGATTCCATCATTTCTACGTTTAATGCCCAGACCAGAACCTATTTCCTTTATGTAAATCTTTCCAACCATCCATATATCTATCCATCCATTCATCTGCCCATCCATCTTCTACCTAACTACGATTTAGTTAATGCTTACTAATGCAATCATATACAAAGGAACTCAGCCAGGTAAAAACACAAATATATAGAAAGCTACTAACTAGCTCTTCCCCCAAATAAATCAGACATAGAATTGCTTAACAAAATAGATGCAATTCTTACATTTAAGGAACTCACAGCTAATGGAGAAAGCAGCAAAGAAGCAATTACAGTTCAGTATGGTAAGTACTGATATAAGTAAACTTAGCACCTATGAGAACACAGAGACTGGTCACCTCACCCAGCCTGGAGTTACAGCAATGGCTTTTAAGAAACAGGTTAGCTGTAAGTGAGAAGTTAGCCAGGGTGAGGTAGAATATTTAAGAGAAGTGGAAGAAATTTATGAAGATCTAGAGTTAAAAGAGAATGACATATTTAGGAAATAAAAGTAATCCACTGGAAAGAATGCTGACACCTCCTTTGCTATGGGTTAGGAATTTGTCAAAAAACCAAAAGCATGGGCAAAAGAATGAGAATTAAAAGGCTATCTAGACAGGTAGGTACTGTGAGTGAAATTCTACTTCAATGACTTGGAACTTCCTGTGCTCAATTATTCAGCTTTGTTTCAGAAGTTTCATAGGCACTAATTTTAAATCAGTTTATATTTTGGGTTTATTAAACATCTGAGGTCATGCTAACATTTTGTCCTTACATCAAAGTAAAAAGTATGTAGGGAGGAACTAACCATTTAAATTTGAAGTTGATAAGCACAGTAAAAGAAACCCAATCCATATTAATCATAGGTTTATTCCTAGTCAGAATGTTGTTTAGTAAAAACTGTCTAATGTTTCCAGAAGATTTATGAGCTGTTGATAATCTCTTTAGGAAAATGTCACTGATTTTGTGAGGTCATGCAAGATTGAGTCAGGTATTTAGAGCTTTATTCCCGATTCTACCACTGACTCACTTTAGGCCCACCTTTAAGGTCTTTTAAATATAAGGCCAAAATATTTTTTCTTACAAGGAAAACAAACTTTGGAGCTTCTTGAAGGGACTGCTTTGTTTATACAGGTATAAATCATTTATTAGGAAAGTCAAACTTTCAAATTCTTTTATAGCAGAAGTGCCTTATAGGGTAAGAGCTAAGTTCTTACCTGGGAAACTGAGCCAGCCACAAAAAGGAGTTTCAAAAAAGTAAATTAGGCCTAGGAGACACATATATGAAAATCTGACAAACAGATAAATATTTAGATAGTAGTTGGCACTGGAATTTCCAATTGTTTGGGAAGTTTGACATTCAAGGGATTAAACCATGGTCAAAAGTCCCCAGGTACTAAGTTGGGCACAAGACAAGGCCCATTCTCAGAATCACAACAAAGGAGTTAAGACCAAACAAAATTAAATGTAAGGAATAAAGCAAAATTGGAAATGGGAGAAAGGTTGGTGAGAACAGTGAAGAATAGTTATTTGGTAACAGTGGGCATTCACTAATGGTCTCTATGGAAATCAAATCCAAGGTTTACTTATCAGTGAGAAAGATCTGGAGAAAAATATCAGAAATTAGTGATTACAACTGGGCAACTAGTTCCCAGGTCTGCTGGTTTGCTCATTTCTGAGTCTGTGGCAATGTATTTGTGAGGAGTTCTCTAGAAAACCAGAACCAGGAGCACACACACACACATACACAGACACACGCACACACGCATGCACACTCACCACAGAAAGAGAGAAAAAGAGAGAGAGAGAGAATTGTTTCATTTTAAGTAATTGATTTTCATGGTTGTGGAGGCTTGGGAAGTCCAAAATCTGCAGGGTAGGCCAGCAGGCTGGAGACCCAGGGAAGATTTACAGTCTAAGTCTCTCCTTCCAGAAATGTCAGTCTTTTTTATCAAGGCCTTCAACTGATTGAATGAGGCTTACTCATATTATGGAGGGTAGTCTGCTTTACCCAGGGTCTACTGACTTAAGTGGTAATTTCATCCAAAACCCACCATTACAGATATATTCAAAATAATGTTTAATCAAATATGTGGGTACGATAGCCCACCCAAGTTGGCACACAATATTAGCCATCATAGTCAGTGACTAAGACATTAAGGCCATGCTAAATAACTGGTTAAGTGGGACCAAGGTAAACACTAGAATCCCTAAACACTGAAAAGATTGTGATGCCTTCACCACATCTAATTGAAAAAAACATGGCATTAAATTATAGTAATTTTTTGAAATAAACAATATTTTACATGTATCCTGACTTTTCTCGTCATATGTGTGTATTTTTTTTGTGTGTATTCTCTATTTTTCTGGTTCCCTAAACATATTTTTCATCTACTATATAATACAACATTTCTTACCTTATTTGCTTCAAAAATTGAGTAAGTTTCCGAGGCCACAAGACACAGACATTAATGGACACAGATTTCATGAGCTGGGGCTAAGAGAATCTGAGAAAATGCATGAAGCAAGGGAGATGCCTCTGTGTTTGTGTGTGTGTGTGTTTGTGTGTGTGTGTGAGTGTGTGCGCATGTGTGCATGTGTACTCACTAGTGATTTGAAAACTTGATGAAAGACTCTGAAATCAGAGATACTCAATTACTATTGAGAGATACGAGGGCCTGACATAGGATATTGATATTGGGTACGTCAGAAAGAGAGTGGTAATTTTCTTTTAAAGTCATATGCATGTTCTCCTGCCAAGGAACCTTTACACAGAACCAAACAAAAAAATAGTAATAATCAAATGCCTTCAATTTCTGAGAAAATGAGGCAGAGCATGGAAAAGAATAGGAAGGAGAAATTAATTGAGATTTTCAGGACACAGGCACATGGTGTGAAAGTCGACAAAGCCAGTGCGCATAGGAACAGTGGGCCTGGGTAAAGAGTCACATTGGTAGGACCAATAAAGAATAATAAAAAGACAAAAAAAAAAGAGTGGTAATTTTCTATCCCATTATCTGTCTATCAGTTTCCTTTTAAGTAATAAACCATCTCATTTTTAACTAGACTAATGGCTGCCCAGAATAAGGCCACGTTTCTCAGTCATTCTTGCTCTGTGGTGACTTGGTTTTTGCCAATAAGATTAAGGCAGAAGTGCTATGCAGCAGTTTCTTGGCAAACAAATTAGAAGATTGCTCCTATATTCATTTGCCCCTATATTTCCTGTGTCTTTCATTTTCTTTCTGGCTTGAATGCAGACATGATAGTTTTATATGACGCAGCCATCCTGAATCCTAGCCACATTTTTTTTCCATGATTTGATGAACCTACAATAATAGCTGTTGCCTGAGATCTCAGGATTCTTTTCATTTAAGAACAAAATCAATTTCTGTTTTTAAAAATTATTTTTGTTATTTTTATTGTTATATAAAAATCTTATTCAACTGAAACAGATGATGATGTTATTTTACACTATAAAGAACCAAAGTGTAACAAGTTCGGGAGCCAGATGTTATGTTGTATTTTATAATTCTGAATCTAGTATATGTGCTGGTATAATATTAGTCTAATGTTACCAATAATATTACTATTTCAGTGACTACTAAGCTACTCTACAAATGTAATGATGGGGATTATACCAACACACACTGAAATAGCCTCAAAAATAAGTAACAGCTTTTGGCTTCTCATGAGAGATGGCAATTATGTTATTTCATTGTTAAAAATTTAATTGTATAACTTCCTGAATCAATCTAGTACTATTTGTTAATAAATTTATTCTAGTAGTTTATAGTTCATAATTGTAATCTTTATCTAATTGTCCAAAACCTCAATTTTATAACTTTCCATTTTATATTTATTTATTTTAGATTCAAGAGATACATGTGCAGGTTTGTTATATGGATATATTGTGCAATGCTAAGTTTGGGCTTCTATTGAAGCCATTACCCAAGCAGTGAGCATGGTGCTCAACAGGTAGTTTTCAACCCTCGGCCCTTCCATTCCTCCTCCTTTTGAAGTCCCCAGTGTCTATTGTTCTCGACTTTATGTCCTTGTGTACACATTATTTACCTCCTACTTGTAAGTGAAAACATGTGGTGTTTGGTTTTATGTTTCTGAGTTATTTCATGAAGGATAATGCCCCCAGCTCCATTCATATTGCTGCAAAGGACGTAATTTCATTCTTTTTTATGGCTGTGTAGTATTACATAATGCATATGCACCACAGTTTCTTTATCCAGTCCAACATTGAGGTGTACTTAGGTTGATTCTATGAATTTGCTATTGTGAGTAGAGCTATGATAAACATACAAGTGCCAGTATTTTTTGCTGGAACAATTTATTTTCCCTTGGATGGATATCCAGTATCAGTTGCTGGGTCAACTGATAGTTCTACTTTTAGTTCTTTGAGAAATTTCCATAGTGTTTTCCGTAGAGGTTGTACTAATTTACATTCCCACCAACAGTCTATAAATATCCCTCTTTGCCACATCCTTGCCCACATCTGATATTTTTTGACTTTTCAGTAATAGCCATTCTATTTGGTGTGAGATGGTATCCCACTGTGGTTTCAATTTGCATTTCTCAGATGATTTGTGATGTTGAGCATTTTTTCTTATTGCTTACGTTTTGCTTGTATGTTTTGTCTTGAGAATTCTTTGTTCATATTCTTTGTCTACTTTTTGATTGGGTTATTTGCTTTCATCTTCTTGATTTGCCTAAATTTCTTACAGATTCTGGATATTAGTTATTTGATGGATGTATAGTTTGCAAATATTTTCTCTCATTCTGTAGGTTGTCTGTTTACTCTGTAAATTATTGTTTCCCTTTTATGTGGAGAAACTCTTTGGTTTAATTAGGTCTCAATTGTCAATTTTTGTTTTTATTTCATTTGCTTTTGAGCTCTTAGTAATAAATTCTTTGTCTAAACTGATATCCAAAAGAGTTTTTCCTAGTTTTTCTCCTAGAGTTTTGATAGCATGAGGTCTTTAAGTTTTTAATCCACTTTGAGTTAATTTTTGTATATGGTGAGAAGTAGAGGTCCAGTTTCATTGTTTTTCATATTGTTAGCCATTTTCCCCAGCACCATTCATTGAATAGCATGCCCTTTCCTCATTTTTTGTGACCATATTGCCCAAAGCAATCTACAGATTCAATACAATTCCTATCAAAAATATCAACATTATTTTTCACAGAATTAGAATAAAAGCAATTCTAAAATTCATATGGAACCAAAAAAAAAAAAAAAAAAAAAGGCTCAATAGCCAAAGTAAACCTAAGCAAAAAGAACAAAGCTAAAGGCATAACGTTATCTCACTTCAAACTATACTACCCGCTATGGCAATTAAAAGAGCATGGTACTGGTACTAAAAGACACACATAGACTAATGGAACAGAATCGATAACCACCAAGTGATCTTTGATAGTCAGTTTGGAAAATCAGGCTAGTTCTATTTGTTGATAAATTTAGTTCCATGATCTATATTATACTAAAAATATAGATTTGCATTTATAAGGATACCATCGAGTCTCTTGATAGTATATCAAGGTGGCTTATATATTTCACATTATTTCATTTTAACAGGTAAACAAGACAGTAGTTGCCTCAAACCAGGCAAGGTAGTGGGATCTGGAGTAATAAAAAAAAAATAAGTCTACTTCTCAACTTCACACATCTAAGACTTAGCCTCAGCAACAGGCATATGCGGGCAAGATGCAAAATGCTGAAGTCTTATTTCTTTTGGGAAGAAAGCCATCTGGCTGGGAATTAAGGAGAAAAGTTTGGTCTATAGAATTCTGGAACTCAATCCCTATATTAATGATTTGGGAGGAGAGAGGGAAGAAGCGGTTTTGTTTCAAATACCACATATTCTCGTATTTGTTACCCAATTTTTGTATATTTTCTTGAATAGATATTTCTTTATTTGCTGTTTCTCTCCTAGGACCATTTCCAGCAGCTTTAAATTATTGTTTTGGAAAATGTTTTCCATGATTTCACTGGTCAGTGAAATCCCTCAATTTCTTATGCTGGAAATTAATTTGTGCTGTTTTTTTTCTTGAGATTTACTACACAATCAGTAATCAGTTCACTAACTGGAATTACACCTGTCTATTCTGCTTGTTTTAATAAAGATTTTTCTCAGGTGTATTTTGTATGGTGTAAGTTGAGTTGATTCCTCTCTTATATGCTGTTGATTGTCTTCACATATTTGGTAATTCTTCATTATTTCACGTATTTTTGATGGGGGAGGGTCTCTGCTATATCTGCTTTTGCAGTCTTCTTGTGGGAGCTTTGCAGAGTACTTTTGGAAATGGTACTCAGAAAGAATAGCAAAAGGCCAGGATAGGCTTCTTGGATTCATGTGGAATCTTGGGTTGCGTGTTACATAGCTAAGCATCTCCTAATGTAGCGTTTTCAAGTAATCATCTTGTCATTTTCCTGTGGCCCTGTTGTGTTACTGGTTTCTCCTGTCTTAGAGCAGATGTTTAATTTTTGTGGCAGCCCTCTCTTGTAGGTGATTTTGTGTGCCATTTCTTTCATTAATTTGGTCTTATCTCTTTTCTGACTTTTAAAGATTTGTTATATTTAATGCTTTTCCTAGAGCTTCCATTCTTGTTTCCCAGCATTGTAATAGATTTATATCCCACATATATTTTCTGACATTTCTAGAGATTTGTGTTGGGGAATTTAAGCCTCCAAAGTATACTCAGACCATCTGAACCAGAATAAAATGTTCCTTTTAAATAGAATTTCTGTCTGGGGTATACTTGATTCTGGGCTCTGATAATAATTTACTTATGAAAAAATACAATGGCATTATATGGTAGGAAATATGCAGAATTTGGAGTCAAACATACCTGGGTTTGATCCTAACTCTAGTGCTTATATGTTATGTTACCTTAAAGATATTTAATATCACTGAATGTTAATTTATGCTTTTGTAAAAATAAAGGTACTAATAGACCTGGCAGAAAGGTTGGCTGTGAGAGTAAAAACAAGTAGCAACTTAAAGTGCCTAGAATTTATTCAATCGTCAATAGATAAAAATTATTGTTTTCATGTAGATTAAAACCTTGCCATCTATGCATTAATTTTCTTTAAATATCTGTAACTTACACATCAATAAAAATCATGTTAAAATATTAGATGTTTAAATCTAAATTTATGATGAAATATAAACAATTATTTAAAGTGTACAATTATCATATATATTGGAGTGTAATTCTAGGTGCCTGCTTTTCTCATTTATAAATAGGAATAAAGCCCCCTTGGGTGGTATTTTCATTCATATACCCTGTCCTTTCGCTAGAAAATGTTTGAAAAGGATAATGAAGAGAAAGAAAAGGAATAACACAGATTTATAAATTATTAAAAATGGCCAAATTTTAATTAAGAAGTTAATTTCTATTTATCTTTCCTAATGTCTAGCTCTTCTGTTGTAAACTGGTTAATCACATTTTTTTTATTGATTCATACCTTCCCGTAATTTGTAAGCATCACTTACCCTGAAAACTGTGTCATAAACAAAAATAGCTTTTAAAATATTAGAGAAGAAAATTGCACCACATTTTACTCAAAGTGAATTAAGAGAAAAGCACACTGATAAAATAAGTTGGCAAAATATTAGAGATAAATCACCAGATTTTAAATCACAAAGTGTGAAGGGTAATTGCTACTGGAGTTTTCTTAAGATTCTTAAATTACATGTATAATTATCTAACTTTCTTCAAATTACTTGTGAATTGCCTTACACCCCACATTAACATTTGGGGTGGGTCATCTTAAACAATGGAAATCAAACAGGAAAATGTTTGTACAATGAGATAAAATGTAGCAAGTAGAATCTGTACTAGAGGGGAGAGATCCAAGATGGCCGATTAGCAGCAGCTCAGGATTGTAGCTCCCACTGAAAGCGCAGAGAGCGAGTGGACGCCACATTTTCAGACGAATTTTTATTGCCCACGGACGAAGATATTCCTGGCGGAGGAGCCCCACGGGTTGCCAGCGCGACTGTTTTGGCCAGCACGGCCGTTTTGCAGGCGCCCTGGCGCGGCGGTTCTCAGTCCGGAGTATACGGGACTGAGTGCCCTTTTAGTTGGCGTTTGTAGCTCCGGGAAGGCAGAGTCTCCTATTGAGCTGATTGAAAAGTGGACTCAAGTGGGGAACCAGACCGGGAGATTCCCGGGCAGAAAAGCCCCACGAATCTCAACGCTGCTGTTTCAGCCGGCGTAGTGGGTCGCCACAGGGGAAGGCTGGTCCCACCTCCACAAAAAAAAAAAAAAAAAAAAACAGCAGTTGGAACTGCTGAGGATCGAGAGTTTCACAGCAAGTACAGCTGAACCCGGGAAGGGCCAGCTCTGTGGGGGAGGGGTGTCCACCGAAGCAAAATTAAGAAACAGAAAAAACTTTACCACCAACAAGCTGGCACGTCCACTCAGAGACCTAATCTGAAAGTCAGCAATCACACAGATGACAGGTGGATAAATCCACAAAGATGGGAAGAAACCAGCGCAAAAAGCCTGAAAACACCTGAAATCAGAATGCCTTTCCTCCTACAGAGGATTGCAGTTCCTCATCACCAATTGAACAAGGCCTGATCAAGAATGAATGTGAGGAATCAGCAGAATCAGGCTTCAGAAGGTGGATAATGAGAAACTTCTGTGAGCTAAACGAACATGTTCTAGCCCAATGCAAGGAAACTAAGAACCTTGATAAAAGGTTTGATGAAATGTTAATGAGAATGGACAATTTAGAAAGGAATATAAGTGAATTAATGGAGCTGAAAAACACAATACGAGAACTTTGAGAAGTATGCACAAGTTTTAACAGTCGAATTGATCAAGCAGAAGAAAGGATTTCAGAGGTCGAAGACCAACTTAACGAAATAAAACGAGAAGACAAGATTAGAGAAAAAAGGGTAAAAAGGAATGAGCAAAGTCTCCAAGAAATATGGGACTATGTGAAAAGACCTAATCTACGTTTGATAGGTGTACCTGAATGTGATGAAGAGAATGAATCCAAGCTGGAAAATATTTTTCAGGATATTATCCAGGAAAGCTTTCCTAACCTAGCAAGGCAGGACAATACTCAACTCCAGGTAATACAGAGAACACCACAAAGATATTCTTCAAAAAAGCAACCCCAAGGCACATAATCATTAGATTCACCAGGGTTGAAACGAAGGAGAAAATACGATGGGCAGCCAGAGAGAAAGGTCAGGTTACCCACAAGGGGAAGCCTATCAGACTCACAGCTGATCTCTCAGCAGAAACCCTACAAGCCAGAAGAGAGTGGGGGCCAATATTCAACATCCTTAAGAAAAGAACTTTCAACCCAGAATTTCATATCCAGCCAAACTAAGTTTCATAAGTGAAGGAAAAATACAATTTTTTACAAACAAGCAAATACTCAGAGATTTCATAACCACCAAGCCTGCTTTACAAGAGCTTCTGAAAGAAGCACTATATACAGAAAGGAACAACCAGTATCAGCCATTCCAAAAAACCCATCGGTAAGCTGCATCCAGACCCATCTCACATGCAAGGATATACATAGACTCAAAACAAAGGGATGGAGGAGATTTGCCAACCAAATGGAGAGAGAAAAAAAAAAAAAAAGCAGGAGTTGCAATTCTCATCTCTCGTCTCTGATAAAATAGACTTTAAAGTAATAGAAACCAAAAGAGGTAAGAAGGAATTGTATAATGGTAGAGGGATCAATGTAATGGGAAGAGCTAATGATCCTAAGTCTATGCTCACCCAATATAGGAGCACCCAGATACATAGGGCAACTTCTGGTGACTTACAAAGAGACTTGGACTCCCACACAATAATAGTGGGAGACTTTAACACTACATTGTCAATATTGGACCAATCAATGAGACAGAAGGTTAAGAAGGATACCCGGGACTTGAACTTAGACCTCGAACAAGTCAACTTAACAAACATTTACAGAACTCTCTACTCCAAATCCACAAAACATACATTTTTTTCAGTAACACATCACATCTATTCTAAAAGTGACCACATGGTTGGGAGTGAATCACTCCCCAGCAATTGCATAGCATTTCATAGGTTTAAATGAAGTATTGGTTGGCTGTTTGTTATTTTCCTCCCTTATTCCTTCCTGTCTCCATTGTATAACACAATTATTAGTATAAAAGAGCTTTTTAATACCCATTTTTAGACTGCATTCTAGCCTGGGCAGTAGAGCAAGATTCCCATTCTCTCTCCATATTTTTCTTCTTTTTCCCTTTCTTTCATTCTGTTTCTTTTCCTTCTTTCTCTCTTTCTCTCTTTTCTCTTTTCTTTCTTTTTGTTTCTTAAAAAAAAAAATATATATATATATATATATAGAAAAAAAAAGAATCTGTACTAGAGAGTATTTGCCATCCTATTTGTTCTTTTTAACTTTTTTTATTAACAAGACATTTGTGAATTCAGAAATTGCTCTGCACTTTTACCTTTGTTGATCACAAAATCTTTATGACATTAATCATCACCAAGTATGTCTCAATTTCTGAAGGAATTCTAAATAAAATGATTTAATAGGCTTACATTTCTAAAGGAAACTCTAAGTAAAATGACTAATTCCTTCCAGATATTAAGGAAAAAAAAAAATAATGAAGTATCTTTCCTGAATAAGCCGAGTTGCCTGAGCCGATAACTTCAGATGATCAAGGGCAACTTTACATTATACTACTGCATCCCCCACTGTAAATGTCTGTTCTTATCTTTGAACCACTCTATGGACCTTGGTATTTCATATTAATATAGTTTCCAGTTAAAGACATAGAAGGAAAACAACAGCAAAAGAGAACCCTCTGTTTCATATTTATCCAAATTGTTATGCAAAATTGCTAGAACCCAACCATGCTGGCTCCCTGATCTTGAACTCAGTCTCCAGAATTGTGAGAAATAAGGTTCTGTTGTTTAGAAGCTACCTAGTTTATCATATTTTGTTATAGCTGCCCAAATTGATTAGGTAAACATTGGTACCGAGGAGTGAGTGTACTGCTGCAATCAATACCTAAAATGTGGAAGTAGCATTGATACTGAGTAACAGATAGAGGCTTGGGAGTGTTTTGAGGTGCATGCTAGGAAAAGCCTACATTACTCAATAGATCATTAAAGATGATTCTGGTGAGTACTCACAAGAGGAGAGATGTATAGAAAGCCTCAATCTTCTTAAAGACTAAGTGGTTTTGAACGGAATGTTGGTAAAAATATAGATGGTAAATGCTATTACAATGGGATCTCCTATAGAAATAAGGGACATATTATGGAGGAGACATAATGCTTATCATGAAGTGGAAAAGAATTAGGCTGACTTATGTTTATGTCCTAGTGGTTTGTGGAAGTTACAACTTATGAGTGATGAAACAGGATAGTTGGCTGAAGAAATGACTAAGCAAAGTGCTGAAGGTGTACTAAGACTTCTCTTGGTTGCTTACAGTGAACTGCAGAAGAGAGAAATGATTTACATATGGTATTTTTAATCAAAAGGGAAACAAAATTTCAAGCATTCACAACACCAAATTTTCATAAGGTTTTGGAGCACAAGGAACTCTCACTCTTTGATGATGGTAGTGCAAAATGGTAGAGACAGTTTTAGCAGTCCCTTTCAAAACTAAACATACTCTTAGCATATGATCCCACAATCACACTTCTTGTTTTTAACTCAAATAAATTGAAAACATGCACACAAAAGCCTGCCCACAGATGTTGAAAGTAGCTTAAGGGATAAATAAGCTGTGGTATACCCAGTCAGTGGGATATTATTCAGTGCCAAAAATAAATAAGCTATAAAGTCATGAAGGTACATAAAGGAAACTTAAATGAATATTATTACTAAGTGAAAGAAGACAATCAGAAAAGGCTGTATATTGTTTAAGTCCAATCATATGAAATTCTAAGGCAAAACTGTGGAAACAGTTAAAACATTAGTAATTGCCAGGGTTTGTGGAAGAAGGGATAAATAGGCAGAAACAGGATTGTTAGGGGGAGTAAAACTACTCTGTGTAATACTACAATTGTGGATACATGCCATTATGCATTTTTCAAAACCCATAGTGTATGTAACACTAAGAATGAACCTTAATGTGATCTATGGTCTTTGGATGATAATGGTGCGTTGATGCAGGCTCATCAGTTATAAGAAATATAGCATAATTATAACCACTGTGGTGTGAGATGGTAAGAGTGGGAAAGATTCTGAGCATTTGAGTACAGTGGGGTATACAGAAACTCTTTGTACTCTCCACTCAATTTTGCTGTGAAACTAAAGCTACTCTAAAATAATGTTGATTAATTAAAATATATACAAATAATACATGGAAACTTTTCAGATTTGGTGGAATGCTATAGATTAAAGAAGATCAGTAAACCTCAAATAGAGTAAATACAATGAAAGCTCTAACTAGATACGTCAGAGTGCAGCTGTTGAAAACCATAGTTAATGAGAAACTATCGAAAGCATCCCACAGAAAAATAAGATTTTAAAATATTAAATGGTCCTGTACCTCTTACCAAAAATTAAAGATAACCAGAAGGTAGTGGAAACTTCTGTAAAGTCCTGGGATGGGAGGAGGGAAAAATATGTCAATCCATCCTTCTATATCAAGTGTAAATATCCTTCAGTGATAAAGACATGATAAAATATTTTCAGATTAAAAAAACAAAAATTATTTTCTTAAAGATCTGCACTATAAGAAGTGCTAAAGAAAGTTCTTTAGAGTAAAGGAAAATGATTCCCCCCAAAATCAGCAATATCAAAAATAGAAAATGTTTGAGTAAATATAAAATATTTTATCTTAATTTATTTGTTTATATATATGATTTTTTAAACAATGACTATAACATTATTTTTTTTTTGAGTTTTAAATTGATGTAGAAGTAAAACATATAACAATTTTAACATGAGGGATGGTAAGAGAATGTATAAAGCAACCTATACAGTTGCTATTTTTCTTCATTTGTTGTGAAGTGGCAGAATAGTATCTCCAAATAGACTGTAAAAAATTAAGGATGAGCATCGCTATCTTTACAAGAACCACTGAGTATCTCATATAAAGAGATAGAAAAAAAATAACTTTTTTATTATTATACTTTAAGTTCTGGGGTACATGTGCAGAATGTGCAGGTTTGTTACATAGATATACATGTGCCATGGTGGTTTGCTGTACTCATCGACCCGTCATCTACATTAGGTGTTTCTCCTAATGCTATCCCTCTCCCATCCTCCCACCCCCTGAAAGTCCCTGGTGTGTGATGTTCCCCTCCCTGTGTCCATGTGTTCTCATTGTTCAACTCCCACTTATGAGTGAGAACATGTGGTATTTGGTTTTCTGTTCTTGTATTAGATGGCTAAGAATGATGGTTTCCAGCTTCATCCACGTCCCTGCAAAGGACACAAACTCATCCTTTTTTATGGCTGCATAGTATTCCATGGTGTATATGTGCCACATTTTCTTTATCCAGTCTATCACTGATGGGCATTTGGGTTAATTCCAAGTCTTTGCTATTGTGAACAGTGCTGCAATAAACATTCATTCATGTGCATGTGTCTTTATAGTAGAATAATTTATAATCCTTTTGGGTATATATCCAGTAATGGGATTGCTGGGTCAAATGGTATTTCTGGTTCTAGACCCTTGAGGAGTCGCCACACTGTCTTCCACAATGATGGAAACAATTTATACTCCCACCAACAGCGTAAAAGCGTTCCTATTTCTCTTTAAGATAAAACCACAAATAGTTTGAAAATAAATGGATGGTAAATTACATACTATGAAAACAGTAAGCATAGGAAGGATAATACAGACATCACAAAAACTAGCCATCAAGACAAATAGAATTTTAAAAGATAAATAGGGTCATTTTTATTATAATGAAGAGGCCAATTTTTAGGAAGATGTAAATCTTATACATGTATATGTGACTGATATCAGGGCCATAAAAACCCATGACAAAAAAAATCGTTTAGAATTTTGAAAGTCAGAAGTCTGGAGTCAGTTTGGATGTGCCAAAAAAAATCATGTGTCCTTTCTGGTGGCTCTAAGGGACAGTTCTTTTTCTTGCCTTTTCCAGCTTCCAAGGAGTACACAGCAGAGGCCATGTGTATTGCTTGGTTTGTAACCAGATTCATGGACCTTTAAAGTTTATCACTGCAATCTCTACTTCATTTGTCACATGTCTTTCTCATTGAAACTGATTCCTCCCACATCACTCTTATAAGAACCTTTGTTGATGCCTTAGGCCTACCTCAACAATCAAGGGTAAATTTACCATCTCAGGATCTTTATCTTGCTTTTCTGTACGAAGCTCCATTTGCCCATAAGGTAACATTCACAGGTTCTGAGGATCAGAACATGGACATGTATGGGGGAGGGGTGTTATTTAGTCTACTACAGCATAGTAGGTATCACAATTTTGAATTCATTATAAAAACCTTTTCCACAGTTTTTGGAATTCCAAACTTCCAAAGGAGATGTCTCTTTCTGCTAAGCTATATCAAATATTCAAGAAGGGAAAAAAATCCATCAACCTTACACAAGCATTTTAGAGAAATAGAGGAAGAGGAATCTCTGCTTAACAAATTTTATGAGGCCAGCATAATCCCATTGTCAAAGTTTGATAAAGGCATAAAAAAGAATATTACAGACCAATATGACTAATACAGGTATATATTTATGTTTACACAGTTATATATTTATATACATATATATGTACATGTATATTATTTTAGACATGTATATACACATGTATACAGACATGTATATATTATTCCATACATATATTGTATATATTTATGTATATTTTAATATAAATGTATCTACATTTATAGTTTTATTTATAAATTTACATTTATGTAAATATGTATTTATATTAGAATATAAATCATATTTGTATTTAAATATATATTTATGGTATATTCATTATATTTAAATATTTAAATATATATTTATGGTATATTCATTATATTTAAATATTTAAATATATATTTATGGTATACTCATTATATTTCAATATAATAAATATACATATGTATATATTTTATATTTTATATACATATACACACACATATATGTTTTAATTTTAGTCATTCTAGAACATAGGTAGTGGTATCTTATTTTAATTTCCATTTGCCTCATGAAAAATGATGTTGAACATATTTTTAAATGTTTGTTTGCAACATCTCTATCTTTTGCGGTTAGGTATCTGTTCAGATCTTTTGTTCATTATTTAATTTTGCCCATTGTTTATTTGCATTGCTTATTTCCTCATTGAGTTTTAGGAGTTCATTTTGAAACCACCACTGCAAAACTGTAACAGAGAGTGAAAGAGATTTGACCTAACCAACTCCATCCTGCTTCTAACCTCCAAGCTGTCCTTGTTCATTCCTGGGGTGTAGGCTGAACTGACTTTGGGGAGAACTTAGTTTATAGTTGAAAACAAAGACGGTAATAGCCCTTTCCCAAAGCAGACCTCCATCTTGCCTGGGGACTAGATTGCCTTTTTAGAAATTTTGATTTAGGAATCATGCAGCTGGAGGCTTTAAGACTCTGATTCTCCCTAAACTGCTCCTAAGATCAGTGCTTGAGATATTTTACAGACCCTGCATTTGATGGTTCAGCTGGCACCATCAGATGGATAAACTGGTTTATCTGATCTTGTGGCCATCACCCAGTAACTGATTCAGCACAAGAAGACAGCTCAATTCCCTATGATTCCGTCTCCAACCCAACCAATCCCTACTCTCAGCTCAAAAAAATAGTTTTTTTTTCCTACTGCATCATCCAGCTGCAAATTTTCTGAACTTTTATACTCTTTTTCCCTTTTAAAATGGAATAGTTTCAACAGCACCCAAGTCATCTTTTGAATACTTTGTTGCTTAGAAATTGCTTCAGCCAGATATCCTAAATCATCTCTCTCAAGATCAAAGTTCCACAAATCTCTAGGGCAGGGGCAAAATGACGCCACTCTCTTTGCTATAACATGAGTCACCTTTGCTCCAGTTCCCAACAGGTTCCTCATCTCCATCTGAGACCACCTCATCCTGGATCTTATTGTTCATATCACTATCAGCAATTTTGTCAAAGCCATTCAACAAATCTCTAGGAGGTTCCAAACTTTTCCCACATTTTCCTGTCTTCTTCTGAGCCCTCCATACTGTTCCAACCTCTGCCTGTTACCCAGTTCCAAAGTCATTTCCACATTTTTGGGTATTTTTTCAGCAATGCCCCCACTCTACTAGTACCAATTTACTGTATTATTTTCATACTACTGATAAGACATACCCCAAACTGAGAACAAAAACAGTTTTAATGGGACTTACAGTTCCACATGGCTGGGGAAGCCTTAGAATCATGGTGGGAGGCAAAAGACACTTCTTACTTGACAGCAGCAAGAGAAAGATGAGAAAGAAGCAAAAGCAGAAACTCCTATAAATCCACTGATCTCATGAGAGTTATTCACTGTCACAAGAATAGCATGGGAAGACTGTCCCCATGATTCGAGTTACCTCCCCCTGGCTCCCTCCCACAACATGTCGGGATTCTGGGAAATACAATTCAACTTGAGATTTGGGTGGGGACACAGCCAAACCATATTAGGCATCAAGTCTGGGTGTTTTTTTGCTGCATGTGAGTGTTGAGGGTATAAGTTGCATTTTCTTCCCTCTTGCTCTCTGTCATGAAGGCAATGGAAGGTGGTGAAAACTTGTTCATGGGTGTAAGACTGGATTCCATCAAGAGGCCTCATATAAATGGACGTTGCTGTTGCAGGCTGGTATTGTGATTGCATAATCGCTTGTAGGTGGAATTGTTGTAATCTGAAAGATATAAACTTAATGAGGTCGTTAAAAGGGAGGGACCAAATATTAAAAGAAGAATGAGAGGAATAAAGGTCCAAGAAATGGGAGAAGCCAAGTCATTTTTATAAACTAATCAATAAAGGTTTTGGTTCGGTCTTGGTTACTTTGCGAAAATGTGTGTAGCTATTTGGCTAGTTTGAAAATTTCTCAGACATTAGTTTCTACTTCTCCAGACACATTAATATAGGTGCAGTAGGTTTTATTGATGATAGGACAGACTTCTTGTTCAGGTAGGAGATAATTTAGTGCTCATCTGTAATCAAAAACTATTCCTGCTGGTGAGTCTAAAGGTTTCTTTAGCTTTGAGACACTTGAGCCAGTTTTTGCTAAGGTTATTTCAAGGGAGGTGGTAAGTTCCCATAGTGTGATTTTATGGTGTATAAAGCATTTAGATAAGGAGTTACAAGATCTCTGAGGCATCCCTGAGGCATTTTGGACCTCTCTTTTCCCTTTGGTTCACTTTATCTGGGAGGACTCCACCACAGATAGAGGGTCTGCCTTTGCCTGGATGACCATTCCAGAATGGCCCTTTCTCAAGGGGTCAGTTCAAACCTAATGTAAAGGAGAACTCACTTGTAACTTGGGATGTGATATTTGTGAAAAAGTTGAATCCAAAATTGGTTTCACAACCAGTAGAGTGTGTCTGTGCACACAAGTTTATAAGAGTGTTAAAGTGAAAGTAGATTTGCCACCCTGACAGGCAATAATGAATTAACTCTTTTGTCTTGGCCTTCAGGTAACACCAAGAAATAGTCCTCAGCCAGAAACCATCAATTGCCAAAGAGGACTTAAATTGGCTCACTGGCAGTCCAAGAACAGAAAATAATCCTGGCAATTTCCTCACCCCTAAGGGAAGACAGTTATCTCTTCTCTCTAGGGCTTCAGGATCCCACTGAAGAGCTGTCTCCGCCAGGGACCTTGTGTTCTAGGGGTAAGGAACCAAAACATCGAGGGAAGCAGGGAGAAAGGGAAGAGAGAATTTCAGTAAAGTACCCATACAAGCCACCAAAATGCCAGGCGAGGTTTCAGAGCTCTGGCAATGAAAAGTGGTTGACTCATGGGTAGTAAGAAGAATTTACTGACAACAGCATTGGTTTGAAAAGGAAAGCTTTGTTAGAAGAGTGTGGTGGGGCAGCTCAGCAAGAGAGGACTGAGTGCACCACAGTGAATTTTCCTTAGGGATATTTATGGATCTTAAAGCAAGAGCTTGAGGGCAATTTGGACCATATTAGCCATGTAGGTCGTGATAAATGATTACATTTGTAGACATTTTTTGTGCTTTGATGTTCCTGCTCTAGAAATGGTCAGTTACAAAGCACAACAGAAATCTGCAATATTGGCGTTAAGTAGCAGAGATAAAAATAAGTACTAGTACAATTCATGTAATTCAGCATTGTTTTGGTTTATACATTGTTTTTTCTTCTTCTACAATTCCTCTTTCAAAAAAAAAAAATATATATATATATACATATATATATATCTGGGTCTCATTACATTTCCTCAGCCAGAAACAAGATTCTAGTGCTATTCTCCTATCATTTCTTGTAAGCAACCAATGCATATTAATTTTCTTCTTTAGTTGCTTAAATATTTATTCAGCATTCTGCATGCCATATGTAGCGGACTAGATGCTGTTGGTGTAAATAGTAGTTGTAATATATTCATTACATTACTTCCGGTATAAGCTAATCTTTTTTCCTCTCTCCACTGCATCATCCATTTTTCTCTTCACTGGAAAATTTTCTTCAGCATACAAATATGATGTAAAATGTTCTATCCAAAAAAAAATCTAGAAACCACATATCCCCCTAGCTGTCCTTCTATTTTTTTGTTTCTTTTAGATAAAAGCTCTTTAAAATTGTTAACTATATTTGTTGTCTCCATTTTCTCTCCTTTTGTTAACCTTGGACCATTTCCAATCAGGTTTCGCCAATGAAGATTTTGCTGCATACTTCAATAATAACGACCAGTTATTTTAATTCATCTTATAAACACAGTCACTCTCTTCTTCTTGAAAGTTTTACTTCATTTGGCTTTCAGGAGCCTACATCCTGGCTTGCCTTTTGTCTCATTAGTCACTCCTCAGTCTCCGGTGTGGAATCAAAACCTTTTTCCTAGGTGGTCATATTTAGTTTTCTGTTTGCTGGTTTCTATTTGTTTAGTTTTTGTATCGGTTGGTTGTGGTATGGTATAATTTAATACAATAAAATACATAGACTGTAAGAGCACAGTTTGATGAACTTTGACAAATATATAAATACCTGTAACCCCTACCTCAATAAAGAGAAAGAATATTCCTATCATCACAAAAATTGATGCCACTTCACAGTCTAATACACTCATCCTTCTGAAAACAATCTCGTATGTCTTCTAACACCATAGCTTAGTTTTGAACATTCTAAAAATTCATATAAAGGGAACGATGCACATGAACTTTCTTTTGCTTATCTTGCCTCTCTAAAAATAACAGTTCTGTTTGTATGCTTCAGCAGTTCATTCCTTTGGTTAAATAAGTAGGATGGGAATTGTTGTACCATATGGTAAGTGAATGTTTAAAGTATATTAGAAATGGCCTTTTTTCCCCAAAGTTACAAACCATTTTACATTACCACCAGCAAAGCAAGAGAGTTCCAATCGTTCCACATTCTCGCCAATATTTGATATTGTTGTTGTTATTGTTTTTAATATTAGGAATTCTACTGGGTTTGGGGTTACCACATTGCCATTTTTAGTTTCATTTTTGCTAATGATTAATAACAATGAAAATATTTTCATGTTTTATTTGCTATTTTTATATACACTTTCACGAGGAGTATGCTCATATTCTTTGAGCAATTTTTTAAAGTTAGTTATTTTTCTTATGTCTACATTTTAGTATATATGTGTGTGCATGTATGTATGCATGTATACATATAAGTATACATACCATATATATATATTATATATGGGTTTATATAGTTACTCATATATACACATACACACTAGTATATATTATATAATTAGTGTTACACTTATATAAAGACTAATATGATATATACTTATATATTTTTGTGTACTATGTATATGCTACTACATGTAGTGTGTGTGTAATATACATACATATATATGTGTGTGTATTTATATATGTGTATGTGTGTGTGTATGTGTGTGTATATATATATATATATATGCGCTGGTACCAATGATCAGAAAATATGTGCACTCTCTTGACCTCTCATTTCTATTTCTGTCTACAAGTCTGTTGAATATGTCTTTATCTTTACTTCTTCATTATTATAGTAGGCTGAATATGGCTATGCTTTAGCTCCTAACATTAAAGTATACCTGTTTTTTCCAAAATTGTTACCTATTAACCAAAAAACATTTATTGACTGACTAATCTTCCTTTCCCTATTTGAAGTACAAACAATATTATCTCCTATATTACATTCTTTGCCTGGCTAAATAGATGGACCATCTATTCCAATCTACGTATTTGTTGGTAGTGCTATACTACCACATTGCTTTAATTTCTGTAGTGCTAATAACTATTTTGATATTTAGATAAATATCCTCTCAATTATTTTATTTTAAAGTATATTCTAGATAGTCTCACAAACTTGTATTTTTAAAATTAGTTTCAGCATTATTTTATCAACCACTCCTAGTGCAAACACTCTAAAATGAACAGACATGTAAGAAAGAAGCAAGTTTGTATTGTGATTGAGTATGATCTACAAAGTAATCTAGGGAGAATTGAAATCTTCACGATATTAAGTCTATCAAAGAGCAATCTATGATTCACAAAAAATTGTGTAGTGCTCTTTAAACCATCTGAATTCTGCATTTAAAACACAAGAATTTATGGACAAATAGATTACAGCAAAAATTAAACAAATTTCTGTCTTCTACTAAAAAAACCACACTGATAAACCTACCTAATGTACAATTACTAGGTAACAGCTAGCTGTTCTCCTTCATCCCGGGCTTAACAACTCCATTTTAA
Organism: Ateles fusciceps; assembly: GCA_036589455.1. NCBI lineage: Eukaryota > Metazoa > Chordata > Mammalia > Primates > Atelidae > Ateles > Ateles fusciceps. The sequence goes on along the minus strand of JAZHEH010002546.1, from coordinate 45,849 downwards.
AAATTACTTTTTCTCCTCCATTCACTCCTTCATTCACTGTTACTATTCTTCATAAGCAACCAACATCACTTCTTGTTGCATCACATCCTAGCTAACTCTCCTGGTATTTTAAATTAGAAAGTAGAAAACACCATCTGGGTGATTTTTTACTCAATACAACACCATGGTCATTTTATTATAGAGTGTATTATTAAGTGCATAGTTTGAAGGAATGATCACAAGAATCTACCTTTCATATTCACAATACTCCCCAACAGAAAAGATTGTTTTACCATTGAAATATTAGTTTATTCTAGAATTGCTCCAATTGTGGGAGGAGATTGCAGATGGAGGTGTTGTATTCCATGGGTTCTTCGGTCTGATAGCAGATATTGGAGAAGTTCTATGAATGTCCTGTCTGTGTCCCAGGCAAATCTTCAGTTTTTTCATCTCTCTGTCAACTAAATGAGGTTAGTTCAATCTTACAGTCTTTAGTTACTTCTCCATTGCTTCCTATTGGCTTCTTTACTTTATTGTTTGAATTCGCTGGACCTCCATGCCTGCTTTGCCATGGAATGTTGTCCTTCAGATTTCTTTTTGCTTCATGGTAATAGTATCAGCCTCTGATAATAGTAGTAAGCGCAAGTAACATTTATTAAGCTCTTAGCTTATAACTGAATTCTGATTTTGACATCCTGTGGTAGATACAACGATGACTTCAATTTCATGAAATGAAATAGAGGTTTACATAAAGCACTTCTCCATTTTGACAGGACATCAGTTGACAGTGTGGGAGTTTGTAAACAGGTCTATTTAACTTGAGACCCTCATTATCTTAACCACAACTTATTGACATCTAATGTAGACTTATCTCATTCTCTTACCTGATCTTGCTTTTAGCTCTTAAAGCTTCAGCCCAGTTTGCAGTTCTGTGCCTTTTACTACTCCCCATTTCCACTTATTTAGGATGAGCATTCAAAATGGTACTTTTTAAACAATTTGACAATGAGACAAAGAAGGGAATATGGTGGTGGCTGGAGGAGGAAGTGGAGTTTAGAATAATTTTCTTTAAATGGTGGACATCTGAATATGTTTCCAAGTTGCGGAAAAGTTGCCAGGATAGAGCAAGAGAGATTGAAGATACAAGAAAAATGCTCTTCTGACTTTCTTTTCCTGTTTATGTTGACAGTCAAAAGTGAGAAAACAGAGGGAAAAAATGAAGGCAATTAACAAAGATATAAGAAAGTATTTCCTACAGCCAAGGGACGTAAGTTCTTATGTTGAAAAGGGCTATCAAATGCATAGCAAAGGAAGGGTTATGACTGACACTCTGAGACATAATCAAAAGATTTTAGGATACTAAGGATAAAGAGAAAATCTAAAGCTTTCTTTAGCAGTCAGGATGCTTCAGGCTGAAAACCAAAAAAAAAAAAAAAAAAATGAAAATTCTTACTCAAACTTGCTTAAATAATAATCAAATTTATTATCTAAGTAAAAGACATTATAAAAGTAGAGTCAGTTCCAGTAATTGAATGATTAGAAGCTCAGTTGAGGTCATCAAGGACCCTGATTCTGTCTGCCCCTTACTTCTTCCTGTGGCTCTCCGTAAGTCTAGTTTCCTTAATGTTCACAAGATAGCTTGTGGTGACAATGAGGGATACAAGATTTATAGTTCACATACAGAAGAAGAGTGAGAGCCCCTCTCCTTCACTGATATGCACAGGTACTTTCCTTTAGTCTGAGAGGGTAATTTATGCCACACAGTCTCATATGCTGCTTGGCTTAAACAAATCAGGGTATCCCTGTAAAAATGTGGATGGAATAAATATTCAGACAAATTTAGAGTGAATGAATGTTCGATAGGTAATAAAAATGTCTCACAATTTCAAGTGATAAAAACCAGATCATATGAAAAAAATTAGGATCTGAACAGTGTTGTATTTCTTAACGGCAGCAGTGGAAGATAAAACAGACTGGAATAAAACTTTCAAAATGCTTAAGAAAAATAATTTCTCATGTAAAATTCTATCCTTATTCTATTCTGATGTATTAAATATGCGGAACATTAAATTCTCCATATTTGAAGTCTCAAGAAATTACCAAGTACCATTTTTATAAGTTAATCTGAGAATGTGCTCCACCAAAGTCACTGATACGCCAAAGAAAAAGGAGAAATGAGACCCAAGACACAGTGAGTCCACATTGAGCTAACAGAAAATAAAAAATAAAAACTTAGAATAACCACTGTACAATAGGCCTAGAGAGTAACCAGTCCAAATTGGAAGAGGAGACTATAAGCCTCTAGAAAGGAGGGCTCTATAAAAATAAAAAGGACAGGCTGGGTGCAGTGGCTCACACCTGTAATCCCAGCACTTTGGGAGGCTGAGGCAGGCAGATCACGCGGTCGGTAGTTCGAGACCAGCCTGGCCAATACGGTGAAACCCCATCTCTACTAAAAATACGAAAAAAACTAGTTGGGTGTGGTGGTGTCCACCTGTAGTCCCAGCTATGTTGGGAAGCTGAGGCAGGAGAATTGATTGAACCCAGGAGGCGGAGGTTGCAGTGAGCCGAGATTGCACTGTTGCACTCCAGCCTGGGCAATAGAGGGAGACTTCGTCTCAATAATAATAATATGAAATAAAAATAAAAACGACAAACATTTGCTACATGAAATTTATCTTTTGGAAGAGATATCAAGGGATTTTAAATTGTATAAATGAGTGGTAAAAAGCACATGGATGACTAAAAAAAAATGAAGACATAAATTATTTTATAAAAAACGGAAAGTTGTATAAAGAGAAAATATGGTCATAGTCTAATACCTCGATCTTCAGTGAATACATTTTATGGAATGATAATAATTAAATAATATGTATTTATTATTTATTAGACCCTTCTATATGGGTCTCTGATGAGTCTAATAAATAGCCCCTTCTTTTTCCACCTGGAATTTCAACAAATTGAGAAATAAAGAATATTGGATTAGAGAGCAGATACCACTATTTTTACTTGCAAAAGTGGAGGATATAGATCAGTGCAAGAGCAAAGTGGACCTCTAACTGAATGACAGGCAGGCTCCCTCACCCAGTCATAACAACGTTGCATAAGAAAGTCCTCCTCCTGAAGGAGAACAAAGCAAACCCTGAAGGAGAATTTTGGAGCAATTCTTCCTGTGGAATTCTCATTCTGAAGTAAGGCAGAGATGAGTAAACCATGCTGCATCATTTATTTTTCTGAATTTATATTTCAAATGTCACGTACCTCTCCTAGTGTGGTGTGAGTAAAGCAACAGGATAAAAGGCCAGAGTAACCCTTATAGAGCTCCATTCACTTAGAAGCAACAGGGGGTGAGAAATAGGCCATCTATAAGCTATTTAATCAGAAATTTGGACTCATCTTGGGAGGATGGCAGGGTGTGGGTGACACATGAGAGTGGAGAGTATTAAGGGAGCTAAATTTTGCTTTCATAATAAAGCAATAAAAAATGTGCAAACATATTGTTTAGAGCTATAGTGAGTTGAATGCCAGATAACATAGCAAAATGAGTTGAATGTAGACGTGTGAGATTGTACCGTGGGAAGTGATGGGATAGAGAGCTAGTAATTTTTGTTATGCACACTCCAGGTAATGGGTATTTGTTTTTGATAATTCAAAACATATATATGTATTATGTTACTAAAACATTAAAGATATTTTAAAAGACTTGTCAAAAACATGACCTTAGCATATGAAAATAATGCCCAAGTATAGCTCTACTTTAAAATCTGAAAGGTAAAAGTCAAGTATTGTTCTGAAAATTTAAGAGCACGATGACTTCTGGACAAGCAGGAGAAGTCCAGACTTATTTCAAACCCGTGGTTATTGTTAACTAGACTTGCGACCTGCTATACTTTGGGTTTCACCTAAATATAAAACTGTGGGGCTTAACACATGCTCTCATTTCTTCATAAATGTTTGTTACCTTTATATCCAACATGACCAATATATTTTATTTTTAAAATCTTTATTACGAAACTTAACAGATATATAAAAAGTAGTTGGTTAGTTTATTAAACTAGTTTGTTAGTTTATTAAACTAGTTTGATAAAATCCCATAAATTATTCTTGCATCTCCTTGACCAATTTTGTTTCATGTGTGCCCCCTTACTGGCTTAATTTAAGCAAATACATGTTTAATTTATTCTTAAATTAAAAACCTCATGTTTTCTGTCTGTGATGTCCAAAGATAGTAGCCAATTTTTAAAAAATGATTATTGCTATGTAGGTAGAATTGTACCTTATAGATCGTAACTAAAATTTGTTTATAAAATGATCTTACACTGTGACAAACTAAATTTAGTACTTCATTCATCTGTTGGGTCATTTATTTAAATGAAAAGTGCCAATATCAGTAACCAAGACATTAATTAGGTATTTTTCTTTTTGATATAACTATATGTAAATATAATTCAAGGTTTTTATTTATTTATTCATTTATTTTTTTTACTATGGTTTATTAGTTTCAAATACTCATGTATCTGATTCTCAATGTTGGAGAGCTGGGACTAGGATGCTAGTTGATGAATATCACCTGACTGTCTCATGCAGACGAGAGATCTGAGCATTTCCAGAGGCAGGGAGGAGTGAGGAGAAAAGGCAATGCATCTGGAGCTAGAGACTGAGGATCTGTTCTTACTGATGACCCTCAGAGACAGATATGTAGAGAGAAAAACCATGGTTTTTTTGGGTGTTAATTTTGGTGGCTGATGCATTCTGTAATTAATTCAGCTATTACAACTGGTATTAATTTTAAACACATTAATTACAGAATCTCAGTAATTGTGGTTTGAGTTCTGTATTTACAATAATAAAAACGGGGCTTTAGCCAGGAGAAGACAATTGACAGTACTCAATTGGAAGTGCCTGATCGTTAATGTATATAAGCAGTGGTTCTTGAAAGTCCTCAGTGTTGCTGGGTCTTGCTCTTTGTGGCGTCTTCTGTATGCTGGAAAAATTCTCTCCCTGTACTCCCATACTGCACTGTAGAAGAGAAAGAGAGGAGAGCGGAAGAAAGAGAGGGAGAGAGAAACATGAGCATGGACGATACATAAGGTAGATGTAAACTGTGATCAGCTTTGGTAATAACTAGAAAAAAATCTCCTAATTAAAAATATGAGGTGTAAAAAATAGAATTTAAGGTGTATTTACTAAGGAACTGTCAGAGGCATTTGAACCGAAGCAGCTCCGTCTTGAGTAGGGGCTGGGTAAAACGAGGGCTGCTCTGTCTGTGTAGTAGCCATTGTTTTATTCCTTTATTTTCTTCATAAACTTGCTTTCACTTTATGGACTTGCCCTGAATTCTTTTTTTGTGCAAGATCCAAGAACCCTGTCTTGTGGTCTGGATCAAGACCTGTTTCCAGTAATAGAACAACAGAAAATACAAATACTCTATGTATTTTACATTTGAAATGCTTATAGACAAGCACATTTGAAGAAACCTGTTTTAGATAACCTCAACCTTCCTTTTTCTTTTTGTCCTGATGTGGTCTCCTCAAGCTTTTTTCAAATAATTATTGTCCATGCAGATGACAAGGCAAAGCAGCTTTTATTCATTTTATTTATCCAAAATAAACCTGTCTTTGCTGAGTCGCTTTTAGTGTTTCTTCTTCCTTCAACTTACACTCAGGAGATCCTGAGGACTTGTGCCTAAGGTGGTCAGAGCACAGCTTGGTTTTAGACATTTTAAGCAGACCTGAGACATCAATTCGACATACGTAAAATGAATATTAGTTAGGTCCAGAAAGGCAGGACAACTGGGGCTTCCAGGTCACAGGTAGGTGAGAGACAAACAGCTGGATCCTTTTGAGTTTCTGATTAGCCTTTCCAAAGGAGGCAATCAGATATGCATTAATCTCAGTGAGTGGAGGCATGACTTTGAATAAAATGGGAGGCAGTATTGTCCTAACAGTCCCCAATTTGAATTTTCCATTTAGCTTAGTGATTTTTGGGGCCCAAGATATTTTTCTTTCACAGGGAATATCAGAGAGTTCTCAAAGCTTTGGTTTTGAGAACCTAAATTATTTTCATTGCAATGATATTTACACATAGAATGAGACATTATCTTTTATCAGTTTTATTGAGTATAATTTACATATGGTAAATTCATCTATTTTAATTGAACAGTGGGTGCATATTTGACAGATGTACACAGTCCTATCATTGCCAAAATCCATCAAAAGTAAATATTTTAATCATCTCCAAGGCATTCCTCATATTCCTTTACATACAGTTAAACCCCATCTCGACCCCAGCAGCTGACCCTCACTAATCTATTTCTGTCAGTTTTGCCTTTTTTTCAAATTTCAAATACATGGATTTGTATAGAATGTAGTCTGTTGCCTGGAATTTTCATCTAGCGTAATGCATTTGAGAGTTATCCATGTTGTTGTATGTTCTTTTTTATTGCTGAGTAGTATTCCATTGTGTGGATATATGAGTTTATCCATTCACCTTTGATGGATATTTGTTGTTTTTATTTTTCAATTTGAGGCTCTATAAATTAACCTTCTGTAAATCAGGTCTTTGTCTGGACATACGGTTCAATTTTTTTTTTAAGTAAGACGTTAGTATTACAATCGTGTTTCATAAGAAACTGTTCAGTATTTCTGCATTCTACCAAAAATATATAAAATTTTTGGTTGCTTCTTTGAAAATAGTTGGTAAGTTTTGGCTTTTTTATTTTAGCAATTTAATATATGTGTATTATGTCCTCATTGCAGTTCCTCAACTAATAATGCTGAGCATCCTTTAATGTATTTAATGGTCATTCCTGTATCTTCTCTTGTGAAATGTCTGTATATGCCCATTTAGAAAAATCAGGCTGATTGTCTTGTTGAGCTTTGAAAGTTGTTTGCATATTATGAATACAAGTTCTTTATTAGACATACATTTTACAAACATTTTTTCCAGTCTTTTTCATTATCTTAGCTTTTGGAGAACAAAGAATTTTAATGTGATTAACTGTAACTTATTTCTTATTTGATAGCTTATGACTTTCAGTTTTAGGTTTTTTTTTAAATACATGCCATTTATTTTTTTCTGAATCTTATATTGATAGATAATACCAGAAGATTTCAGCATAGCAGATAAATACCGCAAATCCTAACCAGCACGGGTTTTAGTGACAAACGGGCCCATTCCATGGTCATAGATGACTTCATCAGGTAATTACATTTTTTTTCTTAAGTGTTTACATTTCTTTACTGTGACGCCTTCAGATTAGAGATTTTAAAGGCATTTAAGTGGTATAAGGTGCTACCTGGGAGAGTTATTGCATAGCGCTTCCATGGCGTGGAATAGTATTTGGTGTAGAAGATGAAGGCTAGTTAGCTGCAGCAGAATGAACATTTTCTTTAGGAACAGTAGTAAAGAACAGTCCAAGCCGGAATATTGCCTCTGTGTTAACGTGGTGTGCATGTTCCTCCCTCCTGCTCCCTCCCCCAGCTCTCATTCACACTCTTAGTATTAATGGCCTATCCCTCCAAAATAGTCCATAAGGTAGAAAAATCATAATACATATATAACTGGATCTGATTTTTAAAATTGGCTAACTGGGAATGGCTGTCATGAAATCAATCTTAAGCATACAATAATATCAGTTAGAATTCTACCTGGCTATCCTTTTAGTAACAATATATTTAGTTTTGTAGCCGAGGCAAGTTCTACACTTCTCAAGTAAAAAGATGTCATAATGATCTAGGTAATTTAACCAAAATTGATTTTACTTGAATTAAGCAAGTAAGTCTTATGAAAATAGAATAAGGCTTCAATTAATTACCCAGGTAATTACTAACCTGTACTTATTGTTTTTAATCATTAACATGTTAACTTTCAGAAATTCTTGCCTATTCTTGCCTAATTAGCCAATTCACTTTTAAAGCTTCCATGTTGTAGAGGCTGAATAAAATAAGTGGGTAGATTGTTATGAAAGTCATTGGTTTGACCGTTTCTAACCTGGAAACAGTTCTATATGGAGTTTGTATTTTATTGGCTGACTAGCGGTACTACTGAGTCTTTTTAGATGTTTATCCTAGGCACTGAATACTATTCATAAGCACCTACTTTGCTATTTTAGACAATTTATCTAAACCTGTTTCTATGGGCCAGCCTAAAAATAACCTCAGGCCTCAATAGAAATATTTTATCTTTTCCTTTTCAGTAAATTTTCTCAAAGTTATTGAGCATGTGCAGTTTATAAACTAGAATCTAGTAAGTACATAGGTATACACAGATAGGTATATACATATAGATATATACAGAGAGAAACAATGTGTATTTAATTCGACTACAAATAACAGCTCAAGAGAGGAAGAGTGGGCATGTAAGATTGATCATTTGTCTGACTTCTGCCAATTCCGAACAGTTTCTTGTTCAGTTACCATGTTAAAATGAAACAAGTGCCAATGGATTTTAGGTTTTAAACTGAGTTTGTATAATCCACGTCAAATTAATTTTGCATATGGTGTGAGGTAAGACTTTCAGTCACAGATTACTAATACCTAAATTAAGAGGTAAAGCAAGATGGCAGAGATAGAAGACAATCGTGACAATTTATTTTATAATAAAGTTGTCAATTTCAATATTTTAGGCAAAATTTTAAGATTTGTTGACATTGCTACATGAATATTAGATTCGTTGACATTGCTACACGAATTATTTCAATCAATGAGAGAGTAAAGAAAACAGGCAGGAGTATTTAAACCTTGTTTAGAGCATCTTTATAAACTTCTGTTCCGATCTTGAAAAATTTCAATTCATCCAACTAAGTAAGCCCTCCTTTGAAAAGGTCCCTAGATGCAAGAAAACATAAAAGTGTTAAATCTTTAAGAAAATTGATTTGTTTGAATAAATAAATTTAACTTGAATTATCAATATTGCAAAGGTTCTATTGTTGCAATGTTCTTTGTGACAAGAGAAATTCTCTCATATAATGCTGCCTGCTAAAGTCAGAAGAGGTTTATTTTAAATGTCCTTGTAGTTTTAGAAATGTGTGTTAAATGTCCTTGTAGTTTTAGAAATGTGTGCTATTAATCATGAAAGTCAGGAAAAATGGCAGAATAAATATGAATGTATTTGAGAAACTAGAAGGACTCAAAGTTTAAGTCCTGTGGTAGGTTACTAGTGTCTGAAAATTAAAGTACCCAATCCTTAGTAAGTTATTTTTTGCTACACATAAAAGTCTATAGTCAAAGTAAAATTTGTTTATACTAAGTTAATTTTTTAATAGAAGAAAGAAGTATATTGATCAGAAGGAGCTAGTATGATGAGTGAAATAAATCAATGAACTTGGGATCAGAGGATTTACAACTAAGTGTCAACTCTACCTCTTACTATGTGACCTTGTACAATTTAATCTCTCTGAGCTGTATTTTTGTTATTTACAAAGCAATGATAATTCTGCCTCCTAAGTTTGACAGCATATAGTACAGGACCTCATATATGGATATTTGTTATATCATTGTAGCTAAATATAATCCAAGGAGGAATTGAAAACAACATTAAAAATAGGTCTACTGGGAATTTCTCAGTTCAACCTAAACAAAAAAAGAGTTAGCATTATTCAGTCATTTTACTTAGAGTTATTTCTTAATTATAACTGCAGAATTAGATGGCATAAAGTTTGGCTAGTGTTACTCTGGACTTAATGGTGCCAAGGTGGTTCTGAAACACTTAAAACGGTGTATTTCTCAGAAAGCACACAACAAGTTTATGTTTTTGTTCTTCCCCAGACTTGAACAATAACATATGGATCACACTGAATGCAAAACATTTCCAGGTGTTGACTTATTTTTATTTTAATGGCTAATTAAATATTCACAATCATAAAGCTATGAATAAACTCATCCTCTTCACTCTTATATACCTATAAACTTGAAACATTTTTACAAATAAAAACATATTTATGTAAGCAATAAAATTCAAATTCGCAATATTAATTTCATATGAAAGATAATGTTTTTCAAAAAATAAATCTCTCCTCACAATATGAGCATGGTCATGACTATTGCTATTGTGCAAATTTTTTCAAGAATTCGACATACCTGTACCACCTTGTGTCTTGGGGTAACTCAATTTAAGAGATACTACTTTAAATTGTTGCTGTATTTTTGGACCCCAACTGCTGTGTTACACACTACCACAGGTGACCGGTTACCTGGAATCATCCGTGATCTTTCCTAGGAAATTTTCTAAATGGACAGATGGAATAGGGACACTTTTAAGAATTCCTCACCACACTGATATTCCTGAAGCATCCATAAGCTACAGTTTCTGGTACACAAAAGCCTGTGATTTTGGGCCTTGCATGCAGTATGTTAGACATATCATATGTAATCAGTGTTTCCTGTAATCCATTCTGTTAAAGTGAACTGAATATAGCCTGAGAAAGACTGCATAATTCTATATTTGAGTCCTTGTGGACAAACTGCAACCTAGCTTAACAGGCAGACAAAATTGAAAAGCTAACATAGGAGTATGCCCCTGTAACAATAGCTGAGTCTTGGTCAATTCCAGCAGCCATACTTCAACCATTCATACATTGCTGAGTGTTCAAACTGTGTTCAAATAAGGCAAATGCTGAGCTGTAACCAATCCAGCCGTTCTGTACCTCACTACGGATTTCTGTAGGTCATTTCCCTTTTTTTGTCTAAAAATCTTCTTCCACCACGTGGCTGCGCTGGAGTTTCTGTGAATCTGCTGTGATTCTGGGGCTGCCTGATTCGCGAATTGTTTATTGCTTAAACTCCTTTGAATTTAATTCAGCTGAACTTTTTCTTTTATCAATCCTCGTGTGCTGCTGAGTAACTCCTCCTTTAGACCATATCTGATTCATGTTCATGCCTTAAACAAAAACTATATAAACTTACTAGCTATTCTTTAATACACCCCATGACATTCTGATTTGCCAGGTTTGCTTACTCTTCTCTATCTGAAACACTTATCATACGACATCTTCTTCCAAGACTTAAGTCCTGTTACATGCCTTGTCATCATCTTCCACACCACAGATATTTCCTGAAATGCTGATTATATAATAATTATGAATCTATCATACTCTAATACTTCTCTTCATCTCTATTTAAGTGTCAATAACTTGAAGAAAAAATACAAATACTCATCTATCCACCCTATATTGCTCCAGTTAATAAAGTAGTCACTCAAATTAAGCAACAACTTTTCACACATTTAAAGCAGTGTCGAGAGGGAAATTTATAGCAATAAATACCTATATGAGAAGCGAGGAAAGATCTAACATTGACACCCTATCATCAAAATTGAAAGAGCTAGAGGAGCAAGATCAATAAAACTCAAAAGCTAGCAGAAGACAAGAAATAACTAAGATCAGAGCAGAACTCAAGGACATAAAGACACAAAAAAATCCTTCAAAAAATCAATAAATCCAGGAGGTGGTTTTTTGAAAAGATCAACAAAATAGACAGACTGCTAGCCAGATTAACAAAAAAGAAAAGGGAGAAGAATCAAATAGATGCAATAAAAAACGATAAAGGGGATATCACCACTGACTCCACAGAAATACAAACTACAATCAGAGATTACTGTGAACACCTCTATGCACATAAGCCAGTAAACCCGGAAGAAATGGATAAATTCCTGGACACTTGCACCCTCCCGAGCCTAAACCAGGAAGAAGTTGAAACCTTGAACTTTTCATATTTACACATTAAAAGACTTTTGGATTGATTTAACATTTCTTTAAAATATAATGAACATTTCCTTAAGAATTTAAACTGAGATACAGGCAAGTTGTTCCATAAGACACTTGGAAATGTGTTGTGTTGTACTACAAAGGAAAAGGAGTTGTGATTTTCAAGCCAGATTTGTCAAGGTTGAGAAAATATCTCCCTATATGGGTACAATATAAAATCTCTTTCGTCCAGTAAAGGCTATAGATCAGTGTTTTTTATTTTGTTCTCTCCTCTGTTGGCCATCACAAATGAATAGTTTTGCTTGCTGCCTAATGGCACTGCAATTTTATAGATATCTGGGCAATCGAAGTCTACACAGTAGGATACAAAATTGTGAGAATCAAGCGGAATAAATTGTGATGAGCAAAAGCCAGAAAAATCAAGTGGGATCTACAAGAGAGATCTGATGGGTCTCAGATGATATAGTTATGAAGTATTCTGTTTCTCTCCAAAAACAAAGAGTGAATACACAGTTTGACATTTATACTTCAAAACAGTATTGTTCTTCGTGTTTCCATTTTACTATTTTAACCCTATTTGTTGGTTGTAGTGAGGAAGAGAGATGTCATTGAGGGAATAGTCTAACACATTTTAGTCTAATGCTTCTGTTCTGAAGCCAGGTGTTTGAGATAAAATATTGCCAGAATATTTATTAAAGAGTCATCCAAGCATAGAAATTATGGATGGTACTATTTTTAGCCTTGTATTCAGAATTTCTTTTCAGAACACTGGGGCTCAGAAATGTGGCTATATTAAGATTCCCCTCCTAAAAGAGTAAATACTATTTATTTTATTGACTAATTATCTTGATGGCAAATAATCTGACTAACTGAAACATAGATAAAATAGGTTTTAAGTGTCCATAACTAAAAAAAAAATAATCTTTAAAAAACTGTATGACCATTGAATCACAATACCTAACTTAGTGAGCAATCAATTTTTGGAATTTAGGGGATCAATGGATGCTATATATATAAAGTGTTGCTACTGAAAATGGTGATTAGTACTAGCTTAAGTGAAAGCCTGTGTCTGAGGTACAGGACCCTGTATAAAATAATAGAAACTTAGTTTGAGTCTCTGATAAGAAATATAAATATTCTTATACTACCAAAGTCATTTTATGTTGTAAATAATAGAAGCTTGTGTGTACTGACTTAGCTGAAGGAGACTAAATATGAAGATATTGGCTGAATCATGAATCTCAAGGTTCAAGAATACAGCTAAGTTTCGAGTCCTAGAAAGAGAAATTGAAATTCCCTCTAAACATTCCAAGTTGTCCTCCTACTCTTATTTCTATGCTTGCTTCATATAGTATTTTAATTCTAGCTGTATATGGATCATTTCTGCTTTTTAAGACACTGAACATAAAATATGGTCATGAGCTACCCCCAAATATACAGGTGACTGGTCCATCTACCTAAAAAGAGAGTACAATTCAGACTAAATTCTAAATTCACAAAAATCTGTTTAACTACCTTCTTATTCTTGGCCAGGGGCACAGCTCATGTTGTGTGGACCTACTTGTAGCTCACCCCTTGGAAAGATGATGAGAAAAGTCTTCAAACACAAAGAAGTTGTTGAGAGTTGTAAAGAAATGTAATAAGTGCTGAATATAATATGCCACTTTGGCGAAACTTCTGCTTTCAGAGAGAGGTGGAATGAGTACTGTGCTATGGCATATCACAACTGCCCCACCCCAGAGTAAGCAACAAAACAGGCCATTGTAGAAATCCATAAAACTGTGTGGCAGTGTTGGGAATTACCATTCACTGAGCTCCTCATAGCTTCATTTTACTCTTACAATAATGCTATGGAGTCAGTATTAGTAAGTTTATAAGAAAATAAGTTTCAAAATTTTGAGTTCTTTACCAATGCTAGTAAATAAAAATGTACACGTGTGTCTGATACTTAGCAGATGTCAAGGTCAGATAAGGTTCAGTGAAGTGCTGGTACAGAATGTCCATCCAGAAACTCATGGTGGTGGGAATCTAAGAAAGGTGGTTGAGAAAGAGGAAGGAATAAAATTTTTGTTCTGTGTTTCAAGATGAGTATATTCTTGCAGACCATATAGCTGATGCTTATAAATAGAGAAAATGGAATCCAGAGTCATGGACTAGAGAGAATGTCAATCATAATCATAATGCTAATTAAAGGCAGGATCTACCATTTGATAAGCATCATTATTGGCCATTGTACATGTGAAATACCTGTTATCAATCAGCCCAGGGACTTCGCCTAGAGTGAGACTGTAGAATAAGGTAGGATAACTATAAAGTCTTGATTACTTAGTTTGACCTACAAGGATCCACACAGTCCACTTCCAAACAATCTTTCTCATTTCATCTATCCATACTCTTTAAATAAACACTTATATTTCAACCACACCAGACACCTCACCCCAGATATCTCACCATTTTCTGAATGTATCATGTTTTTTTAATGTTTTAAACACAACCATGTCTTTAATTATCCCTCCCCACATCCATACTCAGAGCACCGTCCTATCCATTTCTGCTGTGAAAGTGTCTATTATCTTTTAAGTTTCACACCACTTTCTCTGTTAAGAGTTATCTGAAATTGCTTTTTCACCATTAGAGGTGAATATGACTCACAGTACAATGTAATGATCTGTATAAGTCTGTTAGTCCCACTAAACTGTGAATTCCTTGAGGAAAGGAAGAAAGCATTTACTTTTTCTCTATCCACTGGCAAGATCCAAATACTTCTGAATTACCTAGCCAACATCATCAGAAACTTATCTCTCACTCCTCAGTGTCTGGTTTATGAATTATGCTATTTCAATGTGATCATTTTGAAAACTTGCATGACCTACAACAGTTCTTCAGAATTTCAGTGTTTGATTCACACCCAATCATATATAGTTTACCTTTTTCTGAAAAACTTACATTTAAAATATGGTTAATTCGAGTCATAGTATTCATGGGACTGTAAAAACATTTTTCTCAGTGTTACTGTTAATTACTTCACATGCTGTGTTAACTCCTACTTTCATTGTATTAACTATTTTGCTAACAACTAGATCAAGCAATGATTCTAGATTTAAGGTACTTTCCACCATTTCCTGTAACACATTATTTTCCAGTTTATCTGAAGGAGACTCGGTTCACTTGAAAATAGATGTCAGAAAGACTGGCATCACATTTAGATGGAAATTAACAATTTTTGTTTCTGACATCTTCAAAACACTGTAGCAGCTTCTTCCAAAGGTGACAGTATCACTGCCTTGGTAGATATTGCAACATACATACTGTTGATCTTATCTTCATCCAACATTTTTAATTGCGGGACTTTGGGCTTTTTTGGACCAAAGGGAACTTGCTCCAACAGCATGAGGACTGCATTCAAAACAATATTAGAAAATCTATATACATATATGTATATTAATTTTAGTTAAAAAAGAACAAAATAAACATCATTTATGTTTAATATATTCATTGACACTGGACTGAGTTGGCATGCAATTATCTTCATTTAATCTAGTTATAAAGGTCAAAGTATCCTTGATACCATAAATATCTTGGCATAAAAATCCTAAAGGAAATAGCCCACAAATTGTAGTAATAGTAATAATGAAGCACAAATAAAACCAACAAAATGTCAGAACTGACACTTCTCTTCCCTATGAGAACCATATTCAGATTTAGCTGAGTCTCCAAAGAAGTGATGACGTGTTAGTATTTTAATAATGAGTAAAAAGTGAAGGCTTTTTGACAGAAATATGCTATTGAGAGACTGTTCCAAAGGAGGATATTTGGAATGTTTTCATCACCACGTGCTTATCTTTCTTTTTGCCAAAACAATGTAAATGTGTTGTTTATAACACTTCTGGTATTTGTGCACATTAAAAACCAAATTTTCTGGACATTTTTCATATTCCAAGCAAAGGGTTTTCATGGTTTTAGAATATATCGATAAATATAAAAATATTATAACTTCTAATTAGTAGTATTTCCAATTGAGAATATAAGCAGCTATTCACTAACTGTCAAGAATAACGACACAATTGGCATAATTGGTATTTGGGATTGAAAAATCTATACCATGATATGCTTCTTCTAGATGGATTCATGTATCTCTATGAGATGTTTTTCAGATATATCAGCATTTAAAACAAACCTTTAACATCTTATTCAATAAATGGTACTGAAAAAAATTAGCCGTATGCAAAAGAATGAAACTAGATCCTTGCCTCTCACCATCTACAAAAATGAACTCAAGATTGATTAGAGACTTAGATTTTTGAGGAACCTCCAAACTATTCTCTATAGACCTCAAACTATAAAAAATCCTAGAAGAAAACCTACAAAAACTCTTCTGGACATTGGCCTACGTAAAGAATTTATGACTAAGACGTAAAAAGCAAATGCAATAAAAACAAAAGTAGACTAGTGGGACTTCATTAAATTACAGAACTTTGCACAGCAAAAGAAATAACAGAATAAACAGACAACCTACAGAATGGAAGGAAATATTTGCCAATTGCGCATCTGACAAAGGACTAATATCCAGAATCTACAAATAGTTCAAACGACTCAACAAGAAAAGAAGAAATAACCCCATTAAAAAGTGGATGAAGGACATGAACAGACATTTCTCAAAAGAAGACATACAAGCAGCCAACAGACATATGAAAACATGCTCAATATCACTAATCATCAGTAAAATGCAAATTAAAAGCACAATGAGATATCATTTCACCCCAGTCAGAATGGCTATTATTAAAAAGACAAGAAACAACAGAGGTTGTTGAGGATGTGGAGAAAGGGAATGCTTACGCACTGTTGGCAGGAATGTAAAGTAGTACAACCTCTATGAAAAACAGCATCAAATAACTGAAAATAGAACCACCATTTAATCCAGCAATTCCACTACTGCCACTACTGGCTATTTCCTCAAAAGAAGATAAAGCCAGTAAATCTCACTACTGGCTGTCTACACAACAGAAAAAACACACGCACATACCTGCACTCGTAGGTTTATTACAGGACTATTCACAATAGCAAACTCATGAAATCAACATAGATGCCCATCAATGGTGGACTGGATAAAGAAAAATTGGTACATATGCACTACGGAATACTATGCAGCCGTTAAAAGGAATGAAATAATGTTATTTTGCAGCAACATGAACGAAGTTGAAGGCCATTATGCTAAGTAAAATAACTCAGAAACAGAAAATCAGACACCACATGTTGTTCACTTGTAAGTCAGAGATAAACATTGGGTGCACATGGAAATACAGAAGGGGATAATAGACACTGAGGACTACAAAAGGGCGAGGTTAGTTTTGAAAAATTACCTATTTGGCACAGTGTTCAATATTCAGGTGATGTCTACTCTAGGAGCCCACACATCACCAGCATGCAATGTAGCCTCGTATCAAAGCTGCACATGTACCCCCTTAATCTATAAAAATCATACATGAATAAATACAAATAAACCTTTAGAACTGAACTTTGTACCAGTCTTTTGAATTGCTGTATTATACGTCATTAAACAATGATTCAAAAAGTAATAATGAATATTTGTTTTCTCAATTTTTCTCATTAATACCATTTTGATCTATTAATGATTTTTAAACTGGTTTTTTCCTCTTTAGCTCACAAAGTATATTTTTACATGTTTAATAAGACTGCAATTTATTTGCTGTTAATGTATGCATTTTATCTGTAACTATACATGTTGGTATTGGGAGCGTATGCAAAATTGTTTAAATTTTTAGGTGCATGTGAGCAAAACAAAAGAATAAACATGGAGACAACTGATATAAAGAGTTCAAATTTGTTTTTTTATTATTGTCATTTTGTCTTTTTTTTTTTTTTTTTCCCGAGACGGAGTCTCACTCTGTCACCCAGCCTGGAGTGCAGTGGCGAGATCTCGTCTCACTATTAGTAAGGTGCTTAATCTCTCCATTCTTGAACCACCGCATACCCATTTAGTTATCCCTCTTTTCTACCCCTCTAAGCACTCTGTGTCTCTTGCATTATTCCACGCTCCCATGCCCACCCAATTCTCTTCTTCAATATTTCTGCATAATATAATTCCATTTGTTTTTGCTGTTCTCTTCATGTTCATTTTCTTAATTATATCAAAATCATGCTCACCCTTCCAAAGCTAGCTCATTGTACCTCATAATGTCTTGCTTCTTTAGGCTTCCATAGAAATATTTTTATGCATCTATTATAGCTCTGATCATATTCATAGTTATCCTTGCAAGTTTTTTTTTTTCATAAATGGCTCTCTTCTGAGTTCCTCAAAGGCAAGGATCACGTATTATTCATTAGTTTTCCCAGTATCTAGATTAGTGACTCTCATGGTGTAAGCATGAATAAATGGGTTGTAGTGTGTTTTCTCACAGGAAAAGGGAAGTTAAATAAATGATTACAGTGTGGTTAAAACAGTGGACTAGTTTGAAATGCCAGAAGTAGTTACCTCCAGCTACCACTGTAATAATGTTTTGCTTACACACCACTTTTAATTTTAATCTTTAGATTCTACACATACAAGTAAATTTTACACAGGTTCTGGGAATTTATGTGATGGCAACTGTAAATATTCCAAGGATTTTATTGAACTAAGACACAGCACAATAAAGTGAGCAGATGTTACACACTATGAACATATACCTTTGGCATCTCATTTTAGTCTTAGCAAAAAAAGGACAAGGAAATAATTTTTCAAATTTGCATGTGAGGTTCACATACACAAAGCCCATTATTTTCCCACAGGTACCTGAAATAATAGGAGTAGGGACAGCTTGGCTTCTACATTCCCAACATACATCTAAATAAGAATGAGACCACGGAGACACATGACAAGTACTCAATAGCTCTGTAGTTGGTTATAATTTTTTCCTCAACAAATAACGTCACTGCCAGCATTAAAATGCCTGCAGCATATGAAGTGAGGATTGGGAGTCAGCAATGAGGTTCAGATCTGAAACTTAATTATGCCTGTTGTCTGTTTATAAATTTAATAAATAGGAGATTTAACAAGATATGATGTAGTAAATATAATATTTACTTTAAAAAAGAGTAAATTAGGAGACATTGGCTTAATGACAGCTTGGCCTGTTGTGAAAGATCATTGGATTTGGGAGGAGCCAGACAAGGTTTAGCATGCTGTATCAGCTGCTTCCTAGCTACTGCTGTAGAATTTTGGGAAAACTACGTAAGCAAATCACCCATAACATGTATTTTAATTTATTTTCTTATATAAGGGCAGTAATAAGTTCTCCAAAAGGTTATTGTGTTGTTTCAGGTAATGAATACATTAGTTAGCACATAGAGGATGTTTCAAACTATAAATGCAGTATTAATTATGATACTTTAGCTTGTAAATTATGTAGATAAACTTATCTAATAAAAACAAATTTTAATGATTCAAAATAAATATGTCTACTTTCTAATAAAATTAAGCCTCGTATGGTAGATTATATTCCTGTCCCCCAATTCTTCACTCCTCACTTATCGATTTCGTAAACTATTTATGACATTTTGCATTACCCTATCATAATGGGTAGGACTCCTTTCCCATCCTTTGACTCTGACCTTGGACATGTGACTTTTCTAAGCCAATAGAATAAAATGAAACTGATGAGCTGATGATTTGCCAGTTCTGAGCTTAGGCGTTATGCATATTTTTATGAACTCTCACATCTTGGCAATCACCATGAAAAAGATGTGTTTAAGCTCACGTTTCAGTGTCAGGAGCATAATGAGACATACTTCGAGGAGATTCACCTTTAGCTGAGCCCAGCCTAGATCAAATGATTTCTTGCCAAACCACAAACTGATAAGATACAATAAATGATAGTTGTATAGACATTGAGTTTGGGTAGTTTAAATGGCTAAACGGATACAGTCACAATAGTTGAGAAAGGGTAACCTATATGTTATTTCCAGGCAAGCATGATAAGATATTGTGTATGGTCCACTCGAATGAAATATAGGTATGCCCCTAAAATCCTCACAACTGTAGCTAAATACTTAATGATTACATATTCATTCTGGACCTTCCTTGCTATACTTTGTCACATTATTAATGTGAATATATTATTAGTTTAACCTCATGATTTATAATAAGTTAACATTTATTAGAGTTAGGAGTCAGGAACATGGAAAGGCAAGAACTCTAACTGAACAGGCTGACTGTATAGACTTAGGGAGCTCAAAGGAGGAAAAATAACTGCCAAAAACAAATTTTACATTTTTCCAAGTTATATCAGAATTCTGTCAATGAAAAATACATTGTTATTGATATCTTTCTTTTTTGGACCATAAGGGTAATTCCTATTTATTGCAGAACAACTTGTAAAACACATAAAAGGTCTAAGACATATGAATAGCAGTAATGAAATAATACCATCATAGCAGTAACATCATAATGTGAACACAGTGGTTGATAAAATTTAGATGTGAATCTTTCCACAGATTTATCTGTATTTCTACTTAGTTTTTAGGTTGTGATCAACAATTTGATGGCATTTTCTTATAAGTGATTTCAAATAATGCATCATGAATATTTTATAAAAACCTTAAGTAGCCTAGTGAATAATTTTGAAACATGATTTTATGTGCCAAGTTTCATTCTATCATACAATTATTTTCTGATTGATTTCCAACTAGCTTTTATAGGATTTTAAATATTTTAAATGTTTTCTAAGTCTGTTCTGCTTTCTCTCAGATTTACTAAAACATTCCGTTTTAAATAGTGTTTTCTTTTTCTTAGATTTTGTTCCATAATTTTTTTCATTAAGAATACATATGTATTATCACATTTAATCCACTCAAAACCCTAAGAAGGCAGTATTTATGTCTATCATGAGTTTACAGATGAAGAATTAAGCTTGGAGAAGTTAAATAAGTTGTTTAGTGCTATGAACCAAGTCCATAGTCTGACCCAGGGTTATACTGTAACACTAAAAGATACTTACACTGGAAGACTAAAGAATATTACACCTAATACTCAACTATGGCTGCATTTTATCTTGAACCACCTTGCCTGAGAACAATGATTACAGTTTTCCAGATTCAATGATGAGTTCACTGGGAGCGTCTTCTGCTAGGCACCCCTGGGCTCAATCATGCACCTACACACAGCTAATCTGGGGTGGTCTAAGATTCCCCCCACACACGAGGATGCAGTTCCAACTGGAATTGCAGGAACAGCTAGCTTGGCTGGGCCTCTCCCTCCACCTGGTCTTTCATTCTGGAATTGTTCACAGCATGGGGAGCTCAAGACTCTAAAAGGGCAAAGACAGAAACTGCAAAGCATCTTAGAACTCAGCCTAGGAAGGTGAGCAATGTCACATCAGAAACATTTCATTGATCAAGATAAGTTAAAAAAAAAACAAACAATCCAGCATCACCACATAGGGAATTAAAGTCAAACCCTGAAAGGAGAGAGACAAAAAGTCTCATTGCAAAAACGTGTTTTCACAGGCACACCTGACTCATTGGGAGTCATTATTATTAAAACGCATCCAACCTCTACACAGTACTTGCCTTTTGGTTTACAAGATACATCTTTGTTATTTGCAAAGGGAAAACCTCACAGGGTTACACTGATAAAAGGTGGGGGCTCTCTGACAAATACCAAGAATTAAGAACAATTTTTGTACCTGGTTTAGCCTAGAATGGAGCAGCTTTAACATCGCTGGCACAAGTGATACATCTCGCTTCTTTCACCACACTTTTTGCTTAAAGTTGGAAGGAGCCCAGGTGGTTTGCTGACGCAATAGTGCTAGATTCCTGAGATACTTCACAGCTGACTGCTTGGGAACACTAAATTGTTCACTTATGTGTACCCACCTGGGTCAAGAGACGGCTCATTGCTTGGGAACACGGAGAGGTTCATTTATGTATACCCACCTGGGTCAAGAGACTGCTGATTGCTTGGGAACACTAAATTGTTCACTTATGTGTACCCACCTGGGTCAAGAGACGGCTGATTGCTTGGGAACACGGAGAGGTTCATTTATGTATACCCACCTGGGTCAAGAGACTGCTGATTGCTTGAGAACACTAAATTGTTCACTTATGTGTACCCACCTGGGTCAAGAGACTGCTGATTGCTTGGGAACACGGAGAGGTTCATTTATGTGTACCCACCTGGGTCAAGAGACTGCTGATTGCTTGGGAACACTAAATTGTTCACTTATGTGTACCCACCTGGGTCAAGAGACTGCTGATTGCTTGGGAACACGGAGAGGTTCATTTATGTGTACCCACCTGGGTCAAGAGAGACCACTTGTCCTGCGAACCATCTGGTCCAGTCTGTCCCCGTTCTCTGTGGCCTTCATGGGTAGAGAGGAACAAAGCACCCACAGTTCCCGTAATTAACCACAACTGTCAGGTTTCCTTTTATTGAGAAATTTGGGGCTGGAATGGTTTTGGGGAGAGGAGCCTGAGCTGCCCGACTCAAACTTTGCAGCAACTGCCTGGCTGCTCTGAGACATCTCCCTGCAGCCTGCATCAGAGGGTACGTTTGAGAGCAGAGACTTAAAGGAATGGGAAGGAAAATAATGAAAAGACAATCAGGAATTAGTAAGAAGTGGCTGCCGTGCTAGTCATGGGACTCAGGAGAACACAGGACATGAAGGGTACCACACGTGCCTTCATCCCCCACCCCAGCCCACACCACTGCCAGTCTTGACCCTACTCTGTCCCCCCTCAGAAGCATGCAAGGAGACAGAGGGTGGCAAAAATCCAAGGCGTTATTCTTTTCCAACCCCCTGCTCTACTCTCACCAGATGCCTCCCCAAACCAACTGGAAGGTGGGAGGGATTGAGAATGGATGCTGTCACCATGGAAACTCCTTGATTGCCGGATTGCTTTCAGGGGCTGAGATAAGCGCCAGAGAAAAACTGGCCAGTCAGGGCGAGCATCCACCAACCCTTTCATCCAGATCACTCCTTTGTTCTCTGTGCTGGTCTCCCTCCAGCTCCTATAGGGGCCCTTTCTGTCTCTTCACCTGTTTTGTCTCTTCCCCTGTTTTTCTGTCTCTTCCCCTGTTTTGAATCTTCCTGTGGTGCCCTCCCGGGCCTGGGAGGGAAGGGCCAGAGGCCCACTCAGGGCTGCCCCACGATGGCCACTGCTCACTACAGCCCAGACACCCGGGTCTATAAGACACACTATCCTTGCCACTGAGAAGGAGGGGATGTTACACTTTTGAGCCAAGCCCTGTGTCCCCTGCATCCTGCAAAAAAGAAAAATAGACCCGACTATTTTTCCCAGGTGCAAGGGGTGACTAAAGACAGAGTAGAGTGGTTTTAACTTCATCTTGTTGAGAAGCCAGGGTCTGAAGTCCAGAGATCCCCGTTCACGTGTACTGTCATGGGTGGGAGCGGGGGGAGCCCTTACCTCCCGCTCTGCCGTGTCCTCCTCTCATTGCCCGTTTGTGTACTATCCTCTCCATCCCTACGTGACTGCCCGTGCCTGGAATGCAAGGTCCTACTGCTCATCAGCTTTGCATCCACACCATAGTCCCAATTCCTGCACCTGACAGGCCTGGATCCAATTCTTGTGAACGAGCAAAAGCATCTGTAAAGGTCACCAATGCCCTGCTTGTGGCAACCCTAGCTGGACACTGGGCTATAATGCTCCTTATAAATGTGAAAGAAGCTGTGTGGGCTTTTTATAGCGTATCAACAGACAGGCCTATGGTCCAAGACTTTCCTTACATAAGATCTTCTATAATTACCCCAAAATGAAAACCCTCTGGGGATTATCAAGCCCTCTAAATGTCTGGACTGTCTGGAGGAAACTATTTCCTATAGGCCCAAAGTGAACGGCTTAAAAAATGTCTATTGCCTATGTCTGTGTTCAATTGATAAGGGGAAATGACACTCCAAGCAGCTTACTGTTTTCCAGGCATTGATGTTCCTTTTCCAAAATCACTTACCTGAACTTCAACCATAGAATAATGCAAGCACACAGGAACCAGGAGACAGGGAAGGCAGAGGACTGTGAGCTTGCTGGGGTGGAGAGTTTGGAAACCCAGTTTCCTACTCAACCTTTGTTGGAAAGAGTCCTAAGCATGCTTTCCTCACCATATTGCATTACAAGTTGCGGACAAAACCTCTCAGACACCGGAGTGAGGAAGGAAGTGACTTTATTTGACTGTGGAGCTTCAACAGACTTGCGTCTCAAAAACTGAGCTCCCCGAAGAGCAGTCCCTTTCCCTTTTTAAGGGTTTATATCTCTAAGGGGGGGGAGTGGAGACGAAACTGTGTCATAGCCCATTGAGTATCTGATCTTACAGTCTTGTCTTTTATTGATTCGCTAATTCATATTTAGTGCACGCGGGAAGGAGGAAAGGGAAAGGGTCACAGCAAACTTGGAGAAGTTGAACAAAGGCAGTTAATCATTTTGTAACAGATACAACTTTAACGGGAAGTGGATTGGGCAAGCATGGGGTAGGTGACTAAAAAGGGAGGAACATTTCTTTGTTTCATTCTCAAGGTTTGTAGATAACACAAGCACCAGTCTCAGTAGGGGGTTATCTTTTAACCTTCAGGCCCTAACCAGCCTCTCCTGAGGGCTGACTCCAGCTTTCTACTATTTGTATCTTTACTTCCTTTTCTAGTAAGCAACAGGCAGGAGGGGAAATTGCTTCTCTCCTCAACCAAACAACTTTTCTTTCAGCCCCAGGGGTAATCAACCTGGGAGTAGTCACAGCCTTATGTGCAATTATTTGGACTTTATCTTCTCCTCTGACGTTTTTCCTCCACCCATGCTAAATGAGTATGCCCTTTATCTGTCTACCTGCTGTACAGACAAAACCAGTTAACTCAGTCAATAGTGTTGCAGTAAAGAAAGAGTTTAGTTAATGTCACATGGCTCCTGAGTAATAAGGGATTATAGAAACTATGCCTATGTTTTTTCAGAATTCATCTACCTCCCATAATTCTAGTCTTGTGATCTTTCATTAGTCTTCTGAAGGTGGTTTCAGCCACTAAACAAGGAGGGGATCACTTTTAGGAAGGGGCAATTATCATGCTTGCTGCCAAGTTCATCTATAAAGTAAATTCCTTCCATGGTTAGTCTGGCCTATGCCAAGGAATGAGCAAGGACAGCCAGCCAGTGAGGCTACAAGCAAGATAGACTCAGCCATGTTTGATATGTCACCATTATAATCCTTGCAAAGGTGGTTTTACCCCAATACCTCACTAGATTTACCCTTAATGTCCATATTTCTAGCGTGTACCTCAAAGCTCTTCCAACTTCTACCCGTTACCCAGTTCCAAAACCACCTTTGCCTGTCTAGGTGTTTGTTACGGCAGTACTGCATGTCTTGATAGCAGTGTATATGTTATGCATGGCGCTTCACAGAAACAGAAATAAAAGAGAAATATTTATTATAAGGAATTAAATCACATTATTATGGAGGGTGAGAAGTCTCAAAATCTTCAGTTAACAAGCTGGACAGATAGGAGAGCCTGTTTGTAGTTCCAGCCTGTATATGAAAACCTACAAACAAGGGGAGCCAATGGTGCATGTTCCAGCCCAAAAGCTGGAAGACTGGAGACCCAAGAAGAACTGATGTTTCAATTGAAGTCTAAAGGCCAGAAAAGACTTGTGTCTCAGCTCACAGCAGTCAGGCAGGAAGAGTTCCCATTTCTCCAGCTTTTTTGTTCTATTCAGGACTTCAATTGATTGAGTGAGGTCCGTCCATATTAGGGAAGGAAATTTGCTTTACTCAGTCCACCTATTCAAATTTTAATCTCATCCAGAAACACCCTCACAGGCATCCCCCAATGACCAAGGTTTTTTCACCCTGTGGCCCAGTTGCCATATAAAATTAACCATCAAATATTGTTATATATGTTTAGCTTTACTCTAGAAAACTGCCACACAGTCTTTTAAAATGAATATACTGACTCTTTGCCCCTATTTTCAAAGTATTGGGGTTTCAGTAGCATTACACCATATTTTGACTGGTTATTTCAACATTTTCAATTTTAGCCGCTCTCTCATGACATTGTGTCTCTTGAATTAAACGTGTATTTATAACATACAAATCATCTTAATACTGTTTCATAATTAGCTGTTTAGGTGTACATTTTAGGAAATTTCTATTCAAACTTTAATCTTTTTTTTTTTTCTTTGAGATGGAATCTTGCTCTGTTGCCTAGGTTGGAGTGCCGTCTCGCAATCTCACCTCACTGCAACCTTTACTTCCTAGGTTCAAATAATTCTCATTCCTCATTCACTCAAGTTGTTGCAATTACAGGCATGTACCAGCATGCCCAGCTAATTTTTTTGTATCCCAGTGCAGATGGGGTTTCACCATGTTGGCCTGTCTGGTTTTCAACTTCTGCCCTCAAGTGGTCTGCCTGCCTTGGCCTCCCAAAGTGCTGGGATGACAGGTGTGAGCCACCGTACCTATCCTTTAATCTTATTTTAAGTGGATGGACTGTATTTATCTTTTTTGATTGGTAATATTTCCATGTATATTCATTATATAAATCTTTTTAAGAATTCATTAATTATAAATGCATTGTTTCCATTTGTGGCATGCCTTTTCATTCTCCATATCCGTTAAAACAGAATTGAGAATCTGAAAGAAAAAGCTAAATACTTACAACCAACTGATCTTCGACAAATCCTACGAAAAATAAATTGGGCAAAGCACACCCTATCCAATAAATAGTGCTGGGAAAACTGGATAGCCACATGTAGAAAAATAAAACTGGATCCTTATCTCTCACCATCTATAAAAATCAACTCAAGAAGGATCAAAGACTTAAATCTAAGACCTAAAATCATAAAAAAATTCTAAAAGAAATCCTATTAAAAAAAAAACAGTTCCAGACATTGGCATAAGCGAAGAATTTATGACTACTGCCCTAAAAGCAAATGCAACAAAACAAACATAAATAAATGATGTTTAATTAAACTTAGAAACTTCTGTACGACGAAAGAAGTAATAGTCATCAGAGTAAAAGGATGACCCAATGAATGAGAGAAAGTGTTTGCAAAATATGTATAAACAATGGACTAATATCCCAAATCCACAAGGAGCTCAGACAAATCAGCAAGAAAAAAAATCCTAATTAATCCCATCAGAAAGTGGGCAAATGACATGAATAGACATTTCTAAAAAGAAGACATACAAATTGCCAAAAAAATATGAAAAACCATTCAACATCACTAACCATTAGGGAAATGCAAATTAAAACCACAATGAGATAGCGTCTTACCCAAGCCAGAATGCCTGATTATTAAAGTGAAGAACCAACAGATGCTGGCATGGATGTGGTAAAAAAAAAAAAGAAAGAAAGAAAAACACAGTGTCAGTGGAAATGTAAATCAGTGTAACCTCTGTGGAAAATAATATGAAGATTCCTCAAAGAACTAAAAATAGATATACCATTCAATGCATGAATCCGCTACTGGGTATCTACCCAAAAGAAAAGAAGTCATTATATGCAAAAGAGCCTGTATGTTTATCGCAACACAATTCACAATTGCAAAGATATGAAACCAACCTATGGTTGTCCATCAGTGAATGAGTGGATAAAGAAAATGTGGTATATATGTACACCGTGAAATACTACTCAGCCATAAAAAGAATGAAATAATGTCTTTTGCAGCAACATGGGTAGAGCTGGAGGCCATTATTCTAAGTGAAGTAACTCAGGAATGAAAAACCACATACTTACTGATATATTCTCCCACATGAGTGGGAGCTAAGCTATGGAGAGGCAAAGTCATTTAAAATGGTACAATGGACATTGGAGACTCAGAAGGGGGCAGGGTGGGAGGGGAATGAGGGATAAAAATCTACATATTGAACACAATGTACACTACGAGGGTGACAGGTGGACAAAAATCTCAGACTTCACCCCTATATAAGTTATTTATGTAACCAAAAATCACTTGTACCCTAAAAGCTACTGAAATTATCAGCAACAACAACATGTTAAAAAAATGTTTGGTCTAAAGCTGCCTCTGTACACAGCAAACTGAAACCTAATTTAGTTGTTAATAAACTGCAACCTAACTTAAGCATATATTCTTGTAAAATATTGCTGAGTCCCATACAATCACAGCAGCCAAACTTCAGCCAACCACAGGCTACCATCTGATCAGACTATTTCCATAGAAGGCAAATGCCAAGCTATGACAAATCAAGATGTTTATGCATGTCACTTTCTTTTTTTCTGTGAATACTACCTGCCCCTGTTGCTGGGTGATACTCTCTGAAACTCTTCTGGTTCTAGGTTCTGCCTGATTCATGCATCATTGTTTGCTCAAATAAACTTCTGCACAGCAAAAGAAACCATCACGAGAGTGAATCGGCAACCAACAGAATGGAAAAAATTTTTGCAATCTACCTATCTTGACAAAGGGCTAATATCCAGACTCTACAAAGAACTAAAACAGATATACAAGAAAAAAACAAACAACCCCATTCAAAAGTGGGCAAAGGATATGAACAGACACTTTTCAAAAGAGGACATATATGAGGCCAACAAACATGAAAAAATGTTCATCATCACTGGTCATTAGAGAAATGCACATCAAAACCACACTGAGATATCATCTCATGCCAGTTAGAATAGCGATCATTAAAAAATCTGGAGACAACAGATGCTAGAGAGGATGTGGAGAAATAGGAACACTCTCTACACAGTTGGTGGGGAGTGTAAATTAGTTCAACCATTGTGGAAGACAATGCTGGCGACTTCTCAAGGATCTAGAAATAGAAATTCCATTTGACCCAGCAATCCCACTATTGGGTATATACCCAAAGAACTATAAATCGTTCTACTATAAAGACACACATGCACACGGTATGTTCATTGCAGCCCTGTGTACAATAGCAAAGACCTGGAAACAACCCAAATGCCCATCAATGATAGACTGGACAAAGAAAATGTGGTACATATACACCATGGAATACTATGCAGCCATAAAAACGATGAGTTTGTGTCCTTGTAGGGACTTGGGTGAATCTGGAAACCATCATTCTCAGCAAACTAACCCAAGAACAGAAAGCCAAACACCGTATGTTCTCACTCATAGGTGGGTGTTGAAACAATCGAATACGTTTACTCGGGGGAGAGGAGCATCACACACAGGGGACAGTTGTGGGGGGTAGGGGAGAGACAACGGGGGAGTGGGGAGGGAGGGGAGGGTGGGGAGGGGTAACATGGGGAGAAATGCCAGATATAGTATGCACCAAAAGTAAAAAAAATAATAATAAAAAATAACACTTGCAAAAAAAAATTTAATAAAAAAGATGAACAAAAAGGTCTTCATTTTAAAATTATTTGCTAGTAATAGAAATAAAATTGATTTTATATACTACACTTACCTGCACATATTATTTTTTATAAATTCATATATTCTAGCTTTATTCTAATTCTCTTGAATTTTCATTGCAAACAGTTACGTGTTCTGTGAATCAAGACCATCTTCTTTGTTTTCAATAACTGTCCCTTTTATTTTATTTCTCTTACCATATTCAATGGCTAGGACCTTGAGTAAAATATTGTATGCCAGTTGCAGTGAATGGAAATCTTGTCTTCTACCTAGCTTCAGAAAGTGTTTAGTAGTTTGCCTTAGAGAATTAATGTGGCAGTAGATGTTTTTGTAGATATCTGTTATAGGTAAAAATAGGTTCTCTTTTTGTCTCTTGTTTAATGTCAGACTTTCCCACAAAAGGGTTTTGAATGTTATTAAATGTTTTCATTCCTAGTTAAGGGCATCTTGTATATTTCCTGAATTTTCACTTATGACATTTGTATACACATTTTTGTGTGAATAAGCTTTCCAAAACACCTGTATAAATACCTAATATTAGCATTGTTAATTTGTTTGGTAAGTATATGGTTAATTTTGTAAAAAAAAAAAAAAAAAAAACTGCCAAGCTCAAGCTGTTTTACCAAAGGCTGTAGAATTTTGTTTCTCTCTTTTCTGCAATATGTGAAAGTTCTAGCTGTTTCTTTTGCATATTCAGCAGCACTTGGAATTGTCCAAATTAGATGAAAAGTATAAATTCAGAGATCTAAGAAGCTCAATCAGACTCTAAGCACAGGAATCAGAAATAAATAGCCTGTCTTCAAATTATATTAAGGTACATCTTACACATATTGCCCTAAATCAGTAACAATTAGCAAATTTTAAAGCAGCTGTGGGGGTAAGTGGAACACATGTTATGTATAAAGGAACAGAGGAAAATATGACAAAAGTTTTTCCTCAATAAAAATGCCAGTGGGAAGACATTTAATTAACATCATTAAAGAATTGAAAAAAAATCGTGTCAAACTAGAATTCAATACTTGGCAAAAACCGTATTTCAAGAGTGAAGACAAAGTCTTTTTTAGTTATTCACGCTTGACGCAGTTCATTACCAGAGGGCCCACAATACAAGAAATATCAAAGGAACAATAATTACATGAGGAAGAAATATAGATCTATGTGGAGTAAAGATGTGCTTCAAAAATAAAAACATTAGTAAATATAATAGTTTTTTCTC
This sequence comes from Ateles fusciceps, assembly GCA_036589455.1. Classification (NCBI taxonomy): domain Eukaryota; kingdom Metazoa; phylum Chordata; class Mammalia; order Primates; family Atelidae; genus Ateles; species Ateles fusciceps. The sequence goes on along the minus strand of JAZHEH010002546.1, from coordinate 15,616 downwards.
ATCATTTAAATATATTTAAAGAGTAATTTGCTGTTTGAAGAAAATAACAACAATGTATTGGGAGACTTTAACATAAGTAAAATTGGATATGGAATAAAACTATGATTCAGGCCAAAAAGAAACTTAGAAATGAATTGTAATTTTTGAAATGTATTGCAAGTTTTTTATACATGAAATGCTGTAATATCACTTGAAAATAGAAGATAAATTAAAGAGGCATACTATAAATACTAAAACAATGCATAAAATAACAAAATGAAGATTTAGAACTGGAAAATCATCAAAGGAGATACAATGGGCAATTTAAAAATTTTTGATGAATCTAAAAGGTGTTAGAAAGAGAAGAAAAAAGAAGATACCCGAAGGACTACAGACAAGTTTGAAAACAAATAACAAGATGAAAATCTTTAAGCTGTATCAATCATCACAAATTAGATGTTAATTACAGTTAACCCCAATCAAAAGAAGAAATTGTCAGATTTTCCCAAATATATGTTGTCACAGACAACATGTTTAAATATGAAGACAAAATATGCCTAAGTGAAAGGATCAAAAAAGGTGTATTCTAATCCTAAATTATGCTGAAGTAGTCATATTCAATTATACAAAGTGAATTTCAGAGCAAGGAATATTACTAAAGATAAAAAATATTAAGTCATAATGATAAAGAGTCTGTTCTTCAAGATGATACAGTCCTAAACGTTTAACCACTCATAAAAACCATCAAAATATTTGAAGCATATCATTATAAATTTTCTTCTACACACTGCTTTACGTCTGTCTCTATGGATTTGTATATGCCATATTGTTTATTTTTATTTTTACTCTAGTACGAAATATTTAGAAATGTGGTATTTAGCTTACTGGTATTTGGAGATTTTTGAGATATTTTGTTATTTATTTCTAGTTTAATTCTATTGTGGAACAAGAAAGATAATTTAAAATTTATATTATTTTAAATATGTTAGGGATTTTTTATGGCCCAGAATATCATGTAACTTAGTGAATGCTCTGTGAGAACCTGAAAATGTATATTCTACTCTCTTTTCCCTGTCTGATTTTGGGGCACAGAGTTGGTTGATGAATGGAACACTAGTGCTTGAGGCTGAATGTGTACCCCGGAAGGGTTTCTAAGATTCAAAGCCTTTTATACCAACGTCCCTAATTCCTCGATGTTATTGGCATTGGACTTGATCCCTCCTCATACATCTTTTTGTATGCATATAGTATGCAAGGGTATGTGTGCATGTGTGTGTGTGTGTGTGTGTAAGTGATAAATGCAGAGTGAATGCATTTATTTTTTCTACTTTACCCTTGTGCACAGTGACCTTTCTAATTAATTTTTATTTTAATATATTGTTTTTCATTTTTTATGTAGACAATCATGCTGTCTGTGAGTAGAGATATTCACATCCTCCTTTAAAACATTAGTTCATTTTATTATTTTCCTTGCCTTATTGTGCCATCTAGAATCTCCAGTAAAATTTGGAATGCAGATGGTGATAATGGACACCCTTGTTTTATCCTTGAGCTCAGGGTGATATGATTCAATATTTTACCAGGAGTTGTTTTGTAGCTATTCATCCTTAGTGTGAAATGTTTCTTTGTATTTCTGGCTTATTAAAATTTTTTTATCGTGAAAGGATAGAGAATCTAGTAAAATTATTTTCTCTGCAATAATGTTTATTATTATTATATAATTTATAATTGTATCAATAGGATAGCATCAGTAGTTTAAGATGTTGAATGTACCTTATATTTCTGATATAAGCACTAATTAGTGGTGAACTTAATTCATTTGTTAATGTCTTATTTAAGATTTCTGTATATCTTTTCATAAGCACTATTTATTTGCTAAAAATTTATTTGTGTGATCTTGTTTTCAAAATTATGTTAGTCTCACAAGCTAGCTGGGAAGTGTTCCCTTTGATTTCTTTAAATGGTAAAGTATGAATAAATTTGGCAATATATTTCTCTTCTAAAAGTTTTGTGGAACCACTCTTAAAGGTATCTAAGTGTGGAATTCTCTTTAGAGAAAATTTTAAACTATGGCTTTATATTTTTAAATTTTACATAGTGGATCTGGGACCAGTTAGAATTTGTGTGTCCTTGTATCAGTTTTAGTTAGCTGTGTAAATTTGAATATTTGATATAATTTGTTAAATGTAGTGCAGTATAGTTGTCCCAGTAATCCTCCTCCTATCATTTTGATATTCTTAAATTCTATAGTGATGTCTCCCATTTTGTTTGTGATACTAGAATTGTGTTTTTTTTTCTTGATCAGTATTGTAATTATCAAATCTCTTAACCTGCAGAATAAAAGCAACGGATATCTATGGTTTTCTCTCCTCTATGGTTGTTTTCTATTTCGTTGATATCTGTCGTAATTTACTCTTTTTTTGTGTTAAATACAGTATTATTTTCCTAGCTTCTTAAAATGGAATGTTAGACCATTGCGTTTTTGACCTTTCATATGTTCTTATACACATATTTAAGAATGTATATATGAACAATGTTTAATTATATATCTTAGGAAATTTGCATTGTGGTAAAATATAAATAATTTCTTTTACCACTTTAAAGCATAGAGTTAATTAAGTACATTCACAATTATTTGCAAACATCATCATTATCGATATCCAGAACCTTTTTATCTTCTCAGACAGAAACTCTGTGCATGTTAAATAACGACCCACAACTTGAGTTAATTTTTGGATATGATATGTGTGTGTGTGTCTGTGTGTATACACACAGACACACACACACATCTACATACACACAATGGTACATAAGACAGGGGTCCAGTTACATTCTTCTGCAAATGGATAGCAAGTTATCCCCCTCACTATTTATTGAATAGGGAGTCTTTTCCCCATTGCTCACTCTTGTTGAGTTTGTCCAAGATCAGATAGTGGTACATGCGTGGCTTTATTTCTCAGTTCTTTATTCTATTTCATTGGTCTATGCATCTGTTTTTCTACCGGTACATCCTGTTTTGATTACTGTAGGCTTGTATTATAGTTTCAAGTAATGTTATGTGATGCGTCTGCTTTTTTATTTTTGCTTAGGATTGCTTTGACTATTTGGGCTCATTTTTGGTTCCATAGGAATTTTACAATACATTTTTCTAATACTATGAAAAATGACATTGGTAGTTTGATGGGAATAGCAAAGAATCTGTAAATTATTTTGAGCAGTATGGCCATTTGAGCAATATTGATTCTTCCCATCCATGAGCATAGAATGTTTCTCAACTTATTTGTGTTGACTCTGATGTCTTTCAGTAGTGTTTGGTAGTTCTCTTTGTAGAGATCTTTTGCCTCCTTGATTAGATGTATTAATTAGGCATTTCATTTAGTGTAGCTATTGTTAATGGGATTGTATTCTTAATTTGGCTTTCAGCTAGAATGTTGTTGGTGTATAGAAACCTAGATTGATTAGAGACTTACATCTAAGACCTCACACTAACAAATTCCTAGAAGAAAACCTAGGAAATACCCCTCTTGATGTCAGCCTTGGCAAAAAATTGATGGCTAAGTCCTCAAAAGCAATTGCAACAACATAAAATTGGTAAATGGAACCTAACTAAACTAAAGGGGTTCTACACAGCAAGAGAAACTATTAAGAAAGTAAACAGAGAACCTATAGACTAGGAGAAAATATTTGAAAACTGTCTTTATGAATCTGGGTGCTCCTAGGTTGGGTGCATATATATTTAGGATAGTTAGCTCTTCTTGTTTAATTGAACCGCTTACCATTACATAATGTCCTCCTTTGTCTTTTTTGTTCCTTGTTGGTTTAAAGTCTGTTTTGTGACAAACTAGGATTGCAATCCCTGCTTTTTTTCTGTTTTCCATTTGCTTGGTAAATTTTCCTCCATCCCTTTATTTTGAGCCTATATATGTCACTGCATGTAAGATAGGTCTCTTGCAGAGAGTGCACCAATATGTCTTGGTTCTTTATCCATCTTGCCACTCTGTGTCTTTTAATTGGGCATTCAGCCCAGTTTCATTTAAAGTTAGTATTGTTATGTGTGGATTTGATCCTGACATCCTGATGCTAGCTGGTTATTTTGTTGACTTGTTTATGGGGTTGCTTCATAGTGCCACTGGTCTGTGTAATTAAGTGTCTTTTGTGTTTCTTTGTTTGCTTGTTTTTTGTTATGGGTGGTTGGTAGTGTTTTTTTCTTTCAATGTTTAGTGCTTACTTCAGGAGCTCTTGTAAGGCAGGTCTAGAGGTAACAACCTTTCTCAGCATTTGCTTGTCTGAAAAAGATCTTATTTCTCCTTCCTTTATGAAGCTTAGTTTGGCCAGATATAAAACTCTGGGTTGGAATTGCTTTTTTTTTTCTTTTAAGAATGTTAAATATTAGTCCCTAATCTCTTCTGGCTTATGGGATTTCTGCTGAGAGGTCCGCTGTTAGTCTGATGGGCTTCCCTTTGTAGGTTATCTGGCCTTTCTCTATGACTGCCCTTAACATATTTTCTTTCATTTCAATCTTGGAGAATCTGATGATTAAGTATCTTGGAAGTGATCTTGTCATGGAGTATCTTACTAAGGTTCTCTGCATTTCCTGAATTTGAATGTTGGCCTGTCTAACAAGGTTGGAAGTTTTCATGGATAACTAATTGTTAAGTCATATATTTATAATACAATGTTGTTAATTATTTGTATTAATTAAAATAACTATAAACACTTATTTAATAACGATTTATGTATCTATAAAAATTTAGTGGTTGCCTTAAGGTTTGCAATGTACATCTCTAACTGATCACCATTTACCTTCAAATAATATAATATCACTTTATGTACAGTATAAAAACTTCTTCATTATCATTACAACTTCTGTCTCTTCTCTTTTTCTATTGTTTTCATACATTTTGCTCATATATATGCTATAAACCTACAGCATAATTGCTACTATTTTTTGCTTTAGAAATTCAATTTTCTTTTAGAGCCATTGTAAATCAGAAATTAAAAAGCCAAAATCTTCTATATCTACTTTTAGCCATTTTTGGATATCTTCAAATTTTTGTGTGGATTCAAGTTTCTGAATGGTATTATATTCTTTCAGCCAGAAATACTTTTTAAAAGATTTATTCTAGTTCAGCTCTGCTGGAAATGATACCTTTAGCTTTAGTTTATCAGAAATCATGCAACCACATGTCTTGAAAATTATTTTCACTGAATATAGACTTTTGGATTGGCAGTTTATTTTTGTTCAGTACGTTAACGGCATTGCTGCAGTGTCTTCTAGCTTCCATAATTCCTTCTGAACACTCTGCTGTAATTCTTACCTTTTTTTCTATATGTACAGTAGAATTATTTTGTGCTTAAACAAGAGGGCTGTCTTAATCTTCTTACTTCATCCTCAGGTTTCAGTGTTTCCCTCTACATCTGCACCACAGAGGAGATTTCTTTCCATTCTCTTGCCCCTTACCCAGCAGTAAACTGTTGTTTCTTGTAATTTTGTGCTTATAAGCTAGGTAGTGAAGTCAGAGAGAATTTCTTTTAGATGGCAAAGCCCCATTCTTTCACAGGCATTTATCCTTCTCTGTGATCTTTCTCTTTCACTGCCTTTCCACCTCAAACTTTACCATGTACCTTTGGTGACCCTTGTAGAACCAAGGGCTTCTTGCCCCATCAGTGCAGTAGAATATATTTGTCTAGGCTTGTGACTGATTTCTGGTAGTCTTCTAGGGACAGAGAGATTGGTTTTTATCTTTTTTTTTTTTTTACCTTTCTTAGCTACAGTGATTCTTACTCTTGCCCTTGGAAGAATTCGACTTACTCCCCCTACCAGAGATACTTAAGGATGATGTTGTTCTGTCGGGCACAAGGGTTGGAGAGGAGCTTCATGCTTTTTACACAACAATGCCATCTGTACTTTTTCAGCCTTGTACCACCAAGGAAAGCTTCCTTCCATCTCCTGCTTTTCTCCCAATCTTTAACAACCAGGTGGAGGTTGGTGGAGAAGATTCTGTGGTAATAGCCCTTTTGTGTCCAAGGCTCACAGGAGTTCTGTGCTTGCACACTAGCCCACACTCTTCTTTTAGCAATGTGTTACAATCTTTAACTAAATTCTTCTTTTCTACTTGTATGACACTTGATGTTTATTCTGCCAGTGGGTGAGCCAGTGTTTATGTCCTATCTGATTTCTTTTGTCATTGCTTCATCTTTGATGTATTTAATAAATGTTATAGTTTTATAGTTTTGTTGTTGCAAGAATTTTTTTTTTCTTTTGCTTTGTTTGTTATAGTGATTTTCCTTAGGGAGAAGTGACACTTTCTTTTCTTTTTAGATTCATGAATTGTTAGGAAAGCAGAGGACCTCTAGTTACACTTTTGAAAAGATGCTTCTCTCCCTTGTTCTGCTTTGAAATTGAATAATTTAGATATATTTAAGTCTATTCCACTATTTTCAATTGATGTATGATTACACCGTTCTCTTTATCAATGACCCCTCTTAGAGACCATTTGGTATTTCTGTTTTTGCTTATTAAAAACAGTGCTTCAATCAATGCCTTTGTACATCTCTCCTTATAAACATATGTAAGGATTTCCCTGCTGCGGCTTAAACCTAGAAGTAGTTTTATTGAGGAGAAAGATTTTACATTTATGTTATCAACATTTTAAGGTACTACCCATTTGCTATTCAAACTGGTTTGATTGGTTTACACTTCTGCCTATAATAAATGTTTATTATTATTTTTATTACTGTTTGTCTACTGCTGGCATGTGATGTCATCATACTTATAATTGTCACAAACACTATGGATGTGAAATTGTATCTGAGTTTCTTGATTTGTGTTTTGCTGATTACTAGCAACGTTGAGCATCTTTTTATGTTTTTTATGTACTCGTTTTTACATTAAATAAGTTTTGACAAAGAATTTGTGTGAGAATGCTAAGCGTTAGAAAATGAATTAAGTATTGGAAATTTAAAAAATCAAGAAAATGGATAATATCCCTGGCTTTATAGAGCTAAAATTCGCTATATATCTTCTTCTTATGAATCTTATCTGTATAATTGTGGCCTGTTTTTCTACCAAATTGCTTACCTTTTTAAAAATGAGCTACAATAATTTTATATCATGGATATTACTTTTGTATATCTATCATAAATATCTTCTTTACCCCTATAAATACTTTTTTATTTTGTTTTCAATATCTCTTTTTATTCTGGAAATTATTTACTTAAATGCATTTAATTTTATCAATATTGTCATTCATGGTTTCTGTCCCTTGCATCTAATTTAAGAAATTCTTTACTATTTTTTTGTAATAAACATATTCTTCCATTTTTTAATTATAAAACTTTACATATAACTGTGACTTATATATATATGGTATGAGGGAGGTATTTCATTTTGTTAATCTCTATACACATTTTTTTCATTCACTTAGAAAATATTCAACTAGGATTCCTCTCTTTTCTCAGAAATACTTAAGAGAAAAATTGTCTACCTTAATTTAGGTCTCATGATCTGGAGTAGGAGACAGCCAATAAAAAATAATATGTAATAAGATGTAGATAAGTGGTAAGTTCTATGAAGAAAAATGATGCATGGTAAGGAAGGTATAAAGTGAAGGTGAGTGGGCCCTACTTTATATAGGAGAGACTCTCTTTGAAATGATGACTTTTGAGCAATGACACAATAGACCTGAGGGGAGTGGTCCATGCAGATACTTGGGAAAAAACGTTGCAGGTTGAGAGAGCAAAGAGTACAAAATGCCTAAGACAGGAGTTCCTAGGAGACTGAGGAATCCACAGTACCAGAATCAGAGTTAACTTGGGAAAGAGTATTTCAAAATGTGTTAAGAACTGGGAATGATATTGTGCAGGGACTTGTAAGCCATCATATGTTTGGCTTTTACTCTGTATTGTATAAGAAGGCATTAGGAGGGGATTGAACAGAAAACTGAAAGGATTTAACATTTTAACAGGATTGTAGGCAATAGACTTCAGACTGTTGAAAAAGACAAAGGTAAAATCAGAGAGCCCAGTTAGAATGTAGTTATGTAGGGAGTAATCCAGAGGAGAGATAATTATGGTTTGGATCAAGATAGTATCAATAAGAATGAAGAGAATAATTCAGATTGGGTAAAGTCAGGAGTAAGAATAGAGAGAAGTGTCCAGATGCTGGATATAGGGTAAAAATAGCACTTACATAATTTGCTGATGGATTAGATGTGAGATGACAGTTAAGAGTCAAGGATTATTCCAAGGTGTTTTAATCTGAGCAATTGGGTGAATAATAGTGCCATAAAATGAAATGGTGAAGACTGCAGAGGAGTGAGTATGATAAAAGAAAAGATCAGGAGATACTTATTCTAAGGGTTATTGCTGAGTTTAAAATGAGGAAACTGAGACCAGCCTAGGAAAATTAAATGCCAGTTTATTAAGCTCCAAGGCGAGGTTCTGTGGTCCGGGGAAAGGGAGACCAGAGAAGTCGTGCTTGGCTCCTCTTGGGCGTGGGGTTTTATGGGGAGTGAAGACGTTTTGATTGGTTGTGGAGAAACAGGATGTGGACAGCGCAAGCTGCTATTGGTAGGTAGGTGGGATTTCCGGTAAGCGGGCTGCCCGGGCGAGTGGGACCTGGACGGAGCAAAATGCTATTGGGCAGGTTTTGGCAGGGCTTCTTTTAAACTTTGTTGGGGTTTTCTAACAGCGGGCTAGGTGCCGGGTGCAGAGTTTAGTGTTGAGTGCAGATTCTGGTGCGGAGTGCAGAAGTGTGCGTTGGGGAAGCCACGTGGCGAAGCTAGATGCTGAGTGCAGGGCTTGATGTCAAGCGCGGAGTGGTGAGGTAGTTTCCAGGCGCGGAGAGGGATGGGCGTGTCCCAGCTCCCGGCGAGGCGACTGGCCTTACACTTATTAGACACTCCAGTGGTGATGTCAAGTAAACAGCTGTATATATAAGTCTAGAATTTGGGGAAGGAGGCATAGACCAGAGAAAAATGGAAGTACATGTTGCTTTCTTTTTGTTTGTTTTTTTATATTATTGTACTTTTCACAGTTTGATTCTGTTGGTCTGACTCATTGATGCACAATTCAAATATTCTTCATTTTGTAAAGCCTTCCTTGAGTTCCTTTAGCTGAACTGATTATTAGTGTCTATTTCTCTATCCTTTTGTACATTTCTTTATCCTGGTGCTGTTATTTTTTTTCTCTTCTTCCTTGTCTTTCTCACATACCAGATAATGTACTCATTGAAGGCAGGCAGTTTGCCTAATTTGTATTCGTAGCATCAACAACCTCTCTTTCTGTGTGTCTCTCTTTCTCTCTCTCTTTTCTCTCTTTCTCTCTCACTCTCTCTCTCTGGATTGACACATAGTAGGTACTTAGTAAATATTTGTTGAAAGAGCTGTATATGCTGTCAGGGATCAGAAAGAGGAGTCTACTTCTTATCTCTTCTTTGTCCTTTTAGCAACTTTTTTCGTGTTCTGTACATGACAGAAACATTCCACTGGCTAGTTGAAAGAACTTAATTGTGTTTGTTATATTTTCATTACATGTTGTTACAAAATATATGTAACATAAATGGAGCTATCTCTCTTTTGCAAATGGGTGATATAGTCTTTGCATCCCATTGAGCTTTATAAAATTTTGTTACATCATACAATGTGACAAGCAAGAACAGCATGTAGCTTAACAACTGGAATCATTTGAATTGCCTCTATTTAGGATTATAAAATTTTTATTATTAGATCACAGTAGACAAAATGCTTTACCTTAGGGTAACTGAAATGTGGTCCCCACTGTCAGAATTTGTGGCTCAAAGATTGACATCTTTCTGTTTGTATACAACTGTGGAATGAAGACCTTTTGTGTATCTCTCTCAAAATACACTTTATGCTAAAATGTAAATGCTTCCTTTCAAGATAAATACTTTCCTTTCAAGTATTAATTTTCTGCTGGGATCAGAATTTCTGGTGCTAGACTCAGTATGGTTTGTGTAACTAAATGCAAATTACTCTCCAATGTGCTAATTTTGAAAAAGGACCATATTCTCGACAACATATCCTGCCTCAACCTTAGATTTAAAGTATCACTAACTTTTTTACTCATGAAAGAGTTGAATAGGTAATTCAACAACCTGGAAAAGTTACTCTGGGAACAAGTGGACACCAATAGATAAATTGGACCATGTCTCTTGGTGCAGAGGTTAGTATATTAGTCAAAATATTGATGTCCCTACCTGATACTATGGCAGTGCACGTAAGATACTTCATAGTTAATTTTATTTTAAACAGAAAGAACAATATTGATTTGAATACAGTAGAACTTTCTCAATCATGATTGACATAATCTAAAGATCCTATATGCGATATTGCTACTTTTCTCACCTGTTTTCTATATCCACTTAAATTTGGCCTTTTCCATTATTTTAGATGTGCTGCTTGTCTACCACCAACTCTTACATTATCTCTAATAAGCAGCTCTATCTCAAAGAGTCCTATCATTCTGAAAACCATTCTTAGTTATAATTCTCATTGTCCACATGTTTGAATGTGTTGCTGCATCCAAAAAAAAAAAAAAAAACTCACCTAAAAAGAATCTTCACTAAAATATTATCTAGCAGTGATGCTGGCACTTTTGGATATCCTAGTTCAATGCTGCAGTTCTTCCCCGTAAACAGGTTGCACCAACCTATGCAAAATGGGTATAGTGGGCAGTAAGGAAATGGATAAGGCTACAAATAAGACTTGGGTAGTTAGTTAACTGCACTGTATCATTTTAAAAACAAAACGTAGCTACAAATAGAAAATTTCTGAGAAGATGCAATATTGGCAGTTGCATAGACAACAGAAATTGTGGTCAAAGTTATCTTAAGCTTTCTGCAATGCAAAACAAACCATAGTAATTTCTAATTTCCCTCGTTGCAAACCACAAGGTAATAATTCTCAATTTTTTCCCTAAAATTACTTGTGCAGTTTAGTAAAATGCAGATTCCATGGTCTTTCATGACCCTGAAAAATTTTCATTTTTAACAAACTACCAGTGTATGCACATATATCCACATAAATCAAGGAAAGTAATGACTTTCCTTAGAGGTCAATCTAATAAAAATCACAACTGAGCTTCAATTGCCCTCAAAACTGGTAGCGATTTGTATTTCTTGCTTTGCATACCTAGTAACTTACCTAATAATTAGCTATGGAAGAGACACACAGAAAACCAATTGAGAGGGTTGATGGGATAATAATTAAGAGTCTGATAAAGGCTAATCTTCCACAGATCAAGTCAAACCATTGCAAAATGTATTTCATAGTTCACAAGAAAGGGTTCAGTGGGCAAACACCTTTGCAAAACACTGCTTCTCTTCTTCCTATGGGGAATTTCCAGTCACACACAAGACTCTCAGTAGTTCTTCAGTAAAGAGAACTATTTAGCCGGCCGGGCATGGTGGCTCACGCCTATAATCCAAGCACTTTGGAGGCCAAGGCGGGTGGATCACCTAAGGTTGGGAGTTCAAGAGAACTGTTCAGCTTTAGCCCAGCATCCCACAGGATTATTTCATCACAGAATTATGTTTTCTCCTACAAAGATACAACTGAACAAGTGTTTCCTATGTAATATGTTAAACTAAATCACCGTGTTTCACATAGAAATACATAACTAAATATTTGAACCATGGATATACAAAAAATGAAAAGCAAGAAATTAAATCATACCACCACAGAAAATAACCTTTACTAAAAGGAAGACAAAAAGGAAGGAAGAGGGAAGGAAGAGAAGAACACAAAACAAACAGAAAACAAATAACAGAATGGCAGAGGTATTTACTATCAATAACATCATTGATTGAAAATGAACTAAACTCTCCAATCAAAAGACATACAGTGGCTAATGTATAAAAAACAAACAAGAAAAAGATGCAATGTTCCATTGACTACAGGAAACACATTTCACCTATGAAGACAAACGTGGTCTAAAAATAAAGGAATGGAAAAAAGATATTCCATGGCAACAGAAACCAAAAAGGAGCAGGGGGTAGCTATACTTACATCACACAAAATAGACTTCAAGACAAAAAAGTGTAAGAGACAAAGAAGGTCATTATGTAATGAAAAATGGGTCAATTCAGCAAGAGGATATAACAATTTTAAATATATATGCACTCAGCACTGGAGCACTCTGATATATAAATAAAATATTAGTAGAGCTAAAGAGACAGATAGGCCCTGTACAATAATAGCTGGAGACTCCAAACCCCACTTTCATCATTGAATAGATCTTCCAGGCAGAAAATCAACAAAGAAACATCAAACCTAATGTGCTCTATAAACCAAATGGACCTAATAGATATTTACAGAACACTCGATTCAAGAACTGCAGAATATGCATTATTTTCCTTAGCACATAGATTATTCTCAAGGATAAACCAAAGGTTACCTCACAAAACAGGACTTCAAACTTTCAAAAAGTTGAAATAATATTAACTGTCTTCTCTGACAAAAGGGAATAAAACTAGAAATTAATAAAAAGGGATTTTGGAAACTACATAAACATATGGAAATTAAATAAACTTGTGAGGACCAGGCGATCAATGAAGAAATTAAAAAGCAAATTGAAAAAAATTCTTGAAAACATATGATAATGTAAGTAAAACATACCAGAACCTATGGGACACAGTGAAAGCAGTACAAAAAGGGAAATGTATAGCTATAAGGGCCTACATAAAAGAGAGAAAAAAATCCTTAAATAAATAACCAAATTAGGCATGTTGAAGAACAGAAAAGAGCAAACCAAACCCAAAATTAGTAGAAGAAAAGAAATATTAAAGATCATAGTAGAATAGAAAAAACAAAATATCAGTGAAACAAAAAGTTGTTTTTTTATAAAAGATAAACAAAATTAATAAAATTTTAGGCACACTAAGAAAAAAGAAGACCAAAAATACAAAAGAGATAAAAAGGTGATGTTACAGTTGATACTGCAGTAATTCAGAGGATCATTAGTGACTACTATGAGCACTTCTATGCCAATGAAAGCAATACGTAACGGCAACCAAGTAGAATGACATAACATCGCTGCACTGGCTCTTACAGTTTAGACTTGAATACTGCCAGGTTACAAGTCAATACTGTAAATTTAGTGCTATGGATTAGTTTTAATTTTTATAATACTTAATTTTATGCTGTTTTCTAAGTAGTGACATCATGAAAAAATACAAAGTTTTACTGAAAATCCTTCCGTTTCTCAATGCCTTGCTTCATGATATGGCCATCTCAAAGTTAACAGTGAGATATGATACTTCTGAAGCACATTTAAGTTTCAGTTTCAGACTAAAGCCAATTAGAGAAAAAATACAATACAGTGGGGAAAAAACAAAGTCACATTAATTTCATTTTGGGAAACTCAGGATCTAAGTGTGCTTTCCACATTGTTCCAAATTCGAAATGAAAATTGTACAGTGCTTCTCACTTTACATATGAATCACCCAGAAATCTTAAAATGCCGATTCCAGGTGTAGGGGTAGAACCTGATGGTAAATAGTGCTAAATTAAGTTCTGAGGTGAGAGCAATGTTGCCTAGTCTGCAGACAACACACTGAATTAACAAAATGTTGGCAAATATAACTGTTTGAGCATCCTAATTTGGGGAGCAGGGTCACTAATTCTGATCAGATACCTGAACAAGCACCTCTAACTTAAAAAAGGAAGAAATGTGGTGAGACTGAGAAGATTTACCTTCATAGTTTACTTGACCATCACCATCAATATCTGCTTCCCCCATCATTTCATCAACTTCTTCATCTGTTAATCTCTCTCCAAGGTTTGTCATCACATGGCGAGTTCTGTAGCACAAATATAGCCATTGCCATCCTAGAAAAAAATTTAGTATAGTTTCTTAGTAAAATATACAGACTTAAAGAGTTGCAATGGGGGTGGTCCAAAGGTATTGAGTTATCTCAATCGATTGTTCACAGTCAGTTACACATGGAACTCCTTGTTCTATTCTTTCCCCTTTTCACTACTGCACTTGATTAGCCTTAAAAAAAAAAAAAAAAAAAAGTTGCATTGGAAATTCAGGAAGCTTGCTACCAAATTTCACATTAGGGAAAGGAGTACTTTAGAAATGCATACAAATCTACAGGTCACCTACAAAATGTCATTAAGAGCCAAGCAAAATGTCCTAGACCCAAATCGCTATTTCCTAGTCCCAAAGTCAAGCGACACTCTCCTTTGACAATATTAAAGCAATACATATATTAGAAACTCTATACCTAATTCTTAAAAACCTTTTGCTTACTTATTAAGGTATGTTGGTAAATATCAGAAAAAACAAGCCTTTATAGTGAGTCCTGGCATCTTCATTTCATTCTCTCAAAATCTGACATATCCAGTTTTTCACCTACCTTATCAATACACGGAATGCTTCTCTAATTTCTTCTTCACTGTCTGGGTCTTTCATTTTTCTTGCCATCATTGTCACAAATTCAGGAAGCTCAATTGTGCCATTACCCGAAATGGTTTAGTTTAAACACTAAAAGCAGAGTATCATTTCATCCCCTCCTCCCACCCCCCCAAAATTAAAGACTTACCATCAGCATTCCTTACTTCATTAATCATGTCCTGTAACTCTGCTTCTGTGGAATTCTGCCCACGAGAACTCATCACAGTTCCCAATTCCTTTGTTGTTATAGTTCCATCACCATCTTTGTCAAATAGTGAAAAGCTTTCTTTGAATCCTGTTTGAAGACCACCATTCAAATACACAGGTTAGTAATAAAATGTAACCTAAATGAAGGCATTAACTCTTAAGCCTACTCAGTGGTGGGGCTTTGTTAGTGAATAGCCACTACACTTCAGCCTGGCCCAACATTTAAGACCACATGTCTCAAAAAACTTTTAAAGCAAAATTACGTATGGAGACATCATCTGAAATATGACTGATTACTAAACAATTAGGTGACAAACCTTAAGATAATATTTCAAAGATCTTGGCCAATCATACCACTGTATTTTCATGTTGATCTACCAAGGCATGAGTTTTCATTAAAAATCTCACAGGGAACTTAATATCTAGACCAATAAAAGTAAAATTATCCCAGGTTTACAGAGGAAAAGAACGAAATCCCCAAATCACTGGCTTCTCTATTTTTCACTGAAGCTGCTCTGTGGACAATAATTCAAAATTACACTGTAACCTAAGACCATTGGTACCCAAATACAATCTACAGAGTAAGCAATACCGTTTCTATTTACTGTGTTTACAGTTAGCCAGTATGTCTAAAATCAATCACCTATGAAATTAAGAAGACCACTTTCCCTTTCTAGTAAGGCAGGAGAAGGGAAAACTATCAACAGTCTATAATAACAATGCACTCATCACGATTTGAATGTCCAGTTTTAGCTAAATGCACGTCACTAAGAACAAAGATCATTTTGAGCTTTCTTCGGAATATTAAACCCCAACCTTGTAATACAGGGGAAACAAATTATTCCTTAAAGATCTTCTTGTGATAGTATGTTCCTTCTAATACATCACTAGATTACATGGAAAGCTGCTGGTGCAACACACTCCAGACGACCTGGCTGAGTGGTGGCGGCGGGTGAGGTGTGGCTGGGTGAGGCCAAAAAAAAAATGGCCAAGCAGTAACATGATTGCT